>OV656866.1:101226556-101950602 GCA_927399465.1 Sarcophaga caerulescens
AAAAAAATGCAATCCTTTAAAGGGCCCACGAAATACAGTCGATTTTCCATATCGAGTATTTCTACTTAGCGTTTGTAACAATAAAATCATAGTGTGGAAATTTTATAGAATAAAGCAAGCTTAAATAGTTGCCTTTCGAACCGAATCACTCATTGGATTTATACAGCAGTGTTCAGGCCACTTCCGATCTCTCCTCTCTTAAAGCTCTCAACATGATCACATTGGATTGCAATTTTCACTTCGCCATAATGGAATTCGAGGAAACTGCAAGGCGAATTGATTGACCAGATATGGTACAAAAATCGAATTTTCGGTTGAGTTGTCTTTATTGGGAACGCCATTGAGAAATGTCAAGCTGAGAATGGAAAGTACACCAATAGATTCCGTTAACCCTACGTAGTTGGCTTTGGATAATGGCAAGACAATCTTTCCATTCCTTTTGAATACTAATTCAAAATGCATTGCTCTTGGCAAATGCTACTTGTATTTGCAAAGATAGAACTGGATTTTCTAGAAACTACCACAGAGATCATTGAAAAAACCAAAACGAGTTGAATGTAGAACAGAATCTTGCGGTATTCCTGAAATTAGTCAAATGAAATCCTATCTATAACAGCACGTATAGTGTTGAGACCGCTGAGAAAGCTAGAAATAAACCAAGACATGTGACTACGAGACCAAAAGCAATAAATTTCATGAAAAGGGTACTACGTCAGACTCTGCCAAACACTTTGGAAATGTCTAGAGTGACGTAGCACTTAACAAATCGTCGGATGGACTGGTTTCACCTCTTTGAAAGTATTGCCAACAAGACACCATTAAGACAAGCCTAATTTGAACCCAATTACCTATCGCTACCCAGTTTGTTAGACCTTAAATATTCATAAGCTGATAGCTTATCATACTTTCCATAACCTTGGAAAGTGCTGAACCTATTGCTAATGGTTTTAGGGAATTGGCGCTAAATTAACAACCTTGCAGCCTTATAGAGTAAGCTTTCAAAACCCTTTTAAATTCGTAAAATCTATGAAATATCCAGAAAGTTATGAGAGTTTTAAATAAAATACTTAGCAATTAATGTTAATCATACGCTCAGATGGCATTAAAATCAGAAAATTAAGGAATTTTGCTGTTTAAACATAAAATAAATACAATTTATTTCGCTGAGTTGTTAAGGCATATCCTTGAGTCAGCAATAAAAGCCTTAAACATGCCAAATACTATTAAAAGCTTTTGGAAATTTTGTTTACTAAACAGTACCTTATTTGAATTTATTTGCCTTTTCTCTACAATGTTTTTTATTTACTTTTATTTCCTTTCCTTTTTCTGACTGTTTTTCTTTTTGCCGATTTATATCAATATCCTGACCAAAGTAATATCCTGTTTCATTTATTACTCCAACCCCATGAGGGTTTGCTTCAGTGAAACAACATTAATGCTAATCAGCAAAATTCAATTGAATTTAGGGGCTCAGAAACTTTAATGAATTTTCTACAGTAAATGGTTTCGTTTCGTTTTCTTTATTTAATTTACAAAATAGGCCCCCAATTTTTGTTTGTGTTACAATTAGAAAACAGAGAAAAAGGAAAATGAAATTTATTAAGGAAACTTACGCTAACGAAAAACAAAGAAAAATTTTTAATTGAATTTCATTTTCTCTCTAATTGTTCTTCCCCTCCAAAAAGGAGTCCTTAAGTCCTTAGAAAAAAGGGATATAATTAGAATTGGTCTAAAGCAATTGCTTAACATTATTTGTTATCCTTATTACCCGAAGACACAACAAAATACAAAAATAACTGTATTTTAATAAAGCAGAGATTCAACCATTATAATTGAAGTTACGAGTATTTTTATTGCCTATCCCCTTTGCCTCCCTAGGATATGCAATTATGCAATTTTAATTATGTTATGTCACATCAAATGAGTGGAGTTCATATTTATCTCTTTGGCAACATCTGTCACATTCTCTAAACAGATTTCGCTGCTTAATTTATGCCATAATTTTTAGGTCTCGCTTTTTGCCACATTGACTATGGGACAAAGCTTTGCAATTGAAATTGAAATTGTTTATGCCCCTTAAGATATGCAATTAGTTTTTAATTGTAAATTAATAACAATAAAATGAAGAGTTTACTTTTACGCAATCTTATGCAATAGAAAGCACTTTTTCTTCTCAAACAACTGACGTTTGCTGAAGTCGCCCGGAGTAGGGAGTTGTTAATTATTTCATGTAAAATAATAAAGACTTTTACAAGATGAAGTAATCGAAAGGTGGACATATTTCGTTAATCGTACGCTTTTGGCTAAGCAAATGAGCTGTCTATTGCATCCCAAGCTGTTGATGGAACTGTCATCCGACCGCTTAGATAGGGTGTATATTGGGCCTCTTAATGTAACTATAAACGCCCATTAACACGTACTAGATAAACAAATACTTCCGATTATGGAATTAAAAACGTCGTGATACGCAGTCAAAAATAAGTAGAACATAGTGGATGTTCATCGTTAGGACTTTTTGAAGTGACACTAATTCGCAGCAAAAGTTATTTGCTAATCGTAATCTAGGAACAGTCTGTTTATCTACAACTGACGTATGTGACGCATATGACGTATGTGGCGCATATGACGAATGTGACGCATATGACACCTATAACGTATGAGGCACATGTGACGCATATGATGTATGTGACGTAAGTGATGCATATGACGTATGTGACGTATATGATCCATATGACGTACACGACGTATGCGACGCACAATACGCATATAACGTTTGTGACGTATGTGACGCATATGACGTATATATATGACGTACATATTATACGTCGCATACGTCACATACGTTATATAAGGATGAACGTCTAAAAATACATCCATTTTCACACACCCCCTGTGGACAATTAGAGGTTGCTCCTTTGAACGGTTTTAAAAACCAATAGGCTATCCCCAATTATAGGGTACAGCACTCGGGAACACTTCTTTGAAAATATTTCAATTGCATGACAACAACACACAAGCTTGCAGGCAGGTTTACACCAAACATTTCCTGTCCTCTTTTGCATAGTCTCCGCCTACACTTATTCAGGATTGTTTTTTTTTTTTTCTCTGGGATTCAAACTCCAATTTTTGCCAAATGTTTGCGGGCTGGCAAAGAATAAATTTTTTCCTCAGAACGTGTGTTACAAGTGAACGTTTAGTTAAGCGTGACATGGCGGGGTATACAGCAGAGAATGACCCTATATCCACTGCTTTGCTGATTAAGCTTGCCAAGGCAGACCATTTAGATTCTTGAGTTAACCTCATATATTAACCGAGTGCTCGAATGGCAATGTAACTATCAGATAATATTGCTATGTCTTGTCCTCTACAAGTTGAATGGAGTAAAACTTTCGATGGCTTATACTTCTACGAGTTTTCCTATGGATTCACTCTGAGGCTAAACTAGTCTTATGTAGCAGGGACAGAGTAGGCAGAGTAGAGATAATATGATCCACTCATTGCTGCAAAAAGGAATTAACCCATAAGGACCAGTAGATTAATTGGGACAAGATTATCATCCAATAGCTTTTAGCCTGTAAAGCCATTGCATAGGCTTTTTTGAAGTCGTCGTAGTCTAGTAGGTAGTATGTTGGCTTATTAGAAGTGAGGCCGCTGTTCAAACCTCAGCTAATACATCTTGAACAAAACGAAATATGAAAAAATATTTCTTCGGCGACTTCCTCTCAGCAGATTTCTAGCAAAAACTCTGAGTGTAAAATAAAATAACCATGAAAATATTTCTCAAGAATCTATCATTCGAAGTCGACTTTAAACTGTGTAGGTCACGCCACTCAGGTGTAAAATTATCGTAAGTAGTGTGAGAAGCTAGGTTATAATCCTGACTGAAGGGTTGTATGCCCGATTATGTATCTATGTATATTAGAGTAGAGCTAATATGATCCATTCATTGCTGCAGGAGGCTAGAATTAACCCATGAGTACCAGAGTAGCTTTATTGGGACAAGGCTTTTATTCAATAGATCTTAGCCTGTAAAGTCATTGCATAGGCCTCTTTTATTTCCTTTGACTTTTTTTTATATAAAAATCTTAAATATTTAGTTTCTAAAGTTACACTATGCGACAAAATAAAAAAAATTAAATACACCCGGCTAATGACATAGTGTAGGTTGTGAGTTTTGTTGAGTAGATCTCAAAAATATTTTTTTTATATTACTCGAACCTTCAAACTTGTTTTATTTGACAAAAACTGTTTTTTTATTTTACGCACAAATTTTTGGATTAACTCAAACATTTCTGATCCGATTTCCAAAATTTAAAAATTATCACTCGACTGTTAGACTCTAAATAATAACTAGGGTAATTTTTGTCCGATTTGTTCAAATGATGACTCAATCTCTTCACAAGAGAACAGACTTTAAGAATATTATCACTTATCCTATATTTTTTTTTATTAAAGTTTTCTACTATGAATGGACAAACTTTAAAAGATATGAAAAAAATTCGAATTTTCCAAGTTTAACTCATCAAATCTCATAGCATATGAAGTCGAATAATAGATATATGTACACCGTTTTAAAGGTCCATCTCTCCCCTTTCCAACAAGATTTAAATTTTGGAAATCGGGCCAGAAATGTTTGAGTAATCCAGAAATTTGTGCGTAAAGTAAAACAAAAACAGTTTTTGTCAAATAAAACAAGTTTGGAGGGTTCGAGAAATATAAAAAGGGTATTTTTGAGTTCTACTCAACTAACTGAACAACGTGGACTATGTAGTTACTCGGGTGTATTTTCACCGTGTTATTATTACATTTCAGGCTTCAGGAATTTTAATCTTAATTGATTATGTGGAATTAAATTCCTTTTTTGTTTATTTAAATAGTATACTGTCTTAAGGCAAAACATTCCTTTACTCAGTGTATTCCGTTTGTACATATTTTCAAATCCTTTTAGGACTACTACCACACTTGCATGTTTCTTGTAATGATACTTGGGTTATTTGTGCTTTTTTTGGTTCTTAAAGCTTTCAATTTAAAATCTTCTTTATATCCGGTTATTAATTTTCCAATAAATACTCAAATTAAAATAATCAAATTATAATACTTATCATCGACAACAACAGTAACAACAACAACAATAGCATTAATAACAATTGATTGTTGCAATTTAATTGATTTGTTTAAACTATAAAGAGATTTTATCCTTGATTTTAATTGAAAATATTTCTGCTCATGAAGAGCAGAATTATTATTGGCAGCCAGCAGAAGAGTAAAGTGTTTGTCAAAAAGACTTTATAATGTTGCTGTTGCTGTTGTTGTCGAAGTACACTTGAGTTAAAAATTAATTAAAATTTAATTAATTATAGACCCAATAAATAATGAGAAAATTGAAAGATTTCATTAGAAGTCAAGTCAAGATTATAGATTGGAAGTATTGATGTCGATACGTTGATTGAGTATGTGTTCTTTGGGCAGGCTAAAGGGGAAAGAGGTGGCATATGAAGTTTATTAATATGCAGAGAGAGAGAGAGAAAGGAAATTTTGCATGGCCATGCATGTATGTAGGAGCTTAGAAAACATATTTTAATTGGAATTAAATTTTATAATATTTAAACAAATGCAGGAATTTTCAATGTAGTCGCCGTAGTCTAATAGGTAGTGTGTTGACTTATTAAACGTGAGGCCGTGGGTCAAACCCCAGCTAGCACATCTCCAATCAAACGGATATAAAAAAATATTTCTTCGGCGACTGCCTCTCAGCAGATTTCTGGCAAAAACTCTAAGGGCCATTATTACAACTTCCCGTTAAAGTTGGGTTTAGTTAAAGGTAACTTTAGCGCTAAAGTGAACATTAAAGTCATCTTTAACTTATTTTCGTTATTGCAACCTAATGATAAAATAAAGTTAACTTTTTCAAAAATATAGCAGTGCCGGAGCAATGTCGATAACACTGCTCAATTAAACAAGTTTTTTTTTAACGCAGTGGCAACGAAGGGCTTCGTTTTTTATTGTTGTATATGCTCATTTTGTTTATATTTGAAGTTGCCATATTGAAAATAATATAAATACAATATGGCAAGTTTAAACATAAACTTAACTTTAAAAGTTATCGCTAGGATGATCCTCCTTTAGCTTAACGCTCACTTCTACCATATTGTCTACTTATAATAATGAAAAACAATTTATCTGTCCGTTAAAATCATCCCTTCAGTTAAAGGCAAGTTGTAATAATGGCCCTAAGAGTAGAAAATAAAATTGTCTTGAAAAATGTATAGAGGCGGTTTAGTGTACCTTGAGAGGAAGGATTTTTTAATTAAATTTGCTTAAGCTATGGTACTGAAGATCTGGAACATCAACAGTATTGACTATGAATGCAATGAGCCTCTACTCACAATGGGTGAAGTGATTATATGGTGTTATCTAATAGGGAAGAAAGAACTCTGTAGACATTGCAATAATATAGGGTAACAAAACAGATTGTCGCTTGCCTAGCCTGCTAACGTCGTGTTTTATCCAGTTCTAGAAAGATGTTTGCGAACAGAATCCAAAGAAACAAGCCAATTTAACGTTTATTTACTGCCATATTAAGAAATAATGTAAACAAAAATCTTTATCCTATACTTATCTCACATACCTCGCATCTGAAGTGTATGTATGTATATGAAGGAATTTTCCTTTGTAGAACATTTCCTTTACAAATTTCTTTCAAAACCAAAAGCTAATCAAACTCAGTGAATGATATCGGCGCCTGTAATAATTTCTGTTCATAAAAGGAAGGAAATTATACTGAAAGTATAATTCCATATTCAAACTTTCAAACATTTTCAAATTGCGTCACCTAAACCACGACCTCCATAAACTTTGAATGAAATGATATGCCTTTCCCAAGTGGGTCTTTTTTTACTTACTTTAACCGTTTTTAAGGTACATATTTTAAGCATTTAATTTAATTTCCAGAAATAACATGAATATTAGCACAAGCTCTCGCCATTTATTATTCTAACCATACTTAGGCTCTTTAGCCAATTTAGCACGTTTTGGCTTTTCTGCTATCAGGAAAAAAAACTGTATAAATACTCCATTACCTTTTCCTTTTTGCCATCAAATTGATTGAATAAGTTTTTCCATACACCCCTCTCTCTCTTTCTCTCTCTATGCTTAGGCTGCTGTCAGTTTCTGTATTTGAGTTGTGGAAAAATGCTAAGAAAAGCTGCAAAAAGTTTTCTTTCTTTATTGGCCCATATTGTTGCATATTTAATGATTTTCTGCTTAAGCCTTGAAACATCTTCATGAATTTCAATATTCTGTCTTAAGAGAAATAAAAAAAGAAATTCGATTTCCTATTAGCTTAAGCATATAACTGTTTTTTAATAGCTTATAAATATTTAATACAGATTGAAGCCCTATATGTTAGCTTTAATAAGCTTTTTAAATTTTCTTTATAACTTTATTCTGTAAAAAGTTATGGTAGGTTTTCTCTGATTAACTCTTAATTAAAATCAATCATACGCCTGCGTTTGGAAAAAAATTCTTTTTTGTGTTAAAATTCAATTTCAATTGAATTGATTTTGCTTGTATTTTCTTGTTTAAAAATGTTTTTAAAGCTTTTTAATTAAATCAGTTTATCTCTGCTTAAGGCTAAGAAGTTTACAAGTCAAATGATGACGGGGTCAACAAGACAGTAAAATCAGAAACAGAAACAGAAATAGACAAAGTAACAGTAACAGAAATATTTATATTTTGCTTCAAGACAAAAAGAAAAAAATTTAAGTTTGATTATGTTTTTCTTTTTGTTTTCGGGAAAATCAAATCACAATGTTTACAAAGTTTGAGCTGCGAGGTATGTAAGATAAGTTTAAGATGAAGGTTTTTGAAATATTATTAGAAATTATGGCAGTTACTATGGGCCATTTTATCACAATGACAAGTACATGTCCTCAAACATTGTCAGTTAGTAAACGTAGAATTGGTTTGCTTCTTTGGATTCTATTCACAAATTTCTTTCTAGAAGTGGACAATTAACAGCGTTAGCAGTCTAGGCGAGCGACAATCTGTTTTAACATCTCCCCAAACAATATTACAATGTCTACAGACTTCTTTCTTCTTTAAATCCCTCTTAAATAAATCCAAGTAATTAGTTAAACCATTGTGAGTTGAGAGGCTCATTGCATTCTTAGTCAAGGCTGTAGCTGTTCCACATCTTCAGTATCATAGCACATGTAAGTTTAATTAAACATCCACCCTCCGTTGATAGCTTCTACGTACACTAAACTGCCTCTATGCATAACATAGCATAATTGATCATTACAATTCTTTAGTAAGGATTAAAACCTAGCTTCTCACACCATTTATGATGCGTGAGTTAATTTTTTACATGCGTGAACGTAAGCCCCTCGGTGTACTGATTACTGCTATAGTTCGTGTAATAAGAAATAATAGAAGAATATAATTTGCTCTGCATGCCAAACGTGTTAAGTTTAGTACTCCTTCACACCTTTTCGGTTTAGATCTTTACTGTTCTACATATGTACATACATACATAATTGGTCATTACAAACCCACAGGACTACAACCTAGCTTCTCACAACACCTATGTTGTGTGGGTTAATTTTTAACATGAGTGGTGGTACCCTACAGTTTAAAGTCGACTCCGAACGACAGATTTTTTGAGAAACTTTTCTTGACAATTTTTTATTTACTCTCAGAGTTTTTGTCAGAAATTGAGTGAGAGGAAGTCGCCGAAGAAATATTTTTTCACATTTCGTTTTGTTGGAGATGTCTGACCTGGGGTTTGTACCGTGACCTCACGTCTAAAAAGCCAGCACACTACCTGCTAGACTACGACGACTTGCATTTGGATTACTAATCCAATATTTCGTTTTGTTGGAAATGTCTGACCTAGAGTTTGAACCGTGGCCTCACGTCTAATATGCCAACACACGACCTACTAGACTAGGATGACTATGTAATCAATTAAATTGGAATGGTATCAATCAACATATCTGTCTCTGAAGTATCATTCGCCACTTGGTAAGCAGAATACTCTCAATGCTCGCATGGATATGTAAGTGAGCCTGGCAGAGATGCCCGACAGTTTCCGTTCATATAAAATGTTCTTTAGGCTCTTCTCAGGCCTTGTAAACTGTATTATCTTGTATCTGTTACATTTTGTATCTGCAATTTCAATTTCTCTTAGTTCTACATTTCAAGCCTTTCCTTTACGACCCTCGTAACTTTGTAGTTTATTTACATTTAAATTCTTTTTCTTCGTTTTTTTTGAAGAGTTTCTTTGGATTTTTCTTTATTTTTTTTATTTATTTTTTTTTTTTTTGTGAAGTAATTGAGAACTTTGCATTTATATTTCCATTCTCTTTTCATTTCAATATAATTTTCACTAAGAAACAGTAGAGAATTCTTTACTGTTTATATTGTAATACAAAACTTGAAAGAAATTCCAATTTTTTCCCTGAGATAAAAAGAAAAACGAAACGAAAGAAAATAAATAAGAAATGATTTGAAGATTTTTTTTTGCCATTTTCCAATTCCTATTTCTTTATATTATAATAGAAGATATTTAAAGGAAAGAAGTTTAATCAAGTGTAATATCATTAAAATTTTACTAAAGAAAATAACAACAACAACAAGAAAAAAATTTTATTTTTTAATCAAATAGTTGCCAGATTGCTTTTAACGCTTTATAGTTAACACTTAAGTCTGCAAGTCGCTTAATAACTTAAAGCTAAAGCGAGTAAATAAAAGAATTTCAGTAGAAAATTCTTGTAATTGCTTCTCCTGCCACTGTTCCCTTTATGGCATACCCTACGCATTGTATTTGTGTAAGCGTTCGAAAGAAAAGAAAAGAGGAGGATGGGCGAAATTTTAAGTTTGTAAGTCAAATACAAGTTATTTTTCCATCACTTTCCCTCTACCTACACAGCTGTTACCAGTAGGACGAATGCCGAATGCTGTAGGTAGAGGGGGCTTGCAATATAAAATAAAATTTTATGAACTAGAGAGCGCGTTCAAAGGGTTGGAAAATTAAATTGTTTTTGTCTTTGACATGACACAACAATTCATGTCTTTATTTAGCAATCAAAACGAATTAGTTTTTTAAAAAACATCCTTTTTTTTTCTGTGATGATTTAATAAAAAAAAAAAAAAACATAACAACGTACAAAACATGACATTTAGTGGCACTGAAGTGGACTTGTTAACATCATCAGAATTAGGATTAATTGAAAACATAAAAATCTGATTATAATACGAAATACTTTTCAGTTTTATATTCATAATGGCCATTGAAATTCAAATTCAATTTGTGTTAAAGGTAGGGTTTAGGATGAAATTAAAAAAAAATAAATTAATTCATATTAATCATACGCCAAGCAGTGTAAAAAAATCAATTCAAATAAATCATACGCCAACGAACATTTATTTCTGTGACATCTTTCCCAAGTGATTTTTAATTACTTAGTACGCCTTAATAACTCATTTGTGTTCTTGACTTGCTTTTGCCAGTTGCTTATATCAATTGATGTTAGGTGTTTCACAACTTTGTCCTTCTAATACAAACAAGCTCAGCCCTTCAACCTCGCTTCAAATACCTGTCTTGTCAGACTATCGTGTTCCAGTGTTTCCATATATTCGAGGCAGCATAGTCCCATAGTGGTGGTAGTAGGTAGTGGGCTGGCTTATTAGTTGTGAGGCTACGGTTCAAACCCAAGGTCAGACGTCTCCAACAAAATGAAATATGAAAAGAAATATTTCTTCGGCGACTACCTCTCAGCAGATTTTGGGCAAAAACCCGGAGTGTATGTAAATAAAATTGCCATGAAAAGCTTCTCAAAAGTCTGTCGTATTAAATTAACACAGACAACATAAGTGGCATGAGAAACTATGTCGAAATCTCGGCAAAAGTGTTGTAATGACCAATTTAGTTGTTGTTGTATAGTCCCTGGATGTTAATACAATGGACAGCAATGTCTATGTCACTGAGAAACTCATACATTATTGGGTCGGTTGGGAACACGGTTACCAACTTGAACTGGACCGAAATATTGCGCACAACTTTTATCACGAATAGTAGCGCTCATGCTACTACGTCAAAATTAAGTACTGGAATGAAGATAGTTCGTCTCACTCCTATTGAAACCGTAAAATCTTTCTTTTGTTTGATAAGAGTTTTTCTATGCTAGACCTCCACACTGACATTATTTTCTGCCAGCTAACGACCGAATCAATATAAATAAATTATTTGACAACAACGCAGGTATAACTGGCGTCCTTAGCTCGAATTCGTATACACCGCATGTTCCTACTTGTCGGTAACATTCTCTTCGTTTTATCCTAAATCTTGGAAGGTTTGTATTCTAACGCACGGAAGGTTTTTGTGTTTTCTAATTTTGTCGAGGTTAGAAGATACCTCTCAATAATCGGATGGGGTCGCATCCACTATGTAGTGATTTCATAAAAAGCCTACCCCCTCGGGACGATTTTTATGACCAAAACCGCCCAAGTAGTACTTCGTATCGATTCTATCTACGATCATCAGTGTCTTGTGTCCAGATATGGTTTTAATAGTGCCTGTCTAGATGAGCTTTCATTTTCAGGATATAAAGTAGATACATATTTAGCCACTTTTATTTAATTTTCTTTGCCATGTGGCATTTCGTTCACGATAGTTTCAAGAGGTGGAAGACCTATTTCTTTCAAACATTCAAAAAACTTGTATTCTGTACCGTTAAAACCTCCGTGGCCTTGTAAACAACATGGATTTTCAAATTCACCCATTCCGGAAACAGTTATACCCTTTTAAGGTACGCTCAACTATGTCGTTGGCTCGATGATAAAACCTCGTTTAAAATCTCGTATCAAAAACTTTCCTAATTTGAGGCTGTTGCTCATCGTCTTACTGTACAGCTTTAACGGCTTCGTAGGTATATGGAGCTGAGACGATTTGTTATGAGGATTTTATACCTAAAACTGCAGATACATACTTGAATTGTATCGATAAAGAGAGAATGTGAGAGAAACATTTAGTCTTACGAGGCACTGGTTTGATCCTCTCTATTAAGCTTTTACTGTAATTGTTAGTGTTTGTCTTTATAGTGAAGTATGCATGCATTTATCCTGCTATGTATCCCTAGTACAGAGTGTTTCCCTTCCTTTTTTTTCGTAGACTTTAGTTTTTCAATTCACCTGATTGAGCAGATGCAGAGACGAGGCAATGAAGTAACCAGGCTGGTTGGTGCTGTGCATTTATAAGTTTTTATGCCTAGAGGTGGATTTATTTTTTCTTTTTTTTAACAAAATAAACGAGTGCAGTTTATTAAAAAAAATATTTTTTGCTATCGTAAAAGAATAACTACATCAGCACAGAAATATTTAATGTACGTCATATGGGGGACATAAGCCTGAACCATAATACAATTATTAAGGCTTAAAGGGCACGTAAATATTTAAACTCAAGTATTATCAGGAAAATTTATTGTGTTACTTTTTAAGAAGATTTATTTCTTAAATTTCCAGAATTTTTCTTTTTAAAATAATTTCTTTTAGTTTTTCATTTCCTCTTGTGTTTGTTTGTGTTTAAAAATTATCCGTATTTCCTTTGGAGTTTTGAAAAGTTTTTTTCTTTTTCGATTTTATTTATTAAACTTTTAAGTTTTTCTTAAGCATTCGCACACGTCCATAGCTCTTAAATCATGTGAAACTCTCTCTCTCTCTCTATCAGCAAATAAATACAAAAAAAAAATCCTTAAACTTAAAAGAGTGTGTCCTTTAAACTTCGGCATCCTTCTGCTGTATGGTATGTTTTTTTGGTTTGAGGGGGCCACCATAAATTATGAAAATGTTGCAAATAAAATACACACACACATTCGTGTATGTTTGTGTCATTTCGAAAGTAGTCAGTAAACGTATTGGAAATTGTGAAAAAAGGAAAAAAGAAAAATCGTAGAAGAAAAATGTGAAAATACTTGACTAGCAAGCAGACTTGTTCAAAAAGCCATTCATATGTCCTCGAAAAGGACATAAAATATAAGAAATATTCGCCAAATGTAATAGAAACGTAGGGAAAATTACAAAAACTAGTAATAAATTAGCCTTAGAAATTAAGAAGAACACAAAATTTTTTAACATCTCTTAAATACCTACTCTACTAGCATTTGTTTAAATTAAAATTTTTAATAAAGTTAACACGGATCACATATGTATATATGTACATACATAATTGGCCGTTACAACCCTTTAGTCAGGATTACAACCTATCATCTCACATCACCCATGTTGTCTGCATTAACTTTATACATAAGTGGCGGGACCTACAGTTTCAAGCCGAACGCGAACGACAGAACACTGATATAACGTCTGCCAAATATCTTGCTGTAGAGTCGTCCGGTGTAATAATAGGGTTGACGGCCTATGCTCCACTGAGAGCCATTGAAAAGAAATAAGTAACAAGTCACTAAGTTCTCAGTAATAAGTTTGGAATTCGCAACAAAAGAAAGGCCCCACGGCCATAGCTTGTGAGATAGGAAATAATAGGAGAATATAATTTTCTTTGCAGGACTAAAGTGCTACTTTTAGTACTCTTTCACGTCTTATCGGTTTAGAACTTTGCTCTTCTGCATACATACACAATTGGACAATACAACCCTTTAGTCAGGACTACTCTGCTTCTCGCAGCACTTATGTTGTGTGTGTTAATTTTATCCACAAGTGGTGGGACAGACAGTTTTAAGACAGATTTTTGACAAACTTTTCATGGCAATTTCTTATTTACTCTCCGAGTTTTTGCTAGAAATCTGCTGAGAGAAAGTTGCTAAAGAAATATTTTTTCTCATTTTCATTTTGTTGGAAATGTCTGACCTGGGGTTTGAACCATGGGCCTCACGTCTAATAAGCTAACTTCTACCTTAACTGTTCTGTAATAAATATGGAACCCCAACTGGGGAATAGATTTCTCCTGCAAGCAATATGATACAGCTGTTACTGCAAGGTTAAAATTCATACCAAAAGGCGGCTTGACTTGTTCCGTTTGATTAAAGTACCTTTTCGAACCTTTCCTAGCACTAGGCCAGTTAGGTTAGGTTAGGTTGTAGTGGTAGCTTTGATACCAAAAGCTCACTTGAGCACGCATAGCTGCCCGTTGTGACGCCACAGGTGAACGCAGTCTCTATACTGACCAAGTTCCTTCAAACCAGGGAAGACTGTAAATCTCTCTTTGGAGACAAAGACTTCTTTTTTTTTTTCATAGAAAACCACTGCCGTCTTTTAAAACTCTGAGTACGGTTTTGTGTAAGGTTCTACGGCCTCTTCATTGTGCAGTTCGCGGGATAATGAGGAAGATTTAAGATTCTAGACTTCTAGGCTAAAATGAATCAAAATCGTTTGCCAAAAAGCTTATTGCAATGTTTTCATTTTGACCTTCAACTTCACTGCCTACCTGTCTGCTAACTTTTGAAAAGAAATGACATTTTTCCCCTTTTTTTTGAAGAAAAATTATTTTTTTCTACGTTTTTAACTTAAAGTTCAGTGTTAACGCCATAAATTTCAATTTAAAATCAGTCAGCAATTGTTGCAAAAGTTTGGCGGCGTTAAAACAGCTCAACGTGATCTTTGAGTTTCTAATTTTTTTTCTGGGATTTTTTTCTTTATATTACCCGGTAATAAATATTCATTTTATATACATTTTCCTGAAACAGTTTTATTTCTACACGAAAAACACAAAGAAAATAAAAAGAAAATCCTTCTCTAAGTATATGAAATTTTTCATTCATTTTCGTTGTCTTTTTCTCTCATTTCTTCAAAAATTTTTTTCTTTTATTATACATCCTTAAAGCAGACAGTTTTAAGCGCCGGAAATCTGTCTGACTCCTCATGTTCAAACATTTTATTCTTAGAAATGAAAATTTTTTTTTTGGTGTTGGTCCTCTCATACTCCTTAAAAGGATTAGCAGATGAATGGTTATAAAATGATATTTGAATTGTAGGAAGAAAAGAAAAACAAGAAAATTCCAAAAAAAAAATTGTGTTTTTCTTCAGAAATTTTCTTGAAAAAGTCTGCTTCAGTTACACAAGCCGAACGTAACCTCTCTGCATGACTACTCCACCAAATGATTTCATTATAATGCCAGGGAGGATTATATTTCCTCAAGGGTTTAATAAAAATAAAGAAAATAAAATAAAAAAAAACAGAATTTTGTTGAGAAGGATATATTTCAGCCCTTTTACTGCCACGCCCATTACTTTTAAAGAAATTTGAAGCAACTTTCACTTCAGTTAGCGGAAGTTTGTAGTCTGAGTTTGTCGATTTCACAGTGTTCTCAGCAATTGCGCCGATATTAAACCTATTATGGCCCATTTTGCTTTAGAATTTGTACCTTCATCCGTACAAAGTTCAACTCACACTACAAGTAAGGCCAGCTAACCATTTAAAACTGCGTAGATATGTTAATTGGGTGCTAGAAAAAGAGGCTTTTAATGCGGATTTTTCAAGCAAGATTTTCTTAAGCAATAAAGCTCGTCACTCTCTTGATGGTCAACAAGTAAAATTGTCACTTATGGGCCACGAAGAACCCTGGAGTGATAGTGGATAGTCGTAGAATCCGAAAAAAGGATGAAAGAGATGTTATTGGGTTGTATTTTTTAAATTCATAGCATTATGATCGTATGATAACCCAACATTTTTGATCTGAAATTAAAGATTATTAAGTGGAAGAAATGTAAAACCACACATCTCGAGGAAGAAGCCTTACTATCAATTCAGAGCACAAAGATCGTATGATAACCCCCTAATTTCAATCTGAAATTGAAAATGATTCAAGTTTAAGACGACGAGTTTTGGCTTTTCTCCATTAAAAGCCTATACAAAGAGCGATTTCACGTCATTTTAGCGCCAAGTACCTGCAGTTTGATGTCGTTAGACTTTATTGTTGGAGCAAGAAAAACTATCTTTTCGATTTTGATCTGAAATTGAAGATTATTAAGGAAGGTGTGTCGAGCCACACATCACGACGGATTTTGGCTTTATTGCATGAAAAGTCTCTATAAAGACTGAGACGACATCAACGTTAGGGTTTATCTTTTCGCTTTCTCGCAGTATAAAGCGATTTGTACCTTTTATCGCGAACAAGCGATTTATTCGCCATACCTCATTTTTCGCTTCCTCGTACAAACTACAGATTTCACGCATTTTGCAATAATAAGCGAATTTTTCGTTATATTACTCAAACGGTAAACAGAGAATTTTTCTCATTCTCGCCCGATAAACCAATTTATTCGCTGTTCATCGGGAAAAAGCTATTTTTTCACTTTCTCGCGTGAAAAAGTGTTCCTTCTTTTTTGGAATAGATTGATATACACCGAGAGAAAAGCGAGTTTTTTTCGCTATGTCGGTTGAAGGACCTATTTTATTTTTATAACGCAATTTTTTTGCGGGCTCTAAAATGTTGCTCGGCTCGCGAAGTTCCCGACTGCTTGCGGAGTTCTTATCATGCGTAGTTGTTATCGCGAAAATTCGCAGGAGCAGACAGCAAATTTGTACAACTAGCTACACCAAGATTTTCATTGATTTAATCGAAAATTTTTCGTAAAAAAGAAAGTTTCCGGTATAGGAAGCAAAGTTTTTATTGGATATAGGAAAACAGTTCAATTCAACGCCCGTTTTCGTATTCCAAAAGGAGTCGTTTGATCACAATGTTTAGAGAACGAAAAGGTGTTAGAAAAATTCAATTTTAAATACCTTAAGTGCTTACCCTGTCTTATCATTAAAATATCCAAAATGTAAACAAAAAATATAGAAGAGGTCATCCTGAAAGTTGACTCATTCTCTCATTCCTCCTTCATAGTAAGTAAAGACAGGAGACAATAACAAGTGGTGCTGTTGCCAAAAGATGACATTAATTCAGGCAGAAATATTTAATGATGACAAAAAGTCTCCAAGAAGGAAATCTTCAAAAAGGAAGACAAAAATTAACGATAAAAGGAAATGAAATACAAACTTAAGTAATCTAAAGGGTCTTCCCAAAATATGAATTTGTTCGAAGAAACGACTTCATTACGTATTTAATTGTAAATCATTTTTAAGTTACCCTTTATTTTGAAAGCGAAGAATTTCAATTTAAAATTAATTGGCCTCGAAAGTTTTTTAAACAGAACAATCGAAAAAGAAAATCGACAAAAAAACACAATCTGGCAAATTAAATATTCAAAACAAAAACAGAAGAAAAAAAAGAAAAGAAAGTGAAAGTCTAGTGAGGGGCAATGAAGTAAGAGCGCAAAGAAAATAGGAAACTCGTTAAAAGTTAAGCGGAAATTGGCTTGAAATTAATTGAGACAACATTTTATGGTAAAAAAAAGAGTGTTGAGCCTGTTTAATCTTCTCGGGTGATTCATTACAAGGGGAGGGTGTTTTATGGTGTCAATTAAATAACGTTTTTTGGGGGGGGGGGGGGTTAAAGAAAGGAATCAATACAATTTAAGTTTTATACAAATTCTGGCAAATTTAAAGTGAAATAGTCAGAAGGGTGGCCAATTTTGAACCAACTGTCCTATTTTAAAAATTCTTTTAAACATCTCTTCAAGTGGTTTAAAAACCTGCAGTATAGTTCATCCTCAAACCTTAAAGAGGGGCATAAGAGCTCCTAAAACTACTCTGCTACGGTTATTATTATTGTTGCCGTGTAGAGGTGCGACCATACAATCTTTCGTATTGTCCTTAATCTATATAAGGCCCTTATTATATCTCCTGCAAACAATTGCCCTAACAAACATCAACATAATGATCGGTTGCAATAAGGGCAATTCCCAAATTGCACTCAGATGGTTCCTTCCGGGATGCATTAATGCCTTCCTAGTGGGTGTTCTGCTGATTCACAAGCATAATCATCATCGTCATCACAGAATCTCAATCTTCTCTTTCGCCGAGTGTCCGTAGGTTATCTGTCTCAAATAGGTCGCTGTTGAGTCTTCTTTGCGGTCTATAAAAAGCCACAGAAGTAAGGATGCATCGATCGTATAGGCTGTTTTGACTATATGCTCCTCCGGATTTGCATGCAGAAGTACGATCATTTTTGCATTTGTGATAATGTGGCAACGGAGGAAGCACTTTAGCGCTTCCTGTGTGGTTACCCGACCCTTCTTGGCCGCTGCCATATTATCTACGGTGTCTGGGTGTTGCAGGAATAACCTTTTGTACTGGATGTGACATGTGGTTACGTGAAATGTGGTATTTCTCAAGACTACTTAACACTCTTGCTGAAGAGCTATTTGAACCAGCTAACCAATCTTTTTACCTGATCTGCTCAGTATAAATTAGTCGCGACTTATCAGATTTCTAACACAACCTCAAATATCTGGGTTTTGCTAAATTCGTCTTTAAAAGCTTAGTAACGCTTGCTTAGTCACTAGGCGGTCCAAAAAAGGAATCTGAGTATCGTATAAGCAAGTACACGAACCTATAAAACCTTCTAACGTCAATGGCAGCTAGATTGGTAAAACTAGCATGAAAAATTTTATTCAGAATCTTTTCGCTAGGGCTGGACATTGTAGGGTGCGAACTGAGAAAACGTGAAATCGTTGCATTTGTTATGGGAAAAATTTAATTTTCTCGCTTGATTTCCTTTTCGGGTAATTTCTAGTAATCACACCGACCACTACGTACCCGAAGTATTAGAAGTTTAAAGCATTTTCTGCCATTACTAATAGGCTATAATTGGAGGTTACTTATACCATAAGCCCTGCAAAGTGTCTCTTAAGAAATTGTTTCTTAAAATAGCATCACTTTCTGGACAACCCTCGCATTTATAAACTTCTGTAATTATTTTCTATTTTTTTTTTTTTTTTTTTTTTTTTTTTAAGCAAATTTCCATCACATTCGTATGAAGCTTGATTGCAAAATTAATGTTACTTGAGTTACCCTGTTAGTGAAGACTTTATCAGTGTTTATATTAAGGTTTGTGACTTAGCTTAGCAAGCGCTATTGAAAATAAATTACAGATGGTATTGGTTTTTTTTGGTTTTGGTTTTGGTGTTTTCCCTGTTTACAAAATTTTACAATAGATGTCGCCCTTTATATAGTTTCATTCGTTTTATTGTACTGTTGTAAGGTACAGATAAAATGAAAAGAATTTGGTTGAACAAGAAAGCATTCACGTGAATACTGACACGTTTATAATTTACGATTTTATTTGTTTTGAATACTTAGCCAAACAATAATCAATCGATTGAACATGTGTTCAGAAAACCTAAGACAATAAATCTCTAGAAATTATCGAAACACTTGAGTTAAAAAAAAAGATAATGAATCGGCTGTTTCAAAAATAAAAATATATTTTTAACTATGATTTCTGACGTCATCCGTGATAGAAAGGTTAGGTAAGGTTGAGTTAGACAGATGGTCAGTAAAAAATAAAAAGTATACTCGGTAACCAGTGGCCCTAATAGAGATGAAACTTACCTTCTTCCCAGACAGAACAAAGCATAATAGGTACCGCCAGGTACATGAGACGCAACTTGCAGAATATAATAAAGAACAAGTGAGGTGCAAACGTGATAGCTTTAAGAACTTTTGGGAGAGCATTGAATCTTTATGGGAGGAAGGCAGAAAGGAAGAAGACTTTTTGGTTTAGAAGGGCACTGCATGCAACTGTACCTTAGCGTAAAGTATCTTCTTCCGTTCATGCCTCTGGCCTCATGGACCTCTGTGAGATCCATATCGTTTTTAGTTGCGTCCAACCACGAGAAATGATTGTGAATTTGGACAGTGATTCTTTTGATAAGAGAGCAAAGGAGAAGGCACTTGACTACATTACCGAGAAATTACTGTAGGCTTGAAACTTTCACGCCGGTGCTTTAATTCATCCTTGACGCCTACTGGCGGCTGCGCTTAATGCTTTTCGCTCTATTGTGACGTGACCCTTAGGTATTTTTTTCGGCAGTCGAAGTGTTAAGGATCTACATATTTGGTATTACGTATCGTCTAATAGCATGATAAATTGGTACACAGCCACCTGATGAGGCAGTTTACTGCGGGTCACCGATGGTAACCGCCGCCCGATTAAGCAGTCTAGTGCGGGCCACCGGTGCTACGCGCCGGCGTGAATGTGTTAAAGATGTGACTTTATAGACTTTTGGTCCGTATTCTGTGTACCCAAGAATTTAGTGGTACTTTTCGCATTTAAATCAGAAGGCAGACAGTCTTAATTGATCAGAAGTACTTTCATAGGAATAATTGCAACCGAAACTGTGAGCATTTAGCTCTGTCTACAAGATTCTGATATTTGCAGGCCTCAGTAGAGATGGCCATTATTCAACTGTACCACATAAAAGAAGCATAGAGCTGAGTCTCCTTTATGTTCCAATTGGTGTTTTAGAGGCAGCATATTTTGCTTCCCCAGGTCAGACATCAAAATGAAATTTGAAAAAATATTTCTTCGGTGACTTCCCCTCAGCAGATTTCTGCCAAAAACTCTGAGAGTAAATAAAATTGCCATGAAAAGTTTCTCAATAAAATCTGTCGTTCGGAATCGACTTTAAACTGTAGGTCCTGCCACTCATGTATAAAAATTAACACACACAACATAAATGGTGTGAGGAGCTAGGTCGTAATCCTGATTAAAAGGTTGTAATGACCAATTATGTATGTATCTATTCTTTGCTTACTTTACAACTCCTTTGTGATGTCTTACTTACTCGGTCATCTAACAATAGAAGTATTTCCATATAGGAAGTATCTTTCCCAGCGAGTCATAAGAATGTTCACCAGAACTACCAACTTTGTGTGTCTAGGCTGGTGAAATGATACCTTTTTGAGTAGTGCTTCTTGTTGCCTTGTCACCTTGGATTTATAGTCTTGATTTGTACTTATGTTACTCATTAACATGATTTAAGGACGAATTCATAATATTGAAAATTATAACATGATAGTGAATCCACATAGCAGTTGTTCTTATAAAGGCTTTCGTTGTGGTTTCATTATTTTAATTAAAGTCTGAGTTCTTCGTTCAGACTATTATCCCTGCAGTATGTATTTCCGTCATTAAAAGGATGACACGGACCCTCCGAAAGACTTGCATACATCTTGAAGAGTAAATTCTCCAAGAATATCTTCATCAAGCCTAGTGTAACCTGACGTAGTTTAGTTGGTAGGTTGTAAGCTTAATAGACGAGAGCCCATGGTTCAAAACCAGGCTCAGACACCTCGAACAAAACGAAACTCGGCAACAATATTTCTTTAGGCGACTTCCTCTCAGCGGTATACTGGCAAAAACTCTGAGTGTGAAATAAAATTGTCATGGAAAGTTTGTTAAAAAGTTGTCCACGGGAATCGGCATTAAACTGTAAGACCCGGCACTCATACATAAAATTAACACATACAACATGAGTGGTGTAAAAAGCTAGGTTGTAGTCTTGACTAAAGGGTTGTAATGACCCATTAAGGAAGTCAGTATTATAACCTCCAAAAGTCTTCAGGTCGTGGATTGTTTCGAACGTATACGTTTTTCAAGCAGACCAAGGTTTTCAGTAAATATAATGCCATACCGAGCTGTCTGTGTTTGTTATTATACATTATTATTATGTTATTATATATTATGCAGTTGTCAAGAGTTTCTATGGCAGAAGCTGTAACTGAATTTACAATTTTTCTCCTCGAGAGACTCTTGTCGTTCCTGAGCGAATATCCAATTGTTTTAGGTATCGATTCTCCAGATCCTAGATATGCAAATTGATTCCATTTTTATATAAAACTTGTCTTTAATCATAATAGAATGGTTACGAAGGAATAGTTTTTAGAGGTCCTAACGATTTGTATTTATATTAGTGTCCCTGCTATTTTTTTTTCCTCATTCGACTCAACGCCTTCCAAAGATATGAGTCTGAATTGGGTTAGGAAATCTATTAAAAACACCTGATATTTCTCTTCTTTTTTAATCTAAAAGCTTAAAATATATTTTTTATTTAATCATACTATTTTATTTGATGTTTTAACATAAAAGATCATCTGATTTTCACATAAAATATTTCATATAGTCATTGTTATCGGTTGGTGGAACACAGGGTACCTTCTCTGCTGGATCACCACCACTGCCGCCGGCCATACCCAATAAATCGGAAATGGTCTTATCCTTAAGAATTTCATTAACTAAGGGCACTACCATATTATTGGTGATTTCGGCAATATTATCGGTATTATCGTTAATCGCTAACATAATCCATTCTTCGATTAAACGATTCAATTTCTTATTGATGATATTGATTTTGGAAAAACCAGCAATTTCGGATTTCACTTCACCCAACGAAACATAAACTTTCACTTCCTTTAAACTCACTTTGCGGCTAATCACACCCAAACTGTATTTGATAGTGCCTCTGACCAAAAGATCTTTGAAAGTCATTTTAGCAAAACCTTCACGTCTCAAGCCTTTGTTACCCCTTTCAGAGAATGTTCCATAGTCGGCAACAGCAAGGATTTTATTCCAATTAAAATTGAAATTGATGCGGCTTAAAATGGCATTCAGTTTGAACTCGACAATATCGAAATCATCCAAGCCATGGACGAACACATTATCGGCCTCACCAAAGGCAGTCAAAGCTTCATTATCAATATTGATTTCTTGATGTTGAGTTTTCAAGGGAGCCAATGGTGGTATACCAGCATCGGGCACACCACAAGGCATTTGCTTCTTAAAGCCTTCAATGGCATCCACAATACTGCTGGAAATTGAACGTTGTTTGGCTGCAATACATAGAGAATTTTAAATGGAATTCACTAGGATTCTATAATTTCACAAGCTTACCTTCAGCTATCTCTTGGAATTCAGCTGCCCATGCCAAGGGCATTAATGCTATCAGAACCAAAAAGAATTTCATGGTAGAACTTTCTTCTAACGCAACGCAACTTAACTTGACTTGACTTGAAGAATTTAGCTTTGGCACTAAACTATTGTTGCCATTATTTTTGGCATTTTATGCAAAAATCCAAATCGTAATCGTAATGCCACGATAATCTTAAGCCATAAAACGTGAAAATAATTATCAGGTTAATATTTATAATTTAATCGCTCTCTATTCATTGATAACTTTAAAGGTTGTAAATAATTTCTTTGTTGTGTTTTTGCCTTCTTTTTCTTTGCGTTTCATAGATAATATAGGGTTTAACAGGAAGTTGGTGAAAGTATGCCTAGAATGCATGACTAGCCAGATCACTTAGCTGTACTTACTTAATAAAGCATCTGTTAGGCCCTTAATTTGCATGAATTTTTTTATTAAAACTTGCAAAATTTCAAACTTGTAGCTTCTTTAGTTTCATAAAAATATATGCAATTATTTTTTTGCCACGCCCACAATTTCATAATTCTTTAGATCTTACTTAAATCAAGTGATACAATGTCATTAAAATCTGCTAACGTGTCAAGTTCATACCTATGTTCTTATGGAGATATTTAAAATTAATATATTGCCACGCCTTCCATTTTGAACCGCGCACTTTTTTAATTTTTAATTAAAAATTCATTGTAAATATAGGCTCATGCATAATCAAGATTTTAGTATTTAGTTCTTGTGGCATTTAAAAGTAAATATTTATTGCTGCTCTTTCGTTACGCCCATTTTATTACGCCCACTATTACCCACTTTTAATTTTTTTCAACTTTTTTCGACAACCTCTTCGCAACAGTCTTCTGACAAAAGCTGTGATAGGAAATAATTGCCATGAAAAGCTTTTTAAATCTATTGTTTGGAATCGACTTTAAACTGTAGGTCCCGCCACTCGTGTATAAAATTAACACACACAACATAAGCGATGTAAGAAGCTAGCTTGTAGTCCTAACTAAAGGGTTGCTATGGCCAATTAAGTAAGTATTTTTGGGCTTTCAAAACTAAACAGTTATAAAGCCTTGATGTCTAGTAGGTTGCTTGTTGACTTATTAGACACGAACCCGTGGTTCAGACCTCAGACAATTCGAACAAAATGAAACATGAAAAAATATTTCTTCGGTGACTTTTTCGCAGCAGTCTTTTGGCAAAAACTGTGAAAGAGAAATAAAATTGCCATGAAAAGTTTTTCAAAAAGTTGTCGTTCGGAGTCGACATTAAACTGTAGGTACCACCAATCATGGATAAAAATTAACACATACAACTGGAGTGGTGTTAGGAGCTAGGTTGTAATCCTGACTAAAGGGTTGTAATGTCCAATTAGGTATGGAAGTTATTCTTGGATTTAAAGAATAAACAATTATAAGGCTATGAAGCTACAGTATCCATAGCATATGGAGATAAAAAAATTTGTTTTTTTATGCCACGCCTACTTTACTTATTCGCCTATATAGAATTGCGTATATGGTTAGAAACTAAGAGATAGCAAAGCTTTGAGGATATATACCACGCCTACTTTATTTATTAACAGCTTTTAGAGGAAAAATATGAAATATTTTTGAAGTTAAGTGAGGCAGACATTTTTAATTTTAATTTGGGGATGGTATTCTCGTCATTAGAAGTTTATTTCGAGAAATTGTTTTTATGCAAAACTCTTTTGATCTTGGTTTTCTTATTCTTAAAGAAACTTAAGACGGCCTAAATTTATTGGGATACCCAATACAAAATTAGTAAAAAAAAAGGCGTAAAACGATAAGCATGATTTTTAATAGAAAATACTCAAGAGAGTGAGTAAAATTTAAGAGAGAATGTCTTAAGAGAATGTATTCCAAGAGTAAATTTCAAATTATAAAATCTTTACGTTATGAAACGTAAAAGACATTTGCGTAACGTGCTGCCTTGCATTTTGAGTGGTAAAAAAAACTGCAAAATTCTCATAAATTTTGCAATAAAAGGGCCTAAAGGTTTAACCAATAAAGTATTTGATAATACGAAGAAGGCTTCTAAACAAAATGAATTGAATTTCCAAAATTAATTTTTTTTTATTTTTCACATTTTATTTCTAAGAAATCTTCTTCAATTTACAATTTCCATCACATATATTTGCTGGGTGGTATACATTCAACCTTTTCACCATCACCGCCACCAATGCTGCCAACCAAATCGGTTAATTTGTATTCATCCAAAACACCATTAACCCGGGGCAAGGCCATGTCTTCAATGGTATGTGCAATCATATCCTCATTTGCATTGACCGCCATAGTAACAGCCTCTTCCAAAACTTCATTCAATTTATGATTAATAGCGCCTTCACCCAAAATGCCCTCAATATCCGAATCAACTTCACCAATATGAGTGCGTACATCCAAAGATTTCAACTTCATTTTACCGGATATAAGGCCCAATGAGTATTTCATGGTACCCCAGATGGCCATATCCTTAATAGCGAATTTACCACGACCGGCACCAACCATATTAATGGTGAAACCAGCTTTTTTCAAGCGCAACTTCAAATCGTATTCGGTGTCTACGTTAACGTTATTGAAAATGAAACGGAATACAACTTTACTGGTGATGGCATTGATTTTCATTTCGGCAATATCGAAATTATTTAAGCCACTCAAAAGGAAGTTATCAACGGTGCCGCTTAATTTCAAAGCTTCGGTGTCAATATCGACAGCACGGTGTGGGATATAGAGAGGAGCCAATGGGGGAATACCCTGATCGGGGAAACCGCAAGGCATTTGTTTCTGTATAGCTTCAATGCCCTCAACTACAGAGCTGGAAATTGAACGAGAAGCTGAAAAGAAGAAAAGGAATTCGAATGAATTTTTTTTTATTGACTAAGAGGTGGATGATGCAAATATAAAAGTTTCACCATTTTAATGTACTGGAGGTCAAGGGTCAGCGTAATCTAACTACTTTTAAAGCTCATTTATACTGAAGTTTAAGGAAAATAAGCGAATAATCTGCGCATCAGCGCTGTCACGCTCAATTCGAACAATTTTGAAGATCTTGTGAATACATAAGGGCTACCGAAGTACACAGACGATCAGTAGTCTGATTGTCTAGTCGGCTAAGTTTTCAAATGTTGTTATACAAGAGTCTTTCTGTGTCCGCTAACATTACTGAGAACATTGCCGCCCCTATGCGATATGATAGACTTTGTCTTTTCGCATGAACACCGGGGGTCAGTGACTAGTAATTACACCAACCACTAAACGCAAGCTGCATCATCTTCTTTCTGACGCAAGAAGTGTATCTCTTAGGATCATAGGGCGGCTCGACCAGCCTATTTCTAGCAGTGATAGATTTCCTAGACTATTTGCCTGAGCTCTCAGCTACGGCACGCCTCGTTATATGAAAAACCTGGTCGTCTCAAACACTTACCAAAGAGGAAGTCACCAGCAATCACTTCAATCACTATGCGGAACTTCTCTTTGTGAATTCTGGTGAAAGTTGTTTCTTGTAATCATATAGGGGCCAGAACTGCCTTGTTAAGGCACAACTAAATCGCTTGACCCATCTGCATGTTCTATAATCTAGAAAGCGCGATCTACAACGGTTTTAAGTAAGAAAAAAAGGGAGACCAATCAAGGTTGCTTAGAACCTGTCTCTGATAATTGCCGGCGACTAGATTTTACTTAGTGTACGAGTGACATTTTGTCTACAAGGAGATGTACGACTTCTTCTAATCAGAATGTATATTTTGTTGATTTCTTCGTAAGACCTGGTCAAATTGGTTTACGAATGATCAAAGACTCTTGCAAACCGCTGTAAGTGAGTATGAATTCCGCAAACTCAAGTGGAAGTGAGTTGATGTTTCAAAGAACAATTATTTTTGGAGACAAGTTGCGAATTTTTCCCCATTAATGTTTTCTGAAAAATATTTTAAAACTTACCAAATGGATCGGGTTTTTCTAGTGCAGCCGCAGCAAAGGCCACAGTGGCCAATACGATGAAAATTGTCTTCATTTTAAATTTAAATTTCTTTTTTTTGTGGAAAATCTTATTAGAACTGCTCGTTTAACCAACAGTTGAAACACTATTTAATTGCCAATAATATTATGGCTTTTTATAACCGGCCCACTGACCAATATAAGATAAGAATTTGATTTTTTTTCGAAAGCAATACGAATTGGTCGAGCGAATTGTTGAAGTCGTTCAATTGATTTTTGTTGTCACGATTTCAGTTTTTTTTTTTTCATTGTTTTTTTTTTGATATCAAAAGTGGCCTAATTAATCCATCATTGTTAATAAATGCTTATCTTCAAATAAATCTTACCTCTATTGTAGCGTGTTTTCGTTTAGCAATTTAAATTAAATTGATACAAACATATTATGGTAGAGATAACCATATAATTTCAAAATTTATGAATACTTATTAAACGCAACAAAAAAATAAAAATATTTTCATAAATCATGTACAATTTTAAAACACTTGAAAAGTGAATTTCTGATTCAAATAACTAAATATGAGTGACATACTTCTCGGTTTTACTGACAGAAAAAAAATTCTTAATCTTATTTAACCCGGCTATTGTTTTAATGGAAATGATTTTAAGTTTCTTATGCCTTCCTTTGGTTCTTGCAGACACAGACGGACATCCATTTCAGATCATCCAATAATATGCGAATTGATCGAGTTATGCTAGCATTAACCACATAGAAATGAATTGATCGACATCAATCTCACTTAAACCTAAACAATTTTAAAGAAACTCATACGACCCATGTTAACAACAGAAATGAACTGCGAACATAAATCTGAGCGTTAGTTCTAGGAAGGCTTAAGAAATTTTACCATTTCAGCGGGTTAAAATGAGGAATTAGGTTAGGTTGAAGTGGTAGTTAGTCGCCGCAGTCTAGTAGGTACTGTGTTGGCTTATCAGGCGTGAGGCCACAGTTCAAACCCCAGGTCAGACATCTCCAACAAAACGAAAATATGATAAAATATATCTTCGGCGACTTCCTTCCAGCAGACTTCTGGCAAAATCTCTGAAAGTAAATAAAAATTCCCCTTGAAAAATTTTTCAAAAATCTGTCATTTGGAGTCGACTTTAAACTGTAGGTCCCATCACTCACGTATAAATAAGTGGTGTGAGAAGCTAAGTCGTAATCCTGACTAAAGGATTGTAATGACCAATTATGTTAGTTCTAGTGAGGCTCAAGAAATTTTACAATTTCAGTGGGTTAAAATGAGAAGTTAGGTTAGGTTGAAGTGGTAGCCTTGCTTACCAAAGCACACTTGAGCGCGCTTGGCGACCGATTGTAAAATAAGAAGTCAGACATTATAAATTTTATCTCGACATAATCAATTTGAATTTCATTAGCGTATTGCCTCATTCCCTTCTTGTTTCTTTGTTTTGCTTCAGTTCTATTAATCAAGTGTTTCCAGCTAATCAGAGACTTAAGTGCTACTGCTGTAAGACAAAATCGATATGAGCTGTAAAACGGCATTTACGAGGTGCGAAAAATTGCGCTAAATTTTCGCCTTATTAATCCAAACATCCAGTAGTAACAATGATTGGTCAAACGCGCAGCTAATGTTTGATAAAATATGGGATATAAAGTCTGGGCAACAAAAAATTATCAGGGCGCCTTTTGATTATTATTGTCGTGAAGAGGCGTCTTACTACTACGACCCTCAAACTTTATAGCGCATCCCTGTAATGTCTTCTTCAAGCCTATTGTCTTGACAAATTTTAGAATACTACTCGATGCCAACAATGATAATTTCGTGACCAGCATCTAATAGGTACCCAGATGTTTCCTTTTGGGAAACTGCGTGACAGATTTTAAGAATGTCGTAATGGTGATTCATGCTCATTATCACAGAATCTAAATATTTGGGTGCGGTGCTACTTCCATTCCGAATAAGTGCCCTGTCAAAAGACCTGTATGTTATTCATGAAAAGATTGTTGCATGACTCTGATCTCCTCTTATTGTAATTTCCCAACAAATGTGCTGATTGTCTCCAACCCACTTGGTTTCAGAAGAGTCTTTACTTCTCTTTATCTTCACTTTCAATGAGCATACCTTTCAAACCATCAGATTCCACAGAAGGGTTCTGTCCCTACCAGCAGCGTGACAAGTTAGTCTGCTTGCACATTGCCGAGAAATGCCACATAAATTCCCCATACAGTCTCATATTATCTTCGATTTAACTTCGTAAAAGCCGTGTGCTCGAATGAAGGCCCGTCCGATAGTATTGCTATTAAATCCCTAGTGTAACTGTCGGTTTATCTTTGGTCATTACTGTGCAAGAGATAAAACAGGTCGAGAGCACTTGCCATCAGAGAGAATGTGAAAGTTTGCAACGTATTTTTGTATCTAGAGTAATGACGATAGGGAAGATAATATGAAACCTCGTTTAAGTCCACTAGGTGCATCAAATGATTTCATTGTATTGCCCCAAATTGTGCTTTTAATTGCGCTTCAATCAAATTTCTTGTATTCCGTTGTAATCCTTTGCTTTTCTGTATCGATCATATGGCCTCATATCCCAGCGAAAGTAAGAACGGATCTTATAATATTGAGTTCATTGCATTGTTTTAAAAATCAGGGGAATATTCGAAGTGATTAGGGATTTTAATTAACCCCTTAGCACTGAGGTCATATTCTTAAAACCGTAGGCACTAAATTATGAACACCTGCTGCAGTAACTAGATAATTTTGCTTATTTTTCTTTCTAAAAAATATTTGCAGGTGCAAAGTTAATTTATAAAGCCTATTAATCAGTAGTAACAGTAAATACGATAAAGTTTATAAAAATTTATTTCAAATCAAAAATATATTAAAAAAAACACAAACGAAACAAACTATAATAATTTATAACTATAATCTGACGATCTAAAACAGCTGTATTACTGACTAATTGACTGACTGATTAACTAACTACTCATCAACAAAATAACCATTCACGTGCAGTTAGAATCTGCAAAATTTTTGGTTATAAGTCGCCCCCTCAAGATGTGTAGAACCAATACAGATATGTTGTTAGTAAATCTGTTAAACTAATACAAATAGTAGTAGACGTAAAATGTTCAATAAATTTGTTTTTATTTCAAAATTTAGGGAAATACATCGTAAGGGGGAATAAACTGTTTAAGAAAATATACCCATTTAGTCGCTTTATATGTTCTTAAAGCTTATAATAAATATTGGATCAAATTTTACAATTTTTTTTTAAAGTATTTTTGGACATGTTTTTGGAACTGTCAGAGTAATCTTGTTTGGAACTTTTACATTTTCATACTTCTTCAAACCCGACTGTCTCCATATGTCCAGCTACCCGAATAGTACAGATCTTATAATATTCCACCATTTTGACAATAAATAGCAGACGTTCACATTCAAGATTGGATATTGGCTTCCAAGGGGACCTTATTTACATATGCCCAACTGCCTGAATATATCAGTACATTCTCAAGGAATACTCTGCTACTGACTTACTTACTTACTTACTTAATTGGTCATAACAACCCTTTAGACAGAATTACAACCTAGCTTCTCCCACCACTCGTGCTGTTTGTGCCAATTTTATCCATGAGTGATGAGATGACAGATTTGTCAAATTTTTTGATGACAATTTTTATTTTATTCTCAGAGTGTGCTGCTGATAGGAAATCGTCGAAGAAATATTTTTTCATATTTCGATTTTGTTCGAGATGTCTGAGCCGGGGTTTGAATCAGAGGCTCTCGTTTAATATGCCAACCACCTACTAGACTACGGCATGAGAGTGACCATGACTTCCTTGTTAAAAATACTGCAGCGATATGATGGTGTATACGAGATCCTGATGTCCAAATTCTATACATATACATCGTACCCCTGTTTTCCATCTAACTTCAAACCGTCGATGTATACTTGCAGAGACTTCAATGGAGGATCAGGCTTCGCATTTTCTGTTTGGTTTAACGGCTTCTAAGCTTCTTTCAAATAGTAAGCGACAATGTTTTCAATCAGTACTTGAGGATAAGAGCCATTGGCTTTAGGATGCTCATGGAGCTGCTAAAAACCCACAGTATGCGTGTTCGACCCGATTATCGCAAGCGTTACCTGCTTCTTACGGAGAATGTCGGTAGAAAAACTATGCTTAAAGTACGTTGGTTTATGTCTTCTTTAGAGCACTTGTTATAAGGATAACAAATTCATAAGCTTGTAGTTACATTGTAGATTACCAAACGATCAACATGTTTAGCATTGTCAGTTAACTATTGACCTTTATAGCCAAGCAAAGATTGAATTTCGTCTTCACATTTCATACTAGGGCATTTCTGAAGGCCTTATAAATTTTCCGGATCATTTTGATAATATTCTTCTTTCATAATTAAATAATTTGAATTGATGATAATCCTCCGGTATTTGAGAGTAGAGGAGGAGTTCGACGTACTATTGGCCTGTTTACAGGTAAAGACAGCCACATAAACTTTCCGCACTACAAACTTTATCACTCCATAAGAGTTAGGAATCGAAGATAGTTCTCAGGTACATTGAGTTCAATTCCGCCGCCTTAGATGATTGATTCTCAGGATCCTATATTTCCTTGTAAACAGTATGACTTTTTGGTCTTCTGTCACTAAACATTTAGACCGTGTAGCCTGCTCAACTTGACTTATTGTTCCTAGAGGTCTTAGATGACTTTTATACTTGAGGTAATTACCATATCTTTCTTGCATATCAGCCTCTCTCTCATAGGATTTTGAAGAAAATAGAACGTGTTCTAAGTGGGAGGTATCATTGCTATTGCTGTCAACTTATTTATGATTTCAGGGTCCTTAAAGATGTTTGTTTAATATTTAACTGTAGCTTCTTGGGTTTTATCACCGGACCCTTGTTGATCCAGCTGGCACATACATAGTATTCCATATTTAAGTGAAATTTTAGTGCCTAAAGACTCTATTGATTTTATCTCTATAGCCCACTTTGTGGGCGTGGCTTTATATATTTTTTTTACTTCAAGACTGTATTGATTTAATCTAGACAGCCCACTTAAAATAGGCGTGGCTTTATATAGTTTTTTTTTTATTTCAAGGCTCTATTGATTTAATCTAGACAGCCCACTTAAAATAGGCGTGGATTTATTATACATTTTCTTTATAGAAAAATTATTCTTTCTTGTACATTTTTGCAAGTTCAATCTTACAATTTTTTTTTTTTTTTTTGGTTTTAAACGTCAGCATAATATTTAAAACAATGAAATTTATGATCAGGGCCCCCTTGAAGTTTATTTTGAAATGAAAATGTTGATAACGATTATACAAAACCCCCCATAAAGAATGCATTTTTAAATATTTTAAACTTGATTTGATTTATTTCAGCCATAAATTCAGTTTTTTAAGCAGGAAAAAATAAATTCTAATTGAACAACAATAAAGAACTTTAAACCGTAAATTAAAGTGTTTGTTTTTCATAAACAAATACTTACTATTTTAGCTCCTCTAAGAGTCATAAAAGTTTAAAAATTAATTAACCGAGCAAAAATAACATTTTATTGTTAAATCCAATGGAACAACAAGTGTTTTGCACTTGAATTGTTTAAAAAAAAACATAAAATTTCGTTTCTAATTTTTACAATTTATCTGACCCGCCTTACTTTATGGATCCCCTCCTTTATGATCCTTAATTGCGGCTACTGATTTTACAACCTTTTTTTCCATATTTTTCTCAGTTTATGATTCCCTTTTTTGTTTGTTTTTTGATCGATTAGATTAAATTGTTAATCGTTTTATCTATTTTGTGTACGACTTTTCCTTTGTATAATTGCTTTCATAAAAATTCATTTTAAAATTGGCCATAAATTATGTGTACTAAGCAAGCCATTAATTGCCATCAATTTGCAGTCTTTGTCGGAGTATAAAAGCGTGTGTCAACCACAAGTCAAAGAAATTTCGTTCAAAATCAGAAAATAAATTTTTTTTGTAGGCAAACAAGGAAGAAAAAAATCGTCGAAAAAAAAATGAAATTTTTAGTAATATTTATGGCTTTGGTAGCCTGTACACTTGCCTACGAGGTGGAGTTATTAACCGAAGAGCAATGGAAACAAGTTTTCGAAGATGAGAGTAAGTAGTTTAAAAAATAATTGAAATTTATTTTTTTTATTTACGAAATTAAGCTAAACAAGTTGAGATTGAAAAGCCCTTTAAAAATATATACTAAAGGGGGCGCGGCAAGGCCTAAATAGCCGCACGACTTAACAAACAAATGTTCATCAAATCTTCTAGTGGTTTCTTAACTCCCTATTATGTCTGTGAGCAGAAAACATTCGTTGTCGATGTTATTCGGTATACCGAATTCCAACCAACAAAAATCGCCTCAATTTTCAACTGCACATTCCTTGGAATTCCTCGAGACTATTAGCCGTTTGTCTACGCTTTTAGCATATGGCCTGTACCACCACTAAGGCCTTACAGATTTCTTCTTTCGTATGCAGAGCTTCATTGACAGCTAAAATGAACTTTGCATTCGTATCCTAGTTCTTCTCGAATGACATCATCTGAATCACTACAGTTTCGGCCATTTAACATTTAATCGTTTCATTCCGCAACGGATTTTATTTCCATTCAGTACCCGGCGAGTCCTATAGAGTTGAACACAACATGTATACGAGCAAGCTGTTATAATGAACTTAATAAGAGCCTTCTAGTATTCTGTAGCTCGGATTCTATTTTTATCTAGTACTCTCCGAATCTTGAGCACAACCCCCTTTAATTATCATGGCCTCTCATGTCTAAGTTATCTTTAAGCACAAGATATCCTCCAAAATTTCAGACTGTCTTTTGAGATAATTCCTCCTATAAGAGTAGTCGAATCAATTACCCACCATTAAGAAGGTTCTTCTGGAGTACAATGTTTCTTCCCGTCACTGTTAAACCACCTATAGTAGCACCGAGTGCTTAAACTTTGATAAAAGGCTTTATTAACTTCAAAAACTCTAAGCTTCTCTCCCCCGTTTTCTACTGTAAGTGCCTCTACCTCTCGCTAAACCAGTTCCAGACTCAAAGGCTCTTGCCAGAATTAATTACCGCCATCACGTTACGTAATAAGACTTCTAAAATGGTTGCCTTTTCCAAACCCTCCTACATATATAATTTAATGTTGGGAGTAAATTCCTCTAAAACCCACTTTCCAGAACGGAGTGACTCATTTTCGAACTCGTAATAGAGGCCTACGGTTGACTTTACCTTTCACGAAGAACATCTCCCCGGTAGCAGTTTGCATAAATCATTGTCTCTGTCTTTTTAAATCTCTCTCAATATTTTTTCAACACTTTGTAGCTAGTAACCCTTGTCACTATTCCATAAAGTTTCTTTGTAAGTTTTAAAAGAATTATATGCCACGCCTACTTTTCTTCAGCTAACGAAAATTTTTTGACAGTTTTGGCTGAGTATGCTAAAACAAGAACATAGAATGGATTCAAAAGTGATTGAAATATTTGAGGCGATAACGAAAGTCTGCCATTTGCTTTTTAAATACTATTTTACGTACGTCCATCCGGAAGTCCCATGTGACTGTTGTTGTCTTCCGCGACTGGAAGTGTGACTAGTTTGTCTCTGTTCACTTCATGTATCCCTAGAGAAATCAATTCAAATTGAGTTATCTTGGTGGTCAATGGACTTTTCCGAAAAGTGGAATTAATTGCTCACCAAACTGAGTGTCTAATAGAGGCATAGTATTGCCTATATTTCACCGTAAACTTGTTTAGATAATCACGAGGACATTTAAACGGTCAAAAATGTTTTTTTTTTTTAATAAATTCAGTTGTAAAATTGCAGTTCATTTGCCATACCTACTAATTTAAAAACAGTTTGAATTAGAGTTACTTGACATTGTTACGCCCCTAAAGAGTAGGCGTCGCAAATTTTTATTCCTATACCTCTCTTCCCAAAAAATCTATTTTACTAACAAACATTTTAGCCATTGACCCCGAAACGATGGGCTTAATTTTAAATGGTCAAGCCAAGAAGGCTGTTAAAAATATCTTAAAACAAATGCCCTGCGGTTGGCCTGAATATGGTATACCACCATTGGCTCCCTATACCAACCCCGATTTGGAAATCAATTTAGCCAAGTCCGTAGTAGAGTAAGTACCGTCTGTGTTATTAATTTTTTTTTTAATAATTTTATTTGTAATCCCTTGTGCTAGATCCCTTTTGCAGTTCTTACGCTTCCGTTTCGATGGTTTGGATCAAATGGAAATCCGAAAATTAAAAGTCTCCTATACTTTCAATAAAAAAGTAAAATTCCATTTCGTTTTCAAGGAACTGAAGGCCGTTGCTGCTGTTCTCAATACCGATACGTTTTTGGATGTTTTGGAACAATTGGGCTTGTCGGTGCGTTATGAGGGTTCCGGTCCCTTGGAGTTTGCTCTGGAGAACTTGTCTATTGAGGGTCAATTCAAATATAAGTTGCCCTTAATATTCGGTTCCATTAAGATTTATAAATTCCAAGCAACTGTCACTTTGGGTGGTGTACGCTCTAATATTGGTGGCATTCTGGGCAATGGCAAGATGAATTCCTTTGTTAATGATCAAATTGAAGACATGATCCCTGCCTTCATAAATGGTAATCAGGCTGAAATAAGTGCCAGAATTGAGGAGAATTTCGTGCCACGAGTTAATGCCAAGTTGAAGGGCAAAAAGATCTGGTATTTGTTGGGCAAATTGGGTGGCTCAAATCATAAGTGTAACCCAACACCTGCTCCCTGGTTGGCGATTGATGATCAACAGGCATAAGGAAATAATGTGATACAGAAAAATGAAATAAAGGTCATTTAAAAATTATTGTAAATAAAAAAAAATTATTTTGCTTTGAAATGAAAGGGTAATTCAAAAATGGCGGGTACATTTTATAATTATGGGTTACTAAGAAAGCCTAATAGAGCTCAGGGGGATAACGGTTAGGTAACAGAGCAAAAACTAAAGTCTACTCCTGGCCAGATCTCACCAATCTTGCTGATGACCGCCTTATAGAGCTTCAAAGATCGGAGACCTGAGCAAGCTATCACTTTTATATGCGCAACGCATAACAGCAACTGTGTGAAGGATCGGCGTTGGAGGTCATGACCTCGATAAATACGTTGGAGGGATCGCTCCACCAACTTCCATGTAGAAAAAGCAATGGTGCCGTCCGGGTGACTTTCGTCTATAATTTCCCAGGTAAGACTCTCCTTACTCACCTTACTAAGATTCTCAGAGGATCTACTTTGGGTGGAGGGCAAGGAGTGCGCGGAATTGCAAGGCCTCGAAGGCTTCGATGGGGGCCCTTGTGTTGCGCACTTTAGATCGTTTGGAAGGTCGAGGAATCGTTTAGCTCAGCGGATTTCTGCGGCTTGAGGGCTGGTGTAACCGGAAAGGCGGGAGACGAACGTTTTGGCCCAAGCCAAGCGTCCTTTCTCCTCCTCCGATGGGACTGCGGGGTCTTTTGAGCCAATTTTGGCCTTAATCCGCAAAGCAGATGCGCGTCCTATATGCCACTCAAGTTGTTGACACCTGAAGTTGGTTTGATAGCGTCCTTTCTCCTCCTCTCATAGGACTGCCAGGTCTTTTGAGTCAATTTTGTTGACACCCGAAGTTAGTTTGGTATCCGGGCTTTCGTGGTCGACTTGTGTGCCAATGTCTTCGCGCCAGCCAAGGAGTGCATAGACATATTCGCCTTGGCATCAGATTTGAAGGTGGATAATGGTGTGCCAACTAGGTAGGATAGTCGAGCCTCGACACTAGGTACTGATCCCGTGACTAGGACCTTTTGTGCCAAGCGAGGTTTACCCGATTTTAATGATACCGTGGTTATCTATGCAAACAGGGAGGCCACGCTAGAGTTGGCAACGGCCCTTATGGGGACAGGTGCTTAGAGCCAGGCCGGTTACTAATCAGGAGTCTAATCAGGAACCTACACCACCAACTCAACGATGACGGGTAAAAAACGTACTTTGAGGTCTATCAGGCAGGCAGCGGGTTTCACCCCGGTGCAACCGTACATAAGCAACTAGGTCTAGAAAGCTGCAACCACCAGCTCAAGGCAAACAATGTCAGGATAGAGTGGTCCAGGAGAAAAAGAAAAAGAGATGGTCGCGCCAAAGAAAAATGGGGCTGAATAGGAGGTGTTTATTGACTCCCCAGTCTAGATCCGTAGTGTTTGGTAGAAAACAGGGCCACCTTGAGTAGCATGTGACTGTGTCACGCACTAACGGTAGATAGGGTAGAGCCTCGGGGCTCAATAAGAACTGTAATCGTTTGTCCCTACCGTGCTGAAGTCACTTGGCCCCAGGACGAGTAATAACCAAGCAGCTCATTTTCTCGCACGAAGAAATAATCTTTACTTACGGCGGTCTGCCTAACAGGGCGGAATTCCCGTTAGCTAAGAGTCGCCTCGAGTTATTTTTGTAAAAGTTGCGATTCGAAGGAAAAGAAGGAAACCGTCTGTCACTTAATGTGCCCTGCCCAGATCAGAATACTAGGCATCCCATTCTTTCAAGAGAGACGAAACTGTCTGAATTTTTTTTTTTAATTTCTTATAAAAGAGAATAAACTCAGACCATAGCTTTGAATATTTAAAAGCCAGCCAGGCCCACTAACATTAGGTTTCCGTATTCCTAAACATCTTTCTTAAAAAGATAAACAAAATATTTCTTATAAACTTCAGCTGTCACTTATAATTCTTTGCTTGTTATTATATTTTTCCTAAAAAGACTACGTCATTACGCATAATTTATTTTCCCTCTTAAGAAAACTAAGCGGAAAAATGAACTCCCAATTTGAAAAAAGATTTCTATCTGCACGTTTTATGGTTCTATAATAAGAGCTGATAAGAGCCGCCTCTTCAAAGTTATGGTTTTTGCATAAAAATCTTAACAAAAACAAGCTACCATTCATTAAATCTTAATTGGCCAATCGGTTGTCAAACTCAACAGCTATTTTTAGGTGCTTAACTGTAGAGATAACATGCCAGCTAAACACCATACCACTCTCTTAGGCCCCCTTAAGAACTCAGTAGCTGGCAATAGATAACGGTTCAGCTGTGACCATATAAATCAAATAAAATGTTCCGAACGATTTCTAATTCAATTGAATGGAATCGTACACCTATAAAAAGCTTAAATGGTTATAGAAAGGCAAACAGTTTTCTGAAAGCATTGCTGGTGACAAGTTAGTAAGTTCAGCGAAATTTTGTTAGAATGCGTTTTTTATTAGTTTTGGCTTTTGCCACTGTGGCCTTGGCCGGTACCGTGAGAATGAGTGACAGAATTGATAACTATGTATTGGATTTACTTGAAAACAATGGTGAAATCGAAATGGCCGTAGACCATGAACAAGGCACTGTGGAGAGTAAGTCAAAGAGACGGGCAACGAAGTTTTAAGTTAAAATTAAAAAAAAAAAAAATTATTTTTGATTTCCAGTTGCTCCTCAATTTATTGTTTCATGGCAAGTACGTCGTTTCATACGCAAATTACAGAAACAAATGCCTTGCGGCTGGCCTCAATACGGTATACCAGCATTGGCTCCTTACAAGATCCGTGAAGGTGAATTCTCTTACGATTTGGGTGTATTGAAGTGAGTATTGAAAATTTAATTTGAAAAAGCTTTTTTTTTGTTAAAAAGCTTTTCTTGCTTTAAAGCTTTAAAAAGCTTTTCTTGCTTTAGAGCTTTAAAAAGCTTTTCTTGCTTTGGAGCTTTAATTTTCATTGCTTTGGCAATGCTTTAATAAAAATTTAAAATTTTTTCCAAATATTTTTTGCAATATTCACCAAAGTTTTTCATGCCTTTGTCAAGGCCTACAAAGCTTTCTTTTTTTGCTACAAAGCTTTACACTTTATTTCATATTTTCGTATAGTTTTTATAAAATCTATTGCTATTTTATGCTTCATAATTTCTAGAACCATCGACAAAGTTGTCCGTTTCCTTGTTGAGGGTCTCGATAATTTCAAAATTCAAAAATTCAAATTGAATGTAATTACCTCCAAGGTCACCTTTGACTTTTTGTTCCAAAACATCAACATCTCTGCCGATAAATACGAAACCGATACCATTTTGGATCTTATGCGTCAATTCGGTCTTTCTGTGGAATATGAAGGTGATGGCTCTTTGGAATTCGGTCTGAAGAATTTACGCATTGCCGGTGTTTTACGTTACAAAATTCCCATTTTGTGGGGTTCCATTAAAATCACTTCGTTGAAGACTGAATTCTCTTTGGAAGAATGCAATTCGGATATTACCGGCATTTTGGGTGATGGTAACATTAATCAAATGATTAATCGTCAACTTGAAAGCGCTGTCGTATCCGGTGTTAATGAGAACACCCAACAGATATCTGACTTCATTGAAGATAGTTTGGTACCCAAAGTTAATAAGATGTTGAAGGGTAATGATTTCTGGACAATAATCGATTATATCTTCACTAATACTGAGGGAGAAAATGAAGATGATCCCATTGTTACCAACTGCGTGCCACCAACTGATCCATGGGCTTGAAAAATGTGAGGTTTTTTTACGAGATCAATAAATTTGTAAGGAATTAATAAAAATAATGAAATTATTGTTTTATTGGTAAAGTGACCTATTTAAATGGAATAAGGACCTTAAAATCAAGGAGGGAATAAGTACCCAAAGTCGCTGAAACTGTTCCATTGCAATAAAATAGTATAATTAAAGCCTTAATTGGTTTAATTAGTCCTTAAATTTATATTTCAGACTTGTTTGTAAATCTAAGAGTTTACTTTTAGGCTGTAGAACCCTTTTCAAACCTATATGTAGGATTTTGTTGTTGTTGTAACAGCTCTGCTGTTGTCTACGGAAGTATCCGGACTTGGTAGTAAGAAGTGGTTGTTCTAATTGCATTATTTTTTAATTTATATGTCAAAACTCTTTTAAAAATTGTGGCATACTTTTAGGCCTTTTAATATATTTTCTAAAGAATATTTTAGGGGCTATATTATCTAATCTCAATGAAAATGATTAAAAAATTAATCTAATCTAAGTTTGTTGGCAGCAATTTATGGATAATAAACCTCTGTTTGTTTTAACAACTCCAACAGTTGCCTGTGATTAGTCACTAGACAAGCAGCATGAAAAATTTAAAATTTTTTTTAATTTTGATACTATCATGGGCTAATTTAGTAGCCCTGCAACAACTGGACTCAAACACAACTAACTTGTTACCCGAAACACGCACCAAGTTTGATGATGATTTGCGTGAGGTTGTGGAGTTTCTTAAATTACAAATGGTTTGTGGTTATCCCCCCTGGGGCGTGCCCCCGTTGAAGCCTTTTGAAATGGAATTTAAAGAATTTGAATGGCATAAGAACCATTGGTGGTAAGTGGTTAAGCTAACATGAATTTTTTCGACAGATTTAATATTGTCTTGTTCCTCTTCTTTTAGGCTCAAAGGCAATTTCAGTTCTTTCGAAATCAATGGCCTAAACGAGTTCGATGTTGTCGAATTGCATTGGAATAATATTTTGGCAAAAATTACTTTCGATTTTAAGTTTCCCTTCATAGAGTTTAATAGCCTCTACAAACTAAATGTTTACGCTCCTTTAAACCTATATGGCAGTGGCATATTCCGTTTGCAGCTTTTTAATTTACGTTTGAAAGGCAGTTTTAAATTGAAACCTTTGGTCATAACAAATGGTTTGGCTGTAAGAGATTTTAAAGTTCAAGTGGATTTGGAATCTTCACGCTCGAAAACTACCGGCATTATGTATAATCGTTGGTCTACCAAATTATTTAATGCTTGGCTGGAGGAGTTTATTGCACTGACTTTCGAAGAAGAAGGGGCCGTAAGTCGTGTAGTGGAAAGTTATACGGTGCCTGTGTTAAATAAAGCTTTAAAGAATATTTCTATGGTGGAATTGGTAGCCATGATAACGGGTATAGTTAATGATGTTGTGCCGGAAGGACCAAAATGTGATTTTTAAGGGAAATTATTAAAGTAATCTAGAAGTTGACAAATAGGTCTTTTAATAAATAAAAAAATTGTCTAAAGTGGCAAACATATGTATAATAATTTGATTTTATTAAAGGTCAAAGGTCACAGTTTTTTAAGTCCTCTTTTACGCTTCTTTGTGGCATTTTTGGATTTCCACCTCCTTCCATATTAAGCCCAACTCAAGACAGTTGAAGACGATAGGCCATTTATAACGCAGTATACATGCTGATTGGATGCTAGAGCAACGGGCTTTCAATAATGAATTTTCGAACAAAATTTTCTTCAGCGTTTCTCATTTGGTCGTCACTTCAATAAGTACATTTGAGGCAAATGCAACCCAAAGAGAATTGGAGAATAGCAAATGGAAAACCCTAAGGTGATTGTGAAAAAGTCAGTGTTGGCCGTCTGGAAAAAGTGTCCCTTTAGTGCGTATTATGTATGTATGTTTGGGCCATTTTTTTGAAAATAACTTATTACTGCCAATTCTGAACGCTATAACCGATAAATAACGATCTTTTTTTGGTCTGGAATTTTATTTAATTTATTTTTTATTTATTGTATGTGGTTCCAACAAGTATGTGCCACTAACCACACAACATGACCGGTTTAAGCTTTATTGCATCCGAAATTTCCAGAAGGAGTAGTCATGTTTAAGGAACTCAATGGGCCACGAAAATCATGCAATTTGACGCTTCTTTGTTGGGGCTAAGTCAAAGACAGTGTTTACGGGGATAATTTTCTTATGTTGAGGAATTTCAAAACTCACATTCGTCAACTTTTCTTCGAGGTAACTCTAGAAATAGGCTACAATCTGGGGGCTGTCATTTGGTACAATAGGGCCTAGACCAAATCTAATAATGAAATAACTGCAATCATAGCTTTATGTCGTATTTAACTTTACTTCCAAATAAAAAGCTTGCAGTATATTAATCCCAAAAATATGAACTAAAAGTTGAGAATTTATATAAAAATTTTGGGAATTTATTATCTTTTTATTTTCTTATTATTATTTTTTTTTTTAATTATTATCTTTTTGATTTGGTATATCTTCTATATATATAAAAATGAATGTATGTTTGTATGTAGTTTATAGAATCGTAAACTATGCATTTGAACATGTTATGTATGATCTTTAGCAAAGTTGTTGCGCATGAGCCGAGGAAGGCTTATAAGTTGGTATGACCAATATCCGACAGGTGGCGCCACTGAAAATTAATAAAAATGAATTAAATCGTAAACTGTGTATTTGATCATTTCATGATCTTTAGCAAAATTGTTGAGCACGAGCCGACGAAGGTTTCTAAGTTGGTATGACCAATTTTCGACAGGTGGAGCCACTGAAAATTACTAAAAATTAATTAAATCGTAAACTGTGCATTTGATTATGTTATGATCTTTAGCAAAGTTGTTGCGCATGAGCCGACGAAGGCTTATAAGTTGGTATGACCAATTTCCGACAGGTGGCGCCACTGAGAATTACTATAAATGAATTAAATCGTAAACTGTGCATTTGATTATGTTATGATCTTTAGCAAAGTTGTTGCGCATGAGCCGAGGAAGGCTTATAAGTTGGTATGACCAATTTCCGACAGGTGGCGCCACTGAGAATTACTATAAATGAATTAAATCGTAAACAGTGCATTTGATTATGTTATGATCTTTAGCAAAGTTGTTGAGCATGAGCCGACGAAGGTTTCTAAGTTGGTATGACCAATTTTCGACAGGTGGAGCCACTGAAAATGACTATAAATGAATTAAATTGTAGACTGTGCATTTGATTATGTTATGATCTTTAGCAAAGTTATTGCGCATGAGCCGACGAAGGCTTATAAGTTGGTATGACCAATTTCCGACAGGTGGCGCCACTGAGAATTACTAAAAATGAATTAAATCGTAAACTGTGCATTTTATTATGTTATGATCTTTAGCAAAGTTGTTGCGCATGAGCCGATGAAGGCTTATAAGTTGGTATTACCAATTTCCGACAGCACTTCAATAAATGTTCATAATCGAAAAAATCTACACTTCTAAAGTTTATGTCACTTTTTTTTTAAATGAACAAAATCAATAAAATTATTCAAATTTGTTTTAGTTGGAGGCGTAGCAACGTGCGCAGGGTACAGCTAGTATATTTATATTGTGTATTTAAAATAAAATGTTTAAAGATATAAACCTTCCATTCTTATATTAAAAAATAAAAGGTTGTCTTTAGAGGACATTTTAACAAAATTTTTGGGAATTAATTTTCTTATTTTTATTTCCAATATGTCTCATAATACAAATATTGCTTTTCTATTCCCAAAACTAAATTAAAATATAAAAAATATCTTCAGGGAATTTTTAATATAATTTTGGGAATTCCTGTTTTTTTTTAAATCATAATTTTAAACAAATTTGTAAACTTTTTATTATTTCTTTTCGTTACATATACTGCTTAAATGCTTTAAAGATATAAACCATCAATTCTTATATTAAAAAAATAAAAGGTTTTCTTTTAAGGAAATTTTAAAAAAGATTTTGGCAATTAATTTTCTTAATTATTTTTTTCATAAGTCTTCGTATAATAAAAATATTGCTTTTCTATTCCCAAAACCGAATTCAAATACAAAATATATTTTCAGGGAATTTTTAAAATAATTTTGGGAATTCTTGTTATTTTTTTAATTCATAATTTTAAACAATTATTAATCTCTTTGTGTTTTTTTTTTCTTATCGTTACAGGTACGTTTTCTTAAGGTTCTCTAAAACGATTTTTCTTGTAAGTTTTTATAATGAATTTTCATTGTACATACTCGTAAGCAATCACAATATTTTTACTCCTTTAAAAGGCTATGATTGATTTTTATTATTTATTTCCGTCTAAATTTCTAAACAAAAAGTCTCTAAAACTCAAAGTAACCATAAATCATAATTAAAACGTTTTAATCGGCTTAAAAGAGGTTGCTGCCACAATTTTTTTTTTACTTAATTTTCTATAAAAGTGTGTGTTTGTGTGTCATTGGAAAACCATCACTATAAATCACTGGCACCACCTCTATCGGCAACAATAACAGTCACAGCAATAGTCAACACTCTCGTAATCGTTTTAAGATTAAAGCCATCTCTGGTGTATGGTGTGTGTTTGTGACAGTCAGCAGGACATCTTAATTTTAACACTCTACAAACCAAACACAAATACCCGCTCTACTCTACTCTGCTGTTACATTTTGAAAATCTGACATAAAAAAAATTGTGATAAAAATATCTCCAGTCTATGATTTCCATTCAATCAATATTTTATACGACAACTCTTTTGGAAAGCCAGGAGTTGTTCTAATTCGTTTGTGTGTTTTCCTGTCGCGCTGTAACTCTTACGTGAGCCCTTTTTCTCTGCTTTTTTGTCACAGCAGGCCTTTCAGCGGGTGGTCTTCTAACTGAGCCGAAACAGATTTTTGTAACTGCTTTGGATGCTGTTCTGTCACTCTCTCTCACTCTGCGGCTTAACTACAAAACTCGTTGAAAACAGTGGCAATAATATCTCCGGTGTGATATGAGAGTATGCAGTTAATTTTTTGTGTGTGTTTGTTTTGTGTCGTCTGGTGTTGCATTGTTATGCAGCATGCAACACTTTTGAAATGCTTTGGCGAAATCCCTTTTGTGTGTGATTAAAATAATTCCATAAGCAACAGCTGTTTGCAGCATTTTAAAACATGTTGTTGTTCTTAATTATCGCAGGCCAGGCAAAAGCTTTAGGAATGGTAAATGGAAAGTTTTGCATACGTACTATCAACGCCTGGACCTGGAGTCAGGTACAGGCATTTCTTTTAAGTTTTTAGCAGAGCTTCAATTTTTTTTCTGTGGTCTTTTTAAGAATACTTTTTAGTTTTAGAATTGTGGGTGTGCAGTTCATCGGTTTAAATGAGAAAGCCCCATAAGAGTTACTTCATAATAACAAACGTCGATTCGTTTTTAGCCTTACCGTCAACCATTTTATTTGCTAAAACAGGTACCCCATCCTCGTATTCAAAGCAGCCTTATGGCTAACTAGTCGTCCCCCCTAATGTCTGAATGCCTTTGTATTTAGACTTTGCTTTAATGGTGTAATCAATCAATCGGTTGCATTTAACGCGAGTGTCTGTCCGTAGATGCACCACACTGTGCTCAATCACTCCGGTGAAAACAAAGCGTCACCAGCGCCTTGTATGTTAATGTTCTGGGTCCAGTTAAATGTGTAATACACAAAGGCTACCAGTTTATTAAAGGAATGTAACTCAGTCTTCTACGGATGTAGGATCCGAACTATTAAATACAGTAAGAGTCAACAGTTCCAAAGCGCATTTACGTATTCCTTAAAACCGTTCCGCCATTGTCCGAATGCCTTGTATATATAATATTGTTACGTTTTTTCCCTTTTTAAAAAATAAAAATAAAAATAAATTGGTATTTAGTTTCAATTAAACTCTTTATTGTTCGCACTTTTTTTGTGTGCCCCTGTTTATAACTTGTCTTATACAACAATAATTGCTTGTTCGCTATTCTTCTCTGCTCACACCCTTTGCGTAAGCAACAACACTTGTTCATTAGATGTGTATAGCGGAGATCTTTAAACCACTACTGATGTCTTCACACAAAGCTAACTGTATTCTTACTACTCGTTGCCTGCTTTGCCTTGCCTTTTTATAATTGCACGCAATCAGTCTGATGAAGTCAGTCTTGAAGCAGAACGTTCGGGGTTTCGCCTTCTAGAGAACTTCATTATTGTTTGTGTATTTTGTACACGTTGCTTGTTGTTGCGTTCGCTTACTTGTCTATCCCTTTTTCTCTCAGGCATGGTTTACTTGGAACAAGTTCGTTGTATTTGTTAGTGTAGTTTTTGTTTATCGTTTTAATGTTAAACGATATTACATACAGTTTCCATTTTCGTAACAATATCATATGAGAGTACCAATTCGAAGAGATGAATTTAGTAATGAAGTTCCCTCTTGGTTGGAGGTTGAAGACTATCTAAACACTTACCGTTCTATGGGTCACGGCGCCCGTCAAGAATTCTTACGCTTTGCCTCGATTTGGGTTGAAATCAAAACCACTATGTAGTTCTCCAAAGGGCCTAGACATTGACGGAAATAAGCCTTCGGTCAAACTTTGTAGTATAAATACTACTAATTGAGTCCCAAATGTCTCAGGACTAATGGCCAACAGCAAAACCATGCCAAAAAACAGCCACCACAAGCACCAATACGATACAACACAAACAAGAAACACTAGGCAATAAAACACCTCACGGAACACCCAAGGACGCCCAAAAGATGCCATGAAAAAACAACACAAGTATACATACATACACAAGTGGTCATTACAACCCTGCAGTTAGAGTTGCAACTTAGCTTCACACACCACTTATATTGTGTGTGTTAATTTTATACATGAGTGCGGGCGGGACCTGCAGTTTAAAGTCGACTCCGAACCACAGATTTTTGTTGAGAAACTTTTCACGGCAATTTTCTCTATACTCTCAGAGTTTTTTGCCCGAAATCTGCTGAGAGGAAGCCGCCGAAGAAATATTTTTTTCATATATCTGACCTGGGGTTTGAACTGTGATCTTACTACCTATTAGACTGCGGCGACTTGCAAACAGCAGAGCTCTTAAAAACTACACAACAAACTTATACAACGAAAAAATCGGCTGGGGTACAGGATCCACAATCGATGGAAGTGGAGTGCTTTACCTCCACTGACGTCCTATTCTTCTTCTCCTGAAAATTTTATTGGCGAAAACTCCCTGCCACGATTATCTTCTAAGGCCCTTCTACAATACCCCACCTTTAATCTAGTTTCTATCGATACTGCAATTTCAAACGAATATCCTAATGACACCTCTCGTTCCTTTTATCCATTTTCTCCTTTCCTTTTTTCATGTATTTTTATAAGAAAATTGGCTCCTTTAAATATTGTCATATCATGTTGAGCAAACATCTAATGTTTGTGCGATTGATTAGAATTACCACATGAAGCTAATTACACTCGTTAAATATTTATGTGGCATAAACACTACACTCACATACTCACATATGCATACATTTCTAACTTACGTTGCATATGAAATGAGCAGAGCAATTCAGTTTTTTTTTTTTTTTCTTTTTTAAAGACATATGCAAAATTGAGGTTAAATAAACCGGGTCACAGCGAATATTTTCAGCAGAAAAAAAACGGATTTTCTTTTGTAAGAAAATGGAAAATTAAACATTCCAAGAAAATTCAAACAGACAGATTTTCTTGTCAAGATGTTCGTTCTTTTCTTTTCTTATGAATATTAAAACAAATATTGGTTCAAATGAAGCTTTAACACTAGGGGAGGGGTTTGTTTTCTTTTAAGAAAATTTATGTTGAAAGAAAATTCTTGAAAATGTAGAGACTTTTACAATGAAAAGATCTTCTAAGGATTATTGGATGTCTGTCTGATAAATATTGAAAAATATTTCCAAATAAAAAATTCAAAAATCTCTTTAAAATTAATGAACTGTAACCAACCAGTTGGCATGTTTTATCAAATAAAAACAAAAATGAGTATGAGATTTCAATTGGCTTTTGAAAATTGACGCTAATGGCTCATAAAAATTCAAATTCAATTCAATTCACTTTTATGTTGGCAACGTCTATATGTGAGTTCTTCACAGCAATACAAAAGTACTCTTTATGCACACAACATGTCCTTGATGGCCATTGTGCGGTTTAGTTCAACGAGAAAAGCAAAGAGAGAGAGAGAGAGAAAGTTTGCAAGAAAAGAATGGTCCTTCTTGATGGTACGCTACTTTATAACGTACAATCGCAGAAAGTTTGTTTCTTATACATTAAGATCAGCACCATTATTGGCTGGGTTTGTTCAATTAGGTTGCCTAATCAGTCATAGTTTCACCGAGAAAGAAACACAAACCAAACTATCAAGTACAGTGGAAATGGGCCCAACAACTTGAAGTTGCCGTAGTCAACTAGGTAGTGTGTTGGCTTATTAGACATGAGGCCACGGTTCAAACATCATGTCAAACATCTCCAACAAAACGAAATCTGAAAATTTTTTCTTCGGCCACTATCTCTCAGCAGATTTTTGGCAAAAACTCTCAGCGTAAATAAAATTGCCCTGAAAAAGTTTCTCAAAAATTATCGTTTAAAATCTACTTTAAACTGTAGGTCTCGCCACATAACAACATAAGTGGTGTGAGAAGCTAAGTCGTAATACTGTCTGAAGGTTTGTAATAACCAATTATGTATGTATGCATGTATGGACCCAACAAACGTCCAATAAATGTCCTGAGTGCTGTGCTCAAGTCTTGGTAACTGGATATCTTCGGATTCGGAATCCGGCAGAAGCACTTAAAATAATTTCAAACAAATTTAAAACCCTTTTCAGTAATGAGAATAGACATAAAAAAATATGGACAATGTCCTGCAGTTGAACTTCTAAGGCGCAATCTTTATAAAATGTTTTCCCCAGCAACGTATGTACATATATCTTTTTTAGTCCCTCATCATCTTACTTTTTTTTCTTCAGTTTCATTAATAAAGTGTTTGTACAGGGTGGGCCAAAAGTCACGAAGGGGTTTAATCGTTCTTGGGAATCTCGTGGCTTTAGTTCTTGCACTAACTGCAGCTTGTATGGGAAAAGATGTAAATTTCCCTTTAATATTCTGCGTAAAGACCGCCGAGACATTTGCAGCTCAGCAGAGCGCCTTCGAGTTGATGTTTCAGGATTCTCCTCAACACTCTCCAGAACGCGTTGAATATTTGCTTCATTAATTACAGAATGTGGTCTTCCGCTTCGTGGAAGATCCCTTACTGAGCCTTGTTCCTGAAAACGTGTCACTAATTGATTCGGATGGTGAATTTCGCACATTAAAATGACGACGATAGGCTCGTTGAGTTTGAATTATTGATCGATGATGTTCAAAATAAAGTTCTATGAGTTTGGTTCGCTGGATAACGTTGTAACCTTCCAAAATTAATCTCCCAGATTTATTTTACAAGTCCTAAAAAGAAAAATAAAAAAAAAAATGTAACTAGAAAAGTTATTAATTTTTCAAATCCCTTCGCGACTTTTGCCCTGTACTTAAACAGGTTCTAGAATTATAGAGTTGCCATCTATCTCATACATACATAATTGGTCATTACAACCCTTCAGTCAGGATTATTGACCTAGTTCCTCACACCACTTATGTTGTGTGTGTTAATTTTATACATAAGTGGCGGGACCTACAGTTTAAAGTCGACTCCGAACGACAGATTTTTTTGAGAATCTTTTCATGGCAATTTATTTACTCTCAGAGTTTTTGCCAGAAATCTGCTGAGAGGAAGTCGCCGAAGAAATACTTTTTGTATTTTTGTTTTGATGTCTGGCCTGGGGCTCGAACCCTGGCTTTACGTCTAATAAGCCAACACACTACCTACTAGACTACGGCGACTACATCTATCTCACTCCCTATAAAAATATATGGATTTGCTATATTGGATGCTCTTTCTCAAGAGGTAGTGGTGGCTAAATCCTAATCCCTGTTGGGTTAATTCCTAAATTAATGATTTGGAGGGAATTTTTTTATAAATTCAAAAACCATGTTAAAAATTTTTCGCGTTCCCCTCATTTTAAAGTTGGACTACACGACATTATAAAAAAAGGGTGGGCCATTTAAAAGTTTAAATTTAAAATTGTGAAGTACAATTGTTCCGGTTATAAAGGGAATATTATACATTCATATGGCTGTCGCGGCTGGTCCCACAGTAGCTCATTCGATCGCAACAATTTGCATGCACTTTTTCGAGTGTATGGGGTCGTATCTCGGCAATAGGGGTCGCCGTGGTCTAGTAGGTAGTGTGCTGGCTTATTAGACGTAAAAGCCAGGGTTCGAGTCCCAGGCCAGACATCAAAAAATAAAGAAAATACAAAAAGTATTTTTTCGGCGATTTCTTCTCAGCTTCTCAAAAAATCTGTCGTTCGCAGTCGACTTTAAACTGTAGGTCCCGCCACTTATGTATAAAATTAACACACACGACATAAGTGATGTGAGAAACTGCGGTCTTCTTGGGGACGATTGCCTGTAGACTGTCTAATGGTGAAGGTATAGCACTGGCCATTTTATAGTCACCTAGCAGCAACTCGTTTCCTTCTTCGTTCGTATCTTCCCCCTTTCCACCTTTCCTAAAAAACCTGCACAATGCACTGCATGAGTAGGGGCCATCCCCTGAGTGCTGGTTTCATAAAAAAAAAAAAAAAAAAGCATCATGAATGTTGGCCTTCAAATGCTCAATTGCCTCTGGTTTGTCGGCATAACACATTTTTTTAACGACGCCTTATAGAAAATAGTCCAACGTTGGCAAATCGCAGCTTCTTGGCGGCCAATTGACATCTCCGTTTCGGTTAATTAAACGGCCATCAAACGTTTGATGCAAAAAATCGATTGTGACATGAGATGTGTGTATTGTCTTGGTATAGTTCCACTCCTTTATGGATTAATAAGACTTCTTATAGTTCGAGGGAAATGATACTGACCTGGGGAATAATTTTTTGCCGTGTATGGGAAAAGTCTTAAGGAATCTTGTCACAAATACTCTGCTTATGTATGCAAAAGATGCGAATGAAGATGATGTTCCTATATCCCCACGTGGTAAACATATAATAGTCGGCCTGTGTTATTGATTTAAACGTACTATTCACACTCTTTTTTTTTTTTTTCTTTCAATTAAAATCGAAATACTTGTTCTTTTAACACACACAGAAGATAGCAAACGCCACAGGATATTTAAAAAATAAAATGAAAATCGTAACAAGGTGTTGTTTGTCTCTTCTTCATCTTTTCCTTTCTATTATCATCTACATTATGAGACATAAATTGCAAATGAAATGAGCCAAAACGAATCCTTTTTTTTCTTTCAAAAGGCCGTCCTGTGTGTGTGTGTGTCTAATAATTCATAACATTTTCTCACATTGCAATAGACTCTGCAAAATTCTTAAACCGTACAAATGATATGAAACAACTGGATGTACTAAAGACTAGATCAGCTTTTCAGTCAGTCAGTTAGTTTGTCTGATGGCCATTTGGCTGAACAATTATTGAAAGAAAGGAATTAATTCTCAGGTCTTAATTGTTTCATAATTTACGAGTTGCTTTATTATTGTCTTTGTGTGCTAAGTGTTGCAACACATTATTAAGATGTTCGTGAGGTCCTTAACGTATGTTTGAAATTAATTTTCAACGTTATTTCGGTATTATGATATTGGCTGCCAAGCCGAAAATGAGGCATAACTAGCTAACATTATTGCAACACATTATGTACGTAAGGTCCTTAACGTATGTTTGAAATTAATTTTCAACGTTATTTCGGTATAATGATATTGGCTGCCTAGCCGAAAATGAGGCATAACTAGCTCAACTCCGCTGTGCTTCGGTACTCCCATTCAAAAACAATATCAAAGTGCACTTACAGATGTCAATGCCCATCTCTTGCGAGGTGTAGATTTTTGGCTCTTCATTTCTTGTCAGCTTAACGGCGCTAGCATCCCTTGATGTCAACGATCTATGTAGCTTTGTTTATTAAACTTTCAGGCTGCTTTTCCAGCGTAGGGTAGTCGTGCTTTTAATATGCAGCCCTAGCGCTTACCAACTTCTTTCCTAGTTTGCTGGAATTCGGTTAGTACAGAGACTGCGCTTATCTGGGGCGTCACAACGGGCCGCTATGCGTGCTCTGCTCAAGTATGCTTTGGTAATCAAAGCTACCACTTCGACCAAACCTAACCTAACCTTCCTCTCACATAAAAACTCTTTATTATTAAATATTTTTCACAATATTGATTCGTATTTCGATATCAAACGATTCGTTAAGTTTTTATTTTCAAAATAAAATTATAAAAACTCTTGAAAAACAAAATTTTTTATTTAATTTTCTTTAATATTTGCAAATCTCATAAAATCCTATCTCCTTAATCCATCCATAATACTTTCATTATTTTTTTTTTATGTAAAAAAACTCTTACCTAACTAAAGGTTTTCCAACCCTTTGGTTTCAATCACCTTTCATATTCTCTGCTTGAAATCGTATTTACAACTGCTTCTGCATCATCCTAGAATGAAATCCTTAATAATGATTGATTAACCTTTGACATTCTGTCAATCATAACATTGGCAAGAAACGAAAAGAGCAAGTCTTTCCATATTTACATGAGTGGTTCGATTTTTTTTTATAGATGAACCACACAAACCACTATTGACAGACAACCAGCATAATGTTCTGGTTTTCTCTCCATGTATTCATTATTAATGTATGGTTTTTGCCATTTTTAAACAATTCTTAGTCTATTGATTGATTATCTCTATGGTTTTTTTTCTTTTTGCGATGCTTAAAGGTAACAGTTAATATATTCTGATTTGTGGTGAATTTTTAATGTTTTTGCCAAGGCTTAAGAGTTTCTCTTTGCCGTGTGTAAAGATTTTAAATTAGATTTTAAATATTTAATATGGAAATTATGTAAATAGAAACACTTTCACATCAATCACATCTCCAATCATTAGGAGATAATCATGCAAAAAACTCGCTATCAAGAAATTTGTATTTCCTATTCTAAAATAAAAGAAACGTCGCAACATGGCAAGAAAATTTGCAGAATGTAAATGGCCCTATGGATCTAATACAAATTTATGCTAACGAAAGTCTTTTTATTGTTACGTTTTTCATCTTTTTAAAAAGAATACTTGCAGTGGATTCAAAGATTTAAAAAAATTCTTTATTTTTACGTATTTTTATTCCTTTAAACTTAACAACAGACTTTAATTAATAACAACGAGGATCCAGCTCCACAGTGTATAATACAATAGTGTGTATTTGGCACGCTTTTAGTTCCACTCACCGGCACTGTTATATTTTTCACTAGTTATTGGCAACTTCTAGACCCTTACTGTTGATTTGTTATTGTAATATTCTATCTTTCGTGTTATTTCTGTGTTGTTTTGTTATTGTGTTATTTTCGTTCTTTTCCTGTCGCCTCTATAATGTTTACAACATAAACTCAAACCCATGATGTTAACTCAACGAGGTATCAGAGAGTCTCACATTTCCATACTAATTTTGCGTCAACTTCGTAGTAGCTAAGTACTCGGATGGCGGTTTGACTGTCAGATAGTGTTGTAGTTTCCTGCACTCTTTGCTGCATTTTCAAGTTAATTGTGTACACTCGTGTGTAACTAACCCTCGTTTAATACGTTTATTACGGAAAGCTTTCTTAAAGGAGTATTTCACCCCAATTTGCTTCATCCATTTCCTATTTTTCAATCTAGTTGGAAAGCTTTGCAAGAAGGCAGCTGTTGACTACTCAATCAATAACACAGCCCTGCATGAGTTTTGCAAATAAGATGGCTCCAAGTGTATCCGAAGGCATTTTGCGTGCTGAACACGAATCTGGGTTCAAAAACTTTCCCTAAAAATATCGTTTTTGGCCATTTTTGAAAAATTGTAGAGCTAAACACTGACGTGCTAGAACCATCTCTATTATCGGAAATTGACAATTGATCTTTGCTCTTTAAAATGAGCCCAAAGCCAAATTGTTTGCATGCACCCTTAAAGTAGGGGGTGGTTTTATGTCAAGGGGTGCAAGAGAAAAAGAAACACATTACGGAGGTCCTTAAAAATAAATCAGATTTACTTGAAAATTGTTATTCAGGGGTTTTTGGGGTTGATGATTACAGATCTTCATTCAGATTTAAAAAATTCAAAATGGCGGATCCAATATGGCGGTAACAATTTTCAAGTAAATGTGATTAATTTTTATAAACCTCGACCGCCATATTGGATCCGCCATTTTGAATTTTTTAAATCAATAAATGTTGCAATGAAAGTTTCTCCCACAGCGGCATTAAAAGTTTAGTTGGAATTAAGTTCGTTTTGGAAAACCAAATCCATGGATACTATGTTTAGGATATTGGGCGACAGTGATTGATTACACAGCCCTGCAAATTTGGACTTTTTTCGTGAAAATAAGATGGCTCCAAGAGAGCCAATTACATACGTAAAATCTTATGTAAAAGTCATCTGACAAAATTATTAGCTTGTGTGCTATGAAACTGTTGAACGAAAATCTTTTCTTTAGAAGCTGCTCTAATTGCATCTACTTTATCTTAAACAGCCCCTAATTTCCTAGAAACTAAAATACGGCACTAGTTTATATACAGAAAACATGATTTTCCTTGTTCCCATTGCCATAAAAGTGAGCAATTTACGCAATTTCCTAGATTTTCTACTTGACTGAGTAAATGCATTTTAATTTTGGGAAAACTACGTTTTTTTTTCTTGTCTTTCACTAAACAAAAGAGGATCAGCTTATGTAAGTTTCTGCGCCTTTTCTTTTTTTTTTCTTTTTTTTGTCTCTTTGCAAAATAATTGAAGAAAGGGGAACAAACAACAGGCAAATTACGCTTCAATTAAAAGCCTTTCTACGTTCTCATTTCGATTATGTGAGCTCTGCTCTGTTTATTAAAAGAAGAAAAGAAATATTTTTTGGAAACAATTTTTCTCTAAGATAAGAAAAAAAATGACAGCAAATGTTGTTCTTTTCGATTTTCTTTGCTTTTTTCAATTTTCATTTGAGTAAATGCGTCAATTCGTCTTAAGGAAATAAGTGGCATAAAGGCTTGACAGTTAAAGGATAATGAAATTGTAACAATTAATCTTTCTTTAACTAAATATTCACTCGCGGATTATTTACAATTGAATGATTTCAAACGAAATTTTAAAAGTAGAGAGAAAGTACTGAAAGTACTTTAACGGAAGGAATTTCTGAAAGCTTAGAAGCTATTGAGAGGCTAGGTTTGTCTATCCAAAAATGGATTTCAAATTATCCAGAGCTTCAAAATATTAACATACACCATGGCTAAGAAATTACATCGGCCATGTAATATTGACATAGGGTGCATTAGAAGGAATAATATTATAGCAGGACCTTTGTTAGGGTCAGAGTGAACTGTGCTTAAGACTTCTGCCAATTTAATCTAAGTTAACCTCTCACTTAAAAAACCTTGGAAAAATTGTTTAAAAATTTTATATGAAGCCGTTGTATTATTTTATGCCGTTACAAATAGCTTACAGTGGGCATTAAGAGTTTTAAATTTTTTTTTTTACAAATTTGGTTCTAAAACACAAGATTCTGTATGTGTCCTTCCTATGACTAGGAATTTGTTCTCTTTCAATATCATTTCACTAAAAAACAAAAACATTTCGAAAATTTCTTCTGTCAATCGCTTCTTCTAAAGGGTCCGCCAAAAAACTACTGAATATTTTCTCAAATTTCTTTTTTAATTTGAAAGTACAATCCTTCCGGTTACTAATGGAAAATAATTTCATTCAAATGGCTGCCTCGGCTGGCCATGCAGTAGCCTAAACGATCGGTCCAATTTTTAAGCACATTATCGATTGTGTGCAGCTGTATTTCACCAATGGCTACACGAATATTGTCCTTTAAAGCGTCAATTGTCTCTGGCTTGTCGGCGTAACACTTATCTCTGACGGCACCCCACAAATAATAGTCCAATGGTGTCAAATCGCAGCTCCGAGGTGGCGAAACGACATCAGCTCTGCGGCTGATAATGCGATCTTCAAAAACAGGGCGCAAAACATCGAGTGTAGCTTCGGCTGTGTGGCACGTAGCGCCGTCCTGTTGAAACCAAATGCTGCCAATATCCTCCTCTTCAATTTTTGTGAACAAAAATTCTTTCAACATGGCCCGATAACGATCGCCATTGACTGTAACGGCCACTCCTTGCTCATTTTCGAAGAAAAATGGCCCAATTATGCCTCTGGACCAAAATCCGCACCAAACAGTGACTCGTTTTGGGTGCGTCGACTTTTCAATGTATGCGTGCGGGTTTTCTGTGCCCCAAATGCGACAATTTTGCTTGTTTACATACCCAAGATCAAAATGAGCTTCATCTGAAAAGATGATTTTTTTGACAAAATCAGCATCTTATGTAAGTCGATCGCAGGCCCACTTAGCGAAGCGAAAACGCATTGGATGGTCAATTGGCTTCAACTCTAGAACCAGTTGGATTTTGTATGGCGTCATATCAAGGTCTTTATGCAAAATTCGTCTCAATGATGTCTCCGAAATGTTCAATTGTTCAGAACGACGGTGAATTGATGTTGATGGCGCTTCACGCACACTTTCTGCCACAGCAGCAATATTATCGGGTGTACGCACTGTTTTTGGCTTTCACTTTTTTCACAAGACAACGAACATACGGAGCTGACGGTGCTTCTCTTCTTCCAAAATCCGTACGCAATTTTCGCACACATTCTGCAACATTACCATGATTTTCAAAGTAATGTCGCAATATTTCCCAGCGTTGTTCAAGCGTATACACAACCATATTCGTTCAGCGGAAGGATAAAACTAATTATTTGTCAAATCAGACATGAGCTAAGTGTTACCATTCACGATATAAGCACTAGTTGATAAAAAAAACGTTAGATGGCGGACCCGATATTATTTTCTTTCTTTGCCTGTCACTCTTTTACTCTCTCTTTCTTTCTCTCTCTCTCTCTCTCTCTCTCAATCTTTTTTTCCTAGAAGTCCTTGCTTTAATTGTAAGGCTTCCATTGTTATCTTCATGTAATCGGTGATGTTAACTTATCATGTTTCTCTACTGGAAACCGCAAATAAAAAATTACTCTTGTGCGTAGCAGAAATTTTGATTTATCGTGTAATTTTTCATTAATTTTGCATTGAATGGAAAAAGGGTTTACTTTAGACGCAACTTAAATGGCGTATCAAACTTTTATTGGCGAAATTAAAAATTTTTGTTTTAATTTGAACCCAAAATATTTTACGCCAATTAAATTGAACATAAAGGATTTATGACATCGCCGAAAATATGAAAGACATTAATTAGCCATGCTTTTAAGGATATTAACTACCATGAAAATTTTTTTTTTTAACGAAATTTCGTAGGCCATTCAATTACAAATGTGCTTTCAACAGATGGCTAGACTGTGGTTGTGCCATTGAGAAAAATAGTGTCACGGTCTCCCGGATCAAATTCATGGGCAGTAAATGGAAAATAAGAATTACAGAAGATTCGATCGTGAACTTAAATATTTTAAATATATTTCTGACGATATACATGGAGTGTTAGGGAAGTGAGTAAAATGCTCACGTAATCAGTAAGGTTGCCACATGAAAAATCCAAACAATAATGCAAACAAGATTGTTACTATATTCGCGTAAAATTATATCCGGGTAGTGCAACGGTTAGCATATGTATCGGCAATGTAATGAACATGGAGTCAGGGTAATCACAGAATTTGTTTTTCAAGGATTCAGACTAGCTCCTTCAATCGGAGATATAACAAATACGTTCTAATAGCAGCGAAACTTTTAAACTTTTTTAAAATTTTCATCTCTGGTTGAAGCTTGAAAAGGGATTGGTTCCAGTGAAAATTACCTTAACCTCCTTCTCTTGGCATGTGGAAGCAATTTGTTTTTGAGTGGCTAGGTTGTTGAGTGGTTTCAGTTTCAATGAACGTACAGTATATTTATTCTTACGCCTTATATAGGGTGATTTTTTAAGAGCTATAGGAAAAATTTTCAAAAAAAAAAAACACAAAATTCAGAAAAATTCATGAAATCTTTATTTGAATTGATAGTACGGTGCATATAATTTAATGTTTGAAGATTATTTCATGCAAATGTTGACCGCGACTGCGCCTCAAATGGTCCATCCGCTTAGTCCAATTTTGGCATACTCTTTCCAACATTTCGGCCAGTATCTCACGAATAAATGCTTCAATGTTGTCTTCCAATGCGTCAATTGAAGCGGGCTTGTTTGTATAGACATGAGCTTTAACATAGCCCCACAAAAATAGTCTAAAGGCGTTACGATTCGCAGCATCTTTGAAGAACTACGGTGCAATGATGCCACCAGCCCATAAACCGCACCAAACTGTGACTTTTTCTGAATGCATTGGTTGCTTTTGCAATGCTTCTGGCTGATCTTCACTCCAAAATCGACAATTCTGCTTATTTACGTATCCATTGAGCCAAAAATGAGCTTCGTCGCTGAACACAATTTTTCGATAAAGAAGTGGATCTTCGGCCAACTTTCCAAGAGCCCATTTTGATAATAAAATTCAATGATTTGCAAGCGTTGTTCGTTTGTAAGACGATTCATGGTTAAATTATAGACCAAACTGAAGATGTTTGACAGTGAAACAAAACACGAAACGTGCGTGAGCTGTTTAAACCAGTGCTGCCAAAAAGATAATAGCTAAAAAATCACCCTATATAGTAAGTCCAGTGAATTTGAGCACTTTAGATCCATTCGTATATCACAGTAATGAGTTATCGCGTTATCATTTTGGATAGCAAAAGCTACCCTGGAAATTTCGCAAAAATTTTCCAATTTGCTGTTCATGTCATCGAAACAGCTTTGCTTCATTGTTGGAGACAAATTTCTTTCTGCCGAACCATTTCCTAAGATTTGAAAACAATAAACAGACTCTCGGGACTAAATATAGAGCTAAGGGAACAATACATACATACATACATAATTGGTCCTTACACCTCTTCAGTCAGGACTACGACCTAGCTTTTCACACCACTTATGTTGTGTGCATTAATTTTATACATGAATGACGGGACCTACAGTTTAAAGTCGACTACGAATGACAGATTTTTAAGAAACTTTTCATGGTAATTTTGTTTGCTCCCAGAGTTTTTGCCAGAAATCTGCTGAGAGGAAGTCACTGAAGAAATATTTTCATATTTCCGTTTTGATGTCTGACCTCGGGTTTGAACCGAGGCCTCACGTCTAATAAGCCAACACACTACCTAATAGACTATGGCGACTTCAATTCGTTGGAACAATTCAAAGCCTTATTCGCGTATCAGAAATCGCTTTTATTTTCCATATTCTTCTCAAATCACGCATAGGTCTGCCATAAATGGCTGTCAAACACAGACATAGCGACGCAGCTATTTGAAGTTTTGAAAAAAGCTTCTTAATACTTTCCTGTTGACAGGGGCAACTGTTGCACTTTCAGTTAATCGGGGAATAATAATTTAAGAATGATTTTGTAAACATAGTATTTAAACAGTCTGTGATTTGTGATTACGATTAAGATTCCTTTAATATTTTTATCAACAATTTCGAATATTTTTCATAATCCCACACAATCAATTTGCCTATCACAACAGCGATAACATCCTAACGCCCCTCTGTTTTCTCTAAAATTTCTTTTCCTTTCGTTATCGCTGTGACATCAATGTGCGGCGACTTTTATTTGTTTAAACAAAACAAATCAAAAAAAAATTTTTAATTTGAATTTGAAAAGAACGAAGGAAAAGAGAAATTTTTTTAGTCCGGGTAACTGAAACCATAATACAGGAAAAACAAACAAAAATAAACAAATCAAGACACAACAACAACAACAATAAATACAAAAAAGTAACACATGCCAGCAGCTAATTAAATAGACTGGAAACATAAAACCCATAAGATGCCCTCATCATAATGCCTTGCAGAGGTCACTGAGAAACGAAGGGTTTTTGAAATGACAAGAAAGAAAAAAGGGTTGTTGCCTATTGATTGCCTTTCTGGAGTTTTGTTTTTGGAAATTTTTTTTTTGTGATAAAAAATTTGGAATTTCTTTTAAAACTTTTCAAACATTTTGAGAAAGGAAAACACGAAAAATATTTTAATCCCTTCCAACAAAAGTGAAAACATTTTGGAGGCAAATTTTCTCTTTTCCCCTTTTTCTTAGGGATAGTATTTGGACTAGGATTAGGTGCAACCAAAATGAAAACTAATTGGGGATAATTTTCTGGGATTTAGTTTTAAGCCAAATCTCAAGGTAGACGATACAAAGATGTCTAAACTGATATCGATAAACACGGGATATAAAAAATTTCATATCAGCACAGTCAAGTCACTGATCGTTGAATGAGATTGGAATAGCAATGTCAACACACGTAAACAATTTGAATTAGACTCTCATACTTACCAACTCATAAGAACATATCTGGTCAGTAGAACCTCTTAGTCAGGATTACGACCTAACCTCTCACACCACCTATGTTGTGTGTGTTAACTTTATATGTGCTGGGACCTACAGCTTAAAGTCGACTGCGAGCAACAGATTTTTTGAGAAACTTTTCATTGTAATTTTATTTTCGCTCAAAGTTTTTGCCAAAAATCTGCTGAGAAGAAGCCGCCGAAAAAAAATTTTTCTTATTTCGTTTTTAAGTCGGGCCTGGGGTTTGAACCGTGGCCTTACGTCTAATAAACCAACACACTACCTACTAGACTACGGCGACTTCAATGTCTGATTCATATGTTCTGGAATTTCACTCTGCCGCTGTAACCATATGATGTGAATATTTCATTTAAAGATCATCATTTGAGGCCCTAGCGCTACTGCAGGTGCATAACTATTTAAAAGTCTTAATATTTCCGCCTAACAGTTACTGGAATAGTCCGACTGCTGGCTGTATCAAGTGGTCTATACCTGCCGACATCTCTAAGCCATTCCACCGTAGTCCCATTCATTTCTAAGCCGTCTTATTAAGCTGATTGGCAACTGCGCTCCTCCTTGTTCAGAATAGCTGTTCAAAAGTCTTTGAGAGGTTGATGAAGCGCATTGTACAATTTAGTCATGATTCTGTGTTCTAAACTTTTCTGATAATTTATTATCCGGTGTCGTATAGTCAGAACGTCACATCTTGTGAAAGAGAAGAGAAAGATTTGTAACCGGATAATGAAATGCTCGCATTTCTTTAGTCGCATATTGTTCGTGTATTTCAAGAAAACTTTCCACTACTGATGGTGCCTTCTTGCTCATGATTAGAGACACTCTAGTCTGAGATACATTGGAAGTAAGTTGAATATGGCTTTTACACAGTAGCTCTAGACAATTTCACATTCCTTGGATGCAAGCCCATATAACTGCTGTAGATATTGTAGGACAATGTTACATTCCTCGAATGCAAGCCTAAGCAGCAACTGCTGTAGATATTGTAGATTGACTGTAGTGAACACATTAAAGTCGACCTGCACCAGTGCAGTGTAGGTTTTCTTATTAGTTTATGTCATCCTTAAAATCTCTTCATAATAATAATAACAATAAAAATAAAAGTTCATTGCCTTACTCAACAATTGAGACCTGAGCACATTTTCTTATTCAATTTATGAAACATTAAAGAAAGAAAACAAGTCCTTACGGGAACACAGGTGTTGCTTACGTTTCTCTAAGAAATTTCCATAAAACCAGTAATACACTGCTCGTGTGCTGCTCGTTTTGAAATTGACTTCGTTTAGTGACTTTTCTTACTTCATGGCTGCTACCAACGTATTTGCCAGTATAAGTAATGGAAACAGACTCTTAAAATCTTTTATTTTTCTATCAGCATGTTATGTGAGAAGGAGGAGGAATGGAAGGGGGATGGTATCCTCATAAGTATCATTTGGAATCTATAGCAAACACTAAACGTTTGTTTTAACAAAAGCAATATTAATAAAAAAAAAGCAGCAGCAATAAGGAGAAAAAGTTTTTCTTACTCACGTTAGTTTTAAAGAGTGTTTTTAACACACTGACATGAATTTCAACTCAAAGATAAAAATGAACACACTACACACTACATAACCTCACAATATTCACATGTTCATTCACCTTCTGCGGGTAATAAGAAGTCTTTTGTTGCCGGAAGAATCTCGTGTGCGCCACACAACATTTTTGGAATATGAATACATCAGGTAGCAACAAATGTAAGAGGAGCGCTTGAGAAATTTTATTATTTTCAGAACGACCATAGATGCTCTTGGTTAAGCTATCCTAACCATTTGCTAGCTAAATTAGCAAGATAATGCTCTTTAGAATTCGCGTAGGAGATCAAATCACCATTCGAACAATTTTTCCGGGATTATAAAGGCAAAACAAAAGAGAATTGGTAAGAGTGAGTTGGTAAGTAGTGGTGAGTTAAAGTCGCCGAAGTCTAGTAAGTAGTGTATTGGCTTATTAGATGTGAAGCCACGGTTCAAACCCCAGGCCAGACATCAAAACCAAATACGAAAAAATACTTCTTCGGCGACTTCCTCTCAGCGGATTTTTGGCAGAAACTCTGAAAGAAAATAAAATTGCAATGAAAATTTTCTCAAAAAATCCGTCCTTCGGAGTCGACTTTAAACTGTAAGTCCCAACACTCATGTATCAAATTAACACACACACCAAAAGTAATGTGAGAAACTAGGTCGTAATGACCGGTTACGTTATGAATGTATGTAATGGGATCTAGATGCCGATTTAAAGTTTGTAGTTCTTCTCGTTTATGTCATCAGAAGAGTACAAAAATCAGATTAAGATTAAGAGCTATCAGGCATGAAGCGTAAAATGATACGTTTGGCATAAATGGATGCAATTATCTTATATGTTGAGAGGCTAATGTCTTGATAGTTGTTATATTCTTTCCTGGGTTCTTTTTGTGGACAATTTTGCTCATAAAAATATTTTTTTTTTTAAAGAAATTTTTTAATTTTTTTTTGATAAAAATAAAGTACACTTTTTAAATAAAAAGAAGTACTTTTTTAAATATTTTTTTAAATTAAAAAAAGTACTTTTTAAACACTTTTTTAAATAAAAAATTACTTTATTAAATACTTTTTTAAATAAAAGAAGTTCTTTTTTGAATAAAAGAAGTACTTTTTAAAATAAAAAAAATAAAAAATAAAAAAAACACTTTTTAAATAATTAAAAAAAACTTTTTTAAATAAAAACAAGTACTTTTTTAAATACCTTTTTAAATTAAAAAAAAGTACTTTTTAAACACTTTTTAAATAAAAAATTACTTTTTTTAAATACTTTTTTAAATAAAAGGACTTTTTTAAATAAAAGAAGTACCTTTTTAAATAAAAAAAATACTTTTTTAAATACTTTTTTGAATAAAAAAAAACACTTTTTAAATACTTAAAAAAAGTACTTTTTTAAATACTTTTTGAAATAAATAAGTACCTTTTTAAACAATTTTTTAAATAAATAAGTACTTTTTTAAATACTTTTTGAAAAAAAAGTACTAAATAAAAAAGCACTTTTTATATACATATATAAAATAACAAACAACCGTTTTAAATTAAAATTTTTTGTTTTAATTTTATTTTTACAAGAAAAACTGTCAAATCATTGTGTAAAACACGGTATAAATTTTCTTAAAATAAATTTTTTTTTTGTTTCCACAACAGTTTCTTAATATAGCAGCTGCCTGCCTGGTCGTGTAAATTTTAACACCAAAAGTGTAACAGCTTAGCTGATCATCTCATCCTCTCAGCTAATGATTGTAAAACGAAAAATAAAAGTTGATCGTAAAACTTGACAATTAAAATTAAGATGAACATAAACAACTGACATGTTTTTTTCCTTTACAAAGGATTTGTTTTTCTTTGTTTGTGTTTTTTGGTTTACACAGCCAACTGATTTGCATTTTTAATCTCATAAGTTCGGCCGTGATCATGTAGTTTCCTTTCAAGGACATGAATGAGCACCATCATCATAATTTTATGTTTTACATGATGCAGGCAATTATTTTTTTTTTTGTAGATGTTTTGGTTCAACAAAGATTATGAGAGAAAGAAACGTAAAATAATCCCGAGATAATTTTCAGGAATTATTGTGTCTCTTGTGTTAGTTTAAGATGATGGTGGTGGTGTTACGGATTTTCAACTTTGATGGAATGTCAGTCATGGTTGAGTAATTGAAATAGAAGGGAAGAAAGGAAGAAATTCTTGTGTACTATTTTTTTAAGGGGCCCTTAAAGAGATTTTAATTTCGAAAATTTTTTGGAAGAAAATGAGCATTTTTATTTTCCTTTAAAAAATGTTATAAAAAAATTCATTAAAAAAAGTGTATTCACGCGTTATTCCTTTAGGGAACAGAAACAACCCAAAATAAATTTCTTGGTTTTCAATTTCTTTCAAATAAAAACCAAAAATACATACGCTTCCTTAGCAAATAGCCCTGAGTTCTTTACATGACATCCTTTTTGTTTCCTTTGGAAACCTTAGAAAACTATACTTTTGAGTTTACCAAAGTGAAAGTGAAATTAAAATAAGAAAATCTGAAAGAAAGACAAGAAAATCTAAATCAAACAAAAATTAGTTTTCTTTGAAACTCACTCTCCTCTCACTTACAAACAAAAAAGGGTCGTTTTTCTCTGTACTTTCACTCTAAAAATTAAAAACAAAAAAATTTTGTCTTCTATACTCTCATGGCTTTCAGTTTTATTTGAAGTTATGTAAACGAAAAAAAAGGAGAATAAAAAGGACATTTCTAATGTAGGTGACAGCATATAAAAGGACATAAAAAGGAGAATTTTTTAATGGAAAAATTGAAACTGAAAGATTTATTTGTGTCCACATAGTTCGCCTCTGTATAGTTAAATGAGGGCAGTAGTTGCCTTGTTTGAATAGCTGAGCGTCAGTAAAATTAGCCCAGTTGCTGTAATTTCTATGGTCAAGGAATTTAATAAAGCGTAACTGCAAAGAAGACGGTAATCGTTTGCTTAAGCATAAGATAGAAGTCAATAATAAATAATTAATGATGCCAGAAATGTGTTTCTGTTTAAAGAATTTCTATTTCAATTGAATTCTTACTTTTCGTTTTAGACGCATCCAAAGGAAACTGTCAATAAATTGACCCACTTTAAATGATAACTGAAATCAATTGATCACACAATTTAAAGTGGCTTCTAAGAATAAAATTTTATTTAGAAAAATGCATTCAACGTCAAGTTGGAATAAAAAAAAAGTTTTAGAAAAAAAGTAATTTCAACCTTTTTTTATTTTTAATAAAGTCATACCTGTCTTTTCAGATCGGTTATAAGCCGGTTCATTCTATCCTCCTACTATTTTGAGTGAAAAAAAATCCACTTGCCAGATATGTATATTCGGAACCAACCTCTTTGCAAATTCATTAAGGGTTTGTGTATCGGCTAGAATATTTTTAAATTCAGATTAAAAAGAAGTGCGTATGAAAAAATTTGGGCGAAAAGCAGTTCATTCCATTCTCCTTCTATTTTGAGAGCTCCAATCTCTTACCAGATATATTCGGAACCAACATCTTTGCAAATTCATTGCAGGTTTGTGAATCGGCTAGAATATTTTTGAATTTTGTTTAATAAGGAGTGCGCATGAAAAAATTTGGGCATGTATTTCTCTTTCATAAAAAATGAAACGTTATAGTAAAATTATTTCAGTCTTTATTTAATAGGTTCTCGCACTTTTTTTCTGTAATTTTAGGGCCTTTACTGTGTTCTCACACATTTTCTCTGGAGTTCATTCCTTTAGGGCCTGTATTGTTTTATCTGCTCAAAATTTTGTTTGCAGTTCTTCATCCCCTCTTTTCATTTTTTCTATTTTTTAGCATTATTCGTCAGAATTATTATCAAATAGTCGCCGTAGTCTAGTAGGTAGTGTGGTGGTTTATTAGACGTAAAGCTCGAGTTCGTATCCCAGGTCAGGCATCAAAACGAAGTATGAAAAAATATTTCTTCGGCGTCTGCCTCTCATCAGATTTCTGGCAAAAACTCTGAGAGTAAATAAAATTGCCATGAATAGTTTCTCAAAAATCTGTCGTTCGGAGTCGACTTTAAATTGTAGGTCCCGCCACTCATGTATAAAATTAACGCACACAACATAGGTCGAAATCCTGACTGAAGGGTTGTAATGAATTATGAATGTATTATCAATTTCACGAAGCTAAGCAAATTATGGCGAATATTTCGGAGTTTCTAAAAATCGGTTGTCTTTCGTTCACAAGTGCCGGATACTGATTGTTTAGTGGTCTTCTTTGTTTCTCGCTGGTTACGGTTGCTATAAAAGTCGTTCTAGAGTCTGCCCAGCGTCATACATTTGAACTCCATTGTATCTTCCAAGGCATCTGATTTCTTTCCTCACCTATCTATGGCGTAAAAGCAAAATTTGTCAGCGATGGTTTGTTTCCTGGTCTCATGCCTGTAGTTATTCAAATTAGTAGTTGAATGTGGATTCAGGTGTGTCGTGTATTCAATAAGGAGGAGTGCACCAAATTTAGGATGGTCATATTTTGTTTAATGCTTAGATTTTTTGCCAAAATATGCATTGTTAGCCAGTTAAGGATATTGAAAAATGTCTAACATAAAAAGGTTCTATGCTCTTATCACAATGGCCACTATTTGTATAATTCGTTTGGTTATTTTGGATTCTTCAAACCTAGCCACCAAACCACCAATTCTTAGAATAGATTCAATAGCTTTGAATAAACAGTTGTATGACAGTTATAAGTTTTTGGACTAAATAATGTAGGAATGTCCATGCGACCACATGAGACAGCCACAAAAACAACAATTACCGAATCACAATGGGCCTTGTGTGTGTGGTCTAAGTATGTCCGCTCATAACTCCTTAAAGGGAGAGAGCCATTTCTACCTACCTATGACGCGAAGTATACACATAACATAATTGGTCATTGCAACCATTCAGTCAGGATTACGACCCAGCTTCTCACACCACTTGTGTTGTGTGTGCTAATTTTATAGATAAGTTTCGGGAACTACAGTTTAAATTCGTCTCCGAACGACAGATTTTTGAGAAACTTTTCGTGTCAATTTTATGTACTCTCCGGTATTTTGCCACAAATCTGCTGAGAGGAAGTCGTCAAAGAAATATTTGTCCTCACGAATAAGGCAACGTAGAGTATGTCCTTAACAACTTCTAGGAAATGATCTCCAATCATTGTAGTCAGTAGAAGGTTATTTGCAGCAGTGCTTCGGTGTTAATGAGGCAAAATCATCACTTTTTAATAGAAAAAATACGACTAACTTTGATCAAGAAATGCCAATTGTTTACAAATTTAATTAATTTTACAAATAAGCCACTTGATCCCTCTTGTACTACAGAGTTTTAGTTACTCTTTCCATAATAAAGTTTTAAAAACGAGTTACTTCTTAAGCTCTTACATTTCTTTAAAAAATCACTGTCATCTGCCGTCGAAATGATGACTTCACAATGGGAAATAACTGTAACTTCTTTTTATTTTTTCTTTTTTTGTAATGAATCTCCTTTTCTGTTACAATAAAAGATGCACTTTAAAGACAGACACGCATAAAGAAAAAAACCCCAGGCAATTAGTCAAACAATTACAATTTTCTTCTACTTCTTCTGCTCGTAAAAAAATCAGTAAAAAGAAGTTGTTGTTACTGATCATATTACAATAGGCAGACGTTTGATATAAAAATCTGTTCATTTCATTTATTTCGACAAGACACGCAGGCTCCTCTTAGAGACACACAACACACAACAATAGGCACTTACTTTAGAAATAAAATTGAGAACTTTTTTTTCTCTGTTATTGGCTTTACAAAGGAATTGATATTGAAAGAACGAAGAATTGAAAAAAAAAAAGAAATTAAATGTCATCAAATTACGATCAATTTCATCTTTTACTACGACAGCAGCATTTCCTTGGCAAACAATAGAAGTCTAGTAGTCGTAGAGTAGAGTACAAGCCAAAGGGACAAGCCGCCAGAACAAATTACTTACACTTGATGATTCAAATGCAATGAATGAATGATCAAAAGAATGATTGTGATCTCTCTCTTGATCACTGTCATTGTCATCATCATCAATCAAATTAATGACTGTATGATGTTACAATTGTAATGGGTTTAGGCAGTTAAAGTTCTTTTTTTATTTTTTCTTACATAACTTTACCTCTCTTCTGTAACAACCATTTAGTGTTCCTAATAGTTGTCTATAATGACAAATGGGATTTTGCTCTTCAGGGATTTTTGTTGTATGTTTTTTGGTCGATTTTCTCAACAATTGTGGCTTTTATTCGTGGTCAGTACTTTTTTATTTTTGTTTTAAACAAAAAATCTTTCGTGTAACTGTAATAAGCGGGAATTATGATTAATTACTTGGGCTAGCAAGAAACCACAGAAAAATTTTAGGGGTTGAGTACTCATAGTTTTCCCAAAATTGTCTTCTTTATTTCTTAAACTAACATTCTTTAAGCGCAGTACACTTTTGTTAGCACTATTAGCACTCTTCAGTACCCTATTTACGATTAAAAAACTGCATATTTTGTTTTATAAAATAGCCATCAATTGCAGAGTTTACATCTTCAACTTCGGCACAAAGCAATTTTTCACTTGAGATGAATCATACGAACTCTAGGATTTGGCGGTTGTTGTCTGAACTGATGTATTGACTTGATAAAGGCAGGTTGATAGGCATAAATGGCTATCAACTCCAGAATATAGTCAGTTGTCATACTACAAGCGTAATATTTTGCCGGGTGGTGGAACCATCCAGAGCTTCTAATGAAGCCATAAAGACCCTTTATGTTCATTCCCAACAGATCTGGGAGATTGTGGTCTCTTTCTTCTCGGAATAATGCTGATTATGTACCCAAAATTTCATTTAGCATATGTGTGTACTCTTTTGTGTTTTAACCAAATTTTTCGTAAGCCCTGCAGATCAAGAAAAACTGACACTGTTTTCATCCTTTACAGGGGATTTGTGTTTCTTTGTTTGTGTTTTTTGGTTAACACAACCAACTGATTTGCATTTTTAATCTCATAAGTTCGGCCGTGATCATGTAGTTTCCTTTTAAGGACATGAACATCATCATAATTTTTCATGACCCCTCTAGATCAATTTCGGTATACAATGGTGAATACGCGTTGTGGACGAAATTCATTTCTTCTTTGTTGATTACAAATTTGAAGATTTTCAATGAAGTTCCAAATGTGTAGAACTGATCAGAGAGTTTATGACTGTGCTACATCTGTCCACTTCAACCGGAATACCATTTTGTCTCTGTCCTCATATGATGTGTATATCGATCGTACAGATCTGCCATCGCATTGAGTGATTTAATCAAACACCACAGCATTTATATAGCACAAGCTCTGAGAGTAAATAAAATTACCGTGAAATGTTTCTAAAAAAAATTTTTCGTTCGGAGTCGACATTAAACTGCAGGTCCTGCCACTCACGTATAAAATTAACACACACAACTTAAATGGTGTGAGAAGCTAGGTTGTAATCCTGACTAAAGGGTTGTAATGCCCAATTATGGTATAGGTATGTATGTATGTGTATGTGAAATATATAATCCCATGTCATTGTGAAATAGGCCTTCAATCATAAAAATTTATGAATTTCAGAAATGCTTGAAGCATAATTTGTTTTTTTTGTGATGTAAATGTGATTTAAAGCAACATTTTCGAAAATTAAATCTTCTTCAACAAGTGTTGATGATTTGTTTCATGGGAAAAATAAATAATCATTTACACCTCCATATTAATTAAAGAATTTCCCTAAAACTTCATTCCTCGGAGAACAATTTATTGTCATTTTTTCGTTAAAAGGTTTTTGTTTCAAATTAAAGAAAATAATTCCTGAAAACTAAGTCATAAAGGATGTAAAATATTTAATAATTATTTGGAAATCCTGCGTAAGAAAAGCCGCCACAGCAGGTAAATTAACTCACTTTCAGTTCCCTTTTTTTTTTTGCAAATATTTGTTACTGTGGCAATGCCTCAGGCACTACAAAACAAATTAAAAATGCCTTGCAATCCTTTTATAAATCCTTGCTAATGAAAATAAGCAAAAACATATTAAATCCTGTTCGCAAAGGATATACAAGGTTGAGAATTATTTTGTTGTACCCATTTTTGATTGCTTTTTTCTTCCTTTTATGCAAAGAAAACATTGCCAACCATTAAAGGCTTAAAGGTCCTTTAAATTAATAAAAAAAAAATAAAATGTAAAAAGGTCCTGCTGAAATAAAATTCTAAATTTAAACGTTTATTTAACAAAACAATTGTCACATACAAATCAAAATTTTTGTTTAACAAAAAACAAACAAAAAAACAGAAGGAAAGAAAACAGGAAGTAAAAAATCCTTTTACATCCTTTGACATCTCCACACGCCCTTAAGGTTATCCCTTCTTTTTATTTTGGCAATAGAAACACAACAAAAAAAAACCTTAAAACTTAAACTCCTAAGAGGAATATCTTGCAGTTTAACTTCATCTTGTTTTTTTTTTTCTCAAGTGCTCTTCACAGGACATCATCTCTTCGTCTTTTTTTGTGTATTCCGCAATCCTTTTACCGCTTGCAGTTAAACTAAAACGCTTTTCAAAACCCTTTTTTTTTTTTCTTTTCTTCGACTTACAAGTACAAGAAAAACTAAAAGTGTATCGTTCCTTGCAAAAAAGGGTAATTTTTGTAAAGTGCTGACTCATATGGCTGGCTATTCTGGCTGACATCCTTACGGTTGGGAATTTTTTAAGGACTTTTTCTTGTGTCTTTGACAGAAGGTGTTAAGCAAGAGCATCTAAAATGTCAACGACACTTGGTAGAGATTTTATTTTAAAATGTAGATGTGCTGTTTTGTGAATTTCCTACGAAGAAAGCAAATTGTTGTATAAATCATAGCCATGGGGAGTGTCCTTTCTAGTGATGACAATGGCAAGTGAATAAAGGTGCTACAAATTATGAGTTAACTTGTTTAGTTTCTTCACAAGATTTTAAAGAATTTGTTAAAAATTAATGAGGATCTCAAGAGTAATACTGTTTGGTGGCCAATTCGTTCGCAACACATTTTTGTAATAGACAACTTTGAGTAATCTGGAGAACCAGACGCCATGAACGAACTTGAAAATCAATAAGTTGTTGGAACGTTTGCTATCCGAAGAGATCGGTATATTCGCAGGCAATACTCTGCTACTAAGCAGCCATCTAAACGTTATGGGTTCCATTCAATGGTCAGACTTAACATAGAATGTTCTCAAGGTTGGCCCCATACACACCTATTTCTTTGGAATAATTTCCTTTGGTTGGATATGTTTCTGACCAGATAGATATCTGAAAGGAGGTGACATTATCGACTCGCAAGCCAACAAAACTGTATAAATAGGAGTTACAGATGTTAATCATCGTTATTATGGAGATGTCTGCAGCTTGTAAGACAATAGTCTATCGGTCACAAGATTACGGACGCCAGCACAATATTGTTACGGTTTTTTACCTTTTAAAAACATTTGAAATATGAGCTCGTAGATTGCAAATAAAATAAAAATAAATTTGGGTTTAGTTTTAATTAAATTCTTTATTGCTCGCACAATTCTGTGTGTCACTGTTCACAACTTGATGTAAACAACAACAATTGCTTTGTTTGTTATTCCTCTATTTACACTATTTGCATAAACAATAACAATTATTAGTCAATTGTTCGACAGATCTTTGTAACGGAGATCTTCAAACCACAATTAATCTCTTCAAACAAACCGCGTCTTTACATTCACTCGTCTGCTTTGTCTTGCCTTTTATATGGCAGTTTATAATATGTGTACCACCAATTTGAAAGCTTGATGTGATCTTTGCGTTGCAGGTTTTCCTACAAGTCGCAATGCCTGTGTTATAAGGGGGCCAATTCTCAGAGTGGAAATGCGAAATTTACTCGAAGTTGCCATATTTTTATGTTATGAAGATAGTCATGCCATTTACCTGAGAAACTTTGCAGTGATCCGAAAGCCTGTGAAGTCACTGTAGTCTCGTAGGTAGTGTGTTGGCTTATAAGACGAGAGCACGTAGTTGAACCCCTGGCTCAGGCTCGTATAAAGACGAAATATGAAAATATATTTCTTACGGCGACTTCCCCTCAGCAATCTTCTATCAAAAGCTCTTAGAAAAAATTCTTGCGGTTACTTTCCCTCAGCAGTCTTCTGTCAAAAACTCCGAGTGTAAAATAAAATTGCCATGAAAAGCTTCTGAAATCCATCGTTCGGAGTCGACATTAAACAGTAGATCTCGCCACACTGGATAAAAATTAACGCACACAACATAAGTGGTGTGATCAACTAGAACTGTCGTAATCTTTTGCTTGTAATCGGCATTAAACTGTAGGTCCCATTACCCATAGTAAAATTAACGCACACAACATAGGTGGTATTATAAACTAGGTTGTAGTCCTAACTAAAGGGATGTAAGGACCAATAAGAGCTTGGACGTTGTTCATTTATGCGAGTCCGTGGCTCCTTTTCCCAGACGAATATTATTTCGAATTTAATTCGTTGTTTTCAACACATTTTTTAATCTGTGGATTAAAAAAATGTTTTGTTTGTTGCTAGGATATTCCCAAGTCGCAATTGACCACCTTGTCATGGCTTTTATCATAGCAACCCTTGCTCTTTTTGTTTTTGAATGGGACACTTTAAGCTGTACGAGCACTAGACTAACTGAACACTTTGTTTAAGCGATACCCTCTCAAATTAAGTCTACTTTTAATGGATTTCCTAACTTTTTACAATTGAAAAGCGTTAAGTAGTTGCGCGCGCATATGCATGAACGCAATTAAAAATGCAAAAAAAAATGAATTTTAGGCACGCGACTTTAAAAGTACGATATAAACATGAAAAGTACATGACTTTTTGGCATGATTGTGCATTTCATAGAAAAGGACTGCAGAATGACCAGTGTGTACTCAAGTACCATAGAGGTGGTCAGTTGATCAAGTTGCAGCTTGTGTTTCTAGTTGGCATTTTAATAACAAATGATGTAAAAACTATACACAGCAGGATACGTTTTTTTATACACAAAAAGCAAAAGCTTCAAGTACATGAATATTTTTGAAATTTAAATTTGTAACGGCTACTTTCGTGGCAATGTAAAGGACTTTTAATTATTCCTTTCCCCTCGTATGATATTAAAAATTTCTCTTTTTTTTGCAAATTCTGAAATTTTGTTGTAAATTTAACGCTGCTGTTAATGTATCGTTGAATTCAAATCTAAATCTCAGTGTAAATGTTTTTAATACCATTTGCGCCTCAATTTGCTAGCTGAACCATGACATGTTCACCCAACATTAAGCCAAATTAGATGAAACAAAATACAACTTGTCTCTAAAAAACTACAAAAAAGGAAAAAAATTAGAAAGAAATCATACAATACAATGGTAATAATAATTCAACAAACAAAATCCCATTATGAGTTTTAATATGAAGCCAACAAAACAAAAAAAAAAATTAGAAAGGAAAAGAATTATTAAATATAAGGACTCGCTCCATTAACCACCCCTATTTGTTGCAATACAATCCAAAAACATAAAAATCAGACAGGACACAGTGCTGAAACATGACTAAGTAGAACACTACGTGGATAGTTTATAAGATTTTGTGAAACAGAAATAGTTCACAGGAAGAGTTTTGGGAATTCGGTTTCACCACCTACACTCTAAGGTGTTTGATACTGGGACCAACATAGAGAAAATGCTCGTAAATGCTAAAATTTTCATTTAATTCCTAATAATTCTGTAAGTAGGCCTTTTATAAAATACTAGCTTATAGTTTTAGACTCTAGCTTGTGGTTCAAACCTTAGCTAAGACCGTTCCAACAAAAAGAAATACGCCAGTCTCTGGCGAAAAGCTCAGAAAGTATATCAAATCGCCATGAAAAATTTCCTTAAAAAGCTATCATTCAGAGTCGAATTTAAATTGAACTTCCAGTCACTCAGGAACAAAAACCAACACACACAACATGGGTGATAGCTTTTCGTTCTAGACCCTAAGCCGTGGTTCAAACCTTAGCTAAGACGCAAAACGAAATGTGCCAGTCTTCTGGCAAAAAAAGAACTCTGCAAATAAATAAGATTTGCAATATAAAGTTTCCTGAAAATCACTCATTTGGAGTCGACTTTAAACTCAAGGTCTTGTCATTCAGCGACAAAATTAACACACACCACATGAGCAGTATGAATAGCTAGGTTAGGATCCTAGCTAACAGGATGCAGTGAGTGAGCAATAAAGTATGTAAACTTATATTCAAGAAATGTTTTCAAACTAGCGATATGTCCGGACATATCGGCCTTATAGAACGCCTTCAATCACCCAAATAATGGACAACTTCGAGTAATCTGGAAAAACAGATACTATGGACAAACTTGAACGTTGATAAGATGTTGGAACACGATTTTATTGCTCCCTGATTCTCCGAAGATATCATCATATTCGCAGGCAATAAGACTGCAGACTAAGCAGTCATCTAATCGTTATGAAGATAGTCATGACATCTACCTGAAAAATACTGCAGAGATCCGGGAGTCTGTGAAGTCGCCGTAGTCAAGTAGGTAGTGTTTTGGCTTATTAGACGAGAGCCGGTGGCTCAGACAATTCGAACAAAATACATACATACATAATTGGTCATTACAACCCTTCAGTTAGGATTACGACCTAGCTTCTCACACCACTTATGTTGTGTTCGAACAAAATTGAAATAAAAAATATTTCTTACGGCTACTTCCTCTCAGCAGTCTCTGAGAGTAAACCAGTGCAATTTTTTGCTTCCCATCCTTACGCAGAAAACTTGTAAAATTAGTCAAGGAAGCAATGCTTTACAGATATTGAAAAGATTTCTTAATCTGTCTCCAAAGCAATTGTACACTCATCGATATATTACTATCGATATTAATAATCGATTACAAAATATCACGCTATCAATACTTTCGCCTTCAAAATTAATGGCCTTTACAGATAATCTCCAAAAAATTCTATCAAAATATTTACCCTTCACTACAGCAACTGATCTGATGGCAGGATAGCCAGCTCGTTTCGTAGACAAAGTCATAAACTTAACATTTTTATTTGACACTTTGAAATTTTATGAAAATTATCCGATTAAAGCGCAACAAAATGTTGCAAATAAAATAAGAAACAAAATAAGTATAATAACTACAACAACAACCCAAACAACAACAATAAAATCCAACATTTATTAAATGAAATACTCACACAATAATATCCTGGTCGTGATTTCATTGCAATTCATTGTAAAGTAAGGGGGAACCCTAGTGTTATAGAAAGCATTTGATGGCAATGGTGGTGGATTTTAAAAATTTATATGAGCGAGCCTTTGTATGAAGCACACTTTTGTTGAATTAAACATTACAAAAAACAATTTGTTTTCTCATTTGCAATGGTCGTAAGTTTTTATATGAACTGGACATTGGCATTTGTGTAGCGTTAATAATTTTTTACACAATTTGATGCTGGATTTCTCATATAGGAAATCAGTGACTTTTGTTTTGCAGTGTAATTGTTTGTCATAAATTTGTACACTGTGAATATTTAAATTTGTTGTTGACTTTGTAACATACATACGTAATTGATCATTACAACTCTTCAGTCAGGATTGCAACCTAGCTTCTCACACTACTTATGTTGTGTGCGTTAATTTTATACATGAGTAGCGGGACCCACGGTTTAAGGTCGATTCCGAACGACAAATTTTTGAGAAAATTTTTCATGCCAATTTTATTTCCTCTCAGAGTTTTTGCCAGAAATCTGCTGAGAGTAAGCCGCCGTAAAAATATATTTTTCATATTTTCGTTTTGAAGTCTGACCTGGGATATGAACCGTGGCCTCACCTCGAATAAGTCAACACACTGCCTACTAAACTACGACAACTTGATTTTGTAACATAAAAGTGTAAAAAATAAAATCAAAATACTCATGCCACAGTCGTATTGAAGCCGCGTATAACTTTAGTTTGGTTCACTATAACTCCTTACCCAGTACGGCCCAGTCTTTTACAACACTTATGTTCAGTATGACAATATTATCCCTTAGTGGCGGCAGCTACTATTTTACTCGCCTTCAAGTGACACATTTCAGAAGTTGGGTTATTGAATGAACATCAAATGAATAAAAATACCTACTTTTTGTATTATAAGGCCATAACATACTATTTCCCCGAGTGACTGTCCAAATACAGTGTTTTAATAAAGTTTCATATCATCCTAAGTGATTAAACTTCCCTACCTTTTCTGCATAAGTATGGGCAGGTCTTTAATTTTTCAAGCTCCTTATGGATTCTATTCTATGGCCTCTCTTAATATTAGATCTTCTCTAGGTTTACCGCATACATACCCATTTCGTTGGTATAATTCCCTTTAATGGGCAGATAAATACAGTAAGGTAGTTGACATTTCCAACTGCTACGTTTTACGATACGTAACCCTATAAAAGTGTACCTTTTAAATACGAGTTAAAGGTGGTAATCGTCGTGATTATAGAGCTTTATGAAGCTTGTCAGGAAAGGGTCTATCGGTCCAGAAATTATGGACGCCAGAACAGTGTTTGCCGGACTTCGTAACAATTCTGCCAACACAGTAAAATGGCGTAACATCCTGTGTAACTCTAATTTGAAAGCTTTATGTGATATTAGCTGAGATCAATTTTAGGTTTTTCTACATGTTGCAATGCCTGTGTAACCAGGGTGCTAATTCTCAGGGTCAATTTCATTCGAAATTTTTTCGAAATTGCGATATTTTTTACTTTTAAGATTCTGTCACTCATTATAGAGTAAAAATTCAAATCCTTTTTTCATCTTTTGAAACTCTATAAAAAAAAATCGATTCGCTCAAGGTATCGAGTCCCATCTTCAGAAAAACTCGTAAGACTCGAAATATATTTAAATACGAATTTATTTCGACCACAAGTCCCATAATTAGCCCCATCAGACAAATACATTCCATGTGGCTGAGGTCCTACAATCTTATATTAAAATACCGGGATTTCTCTCTAGTAATGTAGTGTAGTAAAGTCTGTTGTAACACTCAGTTGAGGCTAATGCTTAACAGCTATAGAGAGAGAACATAGCCTTGTCTAATACCATCTATAACAAGTAGACGCAGGCATCGTGTAAGATAAGACAATTCGGATTCCTGTACAGTGCCGTTACAATGGCAATGATTTTCTTAGGAAAAGCACTGTAAGCCAATGCAGTCCAAATAGCTACATTTAACAGTTTTTATGATTTTTCGTTTGATTTTATGATTGTAGGCCTATTTTTTGCATTAAAAGCTATTGAAGAAAATGGTTTTGAATTCCTGTAAAATAAAAACGGCATACTTGTGGAAGAAAGATCTTTGTTTTTCTGATATTTTCTTAATGCTGCACTATTTTTTTTTTCGTTTTTATGGTTAAGGGCCTATTTAAGTAAGTATTTGAAAACACAAGTTTTGTTTTTAATTTTAAAAATATTGGAGTATTTTTTTTTTTTTTTTTGGATTTGAAGGCCTATTTAGATCACAAACATATCGAAAATATATGTGGAAGAGCCTTTGGTTTTTTTTTAATTGAAGACTTATTTACATCACAAGCATATCAAAATTTAGGTGAAAGAGCATTATACTATGTTCAGACAGGCACTTTTATTGAGTCAATCACCCTTATTCTGGTTGTCGTCGTCGTCGTCGCCGTCGTCGTCGTTACCAAAAATGATGTCGATAAAATCAGAGTGGACAAAATCAGAGTCGACACAACACAATATCGACGGCGTATTGACTCACAGAATACCAAATGTGTGTCGAACAGTCATCTATAACTGTCAATAACGACAAACAGAATACCAATTTTAAACTGTCGACGCAAGACGACGTCGACGACGACAACCAGAATAAGGGTGAATATTCGTTTATTTGTGTACAATATTTTAAGTGTTCAGACACATAATATACGCAATATATATTTGACAGTGGTAAACAAAACAGCTGGTTGTTTCAACAACATTGTTTTTATTTTGTTTTTTGTTATCTTGTTTTTTTGTTCTGTTTTTTTTTTCGTTTGTAGTTGTTGACATTTGAATTGTCAAATATCAATTGAAAGTATTCGGAAAATTGTAATATGCTCACTGAACGTACTTATGACAGTGCTGTATTTTAAATTTTACTCAATATTATAACAATTTGCGAATTTATTGCGCAATAATTAATTGAAAGTTTGTATGAAATATTGAGCTCAATAATGGCGATTATTGTGATTTACGCAATAAAAGTGCCTGTCTGAACATTGTATTAGGTTTCAATTGCAATTCGTTTCTTTCAAATATCAGTTTTACTGCACAAAGTCCTGCGCATATTTTATTGATTAAAGGCCTATTTTTTTGTGAAAAATTTTAGTGAAATTTATTTTGTTTCTTTTTTTATTTTTTATATAAAAAATTTGAATTTGAACCCCTTTGCCTATGATTTCTCTGTTTGTTGAAGCGGCTTACAAACTGCACTGAAATATTTGAACACAACTACATGAAAAAAAGGATGCCTATGTCCTTGCATGTGATTAACAGATTGATAGGCAGACAGACAGAGACAGTCTGTCAGACATTCGTAGCCAAACAGGACATTTCATCAAATGTCCATCATTAGTGCAAAGAATGAAAATAAATTGTATGGAATGAAAGGATTGAAAGGATCTTTTCCCCTTTTTTAATCCTTTTGCTTTACAAACAAATAACAAAAAAGGGTTACATTTTGACCTTTAATTTGAATGTTTTTGTTGTCATGTGGGTCGTTTTTATGCAGGCTGGTTAGATTTTTGATGTGTGTGATTAGATTTACTGGTTAAGGTGGTCGGTTGATTGAAAGTGTTGTTGAATTAACAATTCCACATGCGTTGCTTGTTTGTTTTTGTATTGAAGATAGAGTTCAGAAAGATTTGGCCCAAAGCCTATTTTTAGTAATGCATGGACTTTATTAGATGTTAATCTAAAATCTATTAAAATTTGGCAAAAAATTGCCTTAGCTTTTGGGGTAGTAACAACAGCTGCCTATTGAGGCTTTCAATTTCAATTCTCAATTTCAATTTTTTTCTTGTAACATCTGTTTTACATTGTAACCAACCTAGTGATGACTTCATTAACACGTTCTCCTTTTGTTCTCATTTTTTTTTTTTTCAAAATCATAAAAAATCACTTTCCTTAGGTACTCTTTACACATCATCATCATCATCAGCAGTGTATCATCATGTCCCCTGGATTTTTTGGTCGTGAACAATTTTTCAATACTTGGTCTACAACTCAGCAGGACTTTAGGAAAAAAAAAACAAAAAAATAGTGAAAGAAAAAGTAAAATATAACAACAACAATAACAATTATTTACACAGCAGTAGCCTTAGCAATCTACACGTCGTTTGAATGACCACTAGCAAGTAAACTATCCAAATAGCAGAAGCAGAACCCCCGTAATAAGTGGAACAAATTTATCAAAGACAAGCCGAAAGGCAATGGAAAACAAAAATTTTTTAAAAAGGGGTTGTCATAGTCCTTAATAACATCGTAATCATCATTATCATCATCATTATACATGATGATGATTATGCTTTAAACATCCACGAAGTGTTATGAAGCAACAAACAAGGACCATAATAATAAAGTGAGTTTTTTCTTCCAAATGGTATGGAATTGTGTTACGTTGTTTGCATTGTAATGCAACACCACTTGTAGGCAATAACCAAGAACCAATAAAAAAATACGAAAGAAGGAAGCAAGGAAGCCGGTCAGTCAACTGGACAGACGTGTATGATTCTATTGTATTTGTATATCTAAATGTACATGTAGACGAGTATGTATGTTTGTAATGTCATTTGACGTCTGTCATCATTTAAATATGACGCGTGTCATATATCCCGTCTCTATAGAACGGGGATAGTAAACGATAGAGTCAAGCATTTATAGTTACAGGTTCTCTCTTTGTTTGTTTTCCCTCTCTCACTCTGAAACTGGTTTACAGGGTGTTAAACAAACGGATGTAGCTGAAATTGAAAAGTTTTAGAAGATATTGTTACGTTTTTACCTTTTAAAAACGTTTAAAATATGAGCTCGTAGATTGCAAATAAAATATAAAAAAAATTGTGTTTAGTTTTAATTAAAATTCTTTATGTAGAAAACAACAATTGCTTTGTTTATTATTCCTCTGTTTACAATCTTTGCATAAACAATAACAATTGCTAGACAATTGTTCGGCAGATCTCTGTAACGGAGATCTTAAAACCACGATTACTCTCTTCAAACGCACCGCGTCTTCACGCAAGACTGACTGAACTTTACTAACTCGCTCGAATGCTTTGCCTTGCATTTTTTTCGAAATCTCTATAAATGTAAACATCGTTTTTTCATTATTGTTGTTTGTGTATTTTGTTTACATTTATTCTTGTAGTGTTTGTTGTTGTATTTTCGTTTACTCGTTTACCATTTTAATGTTAAGTGATGTAAAAGCAAAACACCAGTATGTATCTAGATTCTTCATTTTCGTAACAATATTTACAAAAGAAAACGACAAAAGTTTTTTATTTTTAGGGAAATTTTAAAAATTAAATGCGAAATTTTTGGCAAATTGCAGATGCTAGTTGAGAGGCGTTGATAGAATATAAATTTACCTTTCCTTAGCTCCAAGTTTTTCAATATTCTTTTTTTTTTGCAACGTAGGTATCTTTCTAAATGTGCGGATGACAACGAGATCATAAAGTGATAGAATGTAAGAACATGTGTGAATCCCTCTTGTACTCTGTTATGGACATCGATAATCTAGGATTCTGTACTAAAATATCAAGACTTTTCTTTAGTAGTGTTTAGAATATTAGCGTGAAAGTTTATTCTCACCATGGAAAATGGGTTGGTAGACTACAGCGAGCATAAGGATTAAGTTACTCAAATCGAAATAATTATAATATTTGTAGTTGTATTCTAATTAATATTTTCCACATGAATATTTCCCAACGATTTAAATAGGTTCTTAACTTATTTAAATTTACGTTATGCCTTTTACAACAACTCACTGGCAACGTTATGTTTCTCTTTCTCTCTATTTTATGCTCTATTTATTTTCGATCTGTCAACTTCTAGAACCTTATTGTTGATTTGTTATTGTTATTTTGTCTACTATCTTTCGATGCTTTTCTATGTAGTTTTTTCTTCCTATTTTCAGAATAAAGACAATGTTTATTCAGTTGTAGCAACAATATGGTACATACAGTCACAGAAATAAGTCTATTTTTTCTAATAATTTCTAGGTTATATTTTTTTATATTCGTTTTTGTCTTCAAGCGTTCTTAATTGTAACTACCTTAAACAACGCTGTAACACCTTTTTCAATTTGATAAAAATCACCGGCGAAAAAATTCGCATACAGCGGTGTATGTAGACTTTTTTCTTTGGTTGTATGTGTTCGGGCAGCATTTGAGACATGTAGGACGATCAATATCCCTTATCTTCAATTCGTGTGATACCTTAATACTGTTGGATAAATTGAATAAATTCTGAGGACAAATTTGTGTCCTTTACCTGTAATTTTTTCAAATTTCAGAAACAGAGTTAATCTTTGTTGTCCAATAACTGAGTTTAAGTGACAAATTTTTAGCATTCGAAATGAAAGTCATGGTTGAATGGCATTATTAGTGTAACAACGGGACTTAAATAGAGCCCAAGTAAGCTATGCCTATTGAAGGGGCTGCCAACATAACTTAAACAGAGTCATCATCTAACATGACTTATAAGTTATGGTGTGATGTAGTGTCTCTCGTGCTAAGGTCTACATATAGCAGAAGACAAACAATTCTTCATCATGACTGTTGCGAAGTTTTAAAGAATTTTAAAGATACTTCAGTTCCTCTCTTAATGATAACATATACTTACATACATACATACATAATTGGTCATTACAACCCTTCAGCCAAAATTAAAACCTAGTTTCTCATACCATCATTCTGTTGTCTGTGTTAGTTTTATATATGAATGGCGGGACCTATAGTTTAAAAACGATTCCGAACGGCAGATTTTTGAGAAAATTTTCATGGCAATTTTATTTTACTCGCAGAAATCTGCTGAGAGAAAGTCACCGACGAAATTATTTTTTTATATCTCGCTTTGCTGGCGATGTCTGACCCGGCGTTTTGAAGCGTGGCATCACGCCTAATAAGCCAACACACTACCTACTAGACTACGACGACTTTAATAATAATCCAGAGGCGAATTTTAATTTGCTTTTAAAGTATTTTATTTTAAAACTGTTGGATAGAATAATTCCATTCAATTTTTTTATTTTCTTCATAACAAAATGGAAAATTACCTCATTTCAGTATTATTTTCTACTTTCGATTTTCAAATAATTTGTTTCTCTTTTCATGACGAAAATTTAATTTATTTTGCATTTGAAAAGAGAATTGAAACAAGACAACAAGACAAGAGTAGACAAGCGAACAAACAAAACAAGGTTTTTATTTTAATTCTAAACCCAAGTGAGGCCTTTAAAACGAGGCAAAGAATTTGCTACAATTCTCCAAGGCACAGGTGTAATTTTTTTCTAAAACAAAAGACCAACAATTATATACAGAATGAACGCATCGCGAACGCATAGAATATACGCCCTTTATGCCACCTACTTTTGCCAACGTGCGATTTGTGCCTATTCATGCTATTCAAGATAATTAAACTTTTCAACACAGACATACATCACCGACAGCCATAGAGATAGTCATACAGACAGACAGTTACAAATGATTGCAAGAGAGCAGAAGAAGTAGAAAAAAAAGTGAAAACCCATGTAAAACAGTTGCATGACCCTTTTAACGACTAACTATGCATATATTAAGCCGGAGCTGCACTTTTATATGCCACGTTTAAAACTAAAACAAGTCGTTGGTGTAACTATGGAAGAGTGAGTATTTAAATAAAGGCACGCGTTACATTCTTGCCATCCTTCCTTCCTTCCTTCGTTCCATTATCCATATGGAGTCAGTAGTCTACAGAGGATTTTCGCTTTTCATTTATTTTTTATTCTTTTTTTTCTCTCTCGCTTTATAAAACAGAAAAATTGTTTTTAATTTATAAACTCTGTTGGAAAAACAAAAAAAAAAGAGAGGAAAAATTATAGAGTGTGTGTGGAGTCCTTTTAAATGCAAAATACTTGTACTCAACATTTGAATACAAATTGTACGCATTCATGCCTCACTCACTCATTGGCTGATAAAGTTGTATTTGTGTCAGGATAATAACGATAATAGCGATAACTCCATTCTTCATTATAAGGTTCGGTTTTGCGGAAAGATGACTTTAATTTGTAGTTTAAACTGTGCTATCCTTTAAGGATAATAATTATGGCAGTTGTTCAGTTGCGCTTCTTTAAATGCTTTCATTTTAAAAAAAAACCGTGACAATTTTCAAATGTAGTTGTCAAGTAAAAAATATTCCGCATAAAAGACTCACTAAATAGGCTCTTGTGTCAAAAAGTATACAATTTTTATTGTTTAATTGTGTGGCTTGAAGAGGAAATGTAAGCTTATTAGGCATATGCAATAGTGACTATTTTTTGGTGCTCAAGAAGAGATCCCAATTTAGCTGAATACAGCAGGAAACTAAAGGGTGGGTCACTTAAAAGATTTTAATTTAAAAATGTAACACAATAAAAACGTTTTGAAATTTTGCGAAGTTTATTTTATTGTTGTGAAGTACAATTGTTCCGGTTAGAAATGGAATATTATTTCATTCATGTAGCTGCCGCTGCTGGTCTTACTGTCTCTCATTCGATCGAACCCATTTTCGTAGACTTTTTCGAGTGTATGGAGTCGTATCTCGGCAATGGCATCATTGGCCTTCAAATACTAAATTGTCTCTGGTTTGTCGACATAACACTTTTCTTAAACGGCGCCCCACATAGGAAAATAGCCCAACGTTGGCAAATCACAGCTTCTTGGCGGCCAATTGGCATCAGCATTTAGGCCAATTAAAAGGCAATCAAATGTTTGATGCAATAAATCGATAGTGGCATTAGATTGGGTATTTTGGCAATGGCATCACTAATGTTGGCCGTCAAATGCTCAATTGTCTCTGGTTTGTCGGCACAACACTTCTATTAAGCGGCGGTCCACACAGAAAAATAGCCTTGGCGGCCAATTGGCATCACCATTTCGGCTAATTAAACGGCAATCAATTGTTTGACGCAATAAATCGATTGTGGCATGAGATGTGGTGTGGCAAGTTGCACTATCCTGTTGAAAGCAAACATCGTTGACAGCAATACCAGGAAGAGCGGGTACAAAAAAATCGGTTATCGTGGCGCGATAGGTGTCTGATCGTAAAGGTTGCGCCGTCCTCATTTTTCAAAGAAATATGGCCCAATGATGCCGCCGCTGCACAAGCCGAAGCAAACAGTCACTTGTAATGGGTGCTTTGGCTTCTGTAAGACCATGTGTGAGTTTTCTTAGCCCCAAATACGGCAAATTTGCTTATTAACTTACCTACCAAGATGAAAATAAGCTTCATTTGAAAAGATCGACATCATCGTGCTGTTTCTCGTTGGCTTAATATGTCCCAACGTTGCTCAAGTGTAAATCAATTCATTACATTCAGTAGATATTATCTCCGCTGAATTTTGTGACAGAATAGAATCTGGCATAAGTATTGCAAGATTCGATGTAACCGGTGGTAGAAATTTAAACCGATAGAGACAGACATGGAGTCACATTTAACCCGATACTAGCGGCAGTCATAGAATCACATCCTTATATCATGGCTTTCAGAAGTACCAAGAACGTTACCTTTTCGCTGGGCCATTAGGCGTTATAGTCGCCGTATTCTAGTAGGTAGTGTGTAGGCTTATTAGACGAGAGGCCATTATTCAATACCGCAGGTCATACATCTCCAACAAAACGAAAATAATAAGAAATATTTCTTCGGCGACTTCCTCTCAGCATATTTCTGGCAAAAACTTCTGAGTGTAAAATAAAATTGCCATGAAAAGTTTCTCATTAAATCTGTCGGATGGAGGCGACTTTAATACTATGTTCAGACATGCACTTTTATTGAGTCAATATTCGGTTTATTGATTGCAATATTTTAAGTGTTTAGACATAACAATATACGCAGTTCAGCTGCTTATTCAATATTCATTTAACATTTGGTAAACAAAACAGCTGGTTGTTTCAACAACATTGTTTTTTTTTTTTTTTGTTGTTGATAGTTGAGTTGTCAAATATCAATAGAAAGTGTTCAGAAAATTGTAATATGCTCACTGAACGTACTTATGACAGTGCTGTATTTTAAGTTTTACTCAATATTATAACAATTTATGAATTTATTGAGCAATAATTAATTGCCATTTTATATGAAATATTGAGCTCAATAATGGCGTATTGCGATTTACTCAATATAAGTGCATGTCTGAACATAGTATAAACTGTCCCGCCACGTATGTATACCATTTACACATAACATATTTGGTGTGAGAAACTAGGTCGTAATCCTGACTAAATGCAGGCCAATTCATATGGTGGATACAGGCGGAAAACTACTAGAGATAGTCCTAGAGTCACATCCTCGTATGATGAGTTTCAGAAGCACATCATTAGTTTCGCAAGGCCACTTGGCGTTATTGGTAGCTTGAACAATCTATGGTGGCCAAACGTCTGCAAGTCGCTAGATAACCTTTTCAATTTTATAATCATTGTCAGTTTTTTTTTTCTTTATTTCTTATTAATTCAGTATTTAAAACGTCATTTAATTTTTATTTTCTCTTTTCATATCTTTTCAGGTACGTTGTTGATCCTGTATTTAATCTTAAAAAATTACTTTTATTCTGTAAGTATTTAACGCCCTTGTTTTTTTAAATTTCCTTTTTTTTCTGACATTAAAAGGGGTCTATCCCGACACTATAACATAAGCGAAATTTATTTCCCATTGTCATTTAGTTATAGGAAAACAATATTTTTTTTATAACAGAATTTATTTTTTTAACATCATACTTAATCCTGAAGATTAATATCCTGACAATTTATTTTACTGTCTAACAAATTATCTCTCATTTATCTTGAAAAACGAAAAATCCGAAAGAATTATTGAAAAATTATTCGAAAATCTTTAAATTGAATGCATGACTGCATGCATCATTATTAGCATCACGGATGCTTTAAATAAGGGCACAACATTGTTATACTTTCTCTGCACTGCGGTATAGTAGAGGCCTAGTTAAAAAGGGGGTGACTTTTTCATGTCACTGTAATAACCGTCAGAACATTTCTACACAATCTGTGCTGTTTTCATAAGTGATTGATCCTGAACTAGACAAAATTGTTGCGGGAAACATCAAATCCTTTTTGGGATAGTCTTAGTAACCGAACTTCTTTAGAAATGGAAACAGCCCAGAGATATTTTTAAGAAAACCAAGCGATTTAAGATTTGCAATTTGAAGTTGCTGTGAAGGCATGTCATTTGCATTATAGTCTCTGAATTTGCAATCACATGCGGAATGGATTTCAAATTTAAGGAAAAAAACAGAGCTTAGCTTTAAGACTGGTTTATCGTGATTCCTTTAGCTCTTTGCAGTGCTCCAAATGTTTCATTTGTTCAATTAGAATGAAAATTACAATGACAAGAATGTTTAAACTGAGTATTCAGTAAGTTTTTAAGCATTCGGTGCATACCTATATATATATAACGTAATTAACGTAGATATATTTCTCCATTTTCTGTTCAATTACCACTTATTTATTTAAGTCGAATACAAGTATGCACCATGTGTCCTTCTCTGAACTACGTACTGGACTGTTGTTTAATCCTAAAGCGAGGAAACGCATTCAAAGCAAGGAAATGCATTCAAAGCGAAGAAACGCATTCAAAGCGAGGAAAGACTACTTGGTTAACCTTCTTAACTATTCTGTGGATCGATTAATAGGCTCGAGATGAAAATTCCTTCATTGGAAGAAGACTTTTTGTTTTGCTTCATGTGTTTACTCAGTCGCGACAAACTTGGTGGCCACTACACGATAGCAAAAGTGTTTTTCAGGCAAAGATTTTGGCTCCTAGACGGAAGCATACCCACTACTTTCTCGTGTCGAAGCACATACATACATAATTGGTCATTGCAATCCTTCAGTCAGCATTTCAACCAAGTTTCTCACAGCACTTATGTTCTTGGGCAGCCCTTGCGCTGACCAACTTCTTCCTCTTCCCTGATTTTTGTAGAACTTGGTCGGTACAAGGACAGCGTTCACCTGTGGCATCACAACGGGCCGCTATGCGTGCTCAAGTGAGCTTTTTGATATCAGAGCTACCACTCCAACCTAACTTAACTTATGTTGTTTGTGCTAATTTTTTATACATGAGTGGCGGGACCTTCAGTTTAAAGTCGACTCCAAACGACTGATTTTTGAGACACTTTTCATGGAAGTTTTATTTACTCCCAGAGTTTTTGCCAGAAATCTGCTGAGAGGAAGGCGACGAAGAAATATTTCGTTTAGTTCGAGATGTCTAACCTGGAATTTGAGCCATGGCCTCACGTCTCATAAGCCAACACACTACTTTCCAGACTACCGCGACTACAACCGATTGCTAATGTTCACTTCTTAATTAACAATACAATGCAGAAAGTAATTGAATACATTCAAGTCTATTTTCTGAGATTATGTGTGTATAGGTCCCAGGCCATCGGGGCTGCTAAGGAAATGAACGGCAGGCAAGTTGGTCTGTTCTGCATCAGACTTGTGAAATATTTTCCAGCCTCAATGGCATCAGCTATGGAATTTTATTAAAAGAGTTATTCTTTCTCGGTTATTACTTGGAGAAGTTCAATTAAAGATGGAGGGGGCTCTCTTATTCTGTAACATCCCATGACTTATCTCTGGCATCAGGTTTCAACTTAAAACTGCTGAAATGGTTTGTGTATGGGCTTTGAAAGCGGTCATGTATTGAGACATGCTTCTGTGACATGTACAGTGAGTGTCAAAAGAAACTGTACATTAAAAAATAGACCTTAATAAATTACCGTTATTTTTATTTTAAAATTGGTTCATTGCCAGTTTTTAAAATTGAAACAAAGAAATTATAAAAAAATTTCGAAATATTGTCAAATTTTTTCGGGCACTCTCCTTAAGAGGTAAAAGTTGAGTTTGGTGATTAATAGAATTTTATCCATAGTGTACAGTTTCTTTTGAAGCTCACTGTATATTAAAAAAATTAAAGTAAAAATTAAATGCCGTGGAAATACTGGAACATTGGAGACTTTTAAAAAATATTCGATGATAAAAATTTTTTTTTTATATTCTCTTGATTACAAAGAAAAATTTCTTTAACTTTTCTCGTTTAGAGGCCTATTGGTTTCAAGATTTTGATTTTTTTCTTACTTCTAAAAAAATTCAATAAGTTTTTAATTGGTTTTCCAAATACCCAACAATTATAATCCATTTGCAGCAAACTAAAGGTGTCCCTTTTAGGGGGGATATGATATTAACAGTAGGATTTATTGGCAAATATTTTCTTCACTTTTGTTTTGTATTCTCTTGTTTCCTGTTTATATTGCTTTTCCTTATTGCAAAATATACTTTTTCTTTCTTTCTTTTCTCATCAATTATGCAACCATATATGCAAATATTTTTTATTGACCACCACCACACAGACAGACTATCCGCCTGAATATTATTGTCTTGGCTCGGGGTATTAAGGGTGGCTGACTGGCAAATAAATTCCTTATGGCTTCATATGCGAGTAAATAAAGGAGGATAGGAATGAGAGCAAATATTGAAATGTGTGGTATTTGTGGCAAAATAAAGTATTTAGACAAGACAATAATAGTCTGCCAAAGTATGCCAAAGAAAAGGTAGCACACACGTAGTGCTTGCCTTGCAACAGCAGACTCTATTTACACTAAGGGCTGTAGGCAGAAAATATCCTTTTTAAGCCAAAAAATGCAGAGTAAAAATACAACGAAAATAAAGTAACGATTTAAAAGATTAAAACCGGCTTAAATATTGCAAAAATAAGACGTAGAAAATAATGGAAATAATGACTACAAAAATAGCTGATAGCGCAGCCAAATAGAGGAAGAGCAAAACATTAAAATTTCTATGTTTTCCACAAGGAAAATCTTAAAACCGACAAGGGATTATAAAATGCAAAATATTTTCTCCTTCTTTTCTCGAAGAACAATAGCGTTTAAATAGGAGGAAGAAAGAAAATTTTAAAGTGTTACAAAATTAAAGTTAATTTCAAATCAAACAAATGCAAAGAGATTTAAAAAGAAATTCGCAGCTGTTGAGATAAATTTTAAAAATATTTCCAAAAAAAATTCTAGCAAAAATGAATTTTCAAAATCTAAACAAAACTTTGCTTTTGGAAGAACTGTTCGAAATTATTTTTTTTTTAATTTCCCACGACTTCCTCCGGTTGCCAACCCTTTTTACAAAATAAATTTGTCATAATTTTGCTTCTCTCTGCTTTCCTCCAATACATGCCAATTCATATGCCTCCATTAAATGGCATTTGACAGCGAAATTTTTTTTGCAATATTTTCCATTTAATTTGGCGTGAAAGAATTAAAAAAAATTTTTTTTGAGCATGAAATTATTGACCCAATTAAAGGAAAAGAAAAGGAAGAAACATTTTCTTCAACAGGAATATTGTCTTCCTTAAGACAATAGCCTGTGTGTCATAATTATTAGTTTTCACATGCTTTAGGATGTTAGAACAACTTCAGGAAAGCATATCCTTTTTTTCCTCTAAAGGGGTAACATAACATAATTTTGTTTAAGGTAATGTAATGGTGACACACGTCATTTTCCTCGGTTGTAATAATAATGATGAGACTATGAAATTGCAACAGCAATTTGCAAAAAGCGTATCGTGTTGTATTAAATCAATTGAGAACATATTTCATTGTGTATTCTAAAATTGAAAAGATTTCCTAGTAGATTTCATAATATTTTAAAAAAAGAGACCTATTAAACACAAGCATTTGATAAAAAAATATCTATTAATTGAGGGATAAAGTGAGAAAATTTTTTTAAGACTCTGTAATCACCAATTGGAACTAATAATTACAACAATTAACAGGGCCTATCACAATAAAGTTGGGCTAGCTGACAATGCTGAAGCTACCCTGCATATCTGGTTGACAACGCTATTCCTTAGTCTGTCTAGTCTATCTCTAGTATTCGCTAGTTTTCTACTCTGCAAGCATCTCAGGACCTCCTTAACACAAGTGCAGGAATATAGTTCCTTACGCAACCATTAGCCCTTTTTAAATCTCCCTATGGGCTTGGCAAAGATGTTCAGAATACAGACAACCTGTAGTATCAACCCAGTGCTATTGCTGTTATAACATCGCAGAATTGCCTTTGCAACTCAAGTACAGTCAGGTTCATAAAGCACGATACCATGTACACTGGATATCAGGAGTTGTTCAAAAGGTTCTCAAAAGTTCTGTCCAACCAACGGCTAACAATCTTAACACGTTGACTGCCACTGCAAATTTTCAGAAAACTGGCCAAAAACCGACAATTTGATTTTTTCATATTAGTGAGTACGAGATAACTCGTAGTTGGCACCCTAGAAGGGACCGCAATCTACGAGTTATCTCATAGTTGGCAGTCAACTGGTTAATAATTGCCAGCGAAGTTTTTTTTTGTATTTTTCTCATCATAGGATATTCATGCCTGAGTGTTACTAACCTTGTCGTCCGTGAAGCTGTTTCTGTGGGGAAATATTTTTCCTTTTTCAAAGCTCTAGTTGAGATTAAAGGGTTAGGTAGGTAGGTAGATAGGCTGGAGTGTTAGTTTTCTTTATCAAAGCTCACTTAAGCACGCACAGCGACGCGATGTAATGCCACTAAAGGGTTAATGTGATCGATTAAAACCAATAATTACGAGAGGGTTCATTCTTCGGTATATGGACGGGTCAAGGACAGGTTGTGGAGCAGTGGATCGGAGGTAAAATATTTGAAAAAGCTTGCTGTATTTTCCAAGTGGAAATGAGGTGCCCAGTTCAACTTGTATATGAAGTACAAAAGGCTGGACATAGCAACATAGTTAGGCCACCAACCGAACACTCAGCTTGTATGAGTTTAAATCGAGAATTATGTTTGACTGCCTGGGCAAGCTGGATCAGCTAGGCAGAAAAAATATGGTCTTCATTCTTCGGTATATGGATGGGTCAAGGACAGGTTGTGGAGCAGTGGATCGGAGGTAAAATATTTGGAAAAGCTTGCTGTATTTTCCAAGTGGAAATGAGGTGCCCAGTTCAACTTGTGTATGAAGTACATAAGACTGGACATAGCAACATAGTTAGGCCACCAACGGAACACTCAGCTTGTATGAGTTTAAATCGAAAATTATGTTTGACTGCCTGGGCAAGCTGGATCAGCTAGGCAGAAAAAATAGGGTCTTCATTTGCTCGCTACCAGGTTATGAGGAAATTCGTGGTAATGAGTAGACAAGTCAGCTCTTAAGAGACTTTCTCTGATAGGATCAGAACCTTCCTGTGGAGTAGAAACAAATGCTTAGAAAGACATACTCGATGAAAAGGAGTTAGAAATGGAGAAAAGTGGAGGCTCTGAGGACAGTTACCGGCCTCTTGACGGCTCTGATAGGTCCAGAACCTTTCTGTGGAAAAGAGACTAATGTCTGGAAGGACACACTTGTCGAAAAGGAGAAAGAAATGAAGGATTGTTACCAGCCTTTTAACCTCATACTGTACTGTCATGGAACATGTGCGGAAATATTTTGCGCTGAGAAGAATGAATCATTAGGAAACGCTGGGTGCCTATCAACTGCATACAAAATTATTTAGTGTGTCCGGACAACAGGGTTCGTAAGAACGTAATAGAAATACGTTATGCAGGACATACTCTAGGACTTCTAGATTTTTAAAAGTATACATTATGTTAAAAACAAAATGTATGAATCAACTCATATAAACGTACTTTGGCCTCATGGCCAATTATAGACCATATTGTTGTGTTTATTTTACCATTTGTTGCGATTACACTCTGGTACAAAAGTCAATGGCAAAGGAAAAAAAATTAGAATTTTTTTAATAGCGTCTGCCAGTGGTGTTTTTATTATTTTTGTAGCCCAGTGTTATTTTAATTTTTACGATTTGGATAATAAACACATACTGCTGGGGTTTTTAATTTGTATAACAAAAGTATGCCTGTCTAAAGAAATAATTCATGTGGCGAATATCAAGGCTTTCTTCTGCGTATTTATTGTTCTCGTATTCTTGTTGTAATTTTTTTTTTACATTTTCATATTGAACTTGAAACGTACGTATGCCTATTTTGAAATGTGTGTAAGCGGCATTGAAACAATTTGTTTAAGAGTCGTGTATATACACAAAAAGAAAATATAATTTATTACACAAACAATAATAAATAATAACAATATGGCAAAATATATGATCCAAAAAAGTATAAGAATAATTCCTTTTGAGCTATTTTAAGATCAAGAGATTATCGGAATTGTGCTGAAAGATGAAATGTTTATTTGAGAAATTAAAAATTTATTTTTTCTTTTGTATTTAAATTCTTTAATAGTTTTATTGAACTTTTAAAATCTCTTTTAAATTTTTTTAGTTTTTTTTTCTGTGAGGACTTAAGTTCTTAGCATTACTGTTTGGCCTATTTTTGTATTTGCTTGGAAAACATTTTTTTTTCTGTGCCAAAAAAAAAAAGGAAAAACACAGCATTTCCATTGAATTGGAATTTTTATCCCTGCTCTCTTGCAAAAGTCACTGTGTATGCTAAAAGAAATTGTTTCTTTTTTCACATACTTTTCCATTGTCAGTTTTATTATCTCTTCTCTGTTTACATTTTTTTGTAGCTTTTGCATAGTTTCAGGCTGTTAAGTACGTTTTTTTTTGTTTGTAAATTTTGCATACTTTCAGGCTGTTAAATATTTTATTTTCCATTTTTTCTGTGTTAAAATTTATTTTAAAATGTATTTTCTTGTTGCCTATAACATGACTTCGTTGTTTATTTACAAAAAAAGAAAAATCTTTTATTTCAAATTGAATTGAAATACCAGCGTATATGTAATCCACTCCAGTTTATTCCCTCAAACATTAGCCACAAGCATAAATTTATAAGATTTCTATCAAATATTTAAATTGACATGTGACCCATATTTCAGTGTGTATTTTATCACATACTTTTTTTTCCTTTTGACAAGCCTTACAGTAGGCTACAAAAAAAAGTTAAGTTCACATAATCCTTAAATAAATTAAACCTGAAATTATAATTTAAACCTCAAATAAATAAATAACACTACTTATGTTTAATTTATTAGAAATCCTGTTATCTCATGTAAAATTAAGACTTAAAACACTTTATCAGTATTATGCAATACCATATTTTATAAAGCCTATATTTTAATAATAATTTATTTTCTACCACATAATTTTAGGCATTTTGTTTATGTTAACCACAAATTTTATGCCGGTAATTCCCTATAATTTTTCCAGGATTTTTGTTTTATTTTATGTTCTTTAATATTTTTTTTTTTAAGTAAATCAAATTCATATCAAACATGGTTTTTATAGATAATTTTGCTGTGGTTTATTTTACAGAACAATTCATTTGAATAAATTTCATATATTTTTTACAACAAAATGTTATATTTTGTAAGCAAAATATTACTCCCCGTTAAAATAATATTTTATTCATTTCAAATATTTTGAGTGTTTCGAACAGTTAAGAATTTAGTTTTTTGCCTTCAATACAATACAAGTCAAATGGGAAATCAATGTTTAATTTAATGGGGATTTTTTCCAATATATTTAAACAAAACATGCAAATATAAAAATAAATAAAATCTTGTTTAAGGAAACTAGAGAAGTAAAAATATATAAAATCAACTCCTAAAGCTAGGCAACATGTCATATATGTCTGGACTTCGAATTTGAAAAAATTTAAGTATAAAAACTGAAGGATAATTTTAGGCGAAATTGAACACAAATTTCCTATAACCAGATAAGCTCATGTTATAACTTAAAAAAGGGCAATTAAGGTACATAGAGTATTTACCAAAGCTTATCCTAAATATGTTCCGCGCAGGAGATCGTTTGTGCGTTTCTGAAGTGATCGATTTTACACGGAAGATGTTAGGACAACTCCTACTTCTTTATGTAGTGAAGTTCTCCGCTGATCCAATGACTGAGCAATCAGATCTCTTTCGGCTGCAAACTACAAGCATATACAGCTACACCCTTGATGGAGAGTTTTATGCGAGTTTAACATGGGTTTCTGTATATCTCAGGCAGGTGTATAACTGATGACTTTGCTGCAAAAGGCACAATTTCGAATTGAGTTTTTCAACATACGTAGGCTGAAGAGATAGATATATGATTCTATCAGATCCCCATTACATATATGGTCCTGTGGCAAGTCGCATTTAGGCTATGATTAATGTTTTCGGCTCTCATTTTCATTTTTTCTTCTTTTAACCTCTGCATATTATTGACGAGAACCTAGCCAATTGGCTTTGAGCAAGTTGCCTGAAGCCCTAAGTAATCCAATGCTTGTTATGGCTTCTGGATTACAATTGTTTTTCTTTTTTAGAAAAAAAGAAAACTTCTTTTCATTTATGAACAATTGTCTTTTTTGTCAATTTAAATTTAAATAACACACCTAAAATTATGCAACATTTTGTTGAATTTATCATCTTTCATTTTTTCCTTGGAATTAAAACAAATTTATCCTCATTTGTGCAGTGAAATAACAACAGCTTTTCAATATTTTTATTGATTTTTATTTTTTTACCTTAAAATATGCTTCAAAACTTCGCCATTATAATTTATTCTTTCAAATAATCTTCTTGTTATACTCCACAAAATTATGCCACAAAAAAAGAAAATATGAAAGGAAAGGAAAGAAAGAAATAAAACTAATTTCAAATTTTAACGTCAATAACGACTAAATTGTCATAACAAATTTGAAGAGATAGGCAAAAGTACAAAAGGGAAAGAGAAAGAGCGAGAGCGAGAGAAGCAAAGGAATACTCAAGTATGCTTCTAGGATACATATTTTCCGCAATAGTTAAGGCAAAACTATGCTTATGCAAGGCAAATATTTACAAGAAACTAAAGCATGCTTGTATAAGCAACAATGATAGTAAAACTAAACCTGAATGTTGAAAGAATTTTAAAGTTTCCGTTTTCCTAAAGCATACTTAGAGGATGAAAGCAGCTTAAATAAAATTAAAGTTTTTATTTCTTATCTTTCACTGCTGCTCTCAAGGGAGTTGTTTTCTTGTTTTATTTCATTTATTCTGTTTTCTGTGGATAATTATTATCAAATATTTATTGAAATATAAAAAGTTTTCATTTGTGTGTTGCATTACATTAAGTAGGTTAAGATGATTATTAGCAGCCTTAAACTATACACCAATATTTTGCTGTAAAATGTTATAAATTATGAAGGAAAACTTTTGCCTTTAGTTGGGGAAACAAACTTAAGCTGTAATATCTCTCATAATTCATGATATTTCATGTGGTACTTGCCAGCAACTTATTTTAGGTTAGGCATGTATGCCATTGATTGTAATGTGGTGTGGTGATATTTATCATTGGAAAATATATAATGCTTTATGACATATTGAAATGGACTACATAACACTCAATGTCTTGTTAAACAACCCTAAAGAGGGAAAATATAGATACGAAAATCAATGACAGCAGCCAAAAAGACAACACAGACTCTAAAGGATGGCGGCTATACAAACTCTCTACACAGACAGTCATTTTAAAAACGAAAAAATAAATAAAATAAATACACTGCATTATATATGTATGTACGTCGTCTGACTATGTTCTGAAGAAGTAGAAGAAGAAGACGAGGAGCAATAAGCAAAATGACATTAAAATAAATTTATTTTCTTGTCTGTTGAATTATTAAATTGACTTTATTGATTTAAATTTAGCTTAAACGGAAAATGTGTTTTAAAAACTTATACGAGGGTTGAATTTTCTGTCATTTTATTTAAAGGTTAAAGGCTAAACACATTTAATAAAGTGAAAAATTTTTATAAAATTAAACAACATACGCTGTTTTGCCTTTATAGCGTTCTTTTAGGCTGTCAACAAATTGTTTTTCTTTTCCAAAACTCTCTTTATAACCTGTCTCATTTGCAATTACTTTACATTTTCCTTTAAATTGCTTTTTAATCAAAATCTGTTTCTTTTCTTCTCTTTTCCATTTCCACTTCAAAAAATGCCTTAAAGGTATGCCGTAATTTTCTGTATTATTTTTTTAACAGCCTGTAAGTAGGCCATACACATTTGTTTGTTTGTTTATTTGTTTTTAATGTTATGTTTTTAACAAACAACTTGGGCTTATTTTAATGGCATTGTAATGAGTTTTAATTTTCAAATATAAGTTTGTAATTCGATTATTTTTCTGTTTTTCTTTTAAGCCTAAAGGTAGGCAGTAAATTGAAAAGGAAATTCAATTATTATAATACATCCGAGAGAGAAAAGAAGGCAAATGAAATATAAGATCCGTATTTTTAATAGAAGTAATGAAACACATTCTTAAAGAATTTATAGAAACCAATAAAGTTTTGGTAATACTCAGATATTTATAGGATCTGGTATATATTTGTCTGGTTGTTTATTAAAGCCCCACGAAAATGAAACTATTTCTTATAGATTCAGGCATTTCAATTTGAAATAGAAAAATTTGTTTGCTTTTATTTGTTATTCTTTTATTGAAATAAATCACTTATTTATTTAGACCTAAGAACATTCTTAATTGATAACATTGGTCTATCAATGAGCGAACCTTTTTCTAAAATATACTTCACGATTTTAGAACTACACAGTGTATATATGTACTTCCCGGTTTTTACTGCAAAATACTGCCTGCGTTATCTTTCGCTCTCTTTATGCCTTATTTATCTTAGATCTGGTAACTTCTAGAATCTTACTGTTGGTTTGTTGTTGTAATTTTTTTTTTCTTTCTTCTAGAATAAATAATTAATGCTTAGAAACATGATAACTAATCTATGCTACCGGTTAACACATGGTACCTGTATAGTAACGCTCATTACTGTAAATATACAGAAGGAAAGTATATTGTCTTGTGGCCTCTCTGCTATTGACATGTGTTGTTCACGACCAGAAAAGTATATAATAACTCTTAATGAAATTAGATGATTAGATTGTTTCGAAGAACTAAAAAATAATTTTAAAGTCGTTGAGTTCTATTTCTTAAAAGCCCAAGTACTTCTTTAAGCGATCAATTTCGCTTCGTACCAGAAGTACAGTGGCATCCATCTCATACAAGCCGGTTTTATGGTTTGTAATGGATATTTGAAGTCGATGTACATAGTTTAATGGGTAGGCTGTTGGCTTATTAGACGAGAGCTAGTGGTTCAAAATCCAGTATAATCATGTCGAAGAAAATGAAATATGAAGAGAAATATTTCTCAAGGCGATTCGCTCTGAGAAGTCTTCTTGTGAAAGATCTGGCAGTAAAATGAACATGGAAAGTTTCTCTTATCTGTCGTTCGCATAAATTTATGAATAAAATTATTACACACAAAATAGGTGGTGTAAGAAGCTAGGTTGTACTTCTGACTAAAGTGTTGTAATTCTTACTAAAGGGTTGTAAACCTTACTAAAGAGTTCTAATGACCAATTAAGTAAGTAATTAATTGGATATTGTAAGTCTAATTCTCGCAATACATACATACATACATAATTGGCCATTACAACAGTTTAGTCAGGATTACGACCTAGTTTCTCAATACTAGTTCTCGCAATACTTCTGACAATTATTTAAACAGAGTAATGCCAACAAATTCACAAAGCGTTGTAAGGTTAAAAATGCTTCTGCCAGCAAATTTGCGCTTACCACAGTTTGAGAAGTTCTTATTTTGAGTTCTGAAAGAATTATATAAAAGTAGAGAAGCTGTAGGCATTCGTTCGCCATTTCTTGTATTAAATTGTGATCTAGTAGGTAGTGTGTTGGCTTATTAGACGTAAGGCAGCAGTTTTCTGGCATAAACTCTGAAAGTAAATAAATTTGCTATGAAAAGTTTCTCAAAAATCTACCGTTCGGAGTCGACTTTAAACTGCAGGTCCCGCCACTCATGTATAAAATTAACACACACAACATATGTGGTGAGAGAAGCTAGGTCGTAATGTAGGGTTGTAATGACCAATTATGTATGTACATATGTATGTAATAACAACCCATTCACTAAGCGTTGTTAGATTAAATTTGCATATGCCACGACCCTGTAAATTGGTCCTTTCCATGATTCAAGAAGTTCTTATTTTGACTTCTGAAATAATTGTATAAAAGTAGAGAAGCTGTAGGTCATCGTTCGTCATTTTTTGCATTATAATGGTTCCTATTCGTTAGAAATACAAAAGGATTTCGGCGATAGGTCTTGATCTAAAGTAGGGCTAGAAAGTGTGGTTAGTTTCGCTTCATAAGGGTATCTCAACGGTGTTATTACTTGGGCTCAAGTATGTAAAATGAGCCTCCTTAAATGTATGTATATTTCATTGACTGGTAAATTGTAAGAACCTTCAAATAGTTCAGCTACAAGTAGCTCGATTAGTTTCTTTCTTTACGAGAGAAAAGTAGAAAAGTATAAAATTAGTTAATTTAGTTGTATTCACTTAGAAGTGAATACCCCTACTAAAGCGTTTATATTGTAAATTAACAGTTGAAAAAGGTTAAATGCATGTGCTGCTTGGGCATACATAACTTGTGCACATACAGTGCAATTATTTATTAAATCACGACACCAAAGCCCAACCATCCCCAGCTAGCACGTATTGCAACAGCAACAATAATAAAAAAAGAAATTAATTTTAATTTTAAATCAATTTTGTGATCAAAGACGAAAAAGATATTTTTTTTTTCTTTTTTTGTGTAAAAGATTTCCAGTTGTTTTGCACAAGAATTATTTAAATAATGAGATCATGTTCTTTAAGAACAAATGAATACATTCTATTAAAATTTTAAAAAGAATTAGTCACAGTTGTATCGAAATATTATAATTATTATAACAATTCTTGTTCATTCATTATATTTTATGATTCACAAAAATATTTAAAAAAAAATTGTTTTCTTTTTTTTTTTGGCAAAAAAATATTTTTGTGATGAAAAACAAACGCAAAAAAAATAAAAAATCTGAAAAATATTGTGAAATAAAAATAATGTCTGCTCCCTGTCTAACACACATTTTGCTTTCGGCTCATAAAGATTGATGACATTTTCTGTCACACACAGATGGAAAAAAGCGACACTTGTACGCTTTTGTGACAGAACAACAACTACTATTTCGTAGTGATTTCCGGTGTATTTCACTGCGCTCTTAATATTTTCCTAAATATTTCACTTGCAATGGCTGCTGTGCCATAAGCTAAAAAGCTTTATTCGGTTTTAATTTTTGAAATTTTTTCATTTTCACTTTTTATTTCATTTAGTAGAGCACTCAGTCACTCACTCACTTACAATGTGTTTGACAATTTTATGACATCATAATATGCAAAATAGTCTCTTAAAAATTCCTGCTCTTTCTGTTCTGTGCCTCTGTTCTTTCTATTAAAAGCGTGCGCCAATTTCTTCTATTTTGTTGTGTGACTTTTTGCTCCAATCTGATGCCTCGCCACTAGATTTTTAAGTGGGTGTTCGTTCGATGTGCTTTATTTCACCGTGCAGCTGGGGGTCATTCTAGTGTTATCATGTTTTTAAGAAAAAAAGTATTTAAAAAAAATTAAAAAACTTTCAATTCTTGGAAAATTGCTACGTTCGCAATAAATTTATTTTTTTGGCATGATTTCATATATGTTTTACAATAATTTTCCGGGCATATTTTTTGCATGGAATTATAGGCAGGTTGTTCGAAAACGAAATTGTTTTTCTTCAAAAATATTTCAAATATTTAGGAAATCAGGGGACTTTTTCAAGTGAAAACAAAAGCAAATGCGTATATACTTTCTAAGCAAACAATAGGCCCTCATTTAAGAATTTTTTAAACGATTTGCGGTTGTAGTCAACATAGATCCCCTAATGAGAGAAAATTGAACATAAAATAATAGACTGCTTTATCGAATAGTAAAATTTTTTAAATAGGCTCCTTTAGGATAATATTTGAAGTAAAAAAAATATTGATACTAAACACTACTATCCATTCTAGAAATAGAACAACAAAAACAAACAATAACAATATACCAAATAATTACAACAACAAAACTACATAGAAAGAACATGAAAAATAGACAACAAAAATAAACAACAATTCAACAGCGAGTTTCTAGAAGTTGCCAGACCCATAATATATAAAGGTTTAAACATAAGATACGATTGCCAGGTTAAGCAGAGGACACAGGTGTGATGGCAAAACAACAAATTTAAAGACACCATTTTTGTGACATCATTTCAAGAGGTCTCGGTATTTTAAATCAATGCTTCATATCAGTGGAAATAAAAATAAATTTAAGCAAACCCACAAGGTTTGGACTCTTTGGCGAGAGCCGACATTAAGGCTCTCCACAGATTCATAAATAGGTTGAGTTGGTTTAAAAGTGCTAGGGCTTCAAGCTTGTAGTCACGCTCTGTTTTGTGTTTGTGGTCCATCCTCCCTTTCCCACCTTTTCTCCTTTTCCAATTTCCCTAGTTTCTTTACCATCCTCTCTCTCTTTCTGTTCTTTAGAATGTATTACAATGAGTTATTTTAACCTCAGGGTATTGTACTTGTACCCAATAGCAAGCACACGCCTTCAAACCTAACCTAACCTAACCCACAATAGAACCATTCGAAAGAGCAAAAACTTCATAAATGGAAGAATTTTCATGTCATGGGAGGGGTTACGATTGAATAATATCATTATGGCATGCAAGACCCTGTTTCAGCTTTCCATATCAGTTTATTGTCAAATTCCAGATATTTTGTCTGCATATTATGTGATATTACCCCAGCCACACATACATACATGCATACATAATAGGTCATTACAACTCTTCAGTCAAGATTACAACCTAGCTTCTCAAACCACCAATGTTGTGTGTGTTAATTTCATCCTTAATTGGCGGGGGACCTACAGTTTAAAGTCGGCTCAGAACAACAGACTTTTCATGACAATTTGATTTAATCTCAGAGTTTCTGTTAGAAATCTGCTGAGAAATATCTGAAGAAATATTTTTTTCATATTTTGTTTTGTTTGAACCACGGCCTCACGTCTAATAAGCCGACACACTACCTACTAGACTACGGCGATTTCGGGGAATACACAACTCAAAAAATATGCATTATATGTACTCCACGATGCTCTGGCAATTGTAGCCTGTGATGCCAATAGTTGGACAAGTAAAAGGAATTTGAGAACAACTCAGATGTCGTTGGATGAGGCACAGAGAACATCCTGCATTAATATAATCTGGGAATAAAAAACTTTCTTTCAACAGCTCTGGAGACTGTATTTGATTTAAGATGTTTGCAGATTACAGTGAAAACAATTCAAATACAAAATTCGTCATTGTACATTGTGATCTGGAAATTCAAAGGAGCTGCTTTTTAGATGTCCTCTGGACTTAACCAGCTAACTCTATAATTTTGAGCAAAGCTTCACAACGAAATTAAGTAAAAAAATGCAAAAAAAAAAGGAATTTGGGAACTTCATATTCTTTTAAGGGAGAGACCATTCTGTGGCATAAGGCTGGTTCAGGGTCAAATATTGGGACAGAAGTGAGCGAGTTTGGTCTCGGAGTGAATTGTTCGAAACATATGGAGAAATTCGGAGGTAACTTTCAAGAGGAAATTAAGGCCATCGAAAGATGTGATCAATTCAACTTGACAGGAAGTACAAAGTACAGTCAGATCGCAATCCGAACACGCGGCTTATATTAGGCTGTTGGGCAAGCCAAATTAGCTAAGCAGGGAATATAGGTTCACCCTTTGCTAGATCCCAGGTCATGTGGCAACTCACAACAATGAGTAGGCAGATGGGCTTACCAGAAGTGGAGCTTCCACGCCGCTGATGGATCTAAAATTTTTCTATGCATTGGGCAGAAAAGTGGAATGAAGCTGAGTAAATACTTAGCAAAAGGGAAGTTAAAGAGAAGCGATGACTCTTCTCCAGCCAAGGATAGTTACCTATCTTCTGAGCGAACACTAAAGATTCAGAAAATATTTGTTTAGATTTGGAATCACTTAAAGCCCAATGTGTAGATTATTTTATGAGGAAAACAAAAGATCAGAGCACATATTCCGATCCTCATGTCTCATTTAAACAGTCGCCATCAATTATTTTATAGTCGCAAACGAAGGAATAGGCTCTAGCAGGATAAAAGATGAGACGGCTTTCGATTCAAAGAATTGAATAACATGACAATGAGCAATCGTCTCCATGTTTAAAAATTCTTTAACATTTTTGATTACTAATGGCTCCAAAAGGAAGAGGCAGATCAACTTTGGCTCTTGATACTTGAGACATAAATTTTAACTTCTCTCTTTTATAAGTCAATTCAATTCATTTGGGGACCACCTTTATAGTTAATAACATCATTTGTTTAATTTTAAATTAAATTTTAATTACACGATATTATTATTATTTTTTCTTTATTTATTTCTCTTTAATTATTCATTCATTGATAATGCAGCAGAAGTAGCAGTAGCTGAAGTGAGCTCAGGTTCTTTATTTAATTTTCTAAAATTCAATATTTTGTCATCATAATTAAACCTGTGTACTTACTGTAGTACTTGCTGAACCATTACCTTTTTTTTTATTATTTTTATAAAAATCGTGTACCATTAATCAAATAAATTTTTTTTATCTCGTTTTTTTTTTAATATTAAATCACCCCCCTTAAATATGACAGCATCTGGTGAATAATTGAATTTGAATAGAATGTAAAGCCATAAACAAAAGCTAAAATAAAATCCATTAATGGCCTGTAATTTGTTTGAATTTAGCGTCGACTTTTTTATTTTTTCAAAAAACACAACACTGGCTTACAAACCTTTTGTTTTTGTTGTTTTATTTACAAATAAAAATATGTTTTTTTTTTTTTTGGAAAAATAAATTGTTTTTGTTTTTTTTTATTACAAATGACATGCTTTAGCTGTCATATTTGACACTTAAAAAAAATTTGTTTGTAAATAATGAAGAGCAACAAAGAAAAGGAAATTATGAAAAAAGAATTTCAAAAGGAAGCTTAATTTGTTTTAAAAGATATACACGGTGTTACAAAGAAAGGAATGAGTTTACGAAAGTTATTTTTCGTGTTTTTCTTTATCAATTTACATCCTTTGTTTGATGTCTAAAGATTTGGTTGAATGTACTCCTTTAAAAGAAATAAAAATAAATTTTGTTGCACAGTGTAGTTTTATATTTTACAGTACTATATACGAGAATATTACCGAATTAAAATATTTATTAAACTCAAGAGCAGTAATAATATTTAAGTCGCTATAAGTTTTAAGTTTTTTAAGCGGAATTGTGATATCTTTTTATAAATAGCCTCTTCATTGGTCCTTTGTTGTTAATAAAGTGGACAGTTTCGTTACACAAAATACTTGAAAGTTTATTTCGTTAGTCAGAAATCCTTAACAAAGTGGTTAGTTTATATATATTATTCTTCCCACTGCTCATGGTAAAAATTTACACATACAACGTAAATAATGTGTGAAGCTAGGTTGTGATCCTGACTAAGGAGTTATAAAGGCCATTTAAGAAAACGAAGAAAAGGTTCCAGGACTTTTTCTAGTTGGCACTTACTTCTTGATTGGAAAATTTAGAAATTACTTATGGTTTGTCATGAAAAACACTGAATCGAAGTTGATATCGCTTTAATAGGTTTTTAGCTTCAAGCGTCTAATTTTTTCTGTAAGCTTGTTTCCCATCTTGCTTAGACTTTGTAAAGTAAACGTTTCTATACGTCTTTTCGAAAATTTGTATACAAAAAATAGGAAGATATTCCTGGAATTATTCGTCTTACAGCAACAAGTCTTTACTGTGCTATTAATCGTTTATTAAGAAACTAACTAAGGGGGCAAATGTTCACTAATTGGTAACTTTAGACCAGTAAAGTGGTCAGTCCATAAATTAATACCGAAAATCAATTAACAGTTATCTTTCATCTCATAGGAAATAGTGTTCACTCTAAGGAGATACCTGGTAACTAGTCAAGTGACTAGTAGTAAGTGCCAGTAATATGTAAAGAGGTATACTTCCCTACATAATTTAGGCTTTAATAGAAATAAATTCCTTTGAAAAAATATCCTCAAATCGTATGAGGAAAGGAAAACCACCCTCCTTCGATTGAAAGCTTTTCTTCAATATTTTCTAAATATGGTTTTGGTATCTGAATTTGGCTACAGATCTCTGGGTACACAATTTGAGTGTCAATGTGCTCAGTATACCCCCTTGTTATGTGCGTTGACAATTCTTTACAATTCACTGAATATTTTTAATTACATGTAGACAGAGAGCGGGATAGAGAGAATTGAATTCTTTTTTATTTATTTTTTTATAATTTTTAATTAAAAATAACTGATTATTTATCTTGTATTCGTATTTGTATTCGTAAGTATGTACAGATATTATTAAATGATGGATATGATGGAGTAGTACTTACAATATATGATACAATATTGCATGCATGAGTCATTCATTCATTCATTCAGTCATTGTATATGTATGATTGTCGCCTGTCGCCAATGTCAAGTGTAAGAGATGATTATTATTCTTTATTTTTGTATTATTTTCGGGTGTCACAGCAGCACAATATGTTGCCTTAGTGTGTTGAAGTGAAGGGTGCAAGTGTCAAAATGTTGAAAAATGTTGTGTTTATAGGGGAAGTTTGACAGATTAGGGGAGGATTTGTATTATGATAAGAGAATATGCGAATATTTTGTATATTTTTATACGAAAAGAATGAAACAAACAATCGAATATTATTCCCTAAGAGGTTCGACTCCAGAATCTATAACCTCATCAAATGAGTCTTCGTTTTTGAACACTCCACTCCACTTGCAGAAACAGATTATAGTTAAGGCCGGATAATTATGTTGTCTTAGATGGCTCCACAGACAAACATATTGAAGATTGTAGATCTTAACAAAAAACATTGAAAAAGTCTTGGGATCTGGTTGTCCACTCGTGCATGGATAAAAGTTAGCCAATCAGCCCGGTTTAGTCTAAAAATTCTAAATTTTTTCTGTTGAAATTAATCTTCTGGGTGTCATTCTTGGTACACACGTTTACAAAAGATCACAAAAGGCTTTCAGCCAAAGAAGCAGATTACACGAATATTTTCAAGAGGAGGCCTACTGATTAGTTTGTCAGATATTTATAGTCAAAAAAATTTTAAATATGGTAGGCCTGCTTTATATGGCTGCTTCTGTCAGGACCTGCGAACATTTCTGGTTGGCTTCACGGGTGGTTCAAACTACTAAAAGAGTGTAAACTGTTATCTCTTTTGGTCAATCTCATAGGAACTAGAAATTTTAAGAGAAAGAGCTGGAATCTTGGTCTATAACTCCTCTAAAGCTATTGATAAGTATCACTCTGTGCTGTAACCCAGCTCTTATAGGAATTTGAAGCATTAAACAGACACATGAGCTTGCCAAGAGTGTTGTTTAATACCCAAGATAGTGAAGAAACCTTTCCTTGGAGAAGGAAGAGTGGAAATTATAGTTGAAAGAAATACTTGAGTTTTGCTTCAGATTACTCAGGAGAGACCTAAGATATCGCCGTCGATAGATGAGCTTGATAAGAGTGTGGTTTAAAACCAAAGATAGTGAAAAAATCTGTTAGTGGAGCAGAAAGAGCGGAAATTCAAGTTGAAAAAGACTTGGGTTTTGCTTCCGATTACTCAGAAGAAATCAAGGTAATCGCTGTAGTCTAGTAAATAATGTATTAGCTTGGCGAGTCCTTGGTTCAAATCCTAGCTTAGACATTTCGAAAAAATTTTTCTTCAATGACTTTCTCCCGGCAGTCTTCTGGCAAAACCTGTGAGAGGAAATAAAAACGAAAAATTTTTCTAAAATCTGTTGTTCAGTGTCGGTAATAAAGTGTAAGCCCCGCCACTCATGGATAAAATTAACTTGGTGAGACCTTGGTTCAAAATCCAGCTTAGATATCTGGAAAATATATTTCTTCCTCTTAGCAGTCTTCTGGCAAAAACTCTGTGAATAAATAAAATTGCCATGAGGAAGTTTACCAAAAATCTGTCGTTCAGAGTCGGTAATAAGGTGTAAGCCCTGCCGCTCATAGGAAAGATTAACACTCACAACGTGGATAGTGTGATACAGGTCTTTGGGATAAAATAGAAGAGTAAAGTGATGGGAAAAAAATTTTCCGTGAACCTTTACTAACTACTATATGGGGAAAGCCATTTGAAGCCTAAAATATGTATAAGAAAATATCTTCAGCCTGTTAACAATTCTTCAAATATTTTAATCTCGCCTTTCTGTAGTTTCTTTAGTTGCCTTTTTTATTGTTTGTTGGAAATTTTGTTTCCAACTAAAATTTCTGTTTCCATTCAATTAAATTTAATTATCGAATTGAAACATTTGCCTGAAAAACAATTTCTTCTTTTCTTTTTTTTTTTTGCGGGCAATAGTTGAAAAAACAAATCCGGAAATGGCATGAAATTAAAGATAACACAAGCCAAACATTTTTGACCAGCTAAGCCACCAAGCCACCCCCTTTTAAGTTGTCAGTTAAATTGCCAGCCAGCCAGTGAGCAGCAGCAAGGCCAACTGTACTAATAGAGACTCTTAGACTACACACCCACCCACATAAAAACCATTTAAAACTGGCATTTCGTTTAAATGGACTTAATTTTGATAGAATGACGATGGCAAGTGCATTTTGGGTTTCTTCAATATACCAATACAATAACAACAAAAATGATTTCATTAGCATTAAAATAACGTTTCTTTTTTTGGCTAACAACTGCAATTGTTACGAATTTTAAGGCAATGGCAAGCCAGGAAATAAAAAAAGAAGGGGAGGAATTTTTTTTGTCTTTCTTTTTTTACATTTTTAGGTGGAGTTGTTTAGGGCTTAGGGATGGATAAATCTCGTTTAAATATTTAAGCAAGTGTGTGGCAATATTTGGTGTTACAAAGACGTGACACACCTCGAACTCAAACAATAATCTCAACCAAAGTCTACAGAAATTCAGTCACAAAGAGGGTGAATCCAAAAAAAACTTCACATGACACCCTCTTGGTTGAAGCACCCCTTTTTTTGGATTTCAAAACAGTTTTTTTTGTATTCTTTTTATTGTTTTTAAAGAATTTAATAAAAAAAAAAAAATAAGGAAACTAACATGCCAATGACTCAATGTGACTGACTTCTAACACCTTAAAAATATGCTTTTTTATTACCATTCATATGACAGCCCTAAAGTATGCCACTTCATAATAAACAATGATGATGGTGTGATGTTCATGTGGCAGGCAAAAGAGAAAGATAAGATTTTAATCTCCCGCACAAAGTAACAAAATTTAATGAAAAGTTACGCGAAGAGAAGAGTGGGGGCATATGCTGTATAGAAAAGGGTTCACTTTATTTCCATATTGTAAAGCATACTTTATGGCGCTTGATGGTGGTTATAATAATGATGATGATAGTGCTGTTGGTGGTGTTGGTAGTGGTGGTGGTTTTATTTTAATTGTTTTCATTACATTTCAATTGCCATTTAGTTGTGACAGTTCTCATTAAATATTTTTGCTATGTTTTCAAAGACCTTAATTACTATTGAGTAACAAGCATTAATAAATTGCAACCCTCACCTCTCCCTAACACACATGCATGTGATTGCTTTACTCACTCGCTTCAGAGCGGGTGTTATAAATCTCACCCTTTTTTCTTTTCCATTTTAAATTAGTTTTCTGTTGTGTGATAAATTTATTGAATGCGGTTAAGGGAATTGAAATTTTGAAAATTTCTTTTTGAAATTTAATACAATTTTTGTTGTTGTTGTATTTCACTTTTATCGTATTGTTTGTGTATATTTTTGAGTGCTAATTTTGGTAATTGGTTTGGAATTTAAAATAACAAATGTCATCCACGGGTAATATGACCCCTAATTGGTGGGTGACTGCGGTCAGTGTGCAAAAAGGTAATTAGAGAGGCGAGCATAGCATGGCATGGCATAGCATAAAGTGGTTTAAAATTAAAGTTTTTTGAAAATTTACACAAAATAAAGTGAACGGCTATGGATTGCAATATTTAACTCATATCTATCAAAAGTGTTCCCTTCTAAAGCCTTCTCAAGGCTAAACTATCAATCCTTTAGTAGATCATTGATAACATGACCTAATATGGATTTCAATATTATTTTACGTTGAGACACAAGCCATTCAAAATCCTCACCAAATTTTAAACGTTTTTATTCTACATTTTGAAATTCCACTGTTGTGGTTGTAACAGTTTTGATGTAGAAGTCAACACTTGACAGACTTCTAATGTCGAATTTAGCCATGCTTTGAATTGCAGGTTCGCCATTAGCTGGTAGCTGGTGTCGGTATTAGTAAAAATCTTGCAATTTCTATCTATAAGCGTAAACCTAGAATGAGTAGACCCGTATGTTTATTTGTTAATAAACAAATGAATGTTCTGCCATATGTGGACATTGCGGACAAGTGAGGTTAGGTTTCTTTTACTATAGGAATTGAGTGCCAATCGGGTCTTAGTTGAGTCAGTGATGATTATATCAACCTGGGATAGAACCTCTTACTTTCAGCACTTTTTTTGCTTATTTAGGCGTTTGTACGCACATGAATGAATTCCGAAATTAGGACAGCGAATTAGATGTTCCGCCATGTGTGAGCATTGTTGACAAGTTAGGATAGGACAGGAATTGAGTGCCAAATGGATCTTAGTTGAGTCAGAGTGGATTACAGCAATCTGGAACGAAGCCTCTCATTTTTAGCACTTTTCTGTTGACTTAGGCGTTTGTAAGCATCTGAGAGGGAAGAGTGAATTCCAAAATTATGGTCAAATAATACTCTTAGTTTACTCGGACAACCAGGACGGATTGATTACATCAACCTGCGGCGGAGCATGTTACATTCAGCAATTTTCTGTTTGTTTAGACGTTTGTCAGCATCTCAGAGAGAGGAATAAATTGAGAAATTGTAGTTAATTTACTCGGTTAGCCAGGATGGATTACATCAACCTGGGAGGCAGCTTCTCACTTTCAGCACTTTTCTGCTGATTTAGGGCTTTGTAAGCATTTGAGAAGGAGGAATGAATTGCGAATATATGGTCAAATGTTACTCGAACCTCTTAATTTACTCGGACAACCAGGATGCAAATGTCACCTTGATGTTGGTTCTGGTCCATGAATATCACGGTTTTCTCATGGTAATTTAATCACTCTAATCTAATCACTCTATGCAATTTTTACGCGCGGTCCATGACATTGAGCTATCATCGGAAACTGAAAAAAGAGATTGATTTTAACCTTAAATTGCAAGGCCATCTATTGCAGAATTTCAATTCTCCCACGCCAATAGACTTTTTCTCAAATGAAACTGTGGATCTGAGGAAGAAAATGCGAAGAAGATCACTTCAATTCTCGGTGATTGGCTCTTGCTTTGAAGAGACAGAGGTTCTTAACTTCTTATATGCTATAAACTTTGACTGAACTGTCCTGTAGGGTATGCATGATGCCCGGGTTGGATGTTAATTATGTTATTGCAATGGCCCTAAACTCTGACGCAAATTAGCTCTTCCTCTTCAAGGGGAGTAGACCACCTAATCTCAATTAATAATATTCGAAGCCACACCAGTGCATGTAAAAAAGGATAAGCAATGGAAGAGCAACCAAGTGGCTGTAAAACAAAAAATTTTTTTCTGTAACAATGGAGTTGATTTTAGTAGTCATAGTCTAGTTGGTAGTGTGTTGGCATGCTTTAAAACACCTTGTCAGACATCTAGAACGAAATATGAAAAAATATTTCTTCGGCTACTTCATATCAACAGATTTCTGGCATAAACTCTGAGAGTAAATGGAAATTGCCATGAAAAGTTTCGAAAAATTCTGTCTCTCGGAGAAGACTTTAAACTATAGGTCCCGCCACTCAGGTATAAAAATAACACACACAACATGGGTGGTGTGAGAAGCTAGGTTGTAATCCTGACTAAAGGGTTATAATGACTAATTACGTAGGTTGATCTCTAGAATTACATTACATACCAAAAGTAAATCATTTGAGTGCAATTTCGACATCCACAACATTTATTAGAAATCTAAACGCTTTGAAATTCAATATATTAGTGAGCAGCTTACATTTATTAAATTTGTAAATTTATTGAAAATTCTCCAATATTGTTTTTTTTTTATAATCTTTTTCAATTCAGTAAGTGAATGATTACATTGCCTAACAGATTAAAATTAAAATATATTTTTGGGCCAGCCAGACATTCAATAATTTTTCACAAATAAATTGAATTAAATTTTGAAATATTTTATTGCAAACGTTTTAAACGCCTGCAGTTACATGCCTGCTACCTCTTTTGTTCTTAATCAAAAAAAAAAGAAGAGAAGGATAAACAAATCAAGCAAACATATGCTGTGAATAAATATGTGTATTTCGATACATAATCTTTTGCAATTTATTTATAATCATATGAAATCTGTTTATTTTTTTTAAATATTTTATAAATACCAGCCATTAACAATGATTGTCTCGACAATTTCAATGCATATGTGCAGGAGTATGCAGGAGTACTCCCTACCCTGGGTGTATGGTCACATACTTACCAAATAAAAACAATCATGTGTGTGTGTGTGTGCCTACATTAGCCCACAATAATAAACAATTTTGTGTGTAATTTACACTCGACACTTAAACGAATTATTATTAACAGCACACAGTGATAATGCTGTTGTTGATGATAATAATGCTGCTGCTGTTGCTGCTCTAGATGATATACTACAGTAAGTGGCTAAAGAAGCAGGCCTCGGGGGTGGCCTGTACATGTGTACGTACATTCGATTGTAATTATGCCAAAAGTGCACAAAAAAGTGCAGAAAAAAAAAATAAATAAACCGTCATATAAAATATGGCCCAACAACAGCAACATTTCCAATGGCACCGACAACACCACCATCACCGCCTTGCGTTAGCACTTGCAATTATCATGCCACACTTAGTAGCCTGCATTTTTCGTTTCTTTTTCTGTTTTTTACTGGCAAATATTTAATTTTATTTCTGTTTTTTGTTTTTATTTTTTTTATGTTGATTTGTTTTATAGATTATATGTATGTACATACATGTGCACAGGGAAAAAAATAAGAGAAAAAACAGTTTAATTGGTTTATATTTTTAAATTTATGAATGATTTTTCGCCTTCTTTAACACTTAATGTTAATGCGTGTGTACCAATATACCACCAACCAACCAACTCAATGGACAAGAGGAAATGCCACATGGAACACTGGAGTCTCGTTAAACAGCATGAGATTGTTGGTTGCCCTCAATCTGCTCATGTGATACAATTTCATTCATGAAATATTTCGATCATATGAGTCCTAAAGATTGGAAAGTGTTCCATCATTTCGATGTCCTCTAAACAGGTTCTGCATTCATTGTTATGTCTTAGCCGCATAGGTCTAAAATGCCGTATATTTGATTGCCTCCAAAGGAGGTCTTATAATTCCTCTCCTAATCCTGTTGCCCTGAAAAATTTCACTATGTTGTTTGGAATCAACTCTTTGCCTAGTGTTTTGTACGCATTCAGGTATTATTTTCTCAGATGCTTTAATTTCGCTTAGGTTCCAAGTGTATGCAGCTCAAATATATGCAGACTCTGCAGTCATTGTTATAGTCTCACCTATGCATTCAAATGCATTCGTATATTCGAGTGCCTTGGTAAGGAGACCTATTATTGTCGTAAAGGGGCGGTGGAGTGCATTCATACATACTTGGGCATTACAACACCCTTCGGTCTGGATTGCGACCTAACGACAAATTTAATGAAAATATTTTCATGGCAATTTTATTTTACACTCCGAGTTTTTGTAAGAAATTTGCCGAGGGGAAGTCGCCGAAGAATTATTTTTTTATATTTCATTTATCGTTGGAGATGTCTGACCTGGGATTTGATGCGTGGCCTAGCGTCTTATAAGCCAACATACTAATCCTGTTGCCGTGACAAATCTCGGGATGTTGTTTGGTGTCAGAAAAAATATCTCCTTGCCTAGTGTTTCATACCGCATCCTGATATTTTCATGTTCCAAGATATGCAGGCCCTGCATTCATTGTTATGTCGCCCCCAAATTCGTGTTCCTCGTAAGGAGACCTATTATTATCGTAAAGAGTTTAGAGTATCCCCATAATAGCTCTTCTAATCCTGTTTACCTGACAAATTTCAGAATTTTATTTGGTATAAGCAAAATTAACTCCTTATCTAGTGTTTCATACGCTCGAATTTCGCTCATGTTCCAAGTATATGCTCTGTTCCCTACATATTTTGTAGGGAACGAGCCAATCCCTATTCTGAACAATTGTTCTTTGAGTACACAAAGCCGTGTCATAAAGCCTGTAATGATCCAACAAAGTCTGAAACTCATGTGCCTTTCGCAAATTCTCTGCCTCTTCCAATTTTCCTTCTGCCGAGAATACCTTTTCAAACACATCTTCGAACTGCACAGAAAGTTTCTGGGCCTATTAGCATTTTGCGAAACTCCCCTCTGCTGATAGCAGAAGCATAATTTTTCTTATTATGCCACGACTCAAAGCATATTTGACCACATTCTGTCTTTAGATGCATAATTTTGCTTATTTTGTCACGACTAAAATCATATTTAAGCATATTTCATTTTTAGAGGCATAATTTTACTTATTTTGTCACGACTAAAAGCATATTTGAACATATTCTGTCCTTAGAAGCATATTTTTGCTTATAAAACTATTATTAACAGCATATGGGTCCTTATTCTCTCCTTAGATGCATATTTTTGCTTATTTTTCCACGACTAAAAGCATATTTAACTACATTCTGTCTTTAGATGTATAATTTTGCTTATTTTGCCACGACCAAATGCTTATTTGAGCATATTCTGTTTTTAGAGGCATAATTTTGCAAATTTTGCCACGACTAAGAGCATATTTGAACATATTCTGTTTTTAGAGGCATAATTTTGCTTATTTTAACATAACTAAAAGCATATTTGAGTGTATTCTGTTTTTAGGGGCATAATTTTGCTTATTTTGCCGAGACTACAAGCATATTTGAGCATATTCTGTTTTAGAGGCATAATTTTGCTTATTTTGCCACGACTACAAGCAGTTATTTTAACATAACTAAAAACATATTTGAGTATATTCTGTTTTTAGGGGCATAATTTTGCTTATTTTGCCGAGACTACAAGCATATTTGAACATATTCTGTTTTTAGAGGCATAATTTTGCTTATTTTGCCACGACTACAAGCATATTTGAGCATATTCTGTTTTAGAGGCATAATTTTACATATTTTGCCACGACTAACAGCATATTTAAGCATGTTCTGTTTATTTTACTACGACTAAAAGCATATTTGAGCATATTCTGTTTTTAGAGGCATAATTTTGCTTATTTTACCACGACTAAAAGCATATTTTTCAAATTTAAATACAGTAGGACCTTGATTATCCGTAAATCGATTATCCGGCAACATCAATTATCCGGGATGGAAAAAGAAAATTTTTTGCATCGACTTAATTTTATTTTGGATCGACTTAAATTTTTCTGCATCGTTTAACCGTGATTACCTTTATTATCTGTGATTATTATCAAAAATTTTTTCCTATTATTTTGGACAAACAAGCGAAAAAGGGGAATTCCCTTACATAACATGAAATCCTTATCTACTGTTCACTGTTTTCTGACAAAATTATTATTTTTTTTATATTTTTGAAACATGTATGTATATAAAATCCTTGAATTATTTAGTTTTTATATAAATATGTACATATTCATTTATTAATTAATAAAAATATCTATTAAAAACTAGCCAAAATTGGTACTCAATTAACCGGGAAAATCGATTATACAGAATGCTTCCGGTCCCGACCATCACGGAAAATCGAGGTCCCACTGTAGTAAATCATGAGATTTTTAAGGACTATACTGTAAGTACCTATAGAACAATGACCGGTCATGGGGCTCAAATCTATTGCCCCACTTTCTAGGTTTATCTAACGAGTTATCGATGTAAATTCCGATTTATGAATTTATGTTATGCGCTTCGTGTACTGATGCTTGTAGTAGACGCTCATTTATTTCGTTGTATTTTAGTATCCGACTGGACTTTATGAAATTATGGCCAACAAATTTATGGCTTTTTAATTGCATTGACTTTAACCGCGTACAACAGAGAAGAGAACATTGTATTTTTTTTTTTTTTTTTTTGTAGGTATTTTCACTAGAGAAATTTCTTTCCATATGAGCATATGAACACGATACACATTAAAAAAAAAGTGTTGAAAATAACAACAACAGCCAACTACAATTTATTTATGATTTAATAGAGGAACATGCCCTAATAAATTATAATTGTATTAAAAACAAATATATTTTTTTTTTTTTTTTCAAATAAAAGGAAATTAAAATGCCAGAAAAAAAAGAAATTTTAAAACAATTTTTTTTTAAGTTTTAATTAAAAAACAATTTTTTTCCTGTTTTTTTTTCGAAATTAAAAAAAATTTAAATTCTGACACAATTTCCTTCATTTTTTCTGCCAGCCTGTGTGTATTTAGTGTGTCATTTTCAATTTTATTTTTGCCGTTTTTTTTTTTGCAATGTTTTACGACATCCTTATGACCCATATTTTGAAAAAAGCTGGCTTGGTCTAGTATCTCTTCATTTCATATGTAAAATCGTAGTGACAGTGTCATTTAATAGACAGAGCATGGAAGAGAAGGGAAATGTAGATGCGGGAGTGTAGATGCTGCACATCAAATGTTGCATAATGTATGAAATGAACGAGTGAACGAATATTGAGTAACGTATTGCTTTTTTCCATTTTCTGGGAATAATTGTCATTCGTTCTGTTGTTGTTGTTGTTGCTGTTGTTATTATGTGCAACACATTTAAACAAACATTTACACATACAGACACAGAAAGAGACAACAACAATATTTTCATCATTAAAACCAAATTGTCACATAAGTATGCACGGATACTCGTACATGTCAACTGCCAACATGACAATAACAACAACAACAATAAGTTTTTGGTATTATTTTTGTTGTTGTTGTTCTAATAGTTCTTGTGTTGTATCCTTAAAATGACTGCAGCAGCATTAAATTTTTATCCTGAGTTCCTTAAAAACATTCTCCTCATTGTGGTTTTGGGTTTTATGGCAAAATTTTAATGATGCTGTGCTCATTTTATGCTCTGCTCTTGATGTTGTTGTTGTTCTGGCATGAATATTTAAGGAGCATATTTTTCGTTGTTTTTTATTTTTGGGAAAATTATTAAACAAGTTTTTTTTAGCTTAAAATACCTACAGAACAGCAGCAGGAATTTAAGATTGTTAATTACAAAAGAATTCCTGTTACGACAACTATTAAGCATTCTTAATGGAGGAAATAATTCTTGTAATAATTATCAGGTCAACACACAAAAATATGTTGTCTTGTAACCTTTCTACTCGTATTTGAAATTTTTCAGTCATGTTTTAAAGCATATTTTATAAATATTTTCATACAAGCTTACTATTGAAGCCGCTGCAGTTTAGTAGGTAAAGTTTTTCCCTATTAGACGTGAGTCCGTGGTTCAAACCTCAGTTCAAATAACTTAAACAAAACGAAATATGAAGAAATCTGGTAGAAACTCTAAAAGTAAAATAAAATTGCCATGGAAAGTTTCTCAAAAAATCTGCCATTCGGAGTTGACTTTAAACTTTAGGTTCCGCCATTCATGAATAAAATTAACTCACACACAATATGGGTGATGTGCTAAGGTTGGTTGTAGTCCTGACTTAAGGTTGCTCTTGCTCTATCAAAAAGGCAGTGTATTGAGCATTTTTCGCGTTTTAAAAATTATGATTTTGACATCAAAGGTAAAGAGCGTCCGGAATGGAAAAAAAGTTTGGAGAAGTTTAGAAATAATACTCGATCAAGATTGATGTCAGAGGCAAGAAGATCTTGCACAATCATTAGGTGTAAGTCAAGCAGCCGTTTCAAAACGTTTAATTGCATCAGAATTTATTCAAAAGCAAAGGAGTGGAGTGCCACATGAAATTAAGCTGACAGACTGTACTACATGTCTGAAATGTTATTTGATCGCATTAGAGCCCTGTCGCAATGTGGCTTATCTCTCTCTATAACAATGAACTAAAAGGATTTGTTCCCGAAAATCCTATATTCTATATAAGACGAGTGCTGCAGAGCAGATGCGTTTGTAATCAATTGGCCGATGGATCAGACACTGCATTACGGACACAAGTCTTTCTTTAGCCAGGCTATCCGTATGTGAAACCTGTCCTGCAGAGTTATTTCCTGCCACTTATAATATAAAAAAATTCAAACTTAATACCCACAAACTTTATTCCCCCTTTCCTCCTTCCCATAACCTATTTTCCTAGCTCCAACACAATATATTGCATGGGTAGGAGCCATCCCCTAAGTGTTGGTCATTAAATAAGAAATCATTTTTCAATCGAATTATCACAGACAACGAAAAATGGATTCATTGCGACAACCCCAAGCACAAGAAATCATATGAAAGACGCGGGCAATGAACAAAATCTGCGTCCAAACAGAATATCCATTATGCCTAAGGTAATACGCTGCATTTGGTGATATTAGAAAGGTGTGATGTTAAAATCAAACCAGATTATCGCGGGAGACCTATACAGACAACTTTTATACCCTGTTTCTGTAAGAAGAACGATTTCAGACGAACGTCTATTTTTATGATAGGTACACTGAGCGCCAAAAGTGAGTAAACACCACTGAAATAATTCATTTCCTTAGGATAGCGATAAAAGTAAATGAGAATAGTCGAATAAATTTCCAAAAACAAAAACGTTTATTTATTACTTATAAAATGTTAAAACAAAAACAACAATTCAATTATTGTTGTGCTACAAGTATATGTATTTTTTATAATAGAAAATTTAAAATTATAGTGGGTGTTGACTCACTTATGGCGCTCAGTGTAGGTCGAAGTGGTAGCATTGATTACCAAAGCTCACTTGGCCACGCATAGCGGCCCGTTGTAACGCCTCAGGTAGTTTTATGAGAATAACTCAAAAATATTTGAGTAAAAGAATGTTCTTACAGAAACAGAATAATAATTCGTTTGAAGTAAGCATTGGCAGAGGAACGGCCCTGATGATTCCCTAGTTTTCCATCTTGACAATTCTCGGCCACAAATTGCGACGCAGGTCAAACACTATTTGGAAAACAATGATTCCGCTGCATAGCCCAGGCCTTACCCATTACCATTTGAATGGATTCGATTCAGAATGCTTTCACTGGAATAAACTTCACTCCAGAGCAGGAAATTGGTTTGATTCGCTCGAGACTTCAAAATACGATCGGGGTTTTTAGGACGGAATCCATAAATAGCCCGAAAAGTTGGAATAAATCTTAACATACGATGGACAGAAACAAAAATTTTATCTCGTATTGAAATTATATTTTATTTGCCATATAAAGGGTCCGCCAAATAACTTTTTTTTTTTTAAATGCTTTAAAAAAAAACTACTGAATATTTTCTTAAATTTCTTTTTTTATTTGAAAGTACAATCCTTCCGGTTCATAATGGAAAATAACTTCATTCAAATGGCTGCCTCGGCTGGCCATGCAGTAGCCTACACGATCGGTCCAATTTTTAAGCACATTTTCGATTGTGTGCAGCTGTATTTCACCAATGGCTACACGAATATTGTCCTTTAAAGCGTCAATTGTCTCTGGCTTGTCGGCGTAACACTTATCTTTGACGGCACCCCACAAATAATAGTCCAAACGGTGTCAAATCGCAGCTCCGAGGTGGCCAAACGACATTAGCTCTGCGGCTGATAATGCGATCTTTAAAAACAGGGCGCAAAACATCGAGTGTAGCTTCGGCTGTGTGGCACGTAGCGCCGTCCTGTTGAAACCAATTGTTGCCAATATCCTCCCCTTCAATTTTTGTGAACAAAAATTCGTTCAACATGGTCCGATAACGATCGGATTATGCCTCTGGACCAAAATCCGCACCAAACAGTGACTTGTTTTGGGTGCGTCTGCTTTTCAACGTATGCGTGCGGGTTTTCTGTGCCCCAAATGCGACAATTTTGCTTGTTTACATACCCGCCAAGATCAAAATGAGCTTCATCTGAAAAGATGATTTTTTTTTGCCAAAATCGGCATCTTCAGTAAGTCGATCGCAGGCCCACTTAGCGTTGTTGTTCAAGCGTATACACAACCATATTCATTCAGCGGAAGGATAAAACTTATTATCTGTCAAATCAGACATGAGCTAAGTGTTACCATTCACGAAATAAGCACTAGTTGAAAAAAAACGTTAGATGGCGGACCCTCTATTTTATTGTCACTGTAAACTGTTGAAGATTTTTTAAGGATTTTAATTTCTTCATTTAATCTTGTTCTAAATATTATTTATTTGTTTTAAACTCTTCATTCAATAGCAATAAATTGTGTTGCAGATTTATTAAATTTCCTAAAACCACATACATGCATACATACATACAAATTCTTTTAAAATATTCTTGAAAATTTGCTTCTATTCTGTTTACTTTTTGGGATCTGACAACTTTACTCTCTTTAATCATTCTATTGTTGGGATATTTTGTTTTGTTTTTTTTTCTTTTGCTTTTCTTTTCTAATTTTTGTTTATTTACAATATGTACTCTGTATGTACTGCATTATTATTATTGTTGTTGATTTTGTTATTATTTTAGATTTTACTCTCTCTCTCTCCCCGACCTTTGTCTCTGGATAAGATATTTTTGTTATTGCTTTACTTTGTCTATTGATTTGATTTGATATTGTGATTCGCTCTCTCTCTCTCTCTCTCTAGCTTTCTCATACTCTGTACTGTGTACTTAATGCGGTAAACAATTTGTCTTTTTGTGATTATTTTCTTTCGTTTTGCATTGTTGTTGTTTTTGTTAAGTACAAATATTAAAACCTTGCTTCCGTATGTTTAAGAAATAAAAGAAAAAATATTTGTTTTTATTTTTTATATACAAAGAAAAAAAAATTGCAAGACAAATTGTGTAAGCATTTGGTTGCCTATTTGTTTAGTATTTGTTGTTGACCAAGTTTTTTTTTTTGCTGGGGTTTAAAAATAAAAGATAACATGCAGCAGAATTTCGAGGAGTAGAAGAGTCCAACAGCAGACTAAACAACCCACACTTCCGTTATTTTGCTTGAAATTTGTTTTTGTTTTTTTAATGTTTTCGTCGTTTATTAATGTGCCAAAACATTGTTTTGTTATTGTTTTAAAAACATACAACAAAAAAAAATAAGAAATGTATGTACATACGTATGCAGCGGTAAATAAAATGTGAAAGAAATATAGAAAAGAGAATCAACAAAAATAAACACACTATAAGTTCAGTAAAAAAAAGAAAATATTGTGGAAATTGCTAAGCAAAACAAAACATAGGAAAACGTGCTGTAAACAACAAAAAAAAAAAAAGAACAAAAAATAAAAAAAATTTCCCTTTAAAATTTAAGTGATAATAATACAGCTTAAGTAAACTGTTAAAATGTTATTTTAGTATGTACTTAACAGTGTTATGTTATATGCGAATGTTAAAATTTCCCTTGTATATGTTTTATTTGGTTTTCTAGCAAAACAACCACCAGTTTGTTGATTTGCTTGCTGTTATTTAACATGTTTTTAACGAATGTTATTTAACATTCTGCTATTTCATTTAATTAATCATGCTTAAGTAAAATTTCCCTTCAGTTGTGTTTGGTCTGTGCTTTAAATCGGTTGCTAGAGAAATTGCGGAAAGCAGTTTCTCTTTATTTTCTTATTTTTTTTCGCCCGTTTACGGGGTTTTGTAAAATGTGTTACAAAATGAAATTTTACGTAAAGAAGTGAAATAATTACATACAAAACGAAACAACAACAACTATTAAAAAAATAATAATTAGTAACAGGGATTAACAGCAACAAAAAGCCATGTTTTTTTTTTTTGTTTGTTTCTTTTTAATAACGTGATATAAAGTGATTGTGACAACATAAAAAATCATAAAAATGGAGTAAAATCTCGTGTTTAAAAGTGTTTAAAGAAAATAAAATTGTGTTGCAAAAATTAAAAATTATAATAAATTAACAAAAAAAAAAAAATTATGTCACCAAAAACAAAATTGTGTTAGAAAGACAACAAAAAAGGTTTTAAAAAACCTGTGACTAACCATACCACCATTTAATCATCATCCATCTTTTGAAAGGCTTTAAGCAAACATGTCTTAACAAATTATTTAAACAAAAAAAAATTAAAAATAAAAAATTTTATTTTAAAACAACAAAAATTATTTTGCAAAAAAAAATTAGTTTCTAAATGAATGAATCAGTTTTTTTGTTTGACCACAGAAAATATTTTGAAATTCAAACAGCAAAAATTTTTTCAACAAAATCAAACAACAACAACAAATTTTATAAATAATTTAAAATGCAAAAATTCAAAATGACACACACGTTCATCACTTTAAATAAAATAAAAACAAAGAATTAAATTTTTACAACCAAAAATACCAAAGTTTTAATAGATAAAATCTATAGAAAAATTTTGTAAAAAAATAAAAAATAAAAAATTTTTATTAAAAAAAGAATAAAAAGTTTTAAATAAGTTTTAGAAGTCAAAAAAAAAATTAAAAAGTTTTAAATTTTCAAAAAAAAAATATTCTTAGAAACTAAAAATTTTATTATAAAACTCCTGCTTTCCTTGAAACAAATCTCTGCATCATAATGTTGGCTGTTAAGAATTTCTTTTTACCAGAACGTACTAAAGCGCCCGATACGCCGCAACGTTTTAGCCGCATGCCCGAAGCCTTTCTGCGCAGCATACGCCGACGTTCGTTACGCGTTAAACGTGCCAAATCTCTAGTCGTTCCCGATCGGGAAAAAAGGAAATCAGGTGAGGTACAGTGTTGGTTCGGACACACACACATTACTTTACAAAAAAAAAATATTATTTTAATTCTGTTTAAAGCTTGTTACAGAAATTTAAATACTTTTAAGAAAGTTTTAAAATTTTAATCTCTAAAACTTCTGCTATAAACATATTACAGGCGTTAAATGCTGCGGCATAATTTTGCAATTGATGCCTTATCAAATAAATTAAATAAATAAAAACTGAAATTTTCATTAAATCTTTGCCAATGGTGCCACTAAAATGTTCCTACTCTTTTCTAATAGTTGTATAGCATTTTCAAAAACCTCTACTCCATACAAACTATTGCATTAGCAGCACTAAAGCCTTCGTAGCCGCGATCATAAATAGAAATTAACCTATGTAGGCAGGAACCACATCACTGCTTGTTTTGCCCGCCGGCTTTAAAGCAATAATTTCCATGTACTCTCATGAATCCTATTTTTGATGGCTTGCTGCGCCGCATTTGCAGCCTTTTTTGTGTTTATAGCATGCCTTAAAAGCTGAAACATAAACTATAATACGAATATTTAGGAAGCTTTATGAGCTTTAAACAATTTTTAGAATAAAATATTTAATGCATTAGACTATCCAGGAATAACTTAAAGATGGTACCCGGTATTTTAACAGGGCGCTGTAGACTTAGGGTACACTTATGCAGAATAGGAATTGTCTCGAGCCCAACATGTAGATTCTCTGACGATGAAAATGAATCATCGAAACAAATTCTAGAGACCCGTGGGGCAAAAATGCATTGCAGGGAGAAACATCTGAGTGCATATCAAGTGTTAGGCGGGAAATTGTCATTGTTGACACCGACAACCATCCTGAAAATTGTCAGGGTAATAGGAGTCATCCCTATAATGACTCCCCATAAAGTTTGAGGGAAGTACAATAGATCGTATGATCATAGTATTTATCATGACTATATTTCAGCATTGAATCATTTGCCGTAAATATCGGTTTGTAAAGCATTCTGTCCGATGCATGTTCTTAGATAGGCGCCAGGTTTTGCAACCATGTATTGCATGCTAGTGTTTTACTATGTCTGGATAAGGCAATGTTCTAAAGAGTTTTTGGCCACTTTTTGGGCATTTTTTTTTTCGTAATTGTGCCCACTATGTAATAGAATCTCCAGTGTTGCGCAAGAAATATTTGTAACATTTGTTGTCATTAGTTTTGTCTTGTTGAAATTGATGCGTAGGTCGAATTTGGAAGAACTTGGCTTTATTTTATTCGGCTGAATAAAAACCCCCAGGATAAACTACAGGCAAATATTATATATTCGGCATAATCGTGATCATTTTGTGTTCTGAAGGCAGTCCATTAAACAAAATTGATGAACTTGGAACGATCCACGTGAGATCCATGCAATGTGGATTTAGGACAGGCGACGTTATCGGTCCATATACATATGTATCTCTGACTATGACATTGGCCAGGCCATCACAGTCAACGGTGAGCACTTTAGATCGACGGTTACCAACTTCTTTTGCTTTGAATTGGAAGATCTGGATACCAACGACATGTGGTCTCAATAGGACTTCTTTTAGCCTGAATTGAAAGACCTGGTCACCAAGACCACAACAGGACAACGCTACATGTCATACAACTCATGCCTCATTGGATATTCGTCATGAGAGATATGAGGGCATGGTCATCTCACATGGTGGTGAAGTGAACGGGCCACCGAGATTGTAAGATTTTACTCCTTTAGACATTTTCTTGTAAGGTTTTCTTAAATCGCAAGTATTTGCGAATAAGCTACATACCATCGCGACCCTCAATATAACCCATTCCATCAGTCAAATTTAATCTGATTTATGGAAAATTGAACATTTTGGATGCGCTTCATACCAAGAAATCGTGCTGAATATTTAATGGATATAATCCATAAAATCAATAATCGCATCAATAGGTCGTGCAAACGAATATAAAATATCGATGGTTAGGTTAGGTAAGGTCGGAGTGGTAGCTCTGATGTCACAAAGCTCACTTGAGCACGTATAGCGGCCCGTTGTGATGCCACGGGTGAACGCAGTCCCTGTACTGACCAAGTTCCACCACAATGAGGGAAATGGAAGAAGTTGGTCAGCGCAAGGGCTGCACCAATATCGATGGTATCTCAAGCACATTTTATTTTATTTAAATTGTAGCGCTTAATGAAAGACCTATTATTATATTTTTATTCTGCAAATCTATTTACTGTGTTTATAAGTCCATATTTGTTGTATTTGCTCCATTTGTTAACATATTTTGCTATTTTTTTAAAAGCTTATCATCATCTGTGATGTTAAAAGTTCAATAAGTTAAAAAAAAAATAATAATTTTTACCGGCCTTTTTTTCTTCTCAACTTTTAGTTGAATAAACTTATGGACTCTGAGTGACGGGCTAGCTTATGGCTGGCTTTGGCAATGCTAAATAAAGAAGAAACATTGTTTTTAATTAATCAATTTAATTAATAAATATATCATTAATAATAATAAAAAATGAAAAAAAATATGAGAAGAATAAAGTAGAACTGAATAAATATTTGCAAAGTTTTTATAACAGACAGATAGTGAAAGTCGGGCGGCAGTTTATAGGCATTAATTTACAGGCTAAAAATAGTAATGAAAGGGGAATTAATTTTTTTTTTTTATACGATTAAATACAATATGTTTGCAAAAAACAAAAGTAATAATAAGATAAGAATTTAACAGATGGGTTAGTAATATAGACTGCGATGGACAATGTAAGTTTATAATGAATAAAAAGGGATTTTTTTATTTAAAAATTTATTTTAAAAAATTTTGCTTTTTTTCTCTAAATTTATATAAAATTTCTTATTTTTTCTTTCGTTTTATTTAATTAAAATTTTTTTGTTTAAAATATTTCATTATTTTGCTCATTATATTACGTTTATTTTATTTAAAAAAATTTTTTTTTTCAATTTTTTCATTTATTTTGTTTTTTATTGCTTTTCTTACTAACTATAGTATTTAAATTTATTACATATTGTCTTAAATTTTCACATGTCTTTATAATATAATTTTTTATATTTTTTTTTATTTTTTTGCTTTGGCACGTTGTTTTTTTCTTTAACTGCAATTCACGTTCACAGTTTTTCATTTGAATTGCTTTTAATTCGCTAAAAAAAAAAATTCGCTAAAAAAAAAAAAAAATTTTTTCACACTTTTACGGAAGTCACATTTTCACGGGTGAATGTAAACTTTTAGTGGCAGTTATAAGCACTAAACCTATACATAGTATATAGTATTGCAGGCACTAACTTGTGTAATGTCATCATTACAATAAGACTCTTACGAAGAGGAAAATTTAAACCCGCATTAAATTTGTGCTCATAAATGCCGGAAAATTCAACCACTTTTTGAAAAGCAATGGGTTTTTTTCTCTTAATTTTTCTTTTTCATTCCAATCAAGTGCGCAGAAAGAAGCATCAAACTCTAGTGATTTTTTAGAGTGTAAAATCATCTTTAATGACCCTCATAAATGTTTCATAAAGTGTTAGTCTTACTTTAACTTTTTTTAAAATAAATTTTAAATTTAATACTTAAAGAAATAAAGGAGAGAGGTGGTTAGTAGTGGCTTTACAAAAGTGAATTTTCTTTTTATAAAAAAAAATTACTTTAAAAATCTTTTTTATGGTCGCAATACTTGCTGGGTCATAGGATTTTAATTGCAAGCGAGACCCTATCAAACATCACCTTGACGTATATTCTCGTCCATGAATACAGAGTATTTCTCTGGTAAATTTCGTAGCATTAATGCTAAGTCTTATAACTAACTGTTGCTGATGAATTAGCCAGGCTAGATACAGAGTTCACGATCTCCGATATGTTAAATATTTATGCTGCCAGCAAGTCCCTAATAAATATCACACTATGACGTACATTCTCGTCCATGAATTCAGAGTATTTCTCTGGTAAATTTCGTATCATTAATGCTAAGTCTTATAACTAACTGTTGCTGATGAATTAGCCAGGCTATAGCCTATAGGTACAGAGTTCACGTTCTCCAATATGTTGAAGAGAATAGATGTTCCACATGGGTATTCTCCAGTTTGTTTACATGAAAGCTTAATTTGGGTCATTCATTACACCAATGTCGTTGCCACAGGTCACTGTCGGAACGGAATTCACGACCTCCGAATACTAGACATACATATGTATTCTCCGGTGTTTTACAGGAAACCTCAACTTTGTTGGCTGCAGAAAGCTACGTGGCCAATCATCGCACTAATGCGGTTCTCACACGACACTGCCTCTATTGTGGTAGGCATTTCATTACCTCAAATGACTTTTGCAACAGCTATGGGCCTTAGGATGAAGAATAGATTTCTTTTACCTCTTGCATCAGCTTTATGCCGTCACCATACGGAGATTCTTAACTTCCCATATGGTGCCAACGTAAAATTTGATTTTCTTTAGAAAATATTTGTTCGTTGACTTCTCATGCTCTCAAATGTCTTCTTCAGGAGCTATGGGTTTGAGAATGAAGAATAGACTTCTTTTACCAGATGTGTCAGTGCCCAGCTCTTGCAATGATGGCTCAAAGGTTCTTAACTTATCATATGATGTCATCTTTGACTTTGATTTTCTTTACCTAATGTTTGTTCCCCTTGGCTTCTTCTGCCCTCAAATAACTTCTTCAGGAGGAATGTAAAATAGCTTTATTTTACCTCATTTGTTAGAGCCTGGTCCTTGCGATGATGAGGCGAAGGTTATTCTTCTTGAATATTAATTGCGGTATCACAAGTCGCCGAAATCTAGTAGATAGTGTGTTGACTTATTAGACGTGAGGCCATGGTTCAAAACCCAGGGCAGACATCTGCAACAAAACGAAATAGGAAAATATATTTCTTCGGCCACTTCTTCTCAGCAGATTTCTGGCAAAAACTCTGAGTGCAAAATAAAAATTACCATGAAAAGTTTCCCAACAAATCTGTCGTTCGAAGTCAACCTTAAACTGTTGGTCCCGTCGCTCATGTATAAAAATTAACACACACAACATAAGTTCTGTGACAAACTAGGTTGTAATCCTGACTGAAGGGTTGTAAAGACAAATTACGAGTATGTTGTGTTGTGGGCCTTCAGATGGAGAATGGATTTCTTTTACTTCATGTATCAGAGTCCGACTCTTGGCATGATGAAGCAGAGGTTTTGCTTCTTGAATATTAATTGTGGTGGAGCCTTACTCTTCAAGGAGGGTTGGCCAACTAACCTAGCAAATTTGATAGGTCAAGTGCCATGTAAACTAAATCAGTCAGGCTATCCAACTGTTGTGTTATCTTCCAATCGAAATTCAGTGCTATACGGATCTTCTTCTCAACGTAATGGAAACAATTTTTAAATTTTTGTGGGTAATCTTACAGCATATAGCAGTTTATAAAGTCATATTTTATCCTCATTAAACTGCTTTTTTTGCTCCCTTAGGTGTTTAGCTGGACATTGAGAGAGGCCTGGCTTCAGTACGTATAGACATTAAATTTTTCATGAATGGCAAATGTTGGTTGCACCTTCTAATAAGAGTTGCTTACTTATAATCCATGTATAACATTGCAAATAATTATAGAAATAGAAAATTATTTTGACCTTTAACCTCTGAAAATAAAAATAATTTTTTTCGTACGTTTTTATAGAAATTATGTGTGAGTAATCGTTTAACCATAACTCAAGGTTTTGTTTCTCTTATTATAACCAGCATTTTAAATGCTTTTAATAGCCTTTTGTAGGTTAATTTTAAACTTAATAAGCAGCTTATATTAGTACAAGTAGTTTTTGTATTCGTATGTGTGTAAGTGTGATTATGGCAATATTTGTTTCAAAACAATTATAAGATTTCAAAAGCCACCACAGCTTTAAACAACGCATTTGAAGTTTGGTTTTCAAATTGTTTATAAAAATGGTCAGTAAAACACAACAAAAATTAAGTAATTTTTTTTTCTGTTTTTTTATTGTTTTTTATCATTATTATTCAATTTCATCTTGTAGTAATTATAGTGTTAATTATTTTTAAAGTTTTTTTTTCTTTAATGTTTTTTTTTATGCAGACAAACCATTTCAGTAGGCAAACAGTAGCATATTTTTTTTTTATTTTTTTTTTTTTTCTAAAAATAATTTATTTTTGTTTTTGTTGTTGCTGTTTTTTAAAAACATAACAACGTATTTTGTTAAAATTTATATTTTATTTACGTGTTAATAGTATTTTGAAAAAAGATTTATCTTATCTGACGTTAATTTTAAAGAAAAAAAGTGAAATTTTTTTCTGAAAATTTGCTCAAAAAACAATGGTTTACACTGTAAAATGAAAAGAAAAACAAATGAAATCTTTACATAAGCCTTAGAAAAATAAGAAAAAATTTTTAATTAAAAATAATAAAAACAATGTTTATTATTTAAAGCGTTTTGTAGTTTAGCAAGCCTTTAAAGATTCCTGTGTTTCAGAGCTTTTAATGCATTTTAAAAAATTAAATTAAATCAAAACGTATAGCTCATAACAATTTCGGGAAGATTACATTTCCTTTAAAGTATTTCTTAATCATCTCCATATCATTTTAATCTATCTATCATCCGTAGCGTAGATTCTTACGTGATATTGAAGGTTGCCATGATGCCGTCTTTTCCATATCTGTCAGTTTTTTAATGCATTTCGGTATTACATTCGCATACATAAAATGATAAATATTCACTGTTCATGGATAGTGACAGGTCCATTCATACAGTTTTTGTTTTTGAACGAGTTCCCTTATTTCATTAGGGACTTTTTGTAGCATTCCTGTAGGAAATCCATGTCAGACCCATTTATAAAGTTTTTGGTTTCAACGAGTTTTCTTATTTCATTAGGGACTTTTTGTAGCATTCCCGTAGGGAATCCATAATCTCTCTGTTTGGCTCAGGGCATTGTGATATTTTTAGGAACGACATAACTGATACCATTTCCAGATTGGGTTCTTATTTGTCTCATGATGTTTCATAGTCTACCAATATGCTGTTTTAGTACTAAAAATATTGAAACAATTCCTTTGAAGAGTACAAGCGGCAGTACATACGAATATAAATATTCACTCTGCATAGAAGGTGCCACGCTTCCCTATGTAGTTTTTCGTTTTAATGAGTTCCGTTATTTTTTTTAGGCCGTATTAAATCAGTTTCTGTTGTCCAGGGCGTAGTAGGTAGGTACTATGGTAGGAATTCCATCTAACTCATCGAAGAGGTTGGGCAGCACAGGAGCAGCACGTAAAAGCACGAGTTTCATGTGCTGGAAACCAGTCTGAAGGTTTAATAAACGAAGCTATATCCAGTATCCATTATCCAGGGCATAGTGGTAGTTCTTGAAAGGAGGTGACTGATGACTTTGGTATTATTTTTGTCGTGTAGAGGTACCCTATATTGCGACCAAACGAAGCATTGTACCAATTTCCATACTAAATTCGGTTTTCATTCTATTGACAATGCGATTGACGGTTTTAATGTTTCAATCTGCTACCCCAATGGACATAATAAAAAATATCGGAATGTTACGTGGCTTGGAGAACTAGCAAGCTATTGTGGCTCAATAAGCCAAATATGAAAGTGGTAACTGGGTTTCTCAGAGGGACATAGAGAGGTCAATTCTATGACTGAGATCTGAGTAAGATCCCAGTGAAAATTGTGAAGGGTGGTTCAATTGTTCAATGTATCACCTTCTCTGTCGCTGACTGTCTGGCTCTGGGTAAAAAAAATGTAAACCCTGGTATGGAGTTTCTTTGAGCGTCTAAAACGTTTATTGGGAATTGATATCCAGGCTGAGGTATACTAATGACCTACGCTGGCTAAATTTTTGTATTTATATTCACGCAAAGTCGCCGTAGTCTAATAGGTAGTGTGTTGGCTTATTAGGCTTGAGGCCACGGTTCATACCCCAGCTCAGACATCTCGAACAAAACGAAATACGAAGAAAATATTTCTTCGTCAACTTCCTCTCAGCAGATTTCTGGTAAATACTCTGAGAGTAAATAAAATAAAATTACCCTGAACAAGTTTCTTAAAAATCTGTCTTTCGGAATCGACTTTCAAATGTAGATTCCGCCACTTATAGGTAAAATTAACACAAACAACGTAAGTTGTGTGATGTCGTACATCTGACTGAAGGGTTGTCATAAGCAATTATGTATGTATGTATGTGTGTAGTCGCCGTAGTCTAGTAGGTAGTGTGTTGGCTTATTAGATGTAAAGCATGGGATCGTATCCCAGGTCAGGCATAAAACCAAAATATGAAAAAATATTTCTTCGGCGACTTAATCTCAGCAGATTTCTGCCAAAAACTCTGAGAGTAAATAAGAAATTGCCATGAAAAGTTTCTCAAAAATCTATCGTTCGGAATCGACTTTCAAATGTAGATCCCTCCACTTATGGATAAAATTAGCACACACAAGTCAATGGTGTGAGAAGCTAGGTCGTAATCCTGACTGAAGGACCAATTATGTATGTATGTGTGTACACATGCTTAAGACAACCCCAGTTATACTCTATTGCAGTATCTATAAAGCATTACAGTATAAACAAGCCAATTATCGACGGTGTTCTATTGGTTTTGGTAGCCACCTCTCGTTCTATAAGCTTCGCTAACTTGTCAGATAACGGCTCAAAGAGTCGTTTATCATTTTCCCTTCATGTACTCGTAGTTGAGATGTACACATGAATGTTAAGTTGAAAATAATTCAACTTTACACTGACCTCTTCAACTTATGCATGCATAGCAAGCATTTGTCATTCACAAGCTGCGCTGACAATATTTCTATTTTTCCTTCTTTCCGCTTTTGGTCTTCATTAAATTAAAAAATAAAACAAAAACAATAAAAAAATAACAATTTAATGCCTGCCATGCAGTCCGTAACTATTTGTCAAATGCACATGTTACTTCTTTCTATACGAACGACTAGTATAATAGACAATTAGATTCTATTTTGTACGTCGTCCGTCTAGCATATATTCTTTTTTTTTGTTTTGTTAAAAATTTCTATTGTAATAGAGCCACTGTATTTTATAGTACATAGTGTGCGTAAATTATAGAGAGAGAGAGAGAGCTTTGAATATTTAATTCATTCGTAGAATATTATTGTGGGAATTATTTTATGGCTACTGCCTTGATACGGTAGTTAGGCATTTAAAAATGTTACAAATATGTCACACCACAGTAGAATCTGAAAAAAAGTGAAAATTCTTTTCGAATTTTCTAAAGAAAATAAACGAAAGTCAGTGATTTTTGAATGACTTTTTCTTTTTTTCTGTAGAGGTCAAGCTATGATTTCTATTTGAAATATAGTGCGGGTAGTTTTATGTTTAAGACAAAGGAAAATTATTTTTAATATGATTTCCGTTGTAGAAAGAAATCTTTTTTTTAATAAAATCAAGTGCTAAGAGGCTATAGTTCTCATCACATACTTATCTGGGAAGTTTAAAGTCAAAAAAAATCATAAACTGACTTGCATTGTAATTCTTGGAATGTTAAATATGAGTTCTTAGCTTTGAGAAAAGCTTGGAAGAGCATAAAGCGTTATCATTAAGTTGAATATTTAATAGCCAGAAAATTTCAAAAGCTTTTAAGGATTTAAAAAGTTTAAAAAGAACTTTTCCAGCTGCTTGTTGAGCATTGAATATCATAAGTATTTGCAATAAAGCAGGGAAATAATAGCCACAGTTTAATAAAGACTAGCAAAATGGCTCAACTGATTAATTTAAAAAAAAATATCTTATAATTTGACCACTCTTCAGAGAAATATTTATAGTAACTCATCCCATAAGTACCGAGGGTTAATGATTGGTTAATAGGGTTAAGAAGCCTTAAACTTCCATCATTGTTGCTGCTTCCTGAAGATTTTCTGTGTAATATTTTCCTTGATGTCCTAAGGAGTTATTATGTATTTCAAATCGAAATAAAATTTAAACAACTTTTAGTATTGAGCTCCGAAAATTTTTCTTTCGAAGTAAATAATAATCCCTTGGCTAATATGCTACTGTTTGGAGCAAGATGTGGTTTTTTAATGATCAAAGAGGTCTTTATTTTATGTGGGCTCTATGTATTTTTAAAAACTTTAATTTAGTTTGGACTGACAGGAAATCGATTATGATGACACTAATCACCCTTGAAGTCGCCTTAGTATAGTAGGTAGTGTCTTCACTTATTAGACATGAAGCCACGGTTCAAACCACAGATCAGATATCTCGAACAATAGGAAATATAAAAAAAAATATTTCTATGGTTATTTCCTCTCAGCAGATTTCTGGCAAAAACCCTGAGAGTAAAATAAAAAATTACCAAGAAAAGTTAATCAAAAATCTGTCGTTCGGAATCGCCTTAAAAACTGTAGGTCCCACCACTAATGTATAAAGTTAACACACACAACATAGATGGTGTGAGAGACTAGGTTGTAATCCTGACTGAAGGGTTGTAATGACCAACTATGTATGCATTCACTGCGTAACGCTCGAAAATTGGCTACGATTGAATAACAACTTTTGTAAGACATTTTAATTATTTTCATGAAATCTTGGGTTGTTAAACAACTCATGCACGTAAATGGCAAGTCCTTCGCTAAATAAATGACTCGTTAGATGAAAGAAGTTGTACTTAACACGTTGACTGCTACGGCAATTTTTAGAAAACTGAACAAAAAACTACAATTTGATTTTTTCACATTAGTGAGTACGAGGTAATTCGTCGTTGGCTCCCTAGAAGGGAATGCAATCTACGAGTTATCTCGTAGTTGGCAGTCAACGTGTTAAGGTAAATAAATAACACGATGGAAGCGTCAAAAAAACTTTGAGAACTACTTTCTAATACAGTTCCTCTATTTATCTTTCGGGAATAGATGTTACGAATTGACAAGATAAGCATTCTCGTTTGACAGAAGTAACTTTTACGATCAATTTTACGTACTAACGTAGCCACTTAAACAGATATCACTTCAACATACATACACAGGCAGAAGTGTGTTAGGATTACGACCTAACTCCTCACATAAATTATGTTGTGTGTGTTAATTTTATACATGAGTGGCGGTACAACGATTCCAAACAACGGATTTTGGAGAAACTTTTCATGGCAATTTTAATTATTCTCAGAATTTTTGCCAGAAATCTGCTAAGAGGAAGTTGACGAAGAAATATTTTTTTTTTGTTTCAATTTCGTTTTGTTAAAAATATCTGAGCTAGGGTTTGAAGCGTGGTCTAATAAGCTAACACACTAGGCTATCTAACACAGTTCTTTGACTGAAATCCCAGTTAGCTAAAAGGCAACACAAACGAACTAAATTTTGTGGCCTGTAAGTCACGATCTTTGCGTAAAATTTCACACGTTGTCGGAGAACAAAGTTTACAGATTCATTTGTTTTATAATCTCATTGTAGAATTTTATCTTGTCTTGGTCTTTAATTTCTTTAAAATTTAATTTTTATATTTGTTACTGATTTAGTAGGTCATAGGCCATTAATACCGTACATATGTACTTATTTACGTATTACGTACGTATTATTTTTTGTTGTCGTTGTTATGATTTCAAATGATTTGAAATAATTTTCTATTTATAAAGTGTTACGCTTGGCTAATAATTTTTTTTTTAGATTTTTTACTTCCTAAAAAATTAATTACTCACTCGCACAATAATTGTGTTATAAATTATCTACAAAAACACAAAAAAATCATTTTAAATTATTTAAAAATGTACATAGTTATGTATGTACATATGTACACAATACAATTTGGAAAATTAACATAAATTTATAATAGCAACAATAACAACAAAAAGAAAAAAATTATACCGTTTATAACACAATTTTCATGGTCAAAGCGTGCCAGACATGAAATTTGTATGCCTCTGTGTGGACGAGTACGAGTATTTAAAAGAAAAACAGGTGTTAAATACTTTTAAAAATAAAATTTTGAATAATTTATTTTCATTCCTTTTCAGGTTTTTTAAATTTATTTGTTTATAGTTTAAAGATTGAAAAGAAAAATATGCTAAAAAAATTATGACCCGATTTTTTTATTTTCTGATTTTTTTTCTGTCTTAAAGAAAAGAATTGTTTTTTTTTTGTTTCAACATCATTAATCTTTATGAGTTTCCATAAGGAAAAATTCAATGATTTGGAAAATTCGTCATTCCAAAAAAAAGAAATTCAAATCAAATAAAATCATGGCGTATTCATTAGTTATTAAAGATTTAAATCCTTAAGGATTATTTGATATTTTCTTCAAATAACTTTGTTTCGTACATTCATAGGATTTAAAAACTTTTGGATTTTTAGATCAAATTGTTTAAAAAATAAAATCAAATCATGGCGTATACATTAATTACACAGCCCTGCATGGGTTTTGCAAATATGATGGCTCCAGGTGTTTCCGAAGGCATTTTGCGAGCTGATCAAAAACTTTCCATCACGTCAGGTTTTCGAGAAAAAGGGGGTTGAAACCCCTAAAAATAGCGTTTTTGGCCATTTTTGAAAAATTGTAGAGCTAAACACTGACGTGCTAGAGCCATCGCTATTGTCAGAAATTGACACTTGATCTTTGCTCTTTAAAATGAGCCCAAAGCCAAATTGTTTGCATGCACCCTTAAAGTAGGGGGTGGGTTTATGTCAAGGGGTGCAAGAGAAAAAGAAACACATTACGGAGGTCCTTAAAAATTAATCACATTTACTTGAAAATTGTTACTCAGGGGTTTTTGGGTTCGCTGATTACAGATCTTCATTCAGATTTTAAAAATTCAAAATGGCGGATCCAATATGGTAGTCGAGGTTTATAAAAATTAATCGGATTTACTTGAAAACCGCCATATTGCATCCGCCCTTTTGAATTTTTAAAATCTGAATGAAGATCTGTAATCAGCGACCCCAAAAACCCCTGAGTAACAATTTTCCTTTTCCATTTTTCCTTTATCTCGAAAACCTGACGTGATGGAAAGTTTTTGAACCAGATTCGTGTTCAACGAGCAAAATGCCTTAGGAAACACCTGGAGCCATCTTATTTGCACAAAAAAGTCCAAATTTGCAGGGCTGTGTTATTAAAGATTTAAATCCTTAAGGATTATTTGATTTTTTTTTTTTTTTTCATTGCAAATAACTTTGTTTCGTACATTCATAGGCTTTAAAAACTTTAGGCTTTTTAGATCAAATTATTTAAAAAATCAAATCATGTCGTATACATTAATTTCTTAAAAAGTTGCTTGACTTCTAGGTTTGAGAGCGTTTCAAATAAAAAATAAATTGTTTTCTTATTCTATTTTATTTAAATAAATAAATAAACATGAATTACTTAATTTTAAAATATTTAAATTAATTAATTAATTTTATTTTTTCTTAATTAACCCTCTCTTTTAAAAAAGTGATCTCATTTTAACAAAAAAATAATAATAAAAAAAATTTATATTTTATGTGTCGCCTTATTTTAATTGCTTTTTTCTTATTTAATTAAAAATTCTCTTTGTTTTATTCAAGAAAATACAATAAAAAAAAAACACTAAAAACAAGTGTTAAATTAAGCAAAATATTTATAAAAATAAACAAGTTTAAAACGTGTTTCTTTAGTCAATCTTTTCTTTTTTTCATTTTTTAAATAAAAGACGCCATTAAATCGTGAGTTGTAGTACAATAAAGGCTCTTTTTAACATCATTAACATCTAAGAAATGCTAATGAAACGTATATTAGCTCCAAGCAAATAATATTTAAATACATTTTTGCTAATTGATACATAATTTAAGATAACTAGAGGGAGGGTAAAGCTATTGAAAAAAAATTTTTAATCTTTCTATAAATATAAAATAATTAAAGAAATGTTGAAAAATTAAAGAAAAATTATGAATTCCATAAAAAATACTTCTGTTTATTTGAAATATTAATAAAGAATAATCAATTAAATGTTTCATCAATTTAATTATTTTATTAATAGAATATTAATATCGAATATAAGTACATTATCTTCATTAAATATTAAAGAATATACTTAATACATATTCTACCCATTATTTTAATTAAATTTAACCTTTCAACTGCATCCCCATCTGACCACAAGCCTGACATCTCCAACAAAACGAAAATAAAAAAAAATATTTCATCAGAGATTTCCTCTCAGAAGATTTCTGGTAAAAATTCGTAGAGTAAATAGAATTGCCATTAAAAGTTTCTTAACTTTTCATATGATGTCATCGTTGTATTTGATTTTCTTTAGGGAATGTTTGTTCCCCTTGGCTTCATCTGCGCTCAAATAACTTCTTCAGGAACAAGGGATTTGCGGATGTAAAATAGATTTCTTTTACCTCATATGTCAGAGCCTGGTACATGTCATAATAAGTATATGGTTATTCTTGTTGAATATTAATTGCGGTATCAGAATAAGGTTGCCACAGTCTAGTAGGTAGTGTGTTGGCTTATTAGACGTGAGGCCATGGTTCAAACCCCATGGCAGACATATCCAACAAAACGAAACAGGAAAAAATATTTCTTCGGCGACTTCCTCTCAGCAGATTTCTGGCAAAAACTCGGATAGTAAATAAAAATTGCTATGAAAAGTTTCTCAATAAATCTGTCATTCGGATTCGACTTTAAACTGTAGTTCCCACCACTCATGTATAAAATTAACACACACAACATATGTGGTGTGAAAAGCTAGGTCGTTATCCTGACTGAAGGATTGTAGTAACCAATTATGTATGTATGTGTGTTTTAATTGCATCAAAATATTAATTGAATCAATCTGAAGCGATGTTATTGATGTCAGCAAGCTCTAGGCGTTCATTTTTAGACTTTAATTAAAAATATTAAAACCAATTTAATTATATAAATTTCAAATAAATTTTAATTAAAGTAATAAAATTTAATTGAGAGTTTTTATTAATAATTATTAATTATTATTATTATTTATTAATAATTAATTTAATTAGTTTAAACAAAATTTCTATTATTACACAAATAATTTCATTAATTAATTGTAAATACTTTAGATAAACATTTTCGTTACTCTAATAAACATTTTTAATTAAATTTTATTACCTTAATTAACTAACTTTAATTAAAAATTTTAATTGAATTTAGTATTTAAAGTTTTATTTAATTTCTTTGAAAGTTTTAATCAGTTTAAAGAAACTTTTGAAAAAGAACTTTTTCGTTCGCAATTTAAACAAAAAATTAATAGAAATAATTACAAATTTTAATTAAAAAAATTATTGATTTTATGGAGAGTTTATTTAATTTTCTTGTTAATGCAATATTTATTTACTTTTTAGGTTTTCTGGCATCTATTGATTGGTTATTAAGCTTTGTGTGGTTATTAGAATCTCAAAATGTATCTCAAATGTATCGAATTATTAGTCGGACAACCATGAAATGCGTCAGTTAAACAAAATATTCATTGTTTTGATTAACAACATCAATTAAACTTTTCATCTATTTTAATTACAAATTTTAATTGAAAGAAATAATTGATTTTATGAAAAGTTTATTGAATTTTCTTGTCGTATTGTTTTATTTTTTTATTGTTAATTTTTTTTATATAAATTATCTAAAAAAAATGTTTGTTTATTTATTATTAATTAATTAATTTATCTAACTTTGTGATACGCTTTTTTCAATTCATTTCCTTTTAAATTGTTTATATACATACGTATGCATTTAAATTGTTGGTTGGGAAATTTTGAAATTGTTTTCAATGAATTTCTTTTTTTAATTAAATAATTTGTTATTAATAGGGGGGCTCTTTCATTTCATTTCTTCAACAAATTGCTTCATTGTATTTTTCTTATCATTGGCTATAGACGTAAATGTAATTTTCTTTCTTTCTTTTTTTTCTGTAGTCCATATATCTCATAAATGATAAGATATCAAGTAAATTGCGAATTATTCATATACTACCATATGGTACCAAAGGCATTTCTTTGTTATTTATTTATGTATTATTTGTATTTTTTGCAAAAAAAAAAAATAATAATTTTAACAAAAACAAAATTGTTTTGAAGGTAAACATTTGTTGTGATAAGATAAAGAGAACAACAGAATTGTTAATTGTTACAAGAGAACACAACAACATTATTTTTAAATTTACTTTGTTTTTTTTCCTTATAAATTAACATTAAAAAGCAATCATAAAAAGTTATATATATGTATTGTTTTATTTTGATGAAAGAGTTTTAAAAGCTTATGCGTCAGTTATAAATTTAAATTAAATTAAAACGTAAAAGAATTAAAAAAAAAACATTAAAATTACAGTCAAAACCTTTAATATTCTTTAAAATTTGAAAAATAAAATTCCCAATAGAGCAGGTATTTTCTACTTATGGTTTGTGTCTTTAATAACTCGCTAAATAGTTTCCTTTTTTTTTTTTCTTATGATGTGGATGGGCAGAAGACGGTAATAGTATTTATGAACGATAGATCTTAAGTCCTGCGTTCTCCATATGATAGCGTGGCTTAAGAAAAAAATCTCTGTGAAGTGCATTATGCTATGACCAATGACCCAATGACCACTAACGGATGTTAGTGATACTTAAATATATGTATATGGTTTTCAGGAAAAAGTTCGTTTATTTCACTGTTCCACTGTAGTAGCAAAGAACAGTGAAATACAAGCCATATTGGAACGAAATTGAGTTGTTATACTCGACCGTCATTAATAGGAACCTTCCCCTGCTCCCAAGTGCAGGCGGGAAACCTAAAATAGGGATATATTTTTGCTTCGAGTTTTGTACCAACAACCCACCATTTGATATGGCAAACAAAGACCACAAGACTGTACTAAATTGTCTTGATCCTATGATTATGGATTTTACGGAACCCTCTCTTTCCAACAGTACTTTAAGTAAAATTAATTAAGCGTTTCTCCTTTCCCTGGAGGTCTATTGCAACACTCTTAGAAAGAATCAATCAATCTATCAATGCTTGAAATCTTGAAACAAATAATAACCGCTTAAGGCATATGAATAGTAAAATCAAGGAAAACATAATTACTTTCTTCAATCACAATAGAAGATATAAGTATGTATAAATGCCCAAATTTTTTCTTGGACACCCCTCTCATGTTGCTAAAGCTTTAAATAAAACAAAAATTTGTTTAATACAATATTTTTTTGCGGTTTTCTGGCATCTATTAATTGGTTAGTAGTCTCTATGTGGTTATTAGGAGCTCAAAATGGCTAAGTTTTGTTTCTAATTATTGATTGCGCAATCATAAGATTTGCCAGTTAAACAATATGTTCATTGTTTTAACTAAAACCAACAATTAAAATTTTCATCAATTTTGCCAAACCCTATTATTTTTATTATTCTCGTGTATAGGTTCTAGAATTTGAGGAAATAGGATTTATTATGCTGCCTTTAATCTGTGTAGAGTTTTTCCATAGTGTTACCCTCCTGTTGGTTACATAAAGTTTGGAAGATATTTTGTTCTATGTCTGTTAACATAACTTTCTGCCTAGGAACACACGAAAATTACTCCTAAAATGCATTAACGCTGCACAGGTTTCATATGTGTGTTCTGCAGAAGCTTTAAATTAAAAAAAAAAATTAACATTTTTTTTAAATTAAATTTTAATAAATTCTTTCTAACAGAAAAAAAAACATTTTTAACAATTGTTAATAACAATTGTGAATAACAATTGTTTTCAAACTTTTCTTTGCCTTAAAAGGAAGTTTTTTCCCTGTTTTTTGTGTTTTAATGAAATAGAAAGTCATTCCTTCATTATTGTTGACCGAATTTGCTTAATAATTTCATTAAAAAATTTCAGTATGTTGTTGCTGCTGCCATAAAATATGTGTAGGAAGTCTATTTTGAGACTTAAATTAATTAATTAATTTTCTTAAAATATTTGTTCACATTTAAGTTTCCTTTTTTGGCATAAAAACCAAACAACATTTTGAAGTTTCAAAGCAACATAGGCCCTACGTACGACCTACGCTAATTATTTTCATATATGTAATGTTCATGACTTTTAAACTTCCTGTATATAATTTTAATGATATTTCGTTTTTTTTTCTATTATGAATTAATGAAACCATATCGGAATTTGGTTTCATTTATTAGCATAACAAACAATTGTTGTAAGGTTACAAAAGAGAAAAAAAAATGTAAAAAATTATGACAATACAAGAGAAGTGAGCCGCGCGCTTACATTTTATGTTGTGCTATTAAATGAAAACTTCCGCTTAAATTAATCATATTAAATACAACAAAAAAAAAGTGGAAATTATAAAATTTTACATACAATTTGAATTTGAATTTTAACCCCCACATATGCAAATTATTTAAATATTAAAAAAAATTAAAAAACATAAACATACTTAGGCAAGTGCTTTTATTATATAAAGGGTTGGGCTACCAAATACCTTTAGAACTCATAGTTGTGGAACGTTTTTTTTACATTCTTTAAATGAAAATAAAAATCCCTTCTCTCTATAAAAGGGCTTCTATTTAATTTGTTCGTTTGTTTGTAAAAATAGAAAAAAGAATTTTAAATATTTTTCCCTGTTTTATGTGCCTTGCATTTTAAAGTTTTATTTGTTGCTGCTCGTTCCATACTCATTTAATTGTTCAAGCATAATACTCACATCATTATGACGTTAACATATATGTATATATCATAATTATGTTCTAGCCAACATAATCAGAATCATCATCATCACCATCAACCGTACTCACCAACAACATTAAACAACCAACGTCAGCATTTTCGTCATTATAGTGAAAAACAGTGTTGCAAAACTGAAATTTTGAATTGGTACTGAACTAGTACTGAGTACTAGTACGAGTACTTTTTTGCATCAAATGGTACTTTTGTAAAAAAAAATACACACATACATATGTACATACACATTTTTTGAGAAACTTTATCATGGCAAGTCGCCGGAGAAATATTTTTTCATATTTCGCTTTGATGTCCAACATGGGGTTTAAATCGTGGGGTTACGTCTAATAAGCCCGCACACTACCTTCTAGAACAAAAAACAGCTGATTCGGAACGTAACAAATCGTAAAAGCCCCATTTAGTCAAACGTCGATGGAACGTAATGTAACATACGTTCGTTTTTAGCATATGAAGAGCAATGCAAATGCTTACCGAAATTACATTATGATTCGACAAACGTTTTCATTGCTTTTCGTACTCTAAAAATGAATGTACGTTTCGTGGACGTTTGGCCAAGCGGGGCTAAAGACTAATTCTACCTTTAGCATTACGTTGAACATGTTGCTGATATTGCATTAATAGTTGAAAAGCGCAAAACATAAAATATGTAATAAAAAAGTACTGAAAGAGTCACGGGGGTACTGCAGTATTTTTGAAATGAAAAAGTACTGAAAAAAGTACTAAAGTACTGAATTTTTCAACACTGGTGAAAAATATTTAAAGCCACGCTCTCTCTCTCTCTATATATGGTAAAAGTAAAATACTCTTTGCCTTCTTTGGTTTTATAGAACTTTTTTTCTTTCCATTATTTTCATTATTTTATTTTATTTTTATTCTATTATTATTTTTCTTTTTTTTTTTAATTTAAATATTTACATGGCTGTGCTTTGTATTTCTTTTTTTTTATTAAAAAAAAACTTAAAATTTTTATGTTGCCTTGCCTGTTTGCCTGCTATAGTTTTGCTTTATTTCAACCACAATTTCTAAGAGGGCAACAAGTGTTTTTAATGTGCCATGGCATTCCCATAGAAAAATTCCTCTGTTAAAAAAAAGCCAGAGTAGTAGTGGTAGTAGGCCCTTGTTTAACTTTAAAGCGGAAGTAAAAGTTTTAAGGGAGTAAAATAGGTTTTGTGTATAGATTTTTATATTTTATATATTTTTTACAACGATTTTTCGATAATTTATTCAAAAATTTCAGAAAATTTAATTGTTTTCGACGTTTTTTATTTTCAAATCAATCAAACAGTTTTACGTACCTAACCTGAAAAGGGGCAAATTTAAATTTTTAATTATTTTTGAGAATTTTCTTTTAAATTCATAAGTCCAGTGCTTTATTTCCTATCAAAAAGAGAAAGAAACTTTATTTACTTATAAAGGGTGATTTTTTAAGAGCTATGGGAAAAATTTTCAAAAAAAAACACATAAAATTCAGAAAAATGCCTGAAATCTTTATTTGAATCGATAGTACGCTCCATATAATTTAATGTTTGAAGATTATTTTATGCAAATGTTGACCGCGACTGCGCCTCAAATGGTCCATCCGCTTAGTCCAATTTTGGCATATTCTTTCCAACATTTCGGCCGGTATCTCACGGATAAATGCTTCAATGTTGTCTTCCAATGCGTCAATTGAAGCGGACTTGTCTGTATAGACATGAGCTGTAACATAGCCCCACAAAAAATAGTCTAAACGCGTTAAATCGCACAATCTAGGCGGCCAATTGACCGGTCCCGACCGTGAAATAAAATGTGCACCGAACTCGCCTCTCAATAAGTCCATTGTTACGCGTGCTGTGTGGCATGTGGCACCGTCTTGCTGAAACCACATGTCATGCAAGTCAAGCTCTTGCATTTTGGGGCAAAAAAAGTTGGATATCATCTCACGGTAGCGCTCACCATTCACAGTTTCGTTACGATTCGCAGCATCTTTGAAGAAGTACGGTCCAATGATGCCAAATTCAATGATTTGCAAGCGTTTTTCTTTTATAAGACGATTCATGGTTAAATTATAGACCAAACTGAAGATGTTTGACAACATTACGAATTAATATTTCTTCAGATTACGGAGACAACCGATTTGACAAATTACGGCACACAATTAAGGGATGTGAAGACCAACCTTTTCATTGATCATAGACGTTTGGACCACCAGTGAAACAAAACACGAAACGTGTTAAACCAGTGTTGCAAAAAAGATAATAAATAAAAAATCACCCTTTAAAAGAGATATTTTTCATTAAGCATATCATTTAAGTAAATAGTACTTTTTGGTACTTTTTATCAAATTGGTATTTAAAAAAAGTACCTTTTTTCATAGATTAAATATTATTATAAAACGAATATTTTTCTTTAAAAATACTTCTTTAGTTAAAAGTACTTTTTTTGTACCATTAGAAAACTACATTTTATAATTAAATTAGCTTTTATAACCGAAATGTTTCTGTAAAATCGACAAAAAAAAAAGCTTTCAAGCTAGTGAGTGAGTGTGACCTCAGAGACATTTTGTTTTATTTACATTTAAGGATGGAAAGCACTTAATGAAGGACCCAATGCAAGTATTCGGTTTAAATATATGTATAGAAATCCCACTCCATAGTTTTACCACAATAACAATGCCTGTCTATTGGCAATAATAAAAATCATATTTATTTCGTATGTAAAATAAATTGTAATAAAAATTTTAAGGATTTAAAGTCAAAAAAGAATGAACACACAGCAGATGTTTTCTTAAATGTTTACCTTTTTAGTTTTTCTTTATTTTCCCTTTTGTTTGTTCCCATGACACTTCATAAATATGCCAAAATTTAATAGAGTATGTAGTACAGCCAACGCTTATAATCATAATTTTTCTAAAGAAAATCACACAAGAGACTCAATATCGATGTCATCAATAATGCCTTGTACTTGGAGACACAATCAATATGTAGGACATCAATTGATGATTTTTTTTCTTTTTGGTCAAAGTGATTGACGAAAAAAAAATGTTCTTTTCCACAAAAAAAGGACAGAAAATTCTTAAAAAAAAATTGTCATAATAATCACACACAGACATTTTGTCTAGAATGTGTAACTGGGGTTTTTGCTTAAAAAGGTTTCAAATTATGAAATTTATGATTTCTTTTTTTTTTCATAAATTTCATGCTCATTTCAATTAAATGAAAAATTGATAAGAGTTTTCAATTGAAATTTTTTGCTGATTTCTTGCAACAACTTAGGTAGTTTTGGGGGAATGTTTGGCAAAATTTAAAATTAAAATTATTTTGATAACCTTGTTACTGATATGAGAAATGACGGTGGTTGTAATGGTTGTAAATTATTATTTTATTTTTGAACGACTTAAGATACAAAGACCTAGAAGAGTATCACCTTAAGTCGTTCATTTTTATTTTATTTAAAAAAGTACCAAAAACGAAATGTATACTGTATATGGCCTTTTTAGCTCATTAGTGTCATAAATTTTGATACCAATGTTTTATTAAAACAAAATATTGTAAAAGTACTAAAAAAGTATTAAAAAGTACCCAAAAAAAAGAACTAAAAAGTACCAAAAAAAAGTACTCCACTTAAATCAAACTGTTCTAAAGTAATAATTTAGCACTTTCCAAACCTAAAAAATGTACCAATTGGTACATTTAAGATTTAAAAAAGTACCAAGATTGACAATATGCAATTGACAACAGACAAAATTGCTCGTATTGTGTGCTTTTATGGCACCGTCTTGTTGAAACCATATACTATCCAGTTCATTATCTTCATTTGTGGTCTAATAAAACTTGGTTATCACACGGCAATAGCGTTCTGGATTAATGTTAAAGATTCTTCCCGCAATAATTACGGTCCAATGACTTCTCCATTATAACACCAAACATTCACTTTGAAATATTAACAGTTTGAAATAGTTTTTCCACGACAATCACTTCAGGGTTCTTCGAGCCTTATATGCGATAGTTTTGTGTGTTAACGAAACCACCAATTTTCTTCAAATCATTAGCATTGGAAGTCCGCACCAAAACAACATATTTACGGTGCTGTGAATAGTCCAGCCGGCTTCAATTGTTGCGCAAGTTGAGCCCTGGTTAGACATCTGGAATAAAACGAAATATAAAAAAATATTTCTCTGGTGACTGATGCTCAGCAGATTCCGGCAGAAACTCTGAGAGTAATTAAGAAATTGCGATGAAAAGTTCCTCAAGAATCTGTCGTTCGGAATCGACTTTAAGGTGTAGGTTCCTTCACTCATGGGTAAAAATTAACACACACAATATAAGTGGCGCGAAAAGCTACGACATAGCTTCATCCAGGCTGAAGGGTTGTAATCCAGAGTGAAGGGTTGTAATCATGTTGTGTATGTGTGTATATATAAGTTAAGTAGGTTTAATTGCTGGGATCGCCGTACATTCGATAAATTCGGATTATCCGCCACAGTCTCTTTAACAGACAATTATTATAATAATCCACAGCGTCGTATATATTACGATCATCTTAATCTGATCAAATGAGAATGGTAGATGGATTATGATGACCACGATCACCCGGTAATGAACGAAAAAATGTTCACGTTCGAACCATCACTTTTTGTTGTCAGTATCAAACTATTTTTCGCATTCTGCTGTTAAACGATTTATGTAGAGAATGACAGGCTTGTGTCGAATGAATGGTTTTGAAATCACTAAATGGATAACCCCTTACAAAAAAATATACAGACAAAAAGGGGAAAAAAATTTACCTTTCACGCATTAAAATATCGAAATTTTTAAATGAAAGTCTAACAAGTTCTTGTTCCACACACTATTTTTATAAAAAAAAAACTGAAATTATTTTTAAAATTTTTTAAATATTTTTTTTACTAACAATTTTCTTTAATTTTCAATTTTCCTTTGGTAATGGCATGCAAAGCATTCAACTATTTTTAAACGTAAGACAACGTTTATCGTTCAGTATTTTTTTTCTATATGGCGTTTAACAATTTAATTTCGTTGTCAATAATTTTTGCTATTTTTGTGCTCTCTTCAACATACCAAATCCGTTTAACTAATTAGTTTAGACATTGTAAATGGACTCGTTTGCATTGCTCTGGCTAAAACGGAATAATTTTTCTGTTTGCAAAACTTTTTCCATTTGTTACACACAATATTATGGCCAACAACACATGGACTATTATACTCGTAAAGTGTAATTGCTTTTAACTACTGGTCTTTAGATTTTTACTCTGAAACTGGCAATTATATGGTTATAAATCATCATAAAGGATAGAAACATACATACATACGTATATACACCTGCACCCAGTATAAGCCATATGCTGTGGTTGACATGAGCAAAGAAGAAGGAAAAGAAGTGTGCTAACAAACAATACAATTTACCATGAAAATATTTCATTTGAAGAACAACGGCCTAAACAAAATGAGTTTAAAAATAAAAATACAAAATAAAAAAGCCTTTAAACATGTCATGAGTTTTTACTCTCTCTTTTAGAAGAAAATTGCGTGTAAATATGACATTAAAGACAACAGACAGATACATCAGACACACACAGGCCATCTTAAACTGGCTTTTAAAACACTGTCTCGATAATTAAAGCCAAAGCTAAAGAATAGGAATAAAAATGAAGAGATAAGATGTTTATCGATAACATACCATCTACCATCCATAATAAATTGGCGCCAATTGCTTTTGAATTCTTTTGATATGCATGGCACTCTGTCTTTTTTTCTGTTTTTGTTTTGTTTTCTAATTTAATTTAATTGTTCTTTCCATTCTATTGAGAACTTTTTTAAATGCAAATCATAAATTCCTTAACTCAGCTGGATTATAATCTCAAACCCACTCTTAAAATTTTCTTTCGTTTACGTTGTTACTTAATTAAACGCCTACTTTCCCTTGAGATTATGTATTCAGTTAATTAATGAAGATGTGACACATAATTTATCATTAAGCTTATGAATATGAATAATCCATTAGCCTAGACAAATTAGCAAAAAAAAAAAAGAAGTGACATTTTATTACGGACAGTGGGTTACTAAAGTGAAACAACGTTTACTAAAACATGTATAAAAAAAGCTTGGTTAATTGCAACCATTATTTAGTCAGGATTACAACCTAGATTTAAATTTTTAAAAGACAGTGAGTTACAAAAGTGAAACAATGTTTACAAAAACTTATATAAATTCCTTAAAAAGATGTCTTGTTGTTGGCTAATAAATCGTTTTATATTTCAATTAAGTTTTCTTACAGCACCACACACTTCTAAAAAAAAGTTTCGAATATTCTTTTTCAATTCCAAAAAACATCAGAAACATCAGCAGAAATTTGTTTTCATCGTTAATTTTAAATTTTTCGTTCTCTAGTCAATCCTTACTTAGTTAAAGGGTCATTACTACTCTTTAGCGAGGATTACAACCTAGCTTCTCATATAACCATGTAGTATGTGTTAATTTTATCCAAGAGTGGTACAATTGAACATTATTTTATAGAACGACATGGAAATTTTATTTACTCTCTGAGCTGTTAGTTATGGAAACTGCATCTCATGCAAAAGAATTTTTTTCTTTGCCATACGATATCCTCATTACAGCGATCAGAGACATACATATATACATAATTGATCATTACAATCCTTCAGTCAGACCTAGTTTCTCATGTCACTTATGTTGTGTGTGTTAATTTTACACATGAGCGATGGGACCTACAGTTTAAAGTCGACTCCGAACGACAGATTTTTGAGAAACTTCTCATGGAAATTTCAGAGCCAGTCGCCGAGGAAACATTTTTCCATATTTCGTTTCTTGTTGGAGACCTCGGGTTTGAATCGAGGCCTCGCTACCTACTAGACTACGGCGGCTTCCATGGCTATACGTTAGCCTCATTAAATCGATCCTATAAGTTGGCACAATCAATGGCGAATCATTGGTAGTTTGTCTTCTCTTCAAGATAGACAACATAGAATAATCCATGCACATCTCAACAACGTCTTCTTTGCAGTCGCCCACAAGAATCCAATGTTTTGGGCAGCAGCCATAAAATCCTTGTTCTTGAGGACAAGTATCGAGCTCAACTGACGCTCTTTTTGTAATGAGAAGCTTACTTAATTGCAATAATTATTTAGTCAGGATTACGAGTGTCCTGGTAGGCTAGTGGGTAGTGTGCTAGACTATTAGCGTGAGGGTTGTGGGTTCGATTCCCACTAGAGACTCTGGTTTGTGACACTACCTGAGCACATGGTCGAAGTTACTCAGCTCGTATATAATTAAATATAATTTGTAATTGTATTGTAATTAATAAATAAATAAATAGTCCGGATTACAACCTAGCTTCTTACACCACCACCCAAGTTGTGTGTGTTAATTTGATCTACGAGTGGCGAGATCTATTGTTTGATGTCAACTCCGAAAAACAGAATTAAAAAACTTTTCATGGCAATTTTATTTATTCTCTGAGTTTTTTTCCAGAAGACTGCTAGAGGAAGTTACCAAAAGATATGTGGTTTCATACATAGTATTTGGGTGTATTAATGGGCTTGACTTCATTATTGACCTTAAAAAAAAATGATGCCGAATCCATATGTTCACAGAATAATGGCAAAAGGTCATTGCAAACCATGGCCAATGCTTTAAATAAATTCAAATATTTTGCCAATCTTCACAATAAACTTACAAAATATGAAAAAAAAATTCCATTTCAATACTTTACTTAAGGTAAAGAGGTCTAACAAAACCCGGAAATCATTTTTATTTTAATTTTTTTTTTTGTTAATTTTTCCAGTAAATCAAGCTTAATTCTCAAACTTATGTTTATTTTCACACAAAACTGCGTTCTACATATTTTCATTTTTCTATTTCTATTCTTATAAGAATTTAATTTTTAATTAACATTTTAGTTTAAACATCGTATTTAAAGCCATACAATATAAAATTAAGAAACACCTTTAAACCACCTCTCAAACTCACTTTTTTTTTTTTTTTTATTAATTTGAGACGTAATTTTAGAAGATCACAACGCAATTTAAAAGTCATTGAACCGTAAAAAAACAATTCAAACTCTCATAAAACCGATAGACATACAGACAGACAGACAGATTGCTTTACAGACAAATTTTACATGTTTATGGAGTATAATACATACGTATAATACCATGAGTGAGTATCATTTCAAAAAATCACACTCTTGAGTTGTATTTTTTTTATTATTTTTCGGCATCAAAACATCACATCACATCATTAAGTCAAATTTAATTCAATAAGTTCGTACCGTAACCATGTGATTTTATACAGTGGAGTTCAACTCAAATACGTCTTTGATGGCAGCAACTTTATATGTACGCCTGTCTGTTGTAACATTAAAAATTATTATGGCAGTTAATCAACCAGTTTCTCTATTATTTTGTTGTTATTGTTCGCTGTTCGTTTTTTTTTAATGACTTCCAAAAAAAAACCCAAATAAATAATGAGCTTTACTTTAGGTTGGCTTAGCTTAATGGGGGTTTTGATTTTGAAAACGTGGTTTTTTTTTGGAAACCGTAACAATTGTTTAATCTAAGCAAACTCTGCGAAATAATAATTGTTGACGGATTTTTCCTTTTTTTGCCAATTAAATTAAGCAATAACCAAAGCAATCAATTTGGCAAGAGATACTTGGTTAAGCTTTAAATTTTCAATGGCTAAGGCTTTGTGTAGTTCAATGGCTTTTAGCGATGAAAATCTGTCAAATGAGAGGGATTTTCTATTTGGTTTAAGCAACCAAAAAAAAAAACAAATTTTTTTCCTAACTCGACTAAAGTGTTAAAGTGTTAGTCGCTCTTCTGGATAATTCCCATTCTTTTTGCAGTTCCCTATGTGGTAGCATTATACTATGTTCAGATATGCACTTTTATTGAGTCAATATTCGGTTAATTGAGTACAATATTTTTAATGTTCCGGCATAATAATATACGCAATTCATCTTACTCAATATTCATTTGACAGCTGGTAAACAACAACATTCTTTCTATTTTGGTCGCTATAATTCGTGTCGTTTGTTAGTTTATTCGTGTTTGTTTGTCGTTGTTGACATTTGACTAAACAAACTTTATATGAAATATTGAGCTCAATAACGGCGTTTATTGCGATTTACGCAATAAAGGTGCAATATCTGAACTCTTTGTTCGATTTTTCTTACCCCAACTGCTGTTAATGTTGCTTGAGATACCATTGCGTATCGTAGAATCCAGAACTTTATTGATACGTATACCTTTCGTAATCCAGTTGTCGTCTAAAAACTATCACTCAGCGTAACATCATGTCTGATTCGGCATTTAGTAATTCCGTACAAAGATTAAATAAAAATACGGGTGTCACATGCCTTTTCTCCGCCCTATCGTGTCGTAATGACAAACTTCGGGATACGCACTGATGTGTTTCTTTTTGAGAAGCATTAACGTCGCACAAGTTCCAAGTGTGTCTACAAGTGATACGACTTCCGCATATTGAGAAAAAAATACGATTTCCGCATATTGGTCTCGGAACACTCCCTATTCTAAAGAAGTTCTTTGTGAGTCTTTAGTGCCTAGACAGAAGACCGCTTAGCATCTTTAGGCTATTTGGAAATAGTCTGATGCATGCTTCAAATCACTTCCCATTGAAATTACCCACCAAAGATTCAATTAGAACCCTATATGGCATGAAAAGAGTCTCCATCTCTCAAACAGACAGATTTCTGGCAAACAGATTTCTGGCAAAAACTCTGAGAGTAAATAAAATTGCCGTGGAAAGTATCTCAAAAAAAAATCTGTCGTTCGGAATCGACTTTAAACTGTAGGTCCCGCCAATCATGTGTAAAATTAACACACATAACATCAGAAGTTAGGTCGTAATCATGACTAAGGTGTTGTAATGACCAATTACGTATGTATGTAGAATTTTGCTTGCCAGTTTCTGCAAGAGTTCGAAATATTTCGCTCTGTAATCGAAATCCCCACGCTCCAGTGCCACTATCGGTCCTTGACCTATGCTTCAGAATCATCCCTCTATTCCACCCTGAAGCATTTACCAAAATAATAGTGTTTACTGGTTCTACAAAGGGGACTGTTAAAAACAAAAGCTGCCAGTAACTTCGATCCACAATGTCCTCTGATGAATTTTAGATACGGTTCGTCTCCCATAGTATGCATAGCTCTAGTCCTCACTACCATACACAAGGTATAGGACTTCCAGAGGCACTGTAGGTCAGGTTTTCATAGCCTAGATTTTACTAACGCATGTCGGTATCTGTGCCTTATACAACTTCATCTTCAGCTATTTTCAAATTCGTTCTGTGTGCTCAAAAATGGAGTTATAGTTTACAATTGCCCTAACCATCGTGGTATTCAAACAAGGCATTACTCTGGGTTTGCGAACTCATCGATTTTGTTTGAAGCCCTCTGCCCATCGTTTCTGTACGCTTGCCTCTCTTTGAAATGCTCTTTATATGAGTATTTAGGGTCAATTTGAAGTCCAGTAATATGCCCAGATGTTTTGCATTCATTTTCTGTGAGTTACCTCAACCAAAATACGAATATTCGTCTCTTCAGGAAAACTCATCTTTCTCGTATGTTAGTTTAGTTTCAAACCCACTAACAGGCAGCGCCAACAATTTAGTTAAAAACATCATTAACCATCGCTAAAGGGTATCTTTCCCTTTATTTTTTCAAAAAGCTTATTACGTATTCAACTGTAAGACTATTTTAGCCTGGTTTTTTTTTTCGTTGCTGTTACCATTGTTGTTTATGGCTTAAATTCAGTATATTTTTTTATCTCCTTGAAATGGTTTTTAAAAATAAAAAAACTTACGAGTGTTTATGTATGTATGTATTAAGAAAAGACAGAAAGTCGTAAAAATAAATGCGTAGCCTTGAACTTGTAAGTAGAAAAACATTTTTTGGAGGTTGTTGTGGGTTTGCTTTCAAAACAACAACAAGCTCAGGCAACTAACCCCATGAAAAATTTACATTTTTGAACTTTCCCAAGAAAATGAAACATTTTCAATGGAAATAATAAATTTACAATTAAATTGTCAAGTATTAGTGGCAATGAAACTGGTTTAGAAAGGGGAAAACAAGCTTTTTTTAAGGTACATATTAAGGTTGGATTTAATTTTGAAATATTTTGGTCTTAAATTTTATTTTAATTTTTTTTAAATAAAACATAAAAGTTTTTCTATTAAAAAGTGTAAATTGCACGAGTTTTTTCTTTGTTTTGTTTTTAAATAAAATAAAGCTTTTATTTTGAAATTTTTATACTAAAAATAAAAGCTTCTATTTCAACAAAAAACAATTGTTTTTAAAAATTTTTTTTGGCTTTTTGCCGAAATTTTTTTATTTAAAAAAAATGTTTTGAAAAGAATTTATTTTTATTATTTTTTTTTTTATTACAAAAGGAATTTATTTCAGTTTATAATTAATTAAAATAAATAAATTGTATTGTAAATAGTATTTCACATGGTTTTAAATGTTTTTCGTAATCATTATTTTACGTTTTAATTAAAACTAAAAATTGTGTGGCAAAAACTATATTCTATGAACAGATGGGCTATTTACTTGTAAACTTACGAAAAAAAAAGGTTAAAATTAAGCAACAAAAATTTAAAAAATTTATCCATTTGTCTTAGGATCTAAAAAAAAATTAATTAATTAAAGAGAACCATTCACACAGGCTATAGTCTAAGACTGTAAAAGTTATTGAAAAAAAATATTTTTTAATTCTTTAAGATCCCCTAAAATTTCTGTACATTCAACAGTAATCAATCAAATATAATTGTTTAAATTTTTCCAATTCTAATGAATTTTAATTTAATTTAAAGATTTATTTTCTATAAAAAAATTTTCTGATTTTTTTCTTCTGTCTCGTAATATATTGTTGGTTTTTATACAAAACTATATAACTTCTAAAATCTTGCACCGATCTTTATGAAATTTTGTCTAAAATAGCTTGACATTCTAAGCTTTTCATCAATATATAATTTTGTAAAAATATATTTTATGTAAGCTTGGAAAAGTCCTTAGGAAAATGAATTTTTGAAAGTAAAATTGTAGGATTTTTTTTTTAAGAAAATATCATAACTTCTAACATCTTTCATCGTTTTATATAAGTTTTTGTATATAAAATCTTGAGCTTCTAAGCTTTTAATAACTGTAAAATTTATATAAATTTTCGTAGAAAAATATTTTTTTATAATAATTTTTTTGCCCCAAAAATCTTTAAATTCTCAGCCTCAATCAATAATGAATTTTATTAAAAGTTTATTTAATAAAATCTTTAATAGGCCCTTAGGAAAATTGGCATTCTTTGTAATTTAATACTTTGACTTGAAAGCCGAACTAGATTCCATTTAAGAAAACATATCTTTAAAATATTGTGTATGAGATGAAGGTTGCCGTAGCCTAGTAGGTAGTGTGTTGGCTTTTTAAACCGCGATTCAAACCACAGGTCAGACACCTCGAACAAAAAGGAAATATGACACAAATATTTCTTCGGATTGTGTACTGGATGACGGCATATGGTTGCACAAGACATTGCCCTGAGCAATACAACACAACCGATTTTGGATTTATTGCATAAGACGTTGCTGATCATAATTACATTAAGATCATACGTTTTAAAGTCCCATTTTGTGGGGTTACGTCAATGACGGATAATCCTTGAAAGTTTGTAAATGAAAATAATCAAACAAAAATTAAATTTTGGCTTGAAATTTGCAGATTTTTGTTTTAAAGTTTTGATTAACATTTGCTTAAAGATTTTTGACTGTAATACCAGATATTAAACAGTAAAACCATGGGATTTTTTATGATTGTTTTTGTTTTCATTTAAAGACTTAGCTTCTGTTTTGTCACAGATCTTTCAGCTGTCCTTAGTGGCCCTTATTAAACTTGTTACCATTTGTTATTGTTTTTCCTCTTTTTCTGATTCAAATTTCTTTCTTTATGCGCAGTTATTTTAATTTCTTTTTTGTTTTTTCTCTTGGTTTCTTTGTCTTTGATTTCCTTTGTTTTCTGAAGCAATTTAAAACAAGCCAAAGGGGCCTATTGCTGCATGAGGGACAAAAAGTTTCAACATGTTTTTTGTTGTTTCACAGTTTAAACTGATTATCTGGATACTGGTAAAAATAACAACAACAATAATCAATATGTCAGTTACCTCCTACAGGTGTCTCTTTCTTTGATAAAAACAAAAGCAATAAAAGAGAGGAAAAAAAAATCAGGCAAAAACGAAAATATATACACGAACATTGGTAACACCAGGGGCTTTAAGTTGGACAGAAACAGGAACAGGCTTAAGCAAAAAAGCATCAAATAAACTACAGTAACAAACAAAGTAACACAGATTATAAATAAAAAAAAAATGAATTTAATCTGAAATATACAGTCACAGAGTGACTGCAACTGCAGCAGTAGTAGTAACGGACTGTAGTAATAAGCTGACCTTAAATAAGCCTACAGAGTGTTTTCAAATCTCGTTAATTTATATAAAGCGTTACAAAAATAATACGATAAACTACGTACGTAACAGTACAACAACACAACCATATGATGCAATATAAAGTCAATGACTTAATGTTTTCTGTGTCTTCCAGTTTTAACAGCCAGCCAGTTAGTCAGACAGATTACCACACAGGAAATACTGACAAATAAATACTGGCTGACAGGCAAAGAGAAACTAAAAGAAAATATTGAAACATTTATTGATAATATTTTAAAAATAATAATTTTCTTTTTGTTGTTCCTTTAAAACCGCTATACAAATAGATTTTCCTTTTTTCTTTCTTCTTCTTCGACAATATTAACGGTTACACCCCTTAAGAAACAGAACAATAGTCCAGCCTAGAACAGCTTGTGTTGTGTTTATCCGTTCATAACCAAATGGTCTGGTCAATAATGGTTTGATGATCAGGTTCATTGATCATAAATAAGCATTTAAACGATGATGATGATGACGATTTAATAAGGAAAACCATAAATTTATTATTTTGGGAAACATTTTTAAATTTATTACGTCTTAAATAATATTTAAATTATGACTTTGAATAGGCAGTAATAGGACCTAGAGTGAAAGAAGTTAATAAAGAGAACGTAATTAGAAGTAAAGAATTCTAAACATTAACCAACGGAATAAAGAAAATAACAACAAAATTAAGAGAATTGTTGTTTATTTCTTAACTCAACTGCCTTTTAACGATATTAAATGATTGCAACACCCTGTTTGGCGTGACAAAAGCCATCAAGCTCTACCTTTTTAAGGTTCTTCAGTATTTTATCACGATCCATTTTGTTTTTTTTTTTTATTATTTGGAGATCGAAAATCCCATGGAGCTTAATCTGACGAGTAAGATACTTACTCAAGCACTTCGAACCTCAATTTATTAATTTTCACCAACGCAATATTTTATTTGTACTCCCGTATCTCTTAAGATGTGGAGAACATATGACATTAACAGAATTAAAATCTATCAAACATCCCTTTAAGTCACATATGATTTCTCTCTGACAGAACATTTGCTAGGGCTTGCTCCCAATTTTGCATTTTTAAGTGACAATTGAAATAAGCATTTGGGTGTTTTTGATTGATCGACATCTCGAATAAAACGAAATAGAAAAAATTAGTTTTTAGGCGACTTCTTCTCAATCGTCTTCTGGCAAAAACTCTAAGAGCTTCTCAAAAATCTGTAAAACTGTGGCAGAACCCTCATGGATAAAACGAACGCACACCACATAGGTGATGTGAAAAGCTGGGTTGTAATCCTGACTAAATGGTTGTAATAACCAATTAAGTAAAAAACTAAGTGTTGGTAATTAAATAGGGTCTAAAGAAAACGAAGTTTTTTATTCGTTTGAAAGACCCATTGATGACATTATGTCTGAAATAAAACATCGTTCAAATGTCCGCCACTGCTTCTCTGGGTAGACTCTGACTCTTAAATCAAACTGAAATTGATCCGATGACATGGATTATGATGAGTTTGAGGACCACTGTAGTTGGTGGCTTATTCAGATACAGCCCCACACACAATAAAAAGTCTAACGGGGTCATATCGCACGATCTAGTACACATCGCTTCCATGCCCTCAAGTAGCTTGTGTAGAATATCCAATCTGACATGAGCTGTGTGACAGGTTGTGCCATCTTGCTGAAACTGCATACCGTTGGAGTCCAGGTCATTTAATTCATGCCAAAAGAAATAGGTAAGAATCGACCTATAATGTTCGCCGTTTACAGTGATGGCCTGGTCAACATCTTTTTCAAAGAAATATGGACCGCTACACCGAAATCCACACCAAACCATGGGATGCACTTTACGCTCTTGGATCTCGTGTGTACTGGCATCGTTCGAAATACGAAAATTTTGTTGTTCACGTACCCATTCGTTCGTGCGGAAATTCTTTCTGGACGCCAACCTATCCTGGGTCAAGTCCTGGAGTCCTGCTCACTGCTAGACTCACTTAGTTGTTGATGGATAGAAGGCGTACCAACCAGTTACTTGGACTTGGTGGTGGCATCTCATCTCAATCACAGTGGCCATGCTTACAGGTCATTCTGTTATGGGTAGACACGCGGAAAAGATGCGGCTTCCATTTAACGACTTCTGCCGTGGATACATATCTGCTGAGGAAGAGAAGACTGTTATCCACTTTCTTTGTCAGTGCCCGTCTCTTGCTAGGTGCAGATATACTTTATTTGGCTCTTCAATTCTTGTCAGCTTGACGGAGCTATCATCTATTGATGTCAAGGATATAGCTTCAGTTATCAAACTTTCTGATTGGTTTTCCTGTGTAGGGTATTTGTGCTTTTGATATGCAGCCCTTGCGCTGACCAACTTCTTCCTCTTCCCTGATTTTTGGTGGAACTTGGTCAGTACAGGGACTGGGTTTACCTTGTGGCATCACAACGGGTCGCTATGCGTGCTCAAGTGAGCTTTTTGATATCAGAGCTACCATTCCGACCTAACCTTACCTAACCCATTCGTTCCGAAGTGACCTTATCGCTGAAGATGAATTTTTCGCTGAAAATTAGGGTCAGTTGTCAACTGCTTCCACAGTCCATTCAGCGAACGCACGTCGTACATGGTGATTTGTTTACGTATCCGCACATATAGAACTGGACCTGATCGCTTTTTCGCTGGACCTGATCGCAGCGTACGGCTAGCTGCCAGAACAGATCAACCTATATTAATAACATAGAATTTCATGGGTCAACATATCATAACATAGAAGGGAGTCGCAGCTATGTTTAAACAAAGTTCGTTTGAGCAAGCATAGGACTTCTTTGTAATGTCACATGCAAAGACACCATAGAACTTCAAATGACATGACATGACATGACATGACATGACAATCAGTAGCAAGGCTCACTTGCTTAGAATCAAGCTAAAAATCAGCCCTAAAGTATAATGAATTTAGTGATCGCAACGATATCTAGAGATGATAATTTTTAAATTAATTTTTATAAATTTTTTACAAACTTTTTTTGCAAGAAATTTTCTAATAATTTCATATTTTTATTTTCTCTTTACAGGTATGTTATATGTATTGTTACATGTATTTTTATCCATCGATTCTTTAATTTTTAAGGCAGTTTCTAACATCAGGTAAATTTTTTAAAAATCTGTGTATAATTTTTTCTTAAAAAATGGCCACTATTTAAAATAATTTTTTTCCCTTTTCGTTTTTAACCAATCAAAATTTCAACATTTTTGCTCGTGGCAACCAAAGGGCGTGTATATATTTTTCTTAAATTAAAAAAAAGGATCTTGAGGCAAACATCTTAAAGGCAAAACAAAACAAAAACAAAATTGTTTGTAATTCTGTTACTCTTAAATAAACTTAAAGGCTAAAGACATACCCTTGGCAGCCGCAAAAGATTCCCATATCTTCTGTTCTTTTAAGCAAAAAAGAAAACAAGAAAGTAAGAGAAATAAGGGTTAAATCTGTAGCTACCCCGCTTCTTTCTCATTCAATCCTTATTTTTAAACAAATTTTTTTTTTCTTCAAGATTTTTGATTTCTTTAATGTTCGTTCAACTACAAAATAATCAAAAATGTATTCTCTTGATTTTATTGTTGTTGTTGTTGTTGTTTTTATTTAATAAAGGATCAACAACAGAACAAAAATTATCCTTTTTTTCCTCCTTTTCCTTTTGCTTCAAACACAACAACACTTACGCATTTGATTAGCGGTATAAGTGCCATTGAGTGAAGAGCGAACATAAGTTGGTATTTGGAAACATAAAGTTGACAACGCAAACGACAACGACAGCGAACGATGTCGGTGATGATGATACATTGTGTTATTTGTACTGTGCATGGATCCTAGCTGCCCTATAAGAGTGATGGTGTACCTTTTTGATTTGCCACTTTTGAAATTATTTTAATGTCAGTTATTAGTAGTTGCTTTTATAATTTTTTCTGTTTTACAATATTTATGCGTTTTTAATTTACAAGGGTTTGAAAGGGTTCTCTTTCATTCTTCATCTAATTCTTGAATTTATGAATATCTTGAATGATGAATATGACATTTGAATTGAAAGAATATGAAATTAGCAAAAAGGGGAGTTCCATTTATTACCAATGACCTTGTAAATTAGAGAAAATGAAAAGGCTTGTTGTATTCTATTCCATCAAATGTGAACTAATTTGGAATGCGAAACTCATAATAAATGAAAAATATATTGGGGCCTATGAAAAGTATTGACGTTTTTTTTTATTTACTTTATCTAACCTCAATTTTATTCGAGTATATATTTGCCACTATAATCTTAAACTTGTCCTGTCTGACTACCAAGTTTTTCGGTTTGAGGAAAGCTTTCTTTAAAGTAAGATTGGCCAATCCTCAGTAAGCTTTACAACAGAACATTTACTGATTTTGGAGCAGCTCTACTGCTGTAGAGCCGTAGTCTAGTAGGTAGTGTGTTGGCTTATTAGACTGAAGGCCCGAGGTCAGACATCAAAACGAAAATATGAAAATATTTCTTCGGCGACTTCCTCTCAGCAGATTTCTGGCAAAAACTCTGAGAGTAAATAAAATTGCCATGAAAAGCTTCTCAAAAAAAAAAAACTGTCGTTCGGAGTCGACTTTAAACTGTAGGTCCCGCCACTCATGTATAAAATTAACGCACACAACATAAGTGGTGTAATCCTGACTGGAGGGTTGTAATGACCAATTATGTGTCTACTGCTGATCATATTTATTTTTCTACTTTAAAGAAAATTTTCCTCACACCAAAAACTCGTTAGGCAAACAGCCATGAGCAGTAAATTGTTGCCAACAATCTAAAAAGGGTGCAGAAGCCATGTAGTAGCGTTTTCTGTTGCCAAATGTTTCCAATACTCTCCGATATTATTTGATTACTTTCGTCATAGAACCGATTTTGAAGCAGTAGTCCCCAGAATAGATCACTTCACCTTGCTATTTCAGCTATTAATGGATATTTTTTTATCACACCTAGCATTCACCCAAAGCTTCTTTTTCACCAATCCAGGCTTTGAAGTCGTTTGGGAGCATCACCTTCCATAGATCGTAATTTTTTCTTCTTAAATTTTTTCGTTTTTTTTTTATCAATTTTCCATTACCCGTAGTGACCTGAAGCAAAACCTCCTGCCTAGTTTTCAGTTTTATTTTAAGGGAGTTAGGTTTTGAATGAGAAGCCCTGATGGCGATATGAAGACTTGTTAGGTTAGGTTAGAGGACGTGTACTTGTCAACTGTGACAAGTACAGTACCCGGAGCTCGAATTGACCCATTGTACAACGTCCTAGCTTCTCACACCGCTCGTTTTGTGTTTGTTAATTTTATACATGAGTGGCGGGACCTACAGTTTAAAGTCGACTCCGAACGACAGATTTTTGAAAAGCTTTTCATGGCAATTTTTACTCTCAGAGTTTTTGCCAGAAATCTGCTGAGAGGAAGTCGCCGAAGAAATATATTAATATTTTCGTTTTTATATCTGACCTGGGATTTGAACTCGGGCCTTTCGTCTAATAAGCCAACACACTACCTACTAGACTTCGGCGACTTCTGAAGACTTGTTAATCAGTTCCTGAAAAGTGCAGGACATTGCTTCATGTGGCAATACAACGGAGTCAATATGTGGGTTCAAGTGAATTTTGATTTATCAGAAGTGCTACAAGCTCCTAACCTGTTTCCTTTCACAAGTTCAAGTGCACTTTGATTTATTAAGACTGCCACACTCTCCTATCTTATAATATCCTTCTCGTTACTGTCTTACATACATAATTTGTCATTACAGCCCTTCAATCAGGATTACGACCTAGCTTCTCACACCACTTATGTTGTGTATGTTGGTTCTATACATGAGTGGCGGGAACTACAGTTTAAAGTCGACTCCGGACAACAGATTTTTTGAGAAACTTTTCATGGCAATTTTATTTTATTAGCTGTCAGAGTTTTTGCCAGAAATCTGCTGAGTTCCTCTCAGCCGAAGAAATATTTTTTTTCATATTTCGTTTTGTTGGAAATGTCTGACTTGGGGTTTGAACTGTGGCCTTACGTCTAATAAACCAACACACTACCTACTAGACTACGGCGACGTTTCTGTCTTGGTCTTGTTAATTAATCAATTAATACAATGTTTCTCTTGACAGCTCGTGCAGTTTCATTTTAAAACTGTCACCCAATTTATATTATACTCGTAAACGAAGAAACAGAATGGCATCTAACTGGGCTTTAATTGTGATGGACATGGACCGAGACAGGGACAGGGATTCAAGTATATATAGGTTTTCGTATATTATTGATGGCCTCCCAGAAATAAATTAAAGCAACGTGCCTTGTTATAAGGTTACTACTTGTCGCCAAAGAAGTTTTTTTTAACTGCTATCGTCGCCGGAGTCTAGTACATACATACATACATAATTGGTCATTACAACCCTTCAGTCAGGATTATTGACCTAGTTTCTCACACCACTTATGTTGTGTGTGTTAATTTTATACATAAGTGGCGGGACCTACAGTTTAAAGTCGACTCCGAACGAAAGATTTTTTGAGAAACTTTTCATAGCAATTTTATTTACTCTCAGAGTTTTTGCCAGAGTCAGAGTCTAGTGTTTTCGCTTATTAGACGGGAGCCCGTGTTTCAAACCCCAGCTCAGACATCTCGAACAAAACGAAAAATGAAAAAAAAATTTCTTCTCTTTTGACGAAAACTCTGAGAGTAAATGTAATTGCCATTAAAATCAAATCTGTCTTTCGGAGTAAACTTTAAACTGTTGGTCCCACCAGTAATGTATAAATACCACAACATGGATGGTGTGAGAAGCTAGGTTGTAATCCTGACTAAATTAAGCAATTAAGTAAGTTGGTCGATGCCTTCAATAATCCTCTAAAATTAACGATTATTCAGTTTATATTCAACCATGTTTACAGTAAGTTGATAGCACTTCTATTTCTACTTCAGACAAATTCTAATGACGTTACCCTATAACATCATGGGAATTTTTTTAAATTTGATTAAAATGTCTCATTATTTATTTGTTTAGCCATATGTATGTATATGTAGTATGGTGTTATTAAAATGTAATTAATCATACGTCTAATGAATTAATTAGCCAACGTTATTTGTGTCTAATTGACTCATCCTCTGTATTTACGTAATATTTACAGCAACTGTTTGAGTAGAAAAAAAGAAATTTTGTCAACCAAGTTGTAGGCGTAAAAGGGCTGAAATTACCTCCTCTTTTTTCCCAGTATTTCAATACATTGCACCCTATGAATAAGAAACATCTTCTGAGTGTTGGTCTTAAAAAAAACTACAATCTGCGGAAATGTTATAACCCACTTGAGTCATGTTGTCAAATTTCTTTTGATTTGGGAATAGAATTTCTGGAAACTGTTGTAAAGGCTGTAATATCTTATACTTTAAAAAAAAAGCTTTACTCGTGGCGTTTTTTTTCATTTGTTCTTTTGAAAACTAAAAAATGGGATGGTTTCCCAAAAATAATAACAATAATAATAAAAAAAAATATCTCAAATCTATCAGGAACAAAAAAAAAGCAACACATAAAAGAACCTAATTAATGTTCATTACATTCCATTATTTCTATTCTGTTTTCTATTCATTTTCTAATAATTACGTATACGGTTAACGCCTCTCTATTGCGTGTGGTTTTTTTACCAAAAAAAAAAGAAAAAAAAAACCTTCTACAACAATAAAAAAATGAAAATTAACACACGTTCATTCCATTGCTCATTTGCAATAGAAAAACCAAAAACTCTAACCCACATGACTGACTGACGTTGATGTGTCTATTCCACTGCAAAAACAATAATTTTGGACGCTATTACCGTATAACGCGGGGAGAAGCCCTGTGTATGGCGCGGTATATGGTACCTTTTTTGTATTTCGTACCTGATATGCAAAACTATTCAAGCGCGATAACGTTTTCTATTTGAATAAAAATTTTTGCGCTTTAATTTAGTGATTAAAAACAAAAACGAAAAGCAATAAAAAAAACTTCACCAAATTAGAGGCGATTTTTTTTTTGTTTTTTGTTTTTTATTAATTTTCAAAGGGTAATTAGTGGTTATTTGTTTTGAAAATACAAAACGAAATAAAAAAAAAAAGATGAAAACAAACAATAAATTAAACACAGATGTTTTGATTTAATTTTATTTCGGATTTTGATTTTGATTGTTGAAGGACAAAATATTATCGTATTCATTGACTTTTAGAAAGGGTTAAACATATGGAGGAGCTACGTTTTTATAGAAACTATAGACAAATATTTAAAAATCTATTGAATTAAACTTAAATAAAGGGAAGTTTTTCAAACAAAGATGGTTTTTTAAAGGGAAAATCAGCTGTCATTTGACAACAATTGACTTCTGTCATTTTACTGAAACTTATTCTGAATATATTCAGAATCATTAAGAACGTGCAAGATATGTACTGTTTCCTCAAGATATTGTTTCAAAAGTAATTATTTTGACAAGACAGGTAGAGAAATAAATGCAGACAATGAGTTGAAGGCATTGCTACATAAAGTTAGAATATTTTGATAGACTTTCTCAACTTGAAAGTTGGTAATACAGCTCAATTTTATTTTTAATTACTTACTTACTTAATTGGTCATTACAACCCTTTAGTCTGGATCAGAGATCAGCAATGAATCGTATTTTCGCTACTCATAGGTACTTATGAAATTTTTAGTATGAGTGAGTCAAGAGTATTAAAATTCAACTACTCTGATTCATTCGTACTCGCTACAACATTGATTTATAAGTATAGGTTGCAATGAGTATGAGTACAACGTTGACATCAAACTCACAACATTCGATTCATTGTTTGATTCATACGCCTACTCATTCAGATTCATAAATTTAGAAAAATACTTATAATACTTACGAATTATTCGAGTCACTCGAATCATTCATCAAAATTTACAATCGTAGTTATTGTTGCATTTACAAAAGAAGAGAAAAGAAAAGACAAAGACAGCAAGCAAAGCACACACACAACCTTCTAGCGAGTATTGTGGTGTTCGTACTCGAATCATACTTATTTTGTGCTTCGTGTATATGTTGAATCATGGAGAGTCGAAATCAACAACATCGTGCGTATTGTTAAGTATGAGTACGATGAGTATTTCTAACTTTGAATATGAGTAGTATGAGTATGATATTAAAATAAGTATGAATGCGTATAAGTAGCTGAAATTATAAGTATGACTCGAATCTACTCATCGTTTTGAATACTCGTTGCTGATCTCTGGTCTGGATCACGATTTTGCCTCCTCTCACACCGCACATATTGTCAGGATTACAATCGTATCTTCTCATACCATATCAGGTCTTCTATTAAAATCAACATAACCCATGTCAACTGACAAATTCAGCCTGACCTATGCGCTGCAGTCGTGGAAAATTAAACTTTTTGAATGGGCTCTATCCAGAGTAGTCGTGGTGGTCATTTGAACGGCGTTATTTTCCATAAATAATGGCATCAATAGGTCCTTTAAACCAATACAAAAAATTTTGTTACCTTAAACAAACTTTACATACATACATACATAAATAATTGGTTATTACAACCGTTTAGATAGGATTACAACCTAACTTCTCATATCACTTACGTTGTGTGTGTTAATTGTATACATGAGTGGCTCGACCAACAGCTAAAATGCAATTCCGAACGACAGATTTTTGAGGAACTGTTCATGGCAATTTTATTTTACTCTCATAATTTTGGCCAAAATTCTGCTGAGAAGAACATATATTGTTTCGTATTTCGTTTCGTTTGAGATGTAGGAGCTGGGGTTTAAACTACAGCCCCTCGTCTAATAAGCCAACACATTACCTACTAGACTACGGCGACTTTAAATTTATTTTCATGCTCGGCTTAATTAAGATTAATATTAATTAATTAATACTAAGATTGATTGTTGAGGCCATTTTGCTAAGGCTACATCTGTCAAATGTCAATCTGTCATTGATTCAATCTGTTTTGTCAAATCAGCATAGATGGGTACAGCATTAAACAACGGTATGAGTACTCTGTTCGCCCAACGTTTTCATTTGAAAAAAGATTTTTAGTGCAGTGAGGTCTATTTTTGTACGATTCGGTACGTAACAAGCAAAATTCTTAAATTTGCGGACGATACCAATCTACATAAGATCTAAGAGCATATACTGACTCCCGAAAAAGTCACTATTTGGTGTGGATTTTGGGATGACAACGTCATTGGTACATATTTGCTTAGGAAAATGTCACTATTTGATGTAGCTTTTGTGATGGCGATGTCATTGCTCCATATTCGCTTGAGAAAAACTGTCAACGGCGAGCACTATAGGCTGATAATAACCAACATCTTTTTGTCTGAATTGAATGATCTGGACACCAGCCATATGTGGCTTCAACAGCACAGCGCTAAGTGTCACACGGCTCTCTTCACATAATATATTCCGCACAGGCGATTTTAGGGCAATGTCTTCTCACATAGAGTTAATGTGAACTGGCCTTTGAAATGTTGCAAGTCTTCATCGCAAAATAGTCAAAAAATAGTCTAGTTGGGTCAAATCAGAAATCAATCTGGAATGAAGGTGAATTATTTTTTCCACTTTTGCTTTAAAAATGTTCAATTAAAAAGCAATAAAAATACGCCACACATTGTTAAAGAAATATACCCCACGCATTGTCGGATGGTAGCAACAATCAATAAATAATTGAATAAAAATCACAATAAAAAATGAATTGTTGTCTTTAATAGGAAAGAATGTAAACAAAAAAAATTTCTTTCAATACAGGGAAAAGTTTAAAAAAAATTTAAAAAAAACAAATTTATTTTCAAATTACCGAAAAGCAATGAATACTAATAATAGAAAAAATTGGAAACAAAATTTAATAGAAAAAATTGTTTTGCAAGGTCTTATCGTTCAATTTTCACCCAATTTTTTTTCTTTTTAAAATTAACTTTTTTAATTGTTTTGTTTAATTTTCTAAAAATAGTGATTTGCCACACAAAAAGAAAAAAAGACCAACGAACGCCTTCTATTTTTTTTTGTTTGTTTTTGTGACCTTTCCCCCCTTCATAGTTGGCGTTTTATTTACTTTTTATTTCTTTTTTTTCATACTTCTCCCACATTGTACAGCTACTTTCGGCAAACGTAAGTCAAAAAAAAGGCGCGTAAATTTTTATTAAAAAAATTTGTTTTTTTTTTCAAAATCAAGGTGCAGCTGTTTACGTTTTTCAAAATTACACTGAGAGGGGTCGCCTATGAGAGCTGCACCACACATTCTAGCTACACTGATTTAGTTTAGAAAGCAATTGTAATTGCCAAAAAAAAAAAACGAAAAGGAAAGGAAAGAAAGAAAGAATCGAAAAAGAAAAAGAAAAAGTAATGAATTGAAAACGTATACAAAATACAATCAAAGCCCAGACAATAGAGTCGTAAGAATAATGAAAAAGTCTAAGAAGGTTAGTTAGTTAATACAACAATAGCTGTTGCTGCATACAATAATAACAATAATATGCCAAAGATTAAGCAACAAAAAGAGAGAGAGAAAGAGAATACAAAAGATTAAATGAAAATTCAATTATGAAAGGTAAAATGCCACAAAAAAATATTTAACATTGAGGGGGAAAGGTAAAACAAGATAAGCAAACTCCAGGAAAAAACCAAGACCAGCAAGAAGCTGGTAAATGATGTTAAGACCTGTAGAACTGTGTTTAACTATTTCAAATTAGAAATGAATTTTTTATTTTCTTTTCTAAATTACTTTCAAATAGAAAACATAGAAGAAGGCTTTTGGTCAGTTTAATAACCCCTTAAAGTATTTGAAAATATTTTTAGAAAGATTATGTACACTCAAAAGACTGAATTTCATTGTAGAAATCATACATTTTCCGAAGCTTATATAGCCATTAATATGGGGCCTTCTATTAAAACGAACATAACCCATGTCATCAGAAAAATTCAGCTTAACTTATGCGCTGCAGCCATGGAAAATTGAATATTTCGAATGAGCTCTATCTAGAGTAGTCGTGGTAAATATTTGAACGGCGTAATATTCCCAAAATAATGTCATCAATAGATCTTTCAAACGAATAAAAATAAAATTTGTTATCTTACACAAGCTTTAAATACCTACATACGAGTGCATACATAATTGGTTATTACAGCCATTCAGCCAGGATTACAACCTAGCTTCTCACACCATTAATTTCATCCACAAGTAGCAGGACCTACAATTTAAAGTCGACTCCGAAGGACAGATTTTTTGAGAAATTTTATTTTCTTTCAGATTTATTGCCAGAATGCTGCTGAGAGGAAGTCACCTCAGAAATATTTTTCATATTTCGTTTAGCTGGAGATGCCTGACTTGGTACTAGACGTAGTACATAATTAGTCATTACAACCCTTCAGTCACAGGATTACGACCTAGCTTCTCACACCACTTATGTTGTGTGTGTTAATTTTATATATGAATGGTGGGACCTACAGTTTAAGGTCGATCCCGAACGACAGATTTTTTTTTTGAGAAACTTTTCATGGCAATTTTTATTTACTCTCAGAATTTTTGCCAGAAATCTGTTGGTAGAAAGTCGCCGAAGAAATATGCTTCATATTTCGATATGATCGAGATGTCTGACCCAGGGATTGAACCGTGGTCTCAACACACTACCTACTAGACTACGGCGACTTAAACAAACTTTATTGTACACTAGAGCCCCGACTTTTTTTTTTTTTTATGAAACCAGCACTCAGGGGATGGCCCCTACTCATGCAGTGCATTGTGCAGGTTTTTTAGGAAAGGTGGAAAGGGGGAAGATGCGAACGGCAAGGAAACGAGTTGCTGCTAGGTGACTATAAAATGGCCAGTGCTATACCTTCACTATTAGACAGTCTACAGGCAATCGTCCCCAAGAAGCCCGCAGTTTCTCACACCACTTATGTTGTGTGTGTTAATTTTATACATAAGTGCGTCGATCCGATTTGCGTCGTTTCGATTTGCGTCGCTTTTTAAAAATTGACAAAACTCAGCTTGCGTTGTTGCAATTTCAACTCGCGTCGATTAAATTAGCGTCGTTTCGTCCCCGATTGACGTCGATTCGATTTGCGTCGTTTGAATCCCAACTTGCTTCGTTTAAATTTCGATTTGTGACGCAACATACGTTTAATTTTTTTCTTGCAGCATTGAGTACTAGAATTTTAGTATTTGTATTGTAGAACATATTTAGAATTTTTTTTGTATTTTAAAATTCTTGCAACTTCTGTTTATTGTTTTGTTATTTCTTTATAATAATTAAAAAACATTTATTGAACTAAATAAAATAATGAAAAATGTTTTCATTATTCATTCATTTTGCTTTCCTTTGAATTCTTGGTCCCAATAAATTAAATTTCGATGCATTTGTATAGAAAAAGTTGATTCGATTTGCGTCGTTTTGATTTGCGTCGCAATTCTCCGGTCCCCATTAACGACGCATGTCGGGGCTCTAGTGTATTTAAATTTAAGGAAAACGTTTAAACAAAGACTCCATGTAATATGGTCAAATGATGGATTCCGATCTCTACTACCGAGGTTGATGCAAGCAATTCAATTGGAACAACCAGAATAAGAGTAACAGAAAAGGTATTGTGATGCATAATGGCACATGCCATGAAAAACTGCCAACGAGAAAGCTTTGCTTAAAAGTTTTGATGCATCTAGTCTGGACCTTGTACGCTCATTCATTTCAATTTACGTTGAACTCTTTTAATGGTGAGGTCTGCCAAACGCAATTAGATTATTTTTTCGTACAGGAAACCAAACAAAATTTCCTTACTGATGGAATAATGGCTTTACCATAAAAATTTCAAAATATTGTCGATGAAACCGCAGGTATTTAGTTTCAGAAAATTCTTTTCAAATACAAGAAAAAGTGTTACATGTTCGATCAAGAATGTAACCAAAGTTTTTCAAACACCCAATATTAGTTCGATAAGAACATAAAAATTTGTTTATTTGCGGATTAGTGAACTATTAACCACCATAAAACGAAAAAAATTTATTAAAACCTTTACAGATTTTTTTATTTTTTTTCCAATCAATTTTATGATACCCCAGTAAACAATTTATACGACTTATTAATCAATTTCTTTTCTTTCAATATTTTCTTTTTACCCATAATTTATGTAAATTTCCTTTTATAAATGAGGGATTTTATCGGGAGTTTTTAAAATGTTAAGCATTAAAGCACCTTTAAAACACCTTTTGAATGAAAACTCAATACCTTTTACGATAGTTTCCATACAATTTTCTTAACAATTTAATCTATTTTATTACGATAACATCGTGCTCTCTGTATGTCTGTTTGTATGTATTATAATTGATAGTGGTTGTTTCAATCATATTATGATTCCTATTTTTTTCGTTTTTCTTACACCATTTATGTGTCACCCGACAGGGTGTTTTGTTAATGGGAAACAATTTCTTTTTTTCTTGTCAGTAGTGGCTTCTCTCATTAAATATGCAAACAAGACGATCAGGCGACCGTTCGACCACCTTTTTGTATGTTTTCATGTCTCTTTCGCCGTCTTATCCGGAAAATTAATTAAGTGAAAAGGGTTTTCCTTTTTCCTCGGATATGTGGATATTTGTTATTGTTGTTGTTGTTAATATTTTTGTTGTAAAACAATAACTTTGTTGGTTAAACTTTGTCACACATCATACGTTTTAATTTATTTGTTTTTTCCAAAGAAAAAACTGAGCGAAACTGGTTTATTGTAAAACAAATACAAGCCGTAGTATAGTACTGCTTGTGCTACTACTAAAGCGTTACGTTACATTACACATGTAACCTTAAGTCAGTTTGGAAAGGGGTCAAGTAGGGTTCAATATATTTTAAACACAAAAAAAATAAGTGATAAAAATGTCTTCATAAGAAAAAATGTTCATGAAAATGCAAATGGGAAAACGTCCGTATTATAGAAAACGTTTTAAATTTTCATTTTCACTTTTGCTAAAGCCTTTGGGAAATTATAAGTTTTCAATAAGAAATTGAAAATGGTTGCTGTGTTCAAAACCCATTCCAAAGGTAATGTTGGCCTTGGACACCGCTGTGGTTTATTCGCATATACCAACGACCCTATAAGAAAAAGTCTAAATGGCCCCAATTGTGCGATTTCGGTGATCTGTTCATATCACCTCCACGAAAAAACCATGCCCTTACATCGCTCCTTCAGAATATCCAATATGGCACGAGCTATGTGGTCCGCAGAGCTATTCTGTTAAAACCATATCTGTATTTGGTGTCCATATCAGAGATCAGCAATGAATCGTATTTTCGCTACTCATAGGTACTTATGAAATTTTGAGTATGAGTGAGTCAAGAGTATTAAAATTCAACTACTCTGATTCATTCGTACTCGCTACAACATTGATTTATAAGTATAGGTTGCAATGAGTATGAGTACAACGTTGACATCAAACTCACAACATTCGATTCATTGTTTGATTCATACTCCTACTCATTCAGATTCATAAATTTAGAAAAATACTTATAATACTTACGAATGATTCGAGTCACTCGAATCATTCATCAAAATTTACAGTAGTAGTTATTGTTGCATTTACAAAAGAAGAGAAAAGAAAAAACAAAGACAGCAAGCAAAGCACACACACAACCTTCTGCGAGTATTGTGGTGTTCGTACTCGAATCATACTTATTTTGTGCTTCGTGTATATGTTGAATCATAGAGAGTCGCAATCAACAACATCGTTCGTATTGTTAATGAGTACGATGAGTATTTGTAACTTTGAATATGAGTAGTATGAGTATGATATTAAAATAAGTATGAATGCGTATAAGTAGCTGAAATTATAAGTATGACTCGAATCTACTCATCGTTTTGAATACTCGTTGCTGATCTCTGGTCCATATCATCCAATTCAGTCCAAAAGAAGTTGCTAATCATCGACCTGTAGGGCTTGCGGTTGAGAAATATGGAGCCAGCTCAATAACCACACCAAATAGTGAATTTGTCGAGATATATTGGACGCTAAATCTCATGTGGTTTGGTATCAACAGTTTTGTATGTTCCCATTCACTCAGAAATAGGACTGACTCATCGCTGAAGATAAGTTTTCAATAACTTATCAAATGCTCGTTGTCTTTACCTACAATTCCTGGGTCAGTTGAATTCTGTACAGGTGCAGGTCCATATCATGCCATAAAATTCGTCAAATTGTGATTACGCGACGTGAAAACGACTTTCTCGAATTCTCTTGCAAGCTCTCACAACGTTCGGATGTTGGTCATTGATTCAATGAATCAGTGGACTCGTATCGAATCGTCTTTTTGGTGGGACAATTGTGGCGAATCGTAAAATAAATTAAAGAAAAACAATTTTATTATTTTGCCGTGTTGTTGAATGCTATATCCGTCCATGGTTATTTGGCAAAATAGGCTGAATGAAGTGACAATAAATTTGACAGATGTTGCTTCAACGGTCAAAGTTCGTAAGTCTCTGTTGGAAGGCCTGATAGTAAAACCTATCTTCCCAGTTTCACAAAATAGCCATCAAACGCAAATCAAACTCTTTAATCTTTTCAAATATTTTACCAAAAGCCATTTTTTAAGTCTGACAGTAGAAATAACCCAAGGCAGCTAGATCTAGCAATGAAGGAATTTGATGAAGTAAATCAATGATTAATTCGCTGTCTGGCAGTACAAATAACCCAAGGCAGCTTGATCTAGCAAAGAACGAATTTGATGAAGCAAATCAATAATTAATTCGCTGCCTGGCAGTAAAAATAACTCAAAGCAGCTTGAACGAGAGCGAGTTTGATGAAGCAAATCAATGATTAATTCACAGATTTTAGTCTTTCCTTTAACAAATGTAAGAACGAGCTTTGTCTTCCACGTAACCACATATAATTTATATAACTTTAACGCTGAACAATATTCCGTCGTCATTGGATCGTTTTGACCAATTAAATGCTTATATACCACGCCCCTAATTTTGTCCAAAGCGTTTTTTGACTCGCTCTCTCTCTCTTTCTTACTTATTTTTAGTTCTTTTAAACCACTGCCTACTTTTAGGGTTGCAATAAATAACTATCTTCTGTGTGTGTTTCTTTTTTTACCAGGATTTTATTTCTTTAAGATTTTTATGGCATTTTAATTGAAATTTAGCCTTTCTTTATACTTTTTTGTTCTTTTTTTATAATCAATAACCAGTTAAACTTGTTGAATGTCTTATTCTCATTTAAAAAAAAATAGAAAAACGCAGTAAATTTAAGAAGAAAAAACATTCTTCTTAAAACAACATTGACCATATCAGTAGCAAGAGAGTGGTGACCCTTTTGTTCAAAGCACCCTTTTTTCTCCTTTTTTTTTTTTTTTGAAAGGAAAAACATATTTTTTATGATGTTTTAACAACGCTTAATACAGTAATTTTCACGTGTCCTTCTTTTTTATGTCGTTTTAATATATATTTTTTCTGGGGAAATATTTTGCCATTCAAAGAAATTTGTTCGGTTTTCTATTTTAAATAATGGTCAGTAGCAGCAACCCTTCTTGTGATTATTTAAACCATGAAACCATTTGCCTATCCTCCGTTTCTCTTCTGTTCTTTTGTTGTCTTTCTTTAATATCCTTTTAGGGAGTGAGTAAATTGTTATTTTAAGAGAAACATATCCTTGTTATGCTTGTATGTTTAAGTGGCGGCCGTATATGAAATTGATATCGCATTTATTAGGCTTATATTTCCTTTTTGGTCTTTTATTTTCTTGTCGTTTTTGGGAAACAAGTTTTTGTTTTGTTTGCGTTGAAAACAAAAAGAGGAAGCATAGGATATATGTATAGGATGTATGATCTAATTTTATTTATTATTATTATTGCTGCTCTATTATAATGTAATTTGTTTTGGTTTTTTATGTCTTCTTCTTCTCTTAGTAACGCCCTTAAACGCTTTAGCAACTCTTAAAATATTGGATTTTTTTTTTTCAAATACAAACTGGTTTTTATACGTTAATTAGTAACAAAATGTGGCACTTATTCAAAAAAGATTTCTGCCTTCGTAAAGCTTTAAAATCTTCTTTTGAAAATTTAAAGAGAAAATTTATTAATTTTTAGCACTGCAGATCGACTGTAGTGTTTGAAAAAATTGCTCATAACATACGATCTATTGTACTCCCTTAACACTTCATAGGGTATTCCTATAATATCTCCCTGACAAACTATAGGAAGGTGCTCAAAAAATACAATTCTATACTTAGCACCTGATTAGCACCCAGACATTTCCCTCTACAATGTATTAATGACATATACTAGGTCCCAACAACAACGCCACCAATAGCGGCAACAGCAGCAATAACAAAAGCTACAAGATTCATTCTCATTGTCACATTATCTATGTATTAAGTTAGAGATAACGTCCATTCTGAATAAATATGTTCTGAGTCTAAAGTGCTATGTCAAAAGGACGGTTACCAACCTCAGATTATTTCTGGATAGTCTGATGTATGACTCAGATATGCACTTACTAAAATTTTACAACAAAAATTTCTAACTGCCTCAAATCAACTTGTCTTGTCTCTTTATCTGCTCTTGCGTTAAACATACATTTCAAAACGTCTGCTTGTGCTCCATAGAAGGGTTCTGGTCCCATTAACGACATGGAAGCTCCCCTGTTTGCTCAGTAAGTCTAGCTGATTCAGCTTCCCCAAACAGTCTCATACTATCTTCGATTCGATCTCTAAAAGAGCTGAGTAATCGAATGTCGGTCTGGCTGTCAGTTAGCATTGCTATGCCTTATCATTTGCATCTTCCACTCAAGTTAAATTGAGCACATCTTCCGATGGCACAGATTCCTGTTATCCTAAGGGATCATAAAATTTCATTTTGGGGAGCAACAAGTCTCGTAGCTGTTGCAAGGACCGTGCTTGATCCATCTAAATACCACAAAGTAGTCCATTTTTTAATAGAGTACGCAGCTCCCAGATTACTGGATTTACTTCACTTTACCTTTTCTTACTAAGTTTTGTTGCGAAGCAATTCCCTGCTAACGTTTACATATCATTGAATTTTAAGAGTTTTAAAGGTATCGCACAAAGATTGCTGACTTTACCCCAAAGTGGTAGAATTGAATTGTTTTACATGTGGTTTTAACAGACGTACATTATGCTACACTGCACGTGACACCATAATTTCACGCTTAGGATCCATTAACAGTCAAGATCATGCCATTATACTCCATGCAGTCTCCTGTATACAAACAAACCAGCCACAACTTTAGCCCTGAAAGACAATCACACTTATTCTGGTTGTCGTCGTCGACAGTTTAAAATTGGTATTCTGTTTGTCGTTATTGAGAGTTATAGATGACTGTCGACACACATTTGGTATTCTGTGAGTCAATACGCCGTCGATATTGTGTTGTGTCGACTCTGATTTTGTCGACTCTGATTTTATCGACATCATTTTTGGTAACGACGACGACGTCGACGACGACGACGACAACCAGAATAAGGGTGAATATTCCGTTGCTATTGGTATGAAGGAAATTCTGGAAAACGTATGCCAAAATTAAAACTTACCTACGGCATTACCAACGGCAATGTTTACATGAAATATTCTTTAAAAAGTATTTAAGGCAGGCATTTATTATTTTCTCTTCCTCTTTTTTTTATATCTTTCTGCTCTACTTTAAACTTAATTTTTTTATTTTCTTGTAAGCATTTTTATTTTCTTATTTAATTTGTGATCTAATCTTCTAGTAAGTAAGGAAGGTCAGTAGCTTAGAATTAAACTTAACAATTTACTCTCATTGCTCTCGTTCTCTCTCTCTAATTCTCTCTCTCTCTCTCTCTCTCTCTTTTAATTTATTTTAATCTTATCGCATTTGCATTTTTTTTTCTTCCTGTCAGAGATTAATCACTTTTCTTTAGGAAATAGAGCCGAGACAAATGTTATCTCCTCTAGGAAGAAACGGGTAATTTCAAAGGGATTAGAATAGTGATTAATGAGCTCAAGGCTTAAGTAGAGCAGAAAATTTACTTAATTTGACAGCTGTAATGTCAAAGACGATTAAGTGAGACGAGTTGAACTGTACGATAGAGAGAGAGAGAGTACATACAATAAGAGATTAATGAAAGCCATGTGGAGAAAAAGATAGGCAAAGAAGTAGGCATTTGCATACTTACACAAAATGTCAAGCAGGAATTGAACCTAAAACCCTTAAACATGTGATACATAATTTATCAAAAGCGTTAAAATAATTTTAAAAATAAAAAAGGTTAAGAAACAGTTTCAGACTTAAGAAATCTAATTTTAAATAACTTGAATCCATGAATCCTTCAAATTAAACTGAACCTATGTTCCTTTAATGTTGTACAATACGTTGTACATTTTCTCATTCTTGCATTACCAGGTGCTTTCTTTTTCGATATCCAAAAAAAAAAAAAGTTCACCTGCCTTGTACTTAAGCAAACCAAATCATCTGCCATAAATAGCAGCACTTACTACCATACAGAGGCTTAACTAAATACCATATCAACCACATGATAAATCCTAATCTAAAACTACTTGTGGTTTTTGTTTTTTTTTTATGAAAAGTAGATTAACTGAGTATATAATATATAATCACCTCCTTTAGATCTCTTCTTCTTCTCTTTTTTGTGCTAATCTTTTGACGTAGTAGGTCGTAAAAATTTTATGACTAAATAAATACCCTAAGTGTGCCGGAGTTAACAAAAGCCGCAAAATTTTATGACGACGATGATAAAATTGTTTAAAATGGTTTACGACAATACAATCACTCACTGGTTTTATTTTCTCTGCACTCTCTTTTTTCTCTCTCTCTCTCGACTTTTGACTTTGACGTTTTATGCTTGTGACAGAATATAAAAGAGTGCCATAAAAAGGAGGAGAAAATTTTAATGGGCAAGGTGTTGATATATGTATCCTTCGATATTATGATTTAAGGCGATGTAATAAAATTTATTTTTTTTTTCGCAAAATGAGTAAAAGTACTCAGATGGATTGAGGAAAACGAGTTTGAAGTATTTAATTATAGCAGCACGTGTTAATTTAGGAGCAACTGTGGTTAAGTCAGTATATGAAATCCTTTATATGGCTAACATTAAGGATAATATCGTAAAAAAAAATTTTAAGTGCTACTAAAACTCAGTTAGAAATTTATGGAATGATTTACAGATACGCAGTAAAAAGTACTTTTTTTCCTCTAAGGAAAAAAGAGGGAAAAAATCTAATTAAATTAAATTAATCGAATAAATTATCGTGAAGAGCTGCCTAAGTACTGTGACCATCCAACGAACCTATTGTACTTCACCCTCAAATTTTATAGGCTGTGCCTATAATGTCTCTTCCAACTCTTGTGTCAACAATGACAGCTGCCTGCCTAGCCCTTGATATGCCCCAGGTGTTTATTTCTGGAATGTACACACAGGTTCCAAAAATCTGTTCCGATGATTCATTCTTATCGCCACCGAATCTACATATTAAACTCGGGACAACCCTCATAATGAAAGGTATACTCTAAGTCTGTAGACTGTAGTGCTCTCTACAAAACCGGTTACAAACTTCAGATTATTCCTGGGTAGTCTGATGCATAATTCAGATCTCCCCTTTTATTGTTGCTTCTCAACAAAAGTTTCGATTGCCTCAAATCCATTTGATTTTAGAACAGTATTTCTCTTTCTACTTTGCTTAAAACTTAATTTTTTATTTTTTGTAACTCATTTTGTTTTTCATTTAATTTGTGATTTAATTTCATAGTAGGTAAGGTCTTTGCCATATTATATCATATCCATTTAAGTATTTATTAACCACTACCTACGAATATTTTGTCTAAAAACAGTTTCTTAGCTTTATTTACGACAAAGGCAACAAATTGCTATCTAAAGAAGAAAACTTAAGTCACCTCAGTCTAGCACGTAGTGTGTTGGCTAATTAGACATGAAGCCTCGGTTCAAAACGCAGACCAGACATCTCCAATAAAACGAAATACGAAAAATTATTTCTCACAACGTCTTCTTCTCAGCAGATTTCTGGCAAAAACTCTGCGTGCAAAATAAAAATTGCCTTTAAAAGTTTCTCAAAAATCTGTCGTTCGGAATCGACTTTTAACTGTAGGTCCTCCCCTACTCTTGTATAAAAATTAACACACACAACATAGTAAGTGGTATGAGATGCTAGGTCGTAATCCTGACTGAAGTGTATGTGTATATGTAAAGGCGAAAATTGCGTGCTGAATTAGCGAATGTGGAATCAAATGCCCCACTGAGAAGCCAAAGAATCGATAGGTCAGCTAATAATTGGTGAATATACATACATATGTAGAGAAGCAAGCTGCATAACTCAAGATGGTTTGGAACCTTACTAAACCACTGATTATACACAATGATCTATAGGGATTTACTTATTTATCCAAATGGTTATTACAACCCTTTAGTCAGGATCTCAACCTAGCTTCTCACACCACCCATGTTGTGTGTGTGTTAATTTTATGTATGACTGGCGGGATCTACAGTTTAATGTCGACTCTGAACAACAGATTTTTGAGAAACTTTCATTGCAATTTTATTTTACTCTCATAGTTTTTGCCAGAAGACTACTGAGAGGAAGTCGCCGTGAGGAATATTTTTCTTTATATTTTGTTTTGTTCCAGGTGCCTGCGCTGAGGTTAAACTATGGGCCCTTGTCTAATAGGCGAACACAATACCTACTAGACTACGCCAAAGTTCTACGTATAAATATCGCTGTCTTAAGAAAAAGTTGAGCTGTTTCTTTCCCCCTGAGTTAAGTATCAGCGAGCTCAACATGGCTATTGAAGAGATTAATTTGTTTACCCCGAAAAAGTGAGTCAGGCAGTGGAATTTATTTTAATTTCAGATATGTATAATCGTGTAAAAGAATGTCTCCGTTCTGGCTAGTATGTGCCTTTGGACCCTAATAATGAAGATTTTCGAATAATCCATTACTTCCCAAGTAAAAAGATCAAGCTTATTTAGTAACATGGCTTTGGAAATGCAATTTTGATGCAGCAGAGTGCAGTCCAAGTATAATGGAATATGCTACCATGCCTTCCGCCCCGCACTGCAGTGATCCGATAGTCTGCACAAGTGTTTGATATCCAAGTAATCGGTATACATTTCATACCTTGTTTTCCTATTCCAAATTCCAAATTCAAGCCACCGCTGAATATTTATATAGAGTTTGAAAGAGTAAATATAAACGTTGTTTAGTTTCTGATGGATTTCACTGTACTTTGTTTACATTTTATAGGACAATTTTCCTTTTGTAGCGAAAAAAAATTTTTTTTTTTTAAATTTTTAATAAAAATTCCTACAACACATGTTCTGCCCATATTCCATATTCCACATGTTGGGAAAAACAACAATAAGTTGTATTATTACTTTTCTTCCTCTTTTTTTTTTTCTCTCTTGCCTACCATCCTCTACCAGCATATGTTTGTTCCACTAGCAGTTTATTTGTTTTTATCGCGACTACACAAATATTTTTATGAAAACGAATTTCTTTTTCTCTTTTTTTATAAACATTTTTGCAGATTTACTTGGTACTCTTTTTTTTTTTTTGCTTCCTCGCCTCTTGTAAAACACTGAAAAACGAAACAACAACAATCATGACCAACAAAAATCCCGTGTTTTTCCTTTGTTTTCATTGTAATGAAACCCATGATGGAAATTATTACAAAAACATGGTAAAACAAAACAAAAAACGAAATCAAAAAAATCATACTTCATGGTAATCTAGAGGAAAGGAGGAGGGGAAAATGTTTTACCGCGTATATAACAATATTAATTAAATGCCGAAAATATGTTAAACAGCATAATTATTGAGGGTTTTCGTGTTCGTTCTGTATCCTCCATTCTGCATGTTCTTTTGGCAGGCAAATAATTATTTTTGAAATCGATTTTTAATAGGGGTGCGAGTAATGAATATGTTTTCATAAAATTTCGATAAAATTTCAGAAAAACAGAAACGCAACAACCAGCAGATGTAAATTACTTGCATTTTGTAAAAGATTTTTGAATTGTTTATATTTTTTTGATTTAAAAATTAACATTCAAACAAAAATCCTTGTAATTTGGCAATTGTAGGCCTATTTATCGTATTATAATGTTAATAATAAACCACGAATAATGTTTTTTTTATTCGTTTTGATTTTTAAAATGGAAAGAAACACAGAAAAATTTTCAAAGTGAATGTAATAGTTTTTTACGGTCATAGTGTGGTAACTTATTAGACGAGAGTACGTGGTTCAACGCCAGGCTTAGGCATTTTTGGCAAAAAAAAATAAAATTGTCAGGAAATGTTTCTCAAAAATCTGTCGTTCCAAGTAGAAATAAAAATATAAGTCCCGTCACTCGTGGTAAAAATTGACGTACATAACATGGGTGGTGTGAGAAGTTAAGTTGTAATCCTGACTAAAGCGTTATAAAGACCAATTATGTATGTAAGTCTCTCTAAATGCTCTACCACCTCTTTACGACAATAATAAGTCGCCTTACGAGGCACTCGAATAGGTTGTAAGCCTAACTAAAACGTTGTAATGAACAAATTACGTAAGTAAACTATTGCACGCAATTACGTCGTAGATGGTCTTTTCGTGAGCTCCAATGTTAGCATTCTTCTTCCAGAATTTACCTGGCACACGTGGGACTTCATGTATCTCTACTAAAAATACTCTGGTGAAGTCAAGTCTTATGATTTTGGTGGCCAATGGACTGCTCTCGAAACGTGAGGTTAATTGTTCACCAAACTGTCATATATTAATATTCATAAAATAAAGTGCCGTGAAGCATGGCTTGTAGAAATTACATGTCGACCAGCTCACAATTCTTCCATTTTGAACAAAAAGAAAGTCAGTTACCATCACACAACACTTTGGTTTACTGACTGCAAAGTTGCGATTCCAATGAAAGCCTTCATGGACGGTAATAGTAAGGAGTGCGCACAAAAAAATGGGCCTACTTTTAAGCTTATAACTTTTACCGTTACATTGTTTTTGTTAGTCATCTGTTTCAAAATCCACGTGCTAAATCTCATTGCAATAGCAAAATTAGTTTTTTGAAAATGGGCACCCAACAACAATGTCATAAAAAAATAATTGAAATTTTCAGTGAAAAACCGCGCCGCTTACAAAAAACGATTGCTAGGCTCGCAGGTGTTAACCAAAAAACAGTTTCTAAGGTAAGAATAAAACAATATAAGGAGTCTTTAAGTATTGAGAGAAAGCGTGGAAGTGGAAGAAAAAAAGGATTTGCCGACCAAAACAAAGCAAGTAAAATAATACGTATTTTTCAAAAAACACCCTAACATGTCTGGACGAAAAGTGGCTCAAAAAGTTGGATGCTCTGAGACCTTTGTCAGAAAAAAATTTTATACACAAAAGAATTCAAATATTATTTACTTTAACTGAAATATAAAACGAAAAAAATCCGCCACTTAGTTTTATTTCTATAACGAAAAGTGTAAGTTCAGTTTTTTTCGTGCGCACTCCTTATTACGTACTAGGCACTGGGTTTTGAGAGCATGGATTATAAAGGCAAGAAATTTTCCTGAGTAGAATATTTAACGTTTAGTTAATCATCTTAATTTAAAAACCATGAATAAAATTTCGACTTCACTGTGGTTTTCAGTGGAGGTTTTATTGCTTGAGTTTGTTGTCAAGCACTCTTCCCGCTACATCACGTCAACTAACCAATATGCGCCAGATTTTGGGTGTTTCCTTCTCCCAGTTGGTGCAATTGTTGACCGAATAAATCTGAATTTAGTGTGTAGTCGTACGGGGAACGGTGCATTGTAAATTGTTGCCTATTTATCCCACAAAAATCACAGCAAATTAGTGAATAAAACATGGTTGTGACCTCTTTACCTATGGATCAAGTTATCCTCAACAGACACAAAATGTTTCAAGGTTTTTTTTTGTTACAACCTGTTGTTCTTGGGAGTAACAGGACCTACAGTATAACATCGACTTCGAACGACAGATTTGAGAAGTTTTTCACGGCAATTTACTCTCCGAGTTTTTGCCAGAACAGTGCTGAAAGGAACTCGCAGAAAGAAATATCTTCAATATTTTGATTTGTTCACGATCTCAGAGCTGATGTTTGAACTCATAAGCTCAAATCAAGTAGGCCAAGGTGCTACCTAATAGATTATGGCGACTTCAGTTCACTGTCCCTGAAAAGCACGATATATGCTACGCTCATCGTATTTCTCTGTTTGCAATGTACTCTTTTAGCACAGACAAAAACCCATTTCTATTACGTTTTGTGTTAATTTCTCGATTTACTTGTTAGTGCCACGATTAATTTAAAGTATGGCTTTCTAAATGTACACCTACTTAGCAATGGTTCGCTAAAGAAACTTATTTTAAAGACATTCCTCACTGAAATAAGGAAAAAGTTCAAAAAACCTTATATTTGTTGTTAATTTTAAAACTGAAGAGTTGTACTTACGTGTACTTGAAATATCCTTTTACTGCATTATTAATACAGGCTATTATTTCTACAATTTATTTACAAATCACAGTCATTATGTTAAGCTAACATTGTTATGTGAAATTTTCTATAAACGTCTTGTCTATAAGGCTATGCGACATTTTATGCAAGTATTTTCCCATACTTCATTTCAATGTCTTGCTTACTTGCTTGCCACTGGTTTTTTTGTATGTCTTTTTATTATTTGACACGACAGCGCGCTACTGCTATAAACTGTCAACTGTCAAAAACATAACCAAGCCAGGCAGCAGTATTATATTACAGCACTGCACACAGCCCAAGCTGACTGGCTGGCTAGTCAGTTAGTTGGCAGTATCAAAGAAACAGAAAAAAAAAACAAACAAACAAAAAAGCTTACATATGTTATATAAGCAAAGATAACATATTGCAATGAAAAGACATTCAAAAAAAAATGAAACAAAAAATAGCACTGGGTGGCCATCATCTAAAAACGAAATGAAAACAAAGTGGCATAACAGTCATCTCAGCCAAAAAAGGCAAGAGATTTAAGGCCACTTAAAGCAGGAGCACAACAAATAATAAAAAACTGAAGGTTGCGGCAGCAATGCAATTGTCAAAAAAATTAAAGAAAATTAAATAAATTTTTATAAATACAATACAAATAAACTGGCTGCCAGCTTTTTTTTTTCTTCAATTCTTTTTCAGTTTCAAACACCATAATAATGTCCTTTTTGAATTATTATACATACTCTGGTGGCTAAACTTTAAAAAAAAAAAAATTGTAAAAAAGAAGACGTAGCAGCAGAAGTAGCATTGCATACGTAATTAGCTATGACAAAAGAAGAAAAAATTTCGAAACTTATTTGTTGTACAAGCTTTTTTGTATACATAGCTTAAAGGCAAATTGCCAACTATTCTTTACCAAACACAAACATAACCCAACAAGCAACAACACTAACTAAACAAAACAGACAGTCACAGGCAACCTTTCAAATTTGACAGCAGAAGGTTAAATTAACTGGTTTTCTTCTTGTCTTTCTTTTTTTCTTTTTTTTTGTATTTAATTTCTTTTTTAAATATTCAAAAACGATCATGGAAAACGAAAAATGTGAAGAAACTACTACGCAACTGTTATAAAACAATTAACAATCAACAGAAGAGTATGGATCAAGACAAGCGCAAAATTTTTGCTGCTACCCTAGATTTGATTGACAGTTGTTTAGTTATTGTCATTATGACATACGAAGACAGACAGAAAGTCTTAAGAGAGAGATCTGTTACTGTAATGAGTTTTTAAACACCCCTTAAAATAAAATGCGAGCGTATATGCTTCAACACGTTGATGAAACTAATTTAAAGCGACTTTTAAACTCGTTATTTACACGTCTTTTAAATATCCACGAGTATGTTACATTTGAGGATTTTTTAAAGAAATTTTTTCGATAACTTTGGGACTTTATTTCGGCTTCATATTAGCAATTTGACGCACAAGTGTTCTCTTTAAAGGCTTAAATTATGTCCAGTTTCTTGGAACACGGCTCGAATTGTAACACGAGAGGAATTTAAAGTTTTCTTCACATTTTGTTGTGGATTTTGCTAAATGGTTTCTGAATTTTATCTGGGATTTTTGAAGATTAATTTTTCCAGCAAAGCCATCTTTTTCAGATGGCGAGGTGTAGGTGGTTAAAGTGTTTGACAACATAAACAAGCATTGCGGGTGTGTAATGTAGTAAAAGACCAACAATTTTCATCAGAACTTTTTCAGACGACTGTTAAACGTTAAGAATTTAGTCTTCAATTCACAGAGAATAATAGCATTATGAACGAAAATCATAGCTCAGGCTGTGCCATTCCACCGGAAAGACTTAGTTTTCTCAGCTCTGCAACCAATACAATTTCTCACAGAGTGTTGTTTCAAGGCGACCCCTAACCCCAATACTGGGGCTGGCTACAGCAGTCGAATCTCTAGGTTAAATGGAAATAAATTTGAATGCTTTATCCTGCAGTTCTTTACCATAAAATTGGCGTAACAGCACCTGGTATTCATAATTGCCCTCTGGGTCTATTGCTGTATACCATATACTTAAACATTAAGAATACCATTCAATAACTTCTACAGAAGCTTTAAGAATGAGAAGGGAGACGCGAAAACAGACAGTTGAGGCCAAATAAGGTGGTGTACCTTCATTGGAGGGTAAGGTGTCGTTTAGGCCAGAGGTTAGGTCCGTTGTGATAACACAATAATAACTCTCTTCTATTTTGGAAATCTCAGTCAAAGATGACCAAAAATAAAAAATCAACAATCTCTGTCTACTATTCATAACAAGAGAAAGATAATCCCCCTAGATCCATGGTTACTGCGTAAGTCATTCAATTGAATTACAAGGCTATCTGCATGCAATAGCTATGCGTTTTAAAGAAAGCAAAAAATCGGTCCCCTTCTTCTCTATATCAGTCTAGCAAAGCCTATCAATATTGCACTTAATCATGCTGCCAACGGCCGGAGAGTATCCAGTTTAACTGACGCAATTGGAACACCAATGTGCTATTATGTGTTTGAGATTGTGAGCTCTGTATCAGTTCTTGACCATTCATCAGTAGTACAATTTCTGACGATATCCTTATGTCCGGTAATCCATATAAAAGTTACCTTTGAATGATACGAAATTAACATGAAATATATCACTGCTATCCCAGGTCAGACATCAAAACGAAAATATGAAAAAATATTTCTTCGGCAACTTCCTCTCAGCAGATTTCTGGCAAAAACTCTGAGAGTAAATAAAAAATGAAATGAAAAGTTTCTCAAAAAAATCTGTCGTTCGGAGTCGACTTTAAACTGTAGGTCCCGCTACTTATGTATAAAATTAATACACACAACATGAGTGATGCGAGAAGCTAGGTCGTAATCCTCACTGAAGGGTGGTAATGATCAATTATGCTGCTATTTATTGCCCTTGACGGTCTTTTTGGGGGATGCTCGTCAGGGACTTGATTACAGTCTGTTTATCCGAATAAATTAAGAGATTCTCAGAGTCCATCTTCCGACAATCATTACTCCGCTTTATATATTTGCCTGGTAAACACTGCAGTAGTCAGCTAGCCTATACGAAAGTTTAGTGCCATTACCCTTAATATATATCCCATAGCGCTACTCTTGCCAACATTTTGGAGCTACTCGTGAAAATCTCATGCAACAGTCGCAATGGTATTACCAAGAGGGTCTGTAGTACAACTCAACTTAACATTAATTCTAAGAGTGGTATTATACCATCGAAGTCTGTTCAGAATTTTAAAAGGTTAGGTTAGAGGACGTGTACTTGTCATCGGGACAAGTACAATACTCGGCGGTCAAAATGTCCCATTGACAGAATTTTAGAAATATCACAAGAAATTCCTGCCTGGCATTGTATCGGGTTCGCCATCTAACGTTTTTTTTTCAACTAGTGCTTATTTCGTTAATGGTAACACTTAGCTCATGTCTGATTTGACAGATAATTAGTTTTATCCTTCCGCTGAACGAATATGGTTGTGTATACGCGTTTTCGCTTTGTTAAGTGGGCCTGCGATCGACTTACAGAAGATGCCGATTTTGGCAAAAAGAAAATCATCTTTTCAGATGAAGCTCATTTTAATCTTGGCGGGTATGTAAACAAGCAAAATTGTCGCATTTGGGACACAGAAAACCCGCACGCATACATTGAAAAGCCGACGCACCCAAAACGAGTCACTGTTTGGTGCGGATTTTGGTCCAGAGGCATAATTGGGCCATTTTTTCTTCGAAAATGAGCAAGGAGTGGCCGTTACAGTCAATGGCGATCGTTATCGGGCCATGTTGAACGAATTTTTGTTCACAAAAATTGAAGAGGAGGATATTGGCAACATTTGGTTTCAACAGGACGGCGCTACGTGCCACACAGCCGAAGCTACACACGATGTTTTGCGTTCTGTTTTTGAAGATCTCATTATCAGCCGCAGAGCTGATGTCGTTTGGCCACCTCGGAGCTGCGATTTGACACCGTTGGAGTATTACTTGTGGGGTGCCGTCAAAGATAAGTATTACGCCGACAAGCCAGAGACAATTGACGCTTTAAAGGACAATATTCGTGAAGCCATTGGTGAAATACAGCTGCACACAATTGATAACGTGCTTAAAAATTGGACCGACCGTGTAGGCTACTGCATGGTCAGCCGAGGCAGCCATTTGAATGAAATTATTTTCCATTATTAACCTGAAGGATTGTACTTTCAAATAAAAAAAGAAATTTGAGAAAATATTCATTAGTTTTTTTTAAAGCATTTTGAAAAAAAAAGCTATTTGGCGGACCCTTTACAATAAAAAAAACGAAAACTTAATAAAACACTTTTGAAATGAAAACCTAAACTTGGGAGATTATAACCAAAAACAAACAAAAAAAATACGATGAGAATTTAAATTTTATTGCAACTAAAACAACGACATAAAATTAATTTTTTTATTTTATTCATAAATTTCATAATGAATCATTAAAATAATCATTTTCAAAAAAAAAATGCTTCACCCACATACGGTTCCAACTAAAACTAAAAATTGGCATTAGAAGCGTGCCTAAGCTTCAAACGCCTTTTAAGGCGTTTTAATATTAGAGCCGGTATTTTTGCCTTTTAATTTAATCCATCTCCCCCGCCCCCCCCAGTTGCCATTAAAAGTCAATGCCATTGCAAACAGAATTTTAAACATAAAATTTAAAAGAAAAAATATAAAAAGTGAATCATTAAATTGAAAAAAAGAAAAAACATACAAAAATAAAAATTAATTGTTAATTATAACTTTAAGCGTATATGTGGGTTAAACAAATCAACGTGTCTCAACAAGTTCTAAAACTTTAAATAAGAAACACAAACAGAAAATGAAATCAAATTAATCAAACATCAAATATGGTCAAATGCCATTAAATTGTTATGTTTAATGTTTGCTGGGTTGGTTTTGAAGGCAAGAACTATAAAGTATTTGAAATTTATTAGAAAAAAAATCGAAAAATAAAATAAAATAAAAGTAAATATTTTAAAAACCTTTTAGATTTGGCAGAAGATTTCGTTTTTCAAAACTCGTCAAAACCCCGCTAGGCTTCGCTACGATTATTTTTTTGAAATGAAAATCAAGAAGTTGATGTCTGCAATGAACTTAAGCAGTAGACCTTAAACGCTTTTATCATATGAAATTTATAAAGCTCTTAGCACCATAATTCTAGTAGGGTTGCAAATAGATGCAGTTGGTGTTAATATGATCCAATTTATTTATTTTACCTTACAACTGCAACATTTTCTGTGGAACAACCGAGACAAATAACTCAATGATGTATTTACGCTGTTTACGGACCCGATCTAATAACAATTTTCGATTAATTTTCCTATTCTAGGCTTACTTGTGGCATTTAAGCATCATTTTTATGGGATTTCCTTTAAGCGTTCCTCGTAACGTTTCTCCTTCACATACACACATACATATGTATATTAGGGTGGCCCCAAAATAAAAGTTGCGAATATTCCCAACTAAAATGAAAGTTTGATTTATTCTAAGAATACATTTCTCAATTTTTTCGTCCTGAGGTCAATATTTGGTGAGCTGGATCAAAGGATAAAAAGGTCCTTTTTTGAGGTTTTTTGGATTTTTTTCATATTTCTTCCAAAGGAACTATATATAAATTTAGTATCATATGAAAGGTCTTTAAGAGGCGCTTTCAATAGATTATCAGAAATTTAAAAAAAAATTTGAAAATTCAAAAATTACATCATAGCGGGATGTATCGCAAATGTTTTGGTATAAATTGAAATATTCGTTGTATAACAAAATAAAAATTTGCGTTATTTTCGATGCCCATTACATATATGAATTGAGTTAACAGAGGTTGTCAGATAGAGAAGAAGTTAGGTTTAAAAAAATTTTAATAAAAATTGAACTAGATTGAATTTTGAAAAACGGAAAAAAACATTTTGGTTAAATTACATGGTCTTTATAATCAAGAAATTTCAACAATTTAGTTAAGTAAATTCTATGAAAAAATTAAAAAAAACAAAAATTTTGTCCGAAATTTTCAAAATTTTTGAATTATCAAAATTTTTGAATTTTCAAAATTTTTTTTAAATTTCTGATAACCTATTGAAAGCGCCTCTTAAAGACCTTTCATATGATACCAAATTTATATATAGTTCCTTTGGAAGAAATATGAAAAAAATCCAAAAAACCTCAAAAAGGACATTTTTATCCTTTGATCCAGCTCACCAAATATTGACCCCAGGACGAAAAAATTTAGAAACGTAGTCTTAGAATGAATCAAACTTTCATTTTAGTTGGGAACATCTATACCTTATTTTTTCTCCATACAAACGGGGCCACGCTAATGTATATTCATAATTGTTCTTTGCAATTCTTCAGACAGGATTGCGACCTAGCTTCCCACACCACTTATGGTGTGTGTGCTAATTTTATACATGAGTGTTGGTGGTGGTGGGACCTACAGTTAAAAGTCGACTCCGAACGACAGAGTTTTGAAAACTTTTTCACGACAATTTTATTTGCTCTCAGAGTTTTTGCCAAAAATCTGCAGAAATCCCACCGCTCATTTATAAAATTAACACACACAACATAAGTGACTTGAGAAACTAGGTCGTAATCCTAACTGAAGAGTTGTAATGACCAATTATGTGCATGGTATCAAGGGTATTAGGTTATTGGTTAATAGAGATTGAATCTGTTAAATTTTATAACCATGATAAAATTTGTTTTCGCCTTCGGTGTAGTTTGATCCCGATTTACTCGTATTTGAAGGTGTCCATTATGTCACTGCACAAGAGTTTCTCGAACATTTTCTACTGTCACGTAAACTAGCTACTTTTAGTCCTTTAAGGGCCAATATTACAACTTGCCGTTAACTAAAGGGAGGATTTTAACGGGCAGATAAATTGTTTTTCATTATTATAAGTGGACAATATGGTAGAAGTGAGCGTTAAGCTAAAGGGGGAGGATCATCCTACCGGTAACTTTTAGAGTTAAGTTTATGTTTAAACTTGCCATATTATATATTATTTTCAATATGGCAACTTCAAATATAAACAAAATGCTCATATACAACAAAAAAACAAAGCCCGTCGTTGCCACTGCGTTTAAAAAAAAAAAACTTGTTTAAATGAGCAGTTTTATCGACATTGCTCCGGCACTGCCATATTTTTGAAAATGTGAATTTTATTTTATCTATAAGTTGTAATAACGAAAATCAGTTAAAGGTAACTTTACAGTTTCCTTTAGCTAAAGGTACCTTTAACTAAACCCAAGTTTAACGGCAAGCTGTAATAATGGCCCTAAGTGTAGTTGCTGTTTTAATTATAAAATAAATTTTTAATTAAAATTTCTTTACTTTCTTCTCTTTTCAGATTCCTTTGTAAATAGTCAAGAATGGACGATATCACGTTCAGTGCCCGATTTACGTTTGGGCATTGTCGGCTCTTTAAACTCAGGCAAATCGGCATTGGTGCATCGTTATCTAACGGGCTCCTACATGCAAGAAGAATCACCCGAGGGCGGTCGCTTCAAAAAAGAAGTCTTCATAGATGGCCAAAGTTATTTACTGCTGATACGTGATGAAGGCGGTGCACCAGAAATGCAAGTAAGTGGGAAATTATTTTTCAAAAAATTCAAATTTTTTTTTTTTAAATATAAATTTTTAACAATATGTATAATATTACAATGAATGCTTATTGTTTAATAAAGTTGTATAACTAATTGCTTTGATTATACGTCGAAATACAATAAATCAGTGATTAAATGAAGCGTAAACAGAGATTTTGTTTCATGGCGTTTGGCGTATTGGATTTGCGTCATTTCCCTTTTATTTTTAGAGATTTACAAATCACTTGACCTTGATTTCAAGTGATTGCATTTAATATTTCTTTTATTATTTATTTATATATTTTAGTATTTGTTATTAAAACAAAGCTTTTAGCTTTTGTTTATGATTGTTACAATGCTTTTTATGATACGTTAAATTATGAATTTTTTTATTTCTATTTGATTGCGTTTTCTTCTTTTTTCTTTATTCCATTAAGTTTTAATTGCTTTTAGTCAGGCTTTCTTAAGCAATTTATGGAATATTTTATTATTATTATTTCGGTTTATTAAGCTTTTTATTTGGGCACCTAAAAGTAGGCTTCATATTTCGTATTTCTTTTAAGCGCCCAAAAGTATACTTTAATTTTTTATTACTATTATTTCACGTTTTGTTTAGTTAGCTTAAAGTATGCTATATAATTTATTGTTAAGCATTATAATAAACTGCCTTTTTTCTGCTTAATCTTAAAGTGGTTGCTCAATCCCTAGCGTGTTGGTCTACCTTTGTTACAGAAAAAAAGAAAAAAAGGAGGAAAAAACACATTATTAGGTAAATGAACTCCCACCCTTGTACCTTGTGAAAAGGAAAGAAAGAATAATAAAGAAGATTTCATGTTAATAGTAACACATTAACATTTTTTTGGTTTTGTTTAGCCTACTTTAAGGCTTGTATGTTTGATATTCTTTATATTAAGACAACATATACTAAGGGAGGGTGGTTTTTATTCCATTTTTTTTCTTTTTAACATTAGAAATTTAATAAATATTTAATACATTGTATTCAACCCCTAAAGCTCCCTGTAGTATACTTCCAAAAAAAAATTTCTCTTTCATATGCTAATTCGCCAAACAATATGCAAATTTGTTTCTGGCTTTTTTTCGGCTTTGTTATGTGTTAAATAATCAATTGATTTTAAATTTGCATACATTTTTTTTCTCTAAATAAGTCTGCGTATTTGGCATTTTTTTCCATATTTTGCCATTTAAAGCATCACAACTCGTTTGTCATGTTTTTTTATTTATCATACATAAATTTTATAAATAATGTTATACATTTTATTATTAATTTGTTAATAATAAAGCGTATAATGATGTTGTATTGACTAAATTTTATTTAAATTAATTCGTTTTATTTTTTGTCAAGGTTTTTTTGTGAAATATTTATATGACTCTCGCCTTCTTCACACCGTAGTTCAAATATTTTGAAGCCATAAATAAATATTTATTTGAAATATAAAATTTATATTGAAGTTAAACAAAACACAATTTGATTTCTAACAAATTTATTTCAAAAATATGCACAGTTTTATGCAATAGATTCACAATCTATCGCAATCAATCTTTCAAACCACATCCAACTCCCAGGGGACATAGTATTTCCATTTTCTTAAGTATGGAAGATACGCCAAGGGACCTAACTGTGTTAAGAAGCCGCTGATCATTCCATGATTAATAGAAATCGTCTACTTTGACCAGAATTTACAGATTTAGATTGATTGCTGGTCAATACACAGGTTTGACTATTATACACTTCGTCTATTCAGCTTTGCTAACAATCAGAGTAAACTTTCTGTGTAGAAAATCTCTAGATAACCTGCCATCTGCGGACGGCTCTGTGGTATTGAGAATGAACATAATCAGCTTATTAGCGACAATAATTCCGGGGGGTATATATCCCTAGATGTCGTTAGGATTTTAAGCTGTATATTACTATACTACGTCTTAATTCATTGGATTGTTACGATACAACTTTTCTCTGAAGCCTAATTCATTCCCCTACGTGTCATACGGATATCGTAATGGAATTATTAGAATATGAATCAATCAATGGGGATCTGAGGTCTCTGTTTACTTCTTCAACAACCGCGGTAACTTACAGTGTAATAGTTAGGCAAGGCTTCAGCAGGAAACATATTCCACATAGAAATTGTGCGGCTAAAGAACGAATTGCCTATGTAATGATCTACATGAATAAATAGATCACGAATGAAGACAAGATGCTCTGAAATGTCAAATTTTCCCTGACTCTGACGTATAAATCAAGTTGCTTTGAAATCCGCTTTGGTTTGTGGCTTATTTGCATACTTCTAGGATTTAAGAAAATGCCACCAGCAAAGGTCTAACGGGGTCACATCGCATGATCTTGGTATCCAGTTCACATTGTCTCCATGCGAGATAACTATGCTCTCAAATCGTTCGTGCCCAGCATCCAATGTGGTGTGGACTGTGCGGCATGTAGCGATGTGAAATATAAATCACATATCGTTGGGTGTACAAAGCATTCAATTTACGCCTAAAGAATTTGGTAATAATTGACTTATAGTGGTCGCCGTAGACAGTGTTCTCAAAGAGATATGGACCGATGACAAAGACAGCCCAAAATCCGTAGTAAATAGTGAGATTTTCCTAAGGCATTGTACGCTCTTGTAGTCGTAGTCTAGTAGGTAGTGTGTTAAGGCCACGTAAGGCCACGGTTCAAACCACAGGTCAGACATAAAAACGAAAATATGAAAAAAATATTTCTTCGGCGACTTCCTCTCAGCAGATTGCTGGCAAAAACTCTGAGATTAAATAAAATTGCCATGAAAGTTTCTCAAAAATCTATAGTTCGGAGTCGACTGTAGGTTCCACCACTTATGTATAAAATTAACACACACAACATAAGTGTTGTGAGAAGATAGGTCGTAATTTTAACTGAAGGGTTGTAATGACCAATTATGTATGTATGTATGTATTATAAGCTCTTGGGCCTCATATGGATTGGTGTCGCCCCAATGTTTGTTTGTTCACGTAACCTTTTACTCAGAAATGGGCTTCAACGATGAAGATGATGCATATATTGTATCAAATGGCCGTAATCTAACGAACAGCAGGATGAAGTCAATTCATTTTGAATTGAATTTTGTCAAATGTTCTCAATATTCTCAATTTATTTGATTTTCATACAAAATTAATCATTTTAATGTCCGTTTATCAATTCATTATCCTTATTAACCCTTCTTAATGCTACTGCTGCAGTTACTTTAAAAGCAATTCCCATTCACAATTCAATTCAATTCAAAGAGAGAGCCACTTTAATTACTTGTAATAAATTTTTAATAACACACACTTAATATTGGCCATCAAGCACTTAATCCCTACTACAAAGAATTTTTATTTGAAAATAAAAAATTCTACTCTGCGAGTAAATCCTTCAAATGCTGTCGTAACAATCTAAGAAGAAAAATTTTTTCTTCATTTTTTTCTTGTTATTTCTCATAAAAGTTTTATTACAAAACCAAGTAAGAAAAGTAAGCAGCAGCAGTAGCAGCTACATTACCTGCAGCATTTCACTATAAGCCGTGTAGTTAGTTACTCGAGAATATTGAAGCATCATTTTCTCATCATCTTTACGTTCTTATAATGGCTTAACGAGCATATTTTATGCATTAAAATTTTGTAACACAAATACAAACTTTTTTTCTTCCTTTATCTTCTTGAGTAAAGCTTATTAAAAAGTTGAGAAATTTTCCTCTTTACCTCTCTTCTTCTGCTCTTTTAATTTCATTTTAAATTCAGTTAGCATATCACAAACACACACACATACACACACACAAGAGTTCTAAACTTGACTTGACTAAATTAATATGAAAATATTCGCCTTTTTCCCTTCACTTCATTGTTGGTGGCCGTATAGTATTCAGCCACAAATAGTTTTCAAAAGTCAACAAACGTAGTCAGTAATGATGGTTAATTTTTTTAGTTTCTAATCTAATGAAATAAAGTTTTACCTGAGATATTTAACCCAATTTTGGCTAAAAATGGCCGTCACACATAAAAAAAAATTAAATTCAATATCATTTGAAAATAAAGGAATCAATTGATCCCAGCAAACATTTTTACAAAGTTACAGTCCGATAGTTGGAATTTCACTCCATGAAATACCAGCAACACTTTGAAACAGTTTTTGCCTTTCATTAGTTAACGACCTCAGAACCTCATCATCGTAGATATAGGAAAACAAAATCCATTCCATGCCAACCTCATCATTAAAGGTGTAGTAAAAAAATCCATTTCTATACCGATTTCAATATCTATGAGTGCTTAATTAAGCCACGAATGGTTTGCTAATGGCTTGATTTAGAACGACTTCAGCGCTCATCCAAATCATCACAGCAGAAAACAGAAAATATACCCGATTACCTACGGAGCCATCGTTCCAGAGCAAATAGAGTTGGATATGTACAAAGATTAGCATCTGTTTGCTATAACAGATGAATGAAAATCTGTGCTACTGCGCCAATGGGTGTTCTGTTGAATTTAGAACCGTAGTTTTTTGGTGAAGGACAGAGCTATGGCGCCTATAATTAGAGCAACAAGTCTAAAACGAATTTCATCATCGGGAGCATCGTGACTTTATAATCGAGTGGCTGACAGATCCCTCCTTAACTTTTCCCGGTACAGCACTAGAACTCTTTAATTCTGTGAATAACAATACAGATCTGATGGAGTTGGATAAGTACAAAGGCTAGCATCTGTTTGCTATAACAGATGAATGAAAATCTGTGCTACTGCGATGCTGGCAGCTCTGTTGGACTTAAAACTGTTGTAGTTTGGTGAAGAACAGAGCTATAGAGCCTATAATTAGAACGTCAAGTCTAAAACGAAAGTCATCATGGCTGCATTATGACTTGATAATCGAGTAGCTGACATGATCTCTCTTTAACTATCCCCAGTACAGCACTAGAACTCTTTAATTCTGTCAAAAACAACAGATCTGTTAGAGTTGGATATCTACAAAGCCTAGCATCTGTTGCTATAACAGGTGAATGAAAATCTATGCTACTGCGATGCTGACGGCTTAAAACTGTTGGACTTAAAACTGTTGTAGTTGTAGGTGAAGGACACAGCTAATTAGAGCGTCAAGTCTAAAACGAAAATCATCATCGGGGGCATTGTGACTTCATAATCAAGTGGCTGACGGATCCGTCTTTAAATGTCTCCTGTACAGAACTAGAACTCTTTAATTCTGTGAGACTAAGTTTGAATGGAACACTTAGGAGGCTGCATACTAGTTTAAAACTGGCATCATTCTGTGGTATGCAGACGAACCGAATATACATAAGTGGGGACCTTCGATCATAGAGTAAAATATTTGGAACTCATGGGATCATATGCAGGTATCTTCTAACCGGAAGTCTGCGCCTTTGAAAGAGGCGATCAATTCAACTTGTGCTTGAAGTACAAAAGACGGAGCATAACAATACTGACAGCCAAACCATCATCCAAGCACACGGCTCTAACTCTAGAATAGTATAACTCGGGGATAGTAGTAGAATAGAGAAAGCTGTATTAAACTGCAATAGAAAATATTGCCATCCTCTTTAGGACTCCAAGGTCAATTAGAAATTTACAACAATTAGCAGATCTAAGAGATTGCAGTGGGACAGCTTCTATGTTCGGACCAGAATTTTTCTTTGGACTGGGAAGCGATGTGTGGAAGGGCATATTCGGAGCAAAATAATACGGAGAAAGGCGGAAACTGTTCTCATGAGAGAGTGGGAAGAGGTGTTTAGAAGTGCATATTCGGAAAAAAGAACACATAAAGAGAAGGAAACTTTTCTCATGAAAAAGATTTCAATGAAAAGAGATTTAGCCTGATTATAATAATCGGATGAAGTCGCCGTAGTCTAGTAGGTAGTGTGCTGGCTTATTAGACGTAAAGCCAGGGTTCGAGCCCCAGGCCAGACATCAAAACAAAATACAAAAAGTATTTCTTCGCCGATTTCCTCTCAGCAGATTTCTGGCAAAAACTCTGAGAGTAAATAAAATTGCCATGAAAAGTTTCTCAAAAAATCTGTCGTTCGGAGTCGACTTTAAACTGTAGGTCCCGCCACTTATGTATAAAATTAACAAACACAACATAAGTGGTGTGAGAAACTAGGTCAATAATCCTGACTGAAGGGTTGTAATGACCAATTATGTATGTATGTATGTATAATAACCGGTATTTGGACCAAGCCTTGTAGATACTTGTTCAGAAAAGGGAATGAAAGGAGAATTAATCATCAGAACATATGCCTGGAATCTGTGTCTCTTTTAGAAAGAATCTCACGAATGTGTGGCAAGTACGAGTATAGCCTGTAGAGACAAGCCTATCTTCCTAGTTCCAACACAATATACTTCAGGAGTAAAATCTATCCCCTGACTGCTGCTTGTTCAAAAAGAAAGCTATTAAAGCTTGAGATATTTGTTCTCTAAAATGTTTGTTGGGTTATGTTTTAAGCCATTCGAAATACTTTTTTTTTTAGTTGCCACCCTTTCACTAGCATAACTGTTTTTAACTTTTGAATTAAAAAGTAATAAAAATAACTGTAATAAATTAAACTGTTACCGTTAGTTTAGTTTTTATTTTTTAACATTTACTTGTAAATTCAGGTCAATTTCCTGTCATAAAACGATAAAGAGTTAAGAGGTTGGAGGGTAGAGACTGTCAAGAGGAAAAATGTCTCTATTTGCCATAAAATATGAAAAACTAAAAGAAATGTTTGCATATTTAAAATTTTCTTTTCTCAGCTTTTTCTAATTTTTTTTTTTTTTTTTCATACAAAAACTTATGAGCACTTAACGTGTTTGCAAGTAAAAGAGAAGAGAAAAAAAGAAACGAAAATGAAAATGAAACGTCATAAATGACCTTCTTTTAATGGACTGTAAATATGCTTAAGCTTTTTGTCTTTGTTGGCCTGGCCTAAAAGGAAAACCCATGAATGAATGACTGAATGAATGTGTGTGGCAATGTTATTGCTGTGTGTGTGTACCAGTATTGAATAGTTTGTTGGCATGTTATTGTTGTTGGGTTCACTTTTATGGCTAAAATGTCACGTTTTTGTTACAATTTTTTCCCCCTTTTTTATGGTTTTATCGTTTTTTTTTTCTCTGTGATATCTTTTTGCCATTCATTTACTTATTCGATATTTTGTTAACTTGTTGTTGCTGTTGTTGTTGTTCTTTCTTGTTGTTTAGCTTCTTATGGTATTTATTCAGTGGATTTTCTTGGCACGTTTTTGTTACTGGAAAATTTCTTGTATTTAATGCTTACGATGGAATGTCAGTGTTCTAGAGATATGGCAGAACAAAAACTTATCGCTCAAGAAGGTATTTAAGAATAGTTTGGTTTTAATTGTGTGTGTGTTAGCCAAGCTAAAACAATAGGCATAAAATGCTTGAAATGAAAATGAAAGAAATAATAGGCGTTAAAGTAAAAATATTTTATAGGAATTATATTCGATATTATTTTCTCTAATACCCCTCTCCTACCACAATCTATTTCCCTAAGCTATGCTTAGCTAAGATCGTATGGAAGAAATTTGATTAATTTAATAAAAAAAAATATCTCATCTGTGAAAGTACTTCTTGGAAAGAACTGTACAACACAGAATTGTCTTAGTAACAGCCAACTAATCAAGACCCAGACTCGTGTTTTATCGCTGCAGAAAATTAAAGCGATTGGGAACGGCTTGAAACCACATCAACTTTAGATGCTGTCCGGTGTCAGTAAGAATAACTGCCTGCCCTATACTTAATAAGCACTTAAGTGTTCCTTCTTAGGTTTATTTCCCCCGCAGAGCTACGAAGTATGTGTTCGTACTTCTTATCACAAAATCTACATATCGATTGGCTGTCTGATTTAGAAAGTAAACATGGATTCCAAGATAAAAAAAATTTTGTTGGAAATTGCATTGCTGATCAACTGGCCAGAGCTGGTCAGGAGGCTCAGAATCTTTTACATGCCCCAGTTAAACTGGAAATTCTCCACCCGTTTTACTGGGAGACTTAACTTACGTATTAGAGGGCTAACATTCAAGATTCATGTAAGCTGTCTAACCACTTTAGTGATTTCCAAGCGGAGGTAATGTCTATCAAACCCCTAATTAAAGTCACCTTGGCATCCGTCCTCATCCATAAGTGCCGAGGATTCTTAGAGTAAAATCGGCTTTCGGAAATCGTCGGAAATTGCTGATGAAATGTTGAAATTTGTGACAATTTGTGTTCCGATATAGGTGTGCCAACTGCCGACAGTTAATTTGTTTACCCTTTGGATGAAGAAGGGAATGAGCAGCATTGTTAGGCTTTACTGGACTGATTGTCTTCTTTATTTAAGTTGCTTAGACATCCATTACACTATTACGGTTCACACAAGCCACTCTCCTATTAGAATCATGCGGATAAGGCTTAACATTCTCTCTAAGAAAGCCGTGGTCCTTAAGAGGAAAAAGAGATTATGATTCATCTCTTGTGACAGAGAGCCTAAAGCGGCGGAGGTTCTTGACTTTTTATTTTCTATCATCTTTGACTGTCTTACTTACTTACTTAATTGACCATTAACAACCCGATTGACGGATTTCTGCCGGCCTTATCACATCCTTCCAGACACCTCTGCTTCTTGCGCGCCTATGCCAGTTGGTCACACTAGTTGATGGCAGGGCTTAATCGATTTGGTCCTTCCAAAGCAAACAAGGTCGTCCTCTTCGCCGACTGCCGCAGATCCCCGCACCAAAAACCCGTCTAGCCGGAGCATACTCCTTCATTCGAACGACATGGCCTAGCCAACGCAGCTGCTGGATGTTAATACGCTGCACAACGTCTATGTCGTTGAGGAGCTCATACAGCTCACTGTTGGATCGGATGCGGAAATCATCGCCAGCTCCCACTGGACCGAAGATCTTACGTAGGACTTTTCTCTCGAATACTTTCAAGACTGCTGCATCAGTGCTTAATAGTATCCATGCCTCTGCGACACAAAAAAAGCACGGAGAGGATGGGCGTCTTGTAGAGTATTGCTTTTGTCGTACAAGAGAGGTCTCTGCTGCTCAATTGCCTATTGAGACCATAATAGCACCTGCTGGCAAGAGTGATCCTGCGTTTGATCTCCAGACTGACATCATTTTTGATGGCAACCGCGGAGCCTAGATAAATAATTTCCTTGACTATATCGAAAGTATAGTTAACGGCCGTTATCTGAGCTCCAATATGCCACACTTCTCTACTTGTTGATAACATATATTTCGTTTTGCCCTCGTCTTTGACTGAGCTCTCCACAATGACATGCTGGTTTCTTACAGGTTTGATTCCCTTGTTGAATATTGATTTGTAGGGCTAACCTCTGGTGTAAGCAGGGTCTTCCACTTCACCTAACCTATCGTCGGTTTCAACAAAATTCATTATTTTAACGACTTTTTCCTATATCGGCCATCAAGACAACGGTATGCCTTTGGCATTAAAATTTCTGGATATCAATTGATGAAAGTAAACTTTCATTCAAAAAGCTTTTTTGGTGCAGAATTTTGGCTTCTTCTAACCACCTAGTATGGTCCAATAGAATTTATACAACGCAGATTACAGGCTTTTAAGACTATGTGTTGTAAATATTTTGAATTTCTTATTCAAAAACTTTATAAAATATTCACAACGGCCTGGTCTTTTATTGCCACTCTTTTTTATTTCTAAAAAATTCGCATTTTAAATTTATCATTGGCTTTTAAATTCTTTAAAACGTCTCTTCCCGGGATTACCTCCCATTAATAGAGAATGTAATCCTATCGGCTTAATTATTAATTTTTATAAACTTTACAGAGAAAACCATCATTTCAAAAACACCAGCACGTGCCCAATTTATAATCCCAGTCTTAATATTTTTTTCTCTTTTTTTGTAAATAGAAATCATTGGCAATTAATCCCCCTTTAATTACACAAAGGATTAAATGGTGTTCCAAATATTTTCTCTTTTTTTTCGTTCCCTTTCTATGACAGTGATTGGCAACCACTTTCTCTTATTAAACTCCCAGAAGACCTATTCACTGGAAAGTTTTTTTAAACGATCAACACAAACAACAACACAAACAAACAATTTCTTTAACGATTATGTTGCCACTAATATTTGCATTTTAATTGTTTTTGCGAGAGAAGAAAAAAAATCTGTACTTGCTAACACGATATCACGGCAAATGCAAAAAAAGATTTTCAAAATCCTGTGTCCCTTTTCTGCATGTGCAAATTTACTTTAACGATTAAAGAATAAGAATTGCACACAATAATTTAAACAAAAACAACAAAAAGAACTTTACTTTTCAATTGCATCACATCGCATTATAATATCCTAGTATGGGGCACATGGTGTGCGAATATAAATGAAGAATAAGGGTTGCAAGGTTGATTGTTACAACCAGCGGCAACAACAGCAGCAGCAGTCGAACCATATAATCATCATAAGAACGAGTTGGAAGAAAAAAAAAACCAACTTCAATAGCATTTGAACGAACGTATGTACGTTGCTAAAAGGGTTGGTTTGATTATCCTTTTCGTAGAATAATATTTAAGCGCTTTAATACGCTATGTTTGACAACACAATGTAAACAGTTCAGGCCAACAGCAAAAAAGGATTTCAAACAAAATTTGAAATTTTTTTAAATTATTTTCTTTATTATTTGGTTTGGCTTCGTAAATGGGTTTCATATTTTAATTCAGTTTTTTTTAAAGCCAAATATGGTGAAAGAAAAATATTTTATTGGCTGAAGGCCTATTGAGTTGATTAGCGCTAGAACCCTTGAATGCTGCAACTAATTTGAAGTTCTTTGAAACCTGTAGACCCCTCATAATTAGGTTCGAAACAATGTAACCCAATCATACCTAAAGCAAGCTCAAACCAGTCAAAGAGAGATCAGCTAGTTTTGGACAAAGCAAGATAGTATCAGTGGAAGTAAACAATGTAGTCTCGTATAGTCTGTAGTCTTTTCTCATCAGACTCCAACCCACAATAGATTGGTCAGTTCTGGGTAATGCAAGATAATAGTAAAGGAAATACAGAAGGTTGCCTCTTTCTCTATTATTCTCATGAGTCTCCAAGTAACAATAGATTGGTCAGTTCTGGGTAATGCAAGATAATAGTAAAGGGAGTACAGAAAGTGGTGTTGTTCTCTACTATTCTCATAATTTTCCAAGCACCAGCAATTACGAGACAATCCAAGACAGTTGCAGAGGAGGTAAACAATTCGGCATCGTCCTCCTCTTCTCTCTAGGGCCTGTATCATTCCCAATATTGACCAAATTAGGAATTTTTTTATCGCAAAGTAATCAAATCTATCGTATCATAGCACATAAGTTTGAATCCAGTCAGCGATTGATAGAGAGAGACCAGTTCTGGCCTCTCATGAGATTTTATTAGGGAGTAATTACGAAATTAAGTGGCATTTCGAGAACTAATGAATTGGTACATCCATTAAACTGTCGGGTAAGTTCTCTGCATTAGAACCCCATTGAGAATTTGAAAACTCAGAATTGATAAGGCAGCAATAGATGCCATAAGGTTGTGTTAAAATAGTGTACAAACTCTGGCCAAGGCTAGATAAAAGTTCCATCCAAGATCTGTTCAAACTCTAAACGAACTCGCCCAGCATAATTGCCCAAATCATTATTGTTTTTTTGGTACTCAACCGGGATGAATTGGTTTTGGTCATATGGCCAACGACTTCTGCAAAAGCTGTGGAATTAATAAAAAAAAAGGAAGCTAATCTTCATTTCTTTGACCATCCCTAGCGTTATGGGGCAGGAGAACGAAGAGTTGGGCTTCCACTATGCAGATTATCTCACTGAACAGTTAGGAATGGGTATGGGGTGTCGAAATGGCTTTATTAGAAGCTCCTGATGGTTGCAGTGTTAGAGAAAATGGAAATAGGGGACCTAATTGTATCTATACTCTCGGGTTGCCAATTACTTCTTCCTACTAATCAGTTTGAGTTAGCTAGGATTTCGTTATCAGAAAGAATATTGTATAGAAACTTCCTCGAAAGCCTGTTTATTCCAAAGGATTTGAATAGTCGCTTCGTATACTTATGAAATCAAAGTCAATTTAAAGAAGTATGCCGGGAAGTAGCTGATATTTCGGGCACAGGGACAGTACAGTAGGTCTGCAGTCGAAAGTAAATCTTGCCATCTATTACTCTGATACAAAAAGTGTCTACAATTTAAATCCGTTTACAGAATCATGTCACCAATCCACCTCGCAATAGGAGCTGGGCAACTACGAGTGATTATTTAATATAAATCTGGATGGAGCGTCTTTTATTCAAAAAGAGGAGTAGAAAGCCAGTATCGTAGTCTACATTTCTCGGAAGACCAATAGGCCGATTAGCATGAAGTTTATTTCAATCATATTTCTGAACGCTTTCTAATACGTGTTTTATACGATACTTACTTACTTACTTAATTGGCCATTAACAACCCGATTAATGGATTTCGACCTGCCGCAACATATTCTTCCAGGCGCCCTTGCTTTTTGCGCGCCTACGCCAGTAGGTCACACAAATCGATGACAGGGCTTCCTTTATACGATATTGCCTCATTATTTTGTTTCGCGATAATCAACAAATTTTATAAAAAAATTCTTATTGGAAATCCTTTGACGAATGAGGTTTTCCCTTATTTTTCTTACAGTGTATTTCCTAAATCCGTTTAAAACAACCCATTTCTGCTTAAAATTAAAGGAGCAAAAAGAAAAAAAAGAACTTCAAGGAGTTTTTCTTTCTGTTTTTATTTTTTCTGTTCCATGCCATTGCTTAGTAACTAACCCTGATAAACATTTAAAGACTTGAGACTCGATAATGCATCATCATCATCATGAATTGCATTGTGCTGTAACCCATGCTACCCAAAACAGCCAGCCAACAAGGCTGACGGCAATAGACGTACGTATTTTCGCACGTATGTACGTATGTATGTACGTGGTGTAAAAAATTTCTAACATTTCAAATGGTTTTCTGTTTTTGGTTTATCTTCTCATCTCGTTATCAAGAAACTGCGCAGCAGTATTGAGAAAAAAAAGAAAGCAAAGAAGACATCGCACATGAAATAAAAATTGTAGTTGCTGTGGATTGCAGTTGAATAATATTTCTTTGCTTGACGATAAATAAACCACACCACCAGGCAGTCAGTCACTTCTTTATTATTATTTTACGTTTGTCACACAACCTTGACGTTGCTGGGCCAAGTTAGAATACAAGGACTCTCTTTTACAGTTTTGTGCAGTGCAGTAAGTAACACCCCCTGCTGCTCATGGGTGACATGGCAGTTACAGCAATCTACTGTTGCAATGGCTCTTGAGACTTTAACACTTCTATAGAAAGTTTTTATTTTCTTTTCTTTCCTTTTTTGTTTTCATTTCAAATGTTTCCAAAAACAGAAAAACGAAACGAAACCGAAAAAAAGAAAAACTTTCAATCTCATCTAGAATTAATGGTGGTTGCTTAGCGAAGCGTGTCATTAGTTTTGCTTGCTTTCTGTTCATCGAAAATAATGTGTTACATGGCAGTGATTTTTTTGAATTTTTTTTTTTCATTTTTCGTTACTCCATTACTTCATTATTTTCATCAAAGTGTGCCTTGTAAAGTGTTGGTGGTTTCCGGTTTATTGTAAAACTTAAAAAATATTTGTTTATAAAAAGTAAATTTATTGTCGATTTCATTTTACATTTACTTGAGTGTACATGTCTGAGTGTAACTAAGGATTTCCAGTACAGTTATGTTTACAAGAAATTTGAAAAACAAAAAAAAACATATTTTATGCCTACAAAAGGAAAGAATGGCAACCTTAGAGTTTGATTTATATGAGAAAGGATTTGTTACAAAAAAGGAAAAGCGGGTAGAAGCGATATTTGCATAGAAACACTTAGAGAAAAGTTGTGTATGGAATATTTCTTGAAGCCTGAAAGTAGGCAATTAAACTATTTTTTATGGAAGTCCTTAAATTAGGCTACAAGTGCCGGACGATAACTGTGAAGTGGTTGAAGCCTAAAAGTATACAAGAAAACTATAAATCCTCAAATTAGGCAATTATTTTTGTGAATCCAAGTGCCGAACGATAACTGTGAAGTGGTTCTGTGGTCTACTCTTATTCCTTGTCGTAACAGAATCTGCAGATGACAGAGTTTCGTTCTAACTGCTGTAAGGTTCTTTAGAACTCCTGCTTGTCATAGAGACCTTCTACACGTGAGGAAAATCACACTTTAGACAAGTATGGCCTACGGTGATACCACAGTTATTACTTTCCGTTAGTTATTGAACCATCCCGAGCTTTTGATGAACCCCCTTACATACATATATACATAATTGGTCATTGCAAATCTTCAGTCAGGATTACAACTCAGCTCCTCACACTACTTATGTTATGTGTGTTGATTTTATACATGAATTAAGTCTTTCAGGATTAATCCACGACAGGTCATTGGGATTATCAGTAATGTAGAAGCCCAGCCAATAATAAATCGACTTTTGTGCGCCCTCTATCTAATCCTAGCTGAATTTGCTGTAGTATTTTGTTCGTATTCAAAACTGTAAACACGCCGTTGATCCACATCTGGCAGATTTATCCACTCTGAAGTTCCCTGAATGCCACTGAGTCTCAGTACCAGTCTGCCATCTCGTTGAAAGAGTCACGACAGCCGAAAGGATGTCACCAAAGTCATTTTGCGCTCAGTCCGAAAACAAATCATAGCTTCTGATGAATGCCGGGCATGTACTTAGCAGGTGAAGAATAGTTTCCTTGTGACTGCAACTCCTGCAAAAATTAATGCCCATATGATCACCACCAATACGCCTGGCATGAGTGTCTAGTATGCAATGTACAATAATAACTCAAACAAATTCTATGGCTATGCCACATATGGCCAATTCTCTTCAATTTCGCGGAATACTACTTGCGTGCCTGTACCCATGTATTGGTAATGCTGTATAGATTTTGTAAAGCATTATTCCTGTATAGAAGTGACTTTAAATATTTCAATAAAAAAGGTCTAGCGAGTTCAAAACGCATGGTCTCCGCATTTTTGCCTTCAATTTTCTATCAGTGTAATCTATTTTATTATTCAAAATAATACAGCCTATAATAACTGTAATTCATACAATTTACTTACAAGTACAAATCTTTCTCTCAATTTTCCTTAATACATTCGCCTCTATCTTCCCCCAAAAATCCTTTTTTCCTAAACAAATACTCATAATTTCTCCATTACAATGAGAATAAAATGATACCCAAACAAACAAACAATGACTCTCTTTCTCTCGATTGAAGTATGAAAACAAACATTTTATAGGCATAAAACAAGAGAGAGAGTGCAGAGAAACACCAATACAAATACAATCTATAAACGTTAACAAACAAACCGTTAGCAAAGTATGCAATCTAGCATGTGTTAGCAACAGCATAAAGTTCAGTATAAAAACATTAAAGCATACTTTAAACACACGGACACATACAATTAAAGGATGTATAGAGGGTTTATAACTCCCAAATAACACCCCCAAAAGAAAGCATGCACTCGTACATATACAAACATAAATACGTTTGTACGAATGGAAACATAAAATAAATTGTGCAGACATCACTCATTTCATTACTCACACTCACACAAACGTATGTATATAAAAATATATGTATTTTTACTCGTTTTTATTTTATTTGCAAGTGTTTTTGAGAGACGCCAGTCTGACGACAGTTCAGACAAATACGATAATAAAAAAATAAAACTTTTATTCAAATACGATTACATTACACATTATACCGTAAATACGTTGAAAGCGACAGCAATTGTCAACTTTGGTTGTGGTCCGTTTTATTGTTCAAGGAGCATAGAGGCAGAGAGAGAGAGTGAAATGGGTTTCAAATGAAAGCGTTGGAAAAAGTTTTTGGAAACATTTTCGCTTTCGTTTTTTAAATATTTAATTAAAGAAAAATTATTGGAATAAAAATATTTTGAATTTTGTTTAAAAATTAAATTATTTTTTTAATAATGTTGCCTACTTTAGGGTGTTCTGAATTTAAACTTTTCGAAGTTTTATGTTTTTTTTAAATTTGAATAGAAAATCAGCTTCTAGGAGCTGCTCTGTCAAGGCCATGCTTTTAATTCAGACTTTATATGCGTCCCACAATTTTCCCAGGCAACAGAATGTTCACGATAATCGCTCAACTTACTTACTTACTTAATTGGCCATAACAACCTGATTAACGGATTTCGGCCTGCCGCAACACATCCTTCCAGGCGCCTCTGCTTCTTGCTCGTCTACGCCAGTTGGTCACACCAATCGATGACAGGGCTTCCTCGATTTGGTCCTTCCAACGGATACAAGGTCGTCCTCTTCGCCGACTTCCGCAGATCCCCGCATCAAATACCCGTCTCGCCGGAGCATCCTCTTCCATTCGAACGACATGGCCGAGCCAGCGCAGCCACTGGATATTAATACGCTGTAAAACGTCTATGTCGTTGAGGAGCTCATACAGCTCACTGTTGAATCGGATGCGGAAATCATCGCCAACTCGCACTGGACTGAAGATCTTACGTAGGACTTTTCTCTCGAACACTCTCAAGGCAGCTGCATCAGTTCTTAATAGGGTCCATGCTTCTGCGCCATAAAGAAGCACAGGTAGGATGAGCGTATTGTAGAGTATTAGTTTCGTCTTACGAGAGAGGTCTCTGCTACTCAATTGCCTATTGAGACCATAGTAGCACCTGTTGGCAAGAGTAATCCTGCGCTTGATCTCCAGACTAACATCATTTTCGGTGGTAACGGCGGAGCCAAGATAAATGAATTCCTTGTCTGTATCAAAAGTAAAGTTATCGGCCGTAATTTGAGAATCAATACGCCGCACGTCTCTACATGTCGATAACATATACTTTGTTTTGCCCTCATTTACTGCCAGACCCATCTTCTTAGACTCGCGTTCAATAGCACTAAAGGCAGCAGTGACATCTCGCTTGGTACGCCCTACGATGTCGATGTCGTCAGCGTACGCAAGCAATTGGACACTTTTTTGAAAAATAGTGCCATTGCGATGCACTCCCGCCTTTCGCAGAACACTCTCCATGACGAAGTTGAAGAGGTCGCATGATAAGGGATCGACTTGTCTGAAACCTCGCACGGTATCAAAAGGTTCGGAGAGGTCCATTCCTACCTTGAAGGAGCTGCAGGAATTGCTCAACGTCATTCTGCATAGCCTTATCAGCTTCGCAGGTATACCGATCAACACTACACCGGAAAACACAACCTGTCGCATCAGGGTGTATGTGAAAAGGAGAATCTTTTAGATGGGTTAATATGTTGTCATCTTGATATTGATTTCTTTAGAATTAAGAGCCATAACCCCTTGATTAGAGATCGTTTCATTAAATTTTTTAAGAACCATTTAAGCATCCATCAAAAATCCGACATTTTTAATTCCTTTTTCTCTAAATAGCAAGAATAGCGTGATATATGTAATAGACTTTGTCTATGTTACTTATTTTAGATTAAATGAAAGCATTTTTATTGTCCACCTTAAGGCGTTTTATGATAAAATGTATTAAAGACTACTTTAAGGAGTTTTAAAGATTAAATTCTATTTAATATTCAGTCGTTTAAGATTATTTTAAAATTATTGCTGCCTACCTTAAGGCGCTTTATTGCAAATTTTTGTTTAAAGTCTACTTTAGGGCGGTTTACAATATAAAATCTATTCATTTCGTTTTTAGTTTCAATTTTCAAGCAAATTTTCTTTATGCTCCTTTTTTTTGTCGCCCTAAATCTGTCTATTTTCTTCCTGTTCGGGCTGTCGCCGGTATTGTGTTTGAAAATATAAATATGCTGTGAAAGCTGGACGCTTTTATATTATCAATTGGTTGCATTTGTTATGGTATATGAGATTTTTTTTTATTACTTATATGCCGCCATAGTCTATCATACCCTTACCAAAACCCTCCACCCACTTGGTTTTCCTGTAGGATATACACATTTACTCACGCACTCTCGCTCGCTCTCTGTTTTTCCCATTTCCATATAAAGGGAAAACCCGGTCTGTTTATGACTGTGTATGTTAACTTCTAAAGGAGGGGGGGATGAGCACTTCTTTGCTTTTGCTGATTAACCATACAGTACGTTAAGAGACAGCCATTGAGTGAGTTCGAAGTTTTTCAAACGCGGAAGTGTTACAAAAGAAAACTAATTTTTCTTTTAGTTTTTTTGTGTTTATTTCCCAAAAGACTTAAAATATTTATTATTTATTGAATATAACGCGAGAGATTTTTTTCTTCATTGTTATAACTAGAAAAAGGTAATAATTTTTGAATAATTTTAAAGTTAAATTTTTGTTTATTTGGCTCTCTGTGCTGCCTAAACATATACTTTATATTTTTGTTACTTTTTTTGGTGGATTCATAAACCTGCGCAGTATGCAACAAATTGCATGTCTAAGTTATAAATTGTATTTCCTATTACCTTTATGACAATTTTATATGCATTTCTGTTGGTCGGTCGGTCGGTCGGTCGGTTTCTGACAGTGTAGTTTTAAAACAATATTTTTTTTTTTTTTGTTTTTTTAAGTTCAATATCCTTTAAGCTATTGGTTGGTTTGCTTCCTTTTTTTTTGTTTTTTGAAAGCGTTATAATATGTAGGGAAAAATGTTTCAGTTTTTTTTTTAATTGTTATGCTCCTTAAAGTATGCTTCATTAGCTTTAAGTTTATTGTTTATGTTTATAAAAAGACTTCCGGTTATTTGTGTTTAAAACTCATTAATTGAAGCTTAACAAGAGCAGAAGAAAAAAAAAACAAAAATAGTGAGAAAAAAACTTTAAATAATCAATGGTTTCTTCTTTTCTTTTTTTTTAACTCAAATAAAGTCAAAACAATTTAAAATAAATTCTTTAGTTAGGGGTTTAATTGTTTATTTTTTTTTTTTCTTTTCTTAAAAACCCCTTTCATTTTAATAACACCTTTTCAGCTTTCATGTTTTAATTCTTTAGCTTTTGTTTTGTGAACAAACAAACAGAAAACGTAACTTAAAGAAACCTTAACCTTAAGTCAAGGGTTTTGAAATGTTAAGACAAGTTAAGTCAAGGGTTCTATTTCTCTTTTATTTTATAACGCCTGTGTTTTTATTCATTAAAATTGTAAAAAGCAAGCAAAAAAACAATAAAAATAAATAAATACTCATTTTAATTTCTGAATTTTATTTCTTTTTCTCTTTACAGTTTGCTGCCTGGGTTGATGCTGTCATATTCGTTTTTAGTTTAGAAAACGAATCAAGCTTTAATACCGTCTACAATTATTATACGAAAATGGCACATTTTCGTAACGGTCAAGAAATACCCATGATTCTGGTGGGTACTCAGGATGCCATTAGTGAACGTAATCCCCGTGTTATCGATGATTCGCGTGCACGCAAATTGGCCAATGATTTGAAAAGATGTTCGTATTATGAAACTTGTGCTACGTATGGCTTAAATGTTGAAAGAGTTTTTCAAGATGGTAAGTTCTTATTTTTTTTCCTTTAAATTTAATTTTTTTTAATTACTTATGCGGACTCTGGCTCAAGACAGACTTTTCTTACATCGCTTACACTTTCGCGTTAGTCAAACGGAACTATTGTTAAATAAACGATTAATATCGATAACGATTTATTAAAGTTTCAGAAAGGTTTTCAGCTTATGTCTAACCGGTAGAAAATGGTTAATCAGGACGCTTTGCTTCTAAAGCTGGAGGTCCACACCACGCGTTCTACGCGTTCTCGCATTCTACGCGGCTGTCAAAAAAGTAGAATTAATGTATTTATATGGTGTAAGTTACACGCACAAAAGCGTAGGATGCCTTGACGCATAGAACGCGAAAAGTAGATCTACTTTCTACTTTTGTAAGCATCACAAGCGGCGCGCGTACAAAACAGCTGATTTTGACAAGTTGTTTTGTTTAAATTTGTTTAAACATTGGCGCGTAAAAAGCGTTGCATGTAACTTGAAGCGTAGAATGCGAAGAAGGTATGAAATGCACGGAACGCTTTGACGCGAAAACGTGGTGTGGACCTCCAGCTTTAGAGTATCACAACGTGGTTCTATACTTGCTCCCTCCTATCCTATTCCATAGCACTCTGCTCCGTAATCCAATCAATATTTTATTTATTGTATTGAATCACAATACAATTTTTCTTTGATCAGAATCCTAAATCTTTTTGAAACTGAGTTCGAATCATAGTCAAGCTGTTTTTGAAAACAGCTTTCAAATGAACTTGAAAGCTTTAGTAGTACGTTCAAAATGAACCCACCCAGGTTATATGAAAGCCATTTTGTTCACTAACTTCTAATAAATAAAACCTCAAGACCAAAAAAAAACAAGGACAATCGATTTTCACAAGCTTCTTTAAGGTCAATTTCACTATTTGTCCTCACCCATAGCCATTATTATAGGGCGTAACCGTTGTAGAAGGGTCATTCAGGCCTTCATCGGGAAGCACTTAACGTTTACAACCAAGTTCACAGACTAGTTACTATGAATGTGACGTAATAATATCCTGATGGACCACAGTTTAATTCAACGTGAAGTGAAGGCCTGTATATGGTCGGTGGTATTATCCAGGACACACAACCGTATAGTAGAGTAAATCACACAGCAGCACATTGCTCTTTCGGGATTGCCTGATTAATCCCATATTTCGGAAAAAGGAATCACCACAAATCTTCTATTGTAGGCTTTTTATCCCTGGCGAATAAATTAAATGGCAAGTTTCCATTTAGGCCACACATTAAACACATTATAAGCCCGTAAATCAATATTCAACACTGAGATCAAACGTACTCCGTGGTAAATAATCCCGAGACCAAAATAAAGTCAGTCAAAGATGACAGAAAAGCCAAGAACTTCTGCCTCTGTATAATAAAAGTCGGCACTGCGAATAAAGATGAAAAATTGATCCTTCCTACTCCCTATAATTTAATTTCAAACATCTTTTCACTTTTCTTCTTTTTACAGCATGTCAGAAGATACTCTCACAACGTTTGCCTCTACCCCCAAATGTTACCTCTAGACCCACCACACCACAAGGTACACGGCTGGGTATTGCTTCTTACCATCACAGCTCGTCGAACGGCACCAATGCTAATGGTTTTGCAGCTACAAATTCTGCCTCAAATTCTATGCAATCATCAGGTGCAACAGCAGCAGCAGCAGCCGCTGGTGGTAATCTCACTTTACCCCATAGACATCATGTCCTATCGAGTTCAACACATCATATACCCATGCGCATGAGTGCTGATTTTGTGCATGGCGAACAGCAGCATAGTTTACCACCCACGGCTAATGCCCAAAAACTGTGGCAACAACAACAGCCGCAAGAAACCCAACATGTACAACTAAGATCTCATCACAATCGCGATAGGGAGCGTGAACGTGAACGCGAACGTGAACGTGACTACACATTGACCAATGAGAATAACAACATAACCAAATATAATCCGCAGGGAACAAGTTCACAAAATAGTTCAGCCTCTGAGCAATTGGCTCCCTTATCGTTGGTGCCTTTAAGAGAAAAAGACTCAAATTTGACTGTGAGCGGCAAGGATTTGCCCACACCCACTTCAACGCCCACAGCCAGTCGTAAGTCTAGAAGAAGATCGAATCTTTTCATACCCTCCTCATCGAAAAAAGGTGAAAAGGATATGAAAAATGGTGAATTGGGCAGTGGACGCTCTATACCCATTAAACAGGGTTATCTCTACAAAAGATCCAGTAAATCGCTGAATAAGGAATGGAAAAAGAAATACGTTACCCTGTGTGATGATGGTAGACTAACCTATCATCCCTCTCTACACGACTATATGGATGATGTGCATGGCAAGGAGATACCATTGCAATATGTTACAGTCAAGGTGCCAGGACAAAAGCCCAGAGGTTCGAAATCCATAATAACTAATAGCGCTTTGACCACATCCATGTTGTCCACAAATAATGGTGAGTTTGAAACCGAGAAAATGGAAATCAAATGAAAATTAATTTCGGTTTTTCTTCCTTTTCATTTTAGCTTTTGAACCTTTGAAAGAATCAGCAGTGAAATCCAATTCCTCCCAACAGACGAGCGGTGATGAAGGCATTGCCATGTCCAATTCAAATTCACAAACCTTTATAGCTGGCTCTTCCGAGAACTCCCAACGGGAACTTTTAGCCGTTAATGCCTCTAATAAACTGGAGGCTCAAACACCAAATGTCAAGAAACGTCACAGACGTATGAAGAGCAGTAGCGTTAAGTCCAATGAAATTGATGATTCCGATGGCTATGAATTCTATATAGTCTCTTTGGATTCAAAACAATGGCACTTTGAGGCAGCCAATTCAGAGGAGCGCGATGAATGGGTTGCAGCCATAGAACAGGAGATTTTCAAAAGTTTACAAAGCATCGAGAGTACGAAACTAAAACCGGCCACCACCAGTGAATTGGCATCGATGGTAACGATACGTACACGGGTACCGGGTAATGCATATTGTGTCGACTGTGATGCACCAAGTGAGTGAATGTTGGGTTAAATTCTTTTTTCCTTTATTAGTTACTTAGTTTTGTTATTTGTAACCTCTAAACTACACCATTTCCTAGGAATTAATTGGAAATGGTGTAGTTTAGCTGCAGTAGCCTTTAAATCCTTAGATAGAACTGTGGTATTTAATGTACTTTCCATTTTCTTGCAGATCCAGAATGGGCCAGTTTAAATTTGGGTGTCTTAATGTGTATTGAGTGCTCGGGTATACACCGCAACTTAGGTTCTCATATATCGAAAGTACGCTCTTTGGGTCTAGACGACTGGCCGTAAGTATTTAAATGCTTTAGTGGAACTATGGAAAATGACTAGATTTTAATTTTCTTTTTTTTTTAGAGCTGGCCATTTAAGTGTTATGTTGGCCATTGGCAATAGCTTGGCTAATTCCGTATGGGAAGCCAATGCCCGACAACGTTCGAAACCTAAACCCAATTCATCTCGTGAAGAGAAAGAAGCCTGGATTCGTAGTAAATATGAGGCAAAAGAATTTTTACCTCCACAGAATACCAATATAAATGCGACACCAGGTCAACAGTTAATAGAAGCTGTGATTAGGTGAGACTTACTTATGAAACGCGAAGGGGATATGACGTAGTCTTAGTCCTATTTATTTTTATCTACTTTAATACTTAAGTTTAAGTTAGGTTTAAGATTTAATAGGTTTAAGATTTAATAGGTTTAAGATTTAATAGGTTTAAGTTTAATTTCGTGGTTAGCTTGCCATTCACAGGCAAGTTTACTCGGTGGCCATATGGCCCACGGCGTTACCCCCTTGTTCCGTTAGTGGTGGATTTGAACCACCCCAAACTCCGAATGAAACCCAACAGTTCCCTTAGTAGCACATCCGCCACCATGCCCAGATCTTCCAACGTTCTGTCACCCAAAAACCGATAACGTCTGTCCTCAAGTGCACTGCACTCGCACATCATGGCAACTTCTGCAGTAAGAGTTCATACAACTCTTGACGCCCTTCGATTTGACGAGGTGGAATTTCTGTTTGACTGTCCACACATATGATCAAGTTCGAAGGAGGTAGATCACCGGTTTCAACCATGCATGCGTGGAGATTGTTACATAGCAAAAACCTCAGCCTGAAATATACAGGCCTGGTTAGGTAATCTGGGGACTGGATGAATGGTGTGGCCAACCTCGCAAAAGACTCCGTACAAATTTACACCGATGGCTCCAAACTGGAGGGAGCCAAAAATGTGGTCAAGGCTGGATAAGAGGTGCGCGGCGGCTCTGTTTAAAATCCAAAGAAGTAGGTTCAGCACTGTTATCGGGGTTATTACGGGGCATTGTATTATAGGAACGCATGCGAGGCGTATTGGTCTTGGACACCTTAAAAATGATTTCTGCAGAAGCTGTGGAGAGGAGGAGGAGGATGAGACTGCTCTTCACCTACTGTGCATACGCCCGGCACTTGGTTGGAGGAGAAAGACTCACCTGGGTGCGTACTATATGGAGGATCTGGATGAACTGTCATGCATAGATATTGGCAGTCTGAGTCGCTTCATCGGTATCCCTTAGTAGAGCTCCAAAACCATCGATAGTGCTAGCGATAGTATTGATAGTTTTATTTTTAATGGACTATCGATGGTTTTTTTTCGATAGCGATAGTATCGAAATTTAAGCGGCAATTTTCAGTTTTGCGATGGCTTCAACGCAAAAAAAAAAGAAATAATATCGGCGTATAAAACGTGACATCGGAAACTGTATTCATTTTTAAAGTTTAATGTTAAAGAAAAAATAGACACAAAGTTCTAAAAATTTTTATTAAGGACTTCAACTATTAGAAAATAATTTAAACTTATATAATAGTTGTAAAATGAACCGTTATATACAATCAAAATAGAAAATTTCGTTATGGGAAAAGTAGGATATCTATACATTTTTTTCGTGTGTTTCACCACTATATATATGTATACACTATATATGTATATATATATATATATGTATATACATCTATTTGTATATATATATATATGTACGCCTGTATAATTTTTAATTAAAAGTGAGAAATTTAGCACTCTTCTAAAAATTCGATACTATCGATAGTTTTATACCGGACTATCGAATGGGCCGACTATCGATAGTTTTGCAGTTTTATCTCTTAGTGATTCCTAGACTAGAGGAGAATGTGAAACTGTGGTATCACAATGGGCCCTGTGTGCGTCTTAAGTATGTCCGCTCATGACTCCATCGGGGGGACAGCCACTTCTACCTACCTACATACCTAGGTAATCTATATGACCCGTTCAGTGTCAGTTTATCGGAATAGACCTCAGGTCCAGTTCCGCATTCCATATTTGAGCCATCGGTGAAGATCGTTAATCGCCGACACCGATGTGAGTGTGCGTTCTCTATGTTCGTCCGAAAACAGTCTCCGGTACCATGTAGTCACATCTCTACTTCATGCAGTATTGAAGCCTGAGTGCAGTTCAACCAGCCACGTTTCGGAGGAAGATGTCCAATGGTTGTAGAGACAAGATGACCTCAAGGCCAGCCTGCGAAGTGGACTTCAGTGCAACCGCAATAATGCCCGTAGGAGAGTATAGGCCGTATAACCGCTGTGTACATCCAGTGAATGATACGAAAGTGCAGGCCCCATCTACTCCCAAACGTCCTTTTGCAGACGCCTTTTACATCGCCTTCGTCATGCTTTCCTCCGTGTTCTTCTTTCAGTACACTTGGGAGTACAGAATGATACCCTAGTACTTTGTGTCCTTTGAGAGTCTCAGAGCCGTTCTGTTCATTTGCGGCGTGGTAAAACTCGTAACCTTGTTTTATTTCCTGGAATGAACAAGAATATGGATATTTAAGAAATAAGTATTAAAGAATTTGGGCATATAATAAGTTTAGAGATGAAACAGAAATCGAAATAGGACTCACCTCTTCTGTTGTCGTCTGTGCTCCTGCATACGATGTGGTGGGCGTTGGCATCGGATCCTTCCTGTCTACCCAATACACCAGGTCCTTAAAGGCACGTGGTGAAGGCTCCTCGTCTTCGTATGCCAAATATAGAAATGCTATTAGGAAGCTACTGCTCCCAGCGCGTTCGCATACTGCCACGATGAGGTTTGGATCGCAGATCTGTGAGAGAAGAACGTTAATTACTTAATTGAAAAGTATGCGGATCCTTAACTTACCGTTTGCTGATGGGACACGAACTGTGTAGAAGTTCGTGCTCTTAGAAGTTCTCTTACGAGCCAGGGCTCCTGGATCAGCGTCACATCCACGTTCACCTTGATCATGAATCGCTAGCAGCCTCAAAAGGGTGCAAATTAATCTGAATCACCTTCAGCCGTTGCGGCCTTACTGCTGTTGTTCGATGACAGGACCAACCATACCAGATTTTCCTGTCCATGGGGCGTAGAAGCTGCAGAGATTCCGGACCTCTTTTAATCCAGAGATCCTTTCCAGCATCTTTGTCCCTTGTTCGGCCGCAAACAATCGTCCAATCGGACGTTTTTACCCCACATTTTATAGTTTAATTAGGGAGAGTGTAGCTTCGGAGTGTAGCCTCCATGATTGGGGGGGAGGAACTAACATCCTGACGATCGTTCGTCGAGCTGAGCACGGGGCCACAACTCTCTTTGGTTGCGAACACAGTTTGTGAGATACTCGAGAGCTTCTTGGTTACTGCATCCTACTACTGTCGACTATAGGATTGCAGTTTTCCTGCTTCATGACGTCAAATAGCGCTCGCATGATTCTCTCCTGCAAAATGAGCCAATTACTGTTTGTCAGCATCATTTCGGCATGCTGTCGGTCAATAATGGCCACCGGACGCTCAGATGGCGAGTTTAAGCTTGCTGAAGATTTCAACCGCTTGTCCTTCGCTACCCGAGTGGAGTCATCCGATTGCTGCCGCTTCGGCGTCGGGGACGATGTGCTTTTCGACGTCGACGGTGTAGAATCTGCAGGACGAGTTTCCGGACCACCAGTTCTTGGGTTCACAACCGTTGCCGCTGAAGATGGTCGATCCCCTTTCGAGCTAGCCGCCTCGTCGTCTTCGTTGAAGATTATGCTTGTTCGCCGGTGATATTGAGTTGGCCATTGGAACCGACAGCGTTCTCGTACTGTAGACCAGTGGGCCGCTGAATATGGGACAGACGCTTCTGAATTTTGGAGAGGAAGATGGAAAATTAGAGGATATAGAAAAAAGAAGGGAGGGAGATTGGTAGTATTTAGTTTGTACTCACCGACTAACCGCCTGACACGTTTAAATCCACCGAATATGACTACTTTGTGTCTATTATCCTACAAGTTACGTGCTTCTAAAGTTTAATTCTAAATATGTGGGGGGAAAGTAATCGATTCGAACGCACTCCTTACTGTAATTAAATGTGGAATATGATATACAGTGTGGTATTTTATTCTAAACGTGTTTTGTTTTTCTTTTAATTTTCAGATCCGATATGAAATCTATAGTTTTAATACTGGCCAATGCTAATGCTGAGATTACCAATGCCAATGTTAGTCCTAGAGATGTTAGGACCCCTTTACTATTGGCCTGTGCCATAGGCAATTTAGCCATAGCTCAACTTTTGATATGGGTAAGTGAGAATAAAAGTGGAAGAAAACTAGAACCTATACAGTTTTTTTCGTTATCTCCTACAGAATGGTGCTAATATCAAGCATACGGACCATGAGGGACGCACTTGCTTGGCTTATGCTCGGGCTGCTCAATCTTTGGCCACAGCCAAGTCTTTAAAAGCAGCCGCTGCGGCTGCTGCTGCTGCTGCTGCAACACAGAACTCAACTACCAATACCAATTCCAGTTTGGCAAGCAATACTTCATCGTCCTCCTCCTCAGTATCGGTATCCAATGCTACAACAAATTCTACAGCCTCTGCGGCTACAGTGTCTAATAGCAGTGCGACTAATAATACAACAACTACAAACGGTGGTATACCGGCGCCTCATTACAGTGTAGAAGAAACGACAGCTTTGGTTGAACTACTAACAGGCCTAGGTTGCCCAGAATCGGCTCCTCTGACAGCCAGTGGCACTTTGCCACGCAGACGTGATACTTTGGGTACACCCTATGAGAAAACCGTCTCGGGGGTGATATAAATATTGTTTTTAAATATTTAAGAAACTTTCTTTTTTAGATATTTATATGTAGTAGGAGCAAAAGTAAGGAAGGAAGGAAAGAAGGAAAAAATTTAAGAAAGATCTGATCTATTGAGATCAATTTAGAGTTTATAAGACAAGTAGTTTTTTTTTTAAAACAAAATTTAATGAGAAAACAAAAACACGCTTAGCTTTTTTCTAAAAAAAAACCAGAAAACAAAAACAAAAAGATCAATAGTATAAAACAAAAACAATTACAATTAAAGCGAAAATTTTCGATTTCAAAAACAAAAAAGAGTTTAAAACGTTATAAACATTAATTTTAAAATTTAATTTTAAAAATCAATTTTAACTTTCCTTTTTATTTGTAACACATACATATGTATGCATATATATAAACAAATATTTTTGTTAACGGGTTACATTTTTGGGCTGTTATTTTTAATTTAATCATGTTTTTTGTAAACTATCCTGTATTTTTAGTTTTTGGTTCCTTTTTATTTTTGTTGAGTTTTACTTTTTTTAAATATAGTTTTGAGTGTATATTTTATAATTTTAAGTTTTGTTAAAATGTTAAAGAACCGCATTTGTTCTAACTGGAAATCGTTTTCGTTTAAATAATTTTTCAAAGAAAAATCTTTTAAATTTAAATATGCAAAACCCTCCCTCCTGTTAATTGTTTATTTCTTTTTTACATAGAAAATCTCTTTTAATTATAATTATTTTTTAATTCTAATTGATTAATTTTTTTAATACGTATCGTACCGTAACGCAACGTAACGTTTAAAAAATTATATCGAATCTTATATAAAATTGTTTTTCCAATTTATGTATGTATGTTTTTGGAAACGTTTATATTGTGTGTATGTGTATATATTATATAAAAATTATTTTTTAAATATAAGCAAATTAGTTTTCTAAGTTTTAAAATTTATTTTTTTATTTCCCTATTTTTTTCTTTTTTTTTTTTTAATTAAAAATGTAATTCAACAAATTACACTCAAAAGAAGTTTTAATTTTATTTTTCTTTTTATTTTTAACCCATACCCATACCCCCTTTGTAGCTCGAAATAGTGTACGAAAATTAAATTAAAAAATAATGCTTGCTTCGGAACATTATGAATTTACAAAAGTTTGCTCATGATTTAGAACCGGCCGGTTTCGAATACTGTTTTCTACTAAGATCTGGCTTACTATACCGTCTATAAATAAAGTATATTAAAATTCGAAATATGGTTGAAAAGCAACACAGCTGCGTTCAAGCTGTATTTTTCACAACCTGCTAGAAACTAAGTGATCCTAATTAATTAGTGCCGCCTCAGTAACAGATTCTGTTATGATATAACACCAGGCTATTGCATTGCCTAGAGGTGAAATCAGTAACCTGGTTAATCAATAAGGAAATACAAATGACAAGTATCTAGCCATCTCTACTATGGAATTTTTCACATGACAAAGCCTTCATTTCGAATAACGAAATTGAAAAAAATCAATTTGTCGACAGGATAAAAACCTGAAAATACTTCAACATTGTGTTTATAATTATAAGACCATAGGTCTTATCGTATAGAACATCAAGTAAATAAATAAATAAAATAAACAATGCTATGAATTACATCTTTCTAAAGAAAAGTGTAAACACCAATAGATGGATCGCATTATTAACAGAACTATAACCATCCCAAGTATTTTCCTAAGGATTGTAGCCCAAACTTAGAGAATGTTGTTTTTCAAATTCCCCAACCTTAGGGAATTATCCGCGTAGAAACGACGTTTGATGTGCCCTCACAAAAAAAGCTAATGGCGTCAAATCGCATGAACTCGATGGCCAATTGACATTGCTAAAACGTGAAATTATCGTTATTGGAACTAATTTTGCAATAAAGCCAAAATTAATTATATTATGCGGATTGTGTTACCGCCTTGTTGAAATTAATTGCCACTCAGTTTATAATTTTCAACTACGAGGCCAAAAAAACCGTTTATCATTCGATCATAGTGCTCTAAACTGACTGTAGGAGCTCTTTAAAGATCATTTACGAGCGAATACGGCCCAGTAATATCTCCAGACCACAATGTGTAGCAAAGAGCCGTTTGTTGTATGCAACGGTATTTTAAAAACCGAACTATCACGAAATCTAGAACCATCTGAAACCAAAAAAATCTCTTCCAAAAGAAGGAAAGCTCATTTCTGATATATCTGCTCTTTTACTCTAAGAATTTTTATCTCTCAGATTATAAAATTAGTAAAAACCGTTGGGCGAACAGAGGGAGGTAATATCCTTCTTTTCCATCAGGAAACAATGGCTATATGATACACTTATGTATTCACCAGCCAAACAAGAAAAAGAAACTTCAGTTTATTTGAAATCAACCACAGTCGAATGAATTCAAAAAACAATAACCGCAATAGATAATAAAAAATCTGGCTGACTCTAGATCAATAAATAATCTTTCAAGGAGAGTAGCTTTCGACTAAGAAATTATCCCAAAGCGATTTTCTTTTAAGGAAAGTGGTAGAGAAACTAAAGAACACCATTCCAACTTTTACAAAAGTCGGAAACCTCAATCGTTTTTGATATATACACAGAGCGCCATAAGAGAGTCAACACCCACTATAATTTTAAATTTTCTATTATAAAAAATATACTTGTAGCACAACAATAATTTTTGCGATTTATTTTATTATTTTGCAATAAATAAACGTTTTTAATTTATGGAAATTTATTCGACTATTCTCATTTACTTTTCTCGCTATCCTAAGAAAATGAATTATTTCAGCGGTGTTTACTCACTTTTGACGCTCACTGTATATAAGCAGTGCGTACAAAGCGTAGTGTGGTTGCTTTACATGCTGGCTTGTATAGAGAATTTTTTCGATCATTAAATGACCAAAGCAGTCGAAGAGATTGAAAGAATATATCGCCTTCATTTTCGTTTTAGGCGAGAACATTTTCGAAACAAGCAATCAGATGCCATTTTAAACCATTAGAAAAAAAGTAAAATATAAATTTAAAAAACGACAATAATTTTATAGACCAATGGCAGGATGCAGTTGCCTTCTGAGCAAATAATAAATATTTTTTAAAGCAAATAACTTTCTTAGAAGAAAAATTTTTGTTTTTAAACTAGTTCCTTCAAAAGTCGTTTGGAGATATTTCTAGTTCTTTTTGAGTTCTCCCAAGAGCAATTTAATTGTATATCAGTTTTGATTAGAATTCTATTAATTTGGCAAACAATAGAAAAAGTTCTGAAACTTGAAATTATGCACTATTTCTGCTATAAAGGATTTTAATGTGACATCAAATGATTCAACATTTTTCCTTATAAAACCAATAAATTTTAAATAATTATAAACACAATACCAAAATAAAAATTAAAAAAAAATAACGAAAAAAGATAAAAAAAAACTTAGTATTAAACAAAAATAAACAAACAAATTAGCTTTTTCCAAAAACAATCACAAAAAAGAAATAACAAAATTTCAATATTAAAGAATTTCACCTTAAACACGCTTAAAAATTAAAAATATTGGTTATAAAAAAATTAAAATATTTTTACAGAAAATAAAAGAAAAAAACAAAATTTAATACGTAATAAAACAAATAACATTGCAAGTATACACAAACATTTGTTAACAAAAAAAAAAAGAAACAAAAAAAAACATTTTAAAATTTTGAAAAAATTAAAAAAAAATATTAGCAAAAGAAAACAAATCTCAGTTTTATTAAATATATTACGATAAAAAGATTAAAATAAAATTAAAAAAAAAAATAATTAAAAATGCTAAATCGCAAACCATTGAAATCTCATTGATTTGGAATGCAAATAAAATTTATATAATTAACCATATTGTAGTGTAATTTATTAAAACATGGTGTAATTTTTTTTTAAATATTTAATTTATATAAAATGTATAAATGTATTGCATAATAATTTATTAGAAAAAGAAACAAACAACATTATATTGTTTAAAAAATAATACAAAAAAAAAAATCACAATTTAATTGGAAGGCAAAACAAACAAATAAAAAAAATTATAATAAAATATTATAAAATACCCCAAAAACAGGTTGTTTTTATTTATTTTGACGCTTCGAAAGTATAAATCGAAACACAGAATTTGAGTTAAACAAACTCGATTTCTATTGAGTATTTCAATCTGAAAAGGTAATCGAAATACAAAATTTCAGTCAGTGGTTTCAAAATCAACGAATTGGCAATGCTGTCAGCTATTAAATATCTTTCGTCATACCATTTACGAATATGATTCGTTTAAACAACCGAAAAACGCATAACAAAGGTGAAAATTTACTACAACAGTGGTGATTCATTATGGCGTACTTTATATTTAGATTTACACACATTCACGCCTCAAAGCCGGCTCGTCACTCACAACGACGTAGATTTGCCAACTGGGTGCTTGCTATACAAGTTTTCAATATCGGGTTACACAGTTCCCAATCAGTGTTTAAGTCAACGAGTAAACTTGTCTTATATGGGGCTCGCGCAACCCGATGGCTACTGTAGGAAAGTCATTGCATCCGAAAAATTATATAGGAAAGAGTCTGCAGTATAGGGAATATACGATACCATCTTTCTCCATCTGTCAGTAGAAACACACCAGAGATCAGCAATAAATCGTATTTTCGCTACTCATAGGTACTTATGAAATTTTGAGTATGAGTGAGTCAAGAGTATTAAAATTCAACTACTCTGATTCATTCGTACTCGCTACAACATTGATTTATAAGTATAGGTTGCAATGAGTATGAGTATAACGTTGACATCAAACTCACAACATTCGATTCATTGTTTGATTCATACGCCTACTCATTCAGATTCATAAATTTAGAAAAATACTTATAATACTCATGAATGATTCGAGTCACTCGAATCATTCATCAAAATTTACAGTAGTAGTTATTGTTGCATTTACAAAAGAAGAGAAAAGAAAAGACAGCAAGCAAAGCACACACACAACCTTCTAGCGAGTATTGTGGTGTTCGTACTCGAATCATACTTATTTTGTGCTTCGTGTATATGTTGAATCATGGAGAGTCGAAATCAACATCATCGTGCGTATTGTTAAGTATGAGTACGATGAGTATTTCTAACTTTGAATTTGAGTAGTATGAGCATGATATTAAAATAAGTATGAATGCGTATAAGTAGCTGAAATTATAAGTATGACTCGAATCTACTCATCGTTTTGAATACTCGTTGCTGATCTCTGAAACGCACCTTTAGCGGCTCTGGATGCTGTCCTTCACATACTGCCGATTGAGGAATACTCATATATAAAGAAGGTGGCAGCTAGAAGCCTCTTTTAGACTGAATTAATAAGTCTAGAAAGTTCCTCTAGGGTAGACACTCGGTACTGTTCACATGTCGCAATCAAGTCATTTCGACTACCGGAATGACGGATGATTTACTTCGGACGGTTTACTTCTGTGATACACCGTGTGTGGTTACACCTGATGCGAACTCTGATGAATAGGTTCGCTACGCTATTTTCATGGATGGGTCCAAAGTGCAGATACGCATTGGAGCAGAAGTCTTAATATATGAAACTAATGCCATGGACTCGTACAGTCTTCCAACGGAACGTAGTGTTTTTCAGTTGAAAATTCTAGGAGCTGTTAAAGAAACATATATCCAAGAGTTAAAGGCTAACAATTTATGTAGATAATCAGACAGCAATGAAGGCTTTGTTCATATCGTTTCTAGACTGCTAAGCGATCTTAAGTTGGACTATCGAATAAGGTAGTTGCAGATAAACTTTTCTTTGAGAACAACGTTGGCCAGGCCATCACTGTCAGCTGCGAGCACCAGATCGCGATGGTTACCAACTTCTTTTGGTTGGAATTGGATGATCTGGACACCAACGACATGTGCTTTCAACAGGCCATAATGACATTATAAGAAGAAAAAATTTCGATGATATCTCACACACACTTTGTCCGATTAAAATTTAAAGATAGAAACCGTCTAAAAGAAAGACCTAGTCTTTAAGTATTAACTCTTTGCGTGCTAACAAAAACTGCCTGCTGCTGTTCATGATAATTACTATGCCCAGCGTATTTATTTCGCATTTTAGTAAGTCTTTTCGTCAGCTGTCTGGCTCTAAGGCAACGTACCCAGAAATACTAAGGGACATGAATTTAGGTTTCCTACCATTTACTTACACTCTTTAACTGTATTATTTTATTTTTTATTGTCGTTTGTAAACACATTAAAACAATATCGAAGTATTAATTTTTAATTTAATTTTATTTTCTTTTCAAATTTTTTTTTATCACAATAATTAATGGGGTTTTGTTTATCGTATTAAAATATGAAGTGGTATTATTGTTTTGGGAAATAATGATGCTCTTTTTGTAAATTTGTCTGAACTCAAATCTTTTTCAATATTTAAAAACATATTTTGATATTTCGAACAATTGGGGAGATGAGGAGCATTATAAAATTAAGAATGTTTTCGAACATACGGTACAATATAATATGGCTTAAGAGGTATGTTATTATCAAAAACATATGTATGTATGTAAGTGATGTTATTAAACATAGAATATAAACTTATATTGAATATTGTATGTATATTGTAAATGATGAGAACTTAATATAATATTCGTAAAATATAAATGTCGTAATGGAGAAGAAGTGATAAGTTAAGTGTATAAATGATAGGTTATAGGTTTTAATTTTTTTAATCGGAAAATGAAGACGAAAATATTTTTGAATTTAACAATTTTAGGTTGTTCTGTATAGTAAACTCTAAGTTAATTCTTACAATAATTTATGCTATTTTAATATTGTTTTATAAAAAAATAGCCAACTAAGTTCTATGCTTAACCAGTATACAGAGACGTACGCTTAGAGGAAATACTAAAATTTATTTTTTTATTCTTGTTTTCATATTAATTGAAAGCTTTTAAATATCATATAATTTACTTGTTTTTTGTTTGCTTGTTTTTTTGTTTGTTTTTTTTAAGTAAGTAATTGCATTATTTGCTTTTATAATTTCTGGCTTGGTTGTTGGTTTTACTAATAATAATTTGTTATCGTATATAAATATGGTTGGTTTTGAAAGCTTCGATTCGAAATCGATAATACATAAATAATTATTAAAATCTTATTAAATTGTCTTCCATTTATAATTTAAAAACATTGTAAACTTTAAGTTTTCTTTAATAATTCTAATTTCGTTTTGGGAATTGCACCAATTGCAAGTTGATTTCAGAAAATTGTAGATATCGAAAACGGAATCAAGGATATGTCATCTCTACATCACATCGTTTTAAAAACGTAAAGCATAATATTGAAAAGTTAGAAGTCAGATTTCTTTAGGCAAGCATATAAGTCGCATTTCTAGTAATTTGTTTGTAATTTTTTTTAATAGACAGACATAAAATGAGTACATATATATAATAAAATTTGGCACTTTCAAATCAGTAATAATAATTTTAGGACAAGATAACTGTCATACACAATTGGAAAGAGCTTAAATTCTACAATTATATGCTTGTTTTGCCTTTTTTCTAAATTTTTAAAACTTTTTAAAATCAGCACATCTCGTTTTTTAAACCTAGCTTTACAGTCATCAGCAGAGTAATTAATAATATAGATTTACTTTGCAAAACATTGTCCATATCGAAATTTAAGGAGCCTGAATGTTTAATCTGCTTCGCCATTGGTCAATGTTGCATATTCAGCATTAGTTTTTGTTGAATTTTGTCAATGAATTGTTGCAGATTTCGGCAAAATATTTCAAAGTATTTTATTATTATTATAATTTTAAAAAAGTCTTTGAGAATCGTTTTCAAAAAGTATGTTAGAGATTTGGCCGCCTTAGAACCACCATTTCTATCTCTGCGTATAAAATTGTAATATTTAACGCAAATAAAAACTATACTTTCACTTGTGATACAGAAAGATACGAGCGTTCGTCCATCGCTGTCTTCGCAAGATTATCCGCGTATTCTGGTTGAGAACAAAGCCTAATCAGAAGCTTTAGCAAATGACAGAGCAACAGTAATTAGCGATTGAAATAAAAATAAGGAAATGACGTTGGATCGGCCATACCAGTAGAAGGCAATCAAATTTCAAGGCATCCTACAATTGGTATAGTTTGAAAGCCGCAGAGAACAGAAAAAGGGTACGACCTGCCCACATGTGAAGAAGACAAGTTGAAGCCGAAGAAAAGTTCTAAATTTCGCCAATATGTTTATAAAGTCTTGAACCATTTTATTTAAAGATCTCTTCAACATTTTTCCAAGCGAAGGAATTCTTTAACTGAAAAGTGTAGCACACAGTAATTTAGATGCTCTAAAATTTTCTGAAATTAACTTGAAAAAATATTTCAGGAAGATTTTTCTTACAATACTCTTATTAACTACACACTAATTTGGAGGCCTTACACTAAACAGCACACACTTTCAAGGACAAACTATGAGCAATTTGTTATATATATATGTATGTATGTGCTAAGATTGTTGTTCTGGTTTCCATTAAATACCATTTTGACAAAAGTTTATAAAATTAATTTAAAAAAAACCACAAAAAATTTTGTTTACAAAAAAACGAGAAAAATTGTTTTGTAAAATACTTAATAAGCTATGCCTTAAAACATATACATATGCTATATATGTATGTATGTATGTTTGTCTATATATAGATGTCTGTCTATATACATAGAGCACAAACTTAATACTAAAGAAGTTATAGTAAATCAATTGCATGATTTTGATCGTATGAAACGGGGGACAATGTTAAATAATAAAAATCTGTGTGTATATGTACGGGTGTATGTATGATGTGGGAGGGTGTGAGTGTATGTATTTAAATCTAAAAAAATATTGTTTTGTTTTGCTTTGCTTTTCTTGCAAATTAAATTTACGAAGAGCTGTTAGATCCAGCCGTGCTTACATCCTCACAGATGGTGTGTAATTTTTCCATTTCAGACTTTGTGACTATATTAATGCTGCTAACTTTGGCACGTTGATAGGCAACGACTGTATTCTCACCCAAACATTTAATACAAACATAACCGATAAGTACGGCTATGCCTACAGTCATGACACGTATTAAGGGGTCAACATAAAGTTGTATTACCACCCAGGCCGAAGCACCCGCTACACACATGAGCGTAATTAGAATGACAGTCTTGGACCAGTGTTGTAAATTAAAACCTTTTTCCCAATCGAGCCTATAAGTTGGGGGGGAGAACAAAATAGAAAAAAAATTGTTAAATTAAAAAAATAGACCGTATAGGAGGACAAGAAGGCGAAAACTCTTCCTTAAAGCAACGAAAGCAGGTAATATATAAGCATAAAACAGCAATAGCATTAACTATAATCAGGAAAACTGATCAAGAATTTACGATTTTGCAACAATTGTAGCAGGAAAATAAATATTTAAAGCATTAACAGAAACAAAGAAAATAAAAAACAATAAATCGTTCACATAACATAATCAATTAAAAAAAAGCAAGCAATTATTCGAAAAACATTACTAAACAATCAAATAGCAAAGAGAATAACTCATAATTATTAAATAAAAAAATTAAAAAAATTGTTTTTCTACTCACTTTTTAGACTTCTCTATTTCATAGGGAAAACCGCAAACTTTACACGATAATTGAGCCTCTGTGTTGCTACAGCTCTCCACCAGCCAACGTTTTAAACATTCATGATGTACGGACGACACGTCGCCCGTACAGCGGCAAGGTTGTATTAAGGGTTCGGGCTTATCGTTGTCATAACAAATCCAGCAATCTTTTTTATTCAAAAACGATTGACCCTCTTCGGGTGATAAGGTTTTCGTTTCGGCTGAGGTGGTGGGTATCGATGGGTCAATTTGTCTTGATATTAATTTGCGAGGATTTAAGATCCATAATTGCTCGGGGGCCATAGAGTTCCATAAACAGCAGGGAAACCACAAAGCAACACCAATTTCCACAATACGAAACACAATATCATGCCAATTGCGTGAATAAACAGGCACTCTAAAATCAATAAAAAGAAAGAAATAAACATTTGAACATAAAAAATTAAACATTTCGTTTAAAAAAAAATTAAAACTCACTTTGTTTTCCAAAAATCTCCCAATGTCTCTGATGTTAAAAATCCGACAATCACTATAAGCATTATTGCCTGCGACAGCAAACCAAGACGTGATTGATGCAATTGTGAAGCATTTACAATGGCTTCACTGGGTCCCAAAATTTTACCCGTTTGATCATAGACAAAACCGCCGCGTAATTTGAAAAACACTTCTACACCATAGATGAGGAAAAAGACCACAACTATTAAGAGTAAGACCGCGTAACAACCATTAAAGATGTGAGCATAGGGCTGTCGTTTCGAATTAATTAGTGATGAAAAGACTTCAACCCCGTATAGACTGTACAAAAAGAAATTGAAGGCAATAAAGCCAATAAAACTTTTCGATAAAAATTGTGATTTCTCCCAGCGTATGTCACGTAAATGAAAGATCTGAAAGTAAGTAAAATCAAATACAAATATTAATGCGGGGTGTTTAAAATATTAATTAAAGAGCGTATGTTTTAGAATTTATCTGTCATACTCCGCTACAATATAACGAATGATGTCTTTAATGACAGTAATGTATTGAACTCTATTGATTCATTACATCGTCGTAAATTTTCCTACCAAAGGGTGACACGCAAAATCGACAAGCTTTCAACATTTATTACAACGGAACAGGAAGGAGCCCTGATGCTGGAATCATTTGTACGATCGCGAAATGCGAGTTCCGTTATAAATTGGAAAATACAGCTGCAGCGTCTTTCAGGCATAGATTCTTCAAATTTGGATTCTTACGTGATTGGATTTTTAGGCAATTAGGTCGATCTGGTGTGAGTCACACGACTAACTCGTGATTGTAAGTACTCCATAAGAATCCTTAGACCAGAAGGATATGTCTATGTTGAGTATGGATCTAAATAGTTGTATACCTAACAAAATGACGGCTGATAATCTTGCTACACTCGGACACCACTCTATAGATAAAGCGTTCGTTGGTGTTAATCGTCCCATCAGCCACACTTTAGATTCTCCGGGAGATGGAGTAGGTAGAGGAAGCAGTGGCGCTGGGAGGACAGATAAGAATGTTGCGTAACCGAGGATTTTTGGTCTTCGATCGATGATGGTAAAACCGGATTGCTGCTGGGCTTAAAACATTAGTCCAGCGAGAGATTGGAGACAGGGTTCCTTACAGGACATTGTAATGTTAGATCGCGGACAAGGATATGAAACAATTGGAAATGACGAAAATTTAAAAATATCGAGCATCTCCTCACTAACTGTCCAACACTTGATAGGAGTAAGGTAAAAACTTGTAAAGGGCGATCTGAACTCCCTGTTAGATACCTTGAGATTTATAATAGGATTGAGCTAGCAGAGATGCGAACGTTCATCCCACGAAAGTGAATAATCCACTATAAGCTATTCTTATTCTTTTCACATCTGTCCAACCCTATTTTCTATGGGGTAAGTACTACCAAACCGTCCTCAAATTACAATTGCAAAACAGAGGAGTACCTTTTACCACAGCTAATGACAAAACTGTCTATACTGCCGATTAGTTTTGGTTTTTACACAAAAACTTTGAAACCAGGAATAAAATCATTTCGTTTTTAATTGAGTTTAGTTGCTTACTGTAATTCCATTCGACTGAAATAATGAGATCCCATTCGAAGTGTATTGAGCCATTTCATATTAAGATTTTTCCTTTATAATTCGGACGAAATATTTTTCTTTACTTTAAACAGGCTTCACTTTCATTTTCATTATTAAATGAAACTGAATTTATTGAAATAAAATCCGAATTTTGTTTGAACAAATGTAAGTCCATTATGAATATAATTTTCACTTTCACTCAAATTTATTGGGGTGTTACAAAATATTAAAAATAAATTCATTGTAATTAAATGAAAACTTACACAAAGCACTGTTAGGACTCATTTACAACAGAAATAATTGATAAAAAAATTTGTTTTAATTGCCACTTAAAATGAAGTCTTTTAAGAATACTTTTGAAATCAATCGATCAAACCAAAAAATAATACGTCTTTAAATGGCTGTATTTAAAAAGGGAATATTAATATTCGAAAAGAAATAATAAAAACCAACTGCACAACAAAACTTAAGCTTCTTTATTATATATTCCCATATTAGCATCAAAACCACCAAAAGCGAAAAGATTATTAGTGTGAGAGGGTGGGAGAAAACTGCAGAGTATATATGTATAATACACATACAAATAATAATTCAAATATTAAACTAAGAATAGAAAAGCAACACACATCAATTACCGTTTGTCTATAAGTTAAGTGCCAATGCACCTGATCGATCACAAAACAACAAAAATTTCAAGTGTTACCCATAAGTCATCGGTCATAACAAATCGAAAAAATGTGTTTTTGTTATAAATAAATGACGTTTTTTTTCTTTTTAAATTTTTGCGACTGAAATGTGATAAACCAATCGAAAACAAACATACATATGTGTAGTGTATAAATTGTTACTTGAGTACAACAATGTTTTAAGTGCAATTGTTCTCGGCACATTCATTAATAAATTAAAAAAACAAAAATCTTAGATAAAAACACTAATTGAATAGAAATTTGGGGAAGTATAGCCAAGTTTACAAATAAAAAGGAAAAAATTCCCAACGTTTTATATAGGCTTCAAACGGTATCACTGATTTAGAAAATCTGGGTTCATTTTTTTTTTCCTTTTTTAAATTTGTGTTTTGAAAACAGTCAGATCTTTAAGTAGCATTAGAAGGAATTTTCCCTAAGCTGAAATAACTATGTTCTAAGAACTTACTAAAGCCACGTGATAAACGGCAGAGAGACCGCTCAAAATGTTACCAAAGACACTGTGCTATAGCAGTCAAACGTTTAATGACGTAAATCAGGTAATCAGATAAATACAATCCCAGAATCTATTCACCAATGCTCAATATAGCAACGAATGATGTATCCTGCACTCCTTTTTAACCACCCAAGTAAAAATAACAACACTTTTGGATTTGTAGACTAGATAGTTAAAACTTACTACAAAAGCGGTGACTCAAAGGTGGCCACTTTACGTGCATTATGGTCTAATAAAGAAACTTGGCGACAGTTTTAGTTCTGCTGCAAATGTGGCCAGACGTGTCAATCATCGCAATGTATGCACCGTCGAAAATACCGCCTCTGCTAGAGAATTGTTGACTAAAAATCCTATGACATTCGACACTATCGGGCCCTTTTATGGCGTAGTTTGCATTTGGATTTGTACCTTTCTCCATAGTAAGTTTAACTCAAACAATAATTAAACTCGGCTGACGATTCATAACGACATAAATAAGCTGATTAAGAGTTAGAACAAAATTATTTTGAGCAACGCAGCTCATTTCTAACGCAGATATTGCGTCAATAAGCAACATTGTTGCATATGAGGTTAAGAGAAGATAGAAATGATGGTGGATATGTTTATGTATCCGGAAAAACTGATTGTTTGGTACAAATTACAGTCTGGTAGTCTCTTTGGGCAGTACATTTTCAAAATTGTCCCTTGAAAAACCATAACAGTCAATTCAAAGCACTATGCTAGAATAAGAAGCGACATTTTTGGTCTGCAATTGAAGATTATAAACTGGGTGGTAAGTGGTTTTAACAAAATGGCACTACGAACTACACAACACGATCGATTTTAGCTTTATTGCATGAGAAGTTTTCAAAAATAGTAATTTAACATTTTGAGGGCATCAAATGGCCACCAGGATCTTGCGATTGGACATCGTTAATCCCATAAGGATTATGTGAAAGAACCTGCCTAAGCAGGAATTCTTATAGCGTTGGGACATTTGAAAACCAAGAATCCTAAATTTATCACCGTAATTCCGCACTAAATGTGCGAAAAAGGATTGACTGTTGCAAATAATTTAGTCGTTTTTAAATGAAATTAGGTTTCGTTCATAATTACAAGGTCCAAGCATTAAATCTTCAACGACTTTATGTGCAGTTTATTTAACTGACACTTTTGAAGGCGAAAAAATTACTAATCCGTTATAAATAGGTATGTATGTATGTGAGTACATATAAAATAATTATTTTTACAACCACAGAAGAAATAAACATTTTGTTGATAAAATTCGTTTAAGGCAAATAAATAAATTCTGTTTATCTAAAACAACCACAGAAATGCATAAAATAAAACGATAAAAATTTTAAAATTAAAAAATAAATAAAATAAAAACTGTTGCCATTTTAAAAATTGGAAACAAAAGAAAAAAACGTATTGTAAACAATAAAATAAAATGAAATAAGAAAACTTACCTCAGCCCACATGCAAACAATTAATGAAGCACAGCTCATTAATAGAGGATAATAGGCAGACATGAGAGTAACGGCCCATTGAGGTTGTAGATCCAGCTGGAAATAAAAACAAAAATTAAGGAAATTAAATATTTTTCTTTAAGATTTTAAGAAACTAAAGCTTACCGGTGTGGTAAAATAGGCACCTCTCAAACTGGCCGCTATAAATACCATGAAATAGAGCATTTTTTGTGTGGTAATACGACAAGCTCTTAATACCGAGGGCTGTTTAAGTCTTTGATATTCTGCTACTATGCATATAAATAATTGTATAACCGATACCAAGGCTACCAAATAGAAAACACTCGATATGCCAGCATAGTAGGGCAAATTAAAACCGCTACATTCATCGCCGGCATAACGAATTTCACACAGGCAGGTGCCATTTAAACAATCGCCTCGTCCCGAACAGGTGGCCGTATTGAGATCATCATGGTTAAAGGGCTGTAATTGCCCGCTACTACTCGATGTAGACTGTTGTAAAACGCTCGAAGAGCACCTCATTAAGCTATGAAAACTCGGTAGCATTCTATGTGTGAAAAGTTAAGCTGTAATTGAAACAAAAGAAAAATTATTAATTTAATATGGGAATAAAGTTTTAAAATATCGAGAATAATTTATAAAACGATAATTAATTATTTAAACATGCAAACGTAGATAGAACTTGAAAAAAGTTGAATTTTTTTTAAAAAAGTTGACAATTTCAGTTTGAAAACGTTGGGGCTTATTAGGCTAACAAATCAAAATACATGACAATAACAAAAACAAACTTTACGAAATATTTATGAATTAATGTGAGAAATAAACAAATGAAACGTAAATGAAATAAATAAAAAAGATAAATAAATAATAAGTAAATAAATTTAGTGGACAGGGCTCTATTTCACAGACGTAGTTTAAAGGAAAATAAAAAAAATTTAATTAAAAATTTTTAAAATTTTCTTAAAAAAAACAATACAAACTGTGACGTTTATACATTACATTGTATCTTTAGGAATAAAGTCCACATTTCATTTAATTGATCTCAATTTTTATACTCTCTTAAGTAAAATGTTTCGTACTAAAAATAATTGAAAATAAATTTATGATTTCGTACATGAAAACAAATAAAACGAGAGGAGTTCGTGCCTTACAGCATATTTATGAAAAACAAAAGACAACTAAGAAAATAAATTAATTTGAAAAGGGCAGCAGCTAAATTTATGAATTAAAAACAATCAAATAAATACGAATTTGAAATGATGATGACTAAGCAAGCAATAGGGTCACTTGTTCGTAACGTTTATTGAATAAATTTCTTTTGACTTTTTCATGCGAAAAACATAAACAGTGAATTATTAAAATAATGGAAAGGAAATTTAACAAATAAGAAAAAAAACTTAAACAAAATATCTCTGAAACCCCATCCCTATTGACAAAGAGAAATCGAGGCAATAAATTTTTATAAGCTTCTATTGAGGCCAGCTTTCAATCAACAATATTACTTGCATCAATTGTGTTTCAGTTTATGCCAGTTCACGAGCGTTAAGCATATGTATTTTCCACTATTTCTCTTATAAAAATTTTAAAATGAGAAAAGGAATCAACAAACCCGGCTTGATCGATTCATGAGTATTGCAGCGATCATAACAACAGATGCTCTTAGAACTTGATCATCTAAGACATTAACCTTAGATACTACCAAAGATGTTGGCGGAACAAGTATTGGCAAACGTAACGACGCGACTAACCCCACAAGAGGATGCAAGTACGGTCATGACAAAATCTTGGGTATAGTTTATTTTGATATCCCCTATTAACTACACGATGCCTAAAGCCCGCTTGCAATATTGGTTTTACAATTAAAATACCGGGTAAATCTGGATACGGTTATAATGGTTTATATTACCTAGAGAAAGTCATCTAAGTATTGATTGACGGATACTAATTAGTCGGATGTGACATATTTTCACAACTGTGTATGTACGAATCCGGTTAACAGAGTATATCGAGTGGAAATACACGTGTATTTACTGACAGTAAAGCGATTATTAGATTCCTAGAGAATGAATAACCTAACATTCTCTCAAATAGATTCCTTGCATGGAACCATGGAAGGCCAAAAGAAAGCTTATATGTACATTTGCAAAGGCTGGTTCAACATATAATGCGGCTCTGAAATATCGCGATGGTCGGAGGCATAAGACAAATATGGTTCTATTGAAATGACTTAACAAAAGTTTAGCTGGTGTCACACACATTTTGCTTGAGAGGAGTCGTCTCCGATTCTCACAACTTTTCCTTTCCGTGGAGTGATCAAAGAATTAACAGTGACAGTGAATTCCCACATGACGTTTGATAAATTGGGTGGTGATCTTACTGCAACTACTCAAATAGTCCAGTCAGTCCCATACTATTATCGAGTTAACCTTATACGAGCAGAACCCAAGTTGAATAGATGACATGAACTTCTGCTTGAATGACACCCAAGAATTTCTACATCGTTTCCGAATACTTCTCAGATTATCTTCACCTTACCTTTCGCAACATATACTCTTCTAAATATCTTTGCCTACTCCATAGAATCAACATAACATAATTAGCCATTTCAACCCTTCAGTCAGGATTACGGCTTAGCTTCTCACACCACTCATGTTGTGTGTGTTAATTTTATACATGAGTGTCGGGAACTACAGTCTAAAGTCGATTCCGAACGACAGATTTTTGAGAAACTTTTCATGGCAATTTTATTTACTCTCAGAGTTTTTGCCAGAAATCTGATGAGAGGAAATCGCCGAAGAAATATTTTTTTCATATTTCGTTTTTATGTCTGACCTGGGGGTTTGAACTGTGGCCTTACGTCTTATAAGCCAAAACACTACCTACTAGACTATCGGCAATTTCTCCTTTCCGTAGAGTGCTCCAAACAATCAACAGAAACCGTAATAAATCAGAGGGTTACCATATAGAAAAATACCATTATTGAGTTGTCCTTATGTGAACCGAATCCAATTTGAATTGAGCACCTATTTCGATGGTGTGAACCGAATTTCCGAAAATTTCATTGTTCTAATCACTCTAGTAATTGTAATGACAGGTCCCTTCATCTTGCTTATGCGTGGAAACAGCATCTTTCTTCGTATACGTTGTCAACGAAAATTCTTTCATTTTAATAAGTGAAGAAAGCATTATGCCTTAGTAATAATTTTCTATTCCTGTCACATTATCGACTGCGATCCGATAATTGTAGATTTGACTGTATACTATATATAATCGGTATTGAGCCTATATATGTACATTGAACATTATGCCAGCCATGCATGACAATTAATATTGATAAAAACATTTATACGCTTAACAATTCTGCCTTTTTTGTTTTTACTTTGTTTTTTTTTTTTTATTTTTATGGATGGATGTAAGTAAAGTCAATTGCTTATTTTATATACAACAACTATACGCTATGCACAGAGTATAGTTGTTTTAAACTATAGGAAATTGAAAATTTAAAAAAAAAATACATAATGTTCCTACAATAAGACAAAAAAAAAAACAAAAATGATAGGCAGTCAGTGACACAAACAAACAGACAGATATATATTTGCGTATCATATAAATGACATTACTTGACAATAGCCGTTCATATCTACTTATATCGGTGATAAAATATAACTCATACTTATTATTGTTGTTATTATTTAAAATTGCAACAACAAAGTTTGAAATAAACGATAGAAATTTGAAAACTTAATTAAATTAAATATGTTTAAGGGTTAAAGAACCACACTTTTGAACATTTTATCATCTATTGCCTGGTAGATCGAGAAGCGAAAGCAAGAGTAAGTATGTAAGTATATGAATGAGTATGTCCGTAGTGTGAGAGAAAGTATGACGACACTTATTTATTTATTTTTGTGGTAGGTTGATTTATACCATAACCATAGGATATGTGACATACCATAATAGTTAAAGGAAATGGAAATTGTTGTTAGGTATTCCCAGTACATTAAAAAATAATTTTAAACTAAAATGTTTGTAACAAAATGTAATCAAATTCAATACGCCTATAATTTCAACATGAAAACAATGTTCAATTACCTTTCTACTAATTCTAAAGATATTAAAAGACCACTAGTGTTTAGTTGACGGACTTTTTGAGCGAATAACTACAACCTATTCCAACTCCCGACTGTTCACGCTGGTTATTAGTTAACTACTTAGTTTTTGGCATAACAGCTCACCGAAATGTTTACTCACTTCTTTTTACCTCACCGAGAATATGTAAAATAAAGATCTGATCACGCCACAATCTTGCATCTTATGATATAGGATTACTTATTGGCCGTACAGCATCAATGATGGCTGGATTATTGAATATTTCATGGTGACTTGAATATTCCAGTGCTTCAAGAGTTGCTGGTTTATCAGCAAAAACCATAGACTTAACATAAACCCATATAAAGTCATCTAGAGGCGTTAAATCGCACAAACACGAGGATCAACTTCTGCAAAGAAACTTGCAGCCAAATTGATTTTGTAGTAAATCGATTCTTAAGCTTGCTGAATGACAAGTTGTACCAACTTCTTGGCATCATTAGCTAATCAATTCCGCCAGTATGGCTCGATAGTTCACTCCGAATGAAATAAAGGCCGATGACTCTCCCAGTGTGTAAACCACACCAAACAGTCGTTTTAATGGGTGTAATGCTGATTCGTTTATCACTTGATGATCTTTCATAAAAATGTTCACCTTTGGCGAATTTTAAATAAGCACCTTTAGAGAAAATGCCAAGCTTGTGATGGCAGTTTGGCATCAATTCTTATACGAGCTATATTTTATAGGTATAATAAGCCAGGTATCTTTTTTAAAAATTCCCACATATTCAATAAGTTGAAAAAGACGAGGAATCTACATTTCGTACTTTTTTGTTCAAGAATTCAATCTACAGTAGCATTATTCTGTTCGGTACCCACTTTTTCTTATCTTGTTGGTGGTTTTAAGTCGAGAAGAGTAAAATTAGTGTGAAAATAATGAACAACTGCAGAAGTAGCTTGCTCACTAGGCCGATGATTATATTAAGCTGTAAAATGGATGAAATGCTCAATGATCTCTGTGAACAGATTTATTTTTTCTGACATTCAACGACTCATGATGATTTGTCAAACCTTATGAAATACAATTCTAATAAGGATTTAGTAACAAAAGGTGAGGTAGTGAGATTGATTACAATTCCAATAAGGAATTACTAATAAAAGATGAAGTTTTTAGAAAACAGGACACAGTAAAAGCATTATTATGTATGTCGTCCATAATTATATTGCGTAACAAATTCCAATTACTTGTTAATTTCTTTCTTTACCCCAAATTCAATTCAAAATGCATTAATTTAAACATTAATAGGGACTTAATTATAAACATTTGTAAATTAATAACAAAGAAAAACATACAGAATGTTTAATTAAATCGAAAATATTCATTTCCCCATTTTATTGTTAAAAATAAAAAAAAAATTAAAATTATAAATGAAACAGAAACGTCCAAGATGTGATAATATATGCGCATACATGCATACGTATTTTGTTCTGTTTTAAACAAAGTTCAAACAATATTAACCTTTTGGAATACAACAAAAACAATATTTGACTTGCAAGTGAAATTAACACATTAAAGGAAAAACGTAATACAGTATTCCCTCGATTTACGTCGTAGAATGTTCCGGAAAAAGGCGACGTAAATCGAAACGACGTAAATCGAATTTCATATTGCTCATACTACAAAGTAGTATGTTTTTAGCAAGGAACTTAAAAAAGTTACAGTAATCTTTCGATTTACGTCACAGTTGGTTCCAAAAAAAGGCGACGTAAATCGAATGACAACGCAAATCGAAGTTGAAGGGAACAAAATTTTACGTTAATCGAAACAACTTAAATCGAGACGACGTAAATCGAGGGAATACTGTAAATTATACAAAACATTTTCCATTTTTTATTTCTTTGTATATCTATTATAAATAAACATGTTGTATACGAAATTTATTTCTTCAGAAACTAACATTTAAAAATATGTGTGCTTTACAATACAATTTGTGTAGTTCAAAAACTTTGACTTTCGTCATCTTAATCTTAATTAAACAAATTAATCTTTAAGACAGTTAATTAAACTAAATAAATTCCGATTTTTATGCAAAAGAAAAAATATGTGGAATAAATTTTATGAAACTATAATATTCCTGTTGTTATTTAGTAAAGAGTGGACCCACTGTAATGTGGACGAAATGATTTCTTTTCAAGAAACACATTAAACACATTAAATTGGTAGGTTTAATGATGTGTATAACAATATCAAGAGTAGCTATAAATAAATTCACTGACGGAATAGCAGCCTGGAGAGCCTTTATACTGCATCTAGTATTATCCATGAATTCTAGGAGTTTCTGGCGAAAGATATTCGACAATTACCCACATATGGCTGCCTGAACACAGGAACATAGAAATTCAAAGCAGCCAAACTCACAAATGCTATACAAGAAAAAATTCAAATGAATTGATAGTTCTGCAGAAGATGTAAGGACGAGGAAGAAAAGGAGACCGCAGAAGATCTTCTCTGTAATGATCAGGTGATTTGAAAAAGGAGAATTCTTAGGCGCCCAGAATTGATTCATTGAACGTGTCTAACCACACCGTCGTAACACGATCACGCTGGTCTAAAAAGTGCTAATCTGGAGTTATAGTTGTAAGACGGAACAGGCACTATGGTTAATACAAGGGAACATTAAGGGATCCAAATAAAGTATGTTTTTTAATAGATTGCCACTTTATCCTACAAAGTAATGGTGACTGGATAGTCGCTGTAGTCTAGTAGGTAGTGTGTTGGTTCAAACCGCAGGTCAGACATCAAAACGAAATATGAAAAATATTTCTTCGGCGACTTCTTAGCAGATTTCTGGCAAAAACTCTGGGAATAAATAAAATTGCCATGAAAAGTTTCTCAAAAATCTGTCGTTCAGAGTCGACTTTAAACTGTAGGTCCCGCCACTCATGCATAAAATTAACGCACACAACATAAGTGGTGTAAGAAGGTAGGTCATAATCCTGACTGAAGGGTTGTAATGACCAATTATGTATGTATGTAAGTAAGGGTGACTGATGATGAGGACAAATTAATGAATTGTAAAAATAGTTTTTTTTTTGTTCAATAAAAATAATAAAAAAAAAAAAAAAAAAAAAAGCGGATTACATACTTACAATAATGTCGAATGAAAACGGTCGTAATCTGAATATGTTGAGCCGATAGCGTTGATAGATTAGTAAAGGAATAACAGATCCTTTGCAATCAAACTTTAATCCGTATTTACGCTCCCACGGCAATTGGATTTACGTACCGGAACGACCCGAGTATCTCTCGGTCAAAGATTGCAAACTCATCATTAGCTATTCAAGAAGAGGAAAAAGCAGCCAATTTTTGCCAATAGGAGAGGAATTTTGAATAAAACACGACAACGCTGGACTATACATTGTATATGTATGTATGTATATAGAATCACTCGATCGTTTACTATGTCAAATAGAACTCAACATCCGATGAATTCAACACGTTTCAAAGTGTAAAACGGAAGATATTCTAACTCCATGCATTAGAATGTTTGAGAATGAAAGAATCTATGTAATGTACCAAACAAAATCACCTGGTCCCCGTCAAAGACAACGCAGGAAATTAACCTGGTGAGATCGCATGCAAAAAATTCTTACGAATCTTAATTTTTTATGCTGGGAATTTAAAAAAAAATATCTTCTTAGAATATATGTATATAACATGGGAAGAACTTACTTTCCAAAATTTATATTTCTACATTCAGTGGTTTCAGATGTGCGATGATTAATCAGTCAATTAGATCAGAGCAGATAAATCAGAAGAAAGCTATACAAAATGATGAATGAATGAATAGTAAATAAATAATTAAAGAAGTGATGAATAGCTTATTTTAAAATCATTACAAATAATGGATTTGAAACTTTTTCCTTCTTTTTTATTAAAAAAAAAAGAAGCTTTTAATTGCTTTCCAACGATAATAAGAGGTTTCTTCATTGATAACGCAGCACGGGGAAATGTCTTTAACAGTTTAGCGGTTAATAAATTTAATTTTTGCGGTTTGTGTTCTTGTTTTCAATGCTTAAATATATTTTCAATAAATAAACAAACGTAAGAGTTCAATATTAATAAGAAAATCTTATTTGCTTTGTTTTCTAATTTTAATTTCATTTCTATTTGTTTTATTATTTAAAATATAAATGCTTGCCTTTGCAGGGTAAATATGCACATGATTTTTTTTAGTTGACTTGATTTATAAAATGAAATATTAACACAAGCATTAAATTATTTTAAAAAAATGAGAGCTTTTTTGCACAATTTATTTAAAATAATTAAACACACATACATATGTATGTAGTAATATTTCAATTTTCCATTAAACAAAAACAAAAAACACGATAAGATAATACGAATACGACGCTAAATGGAATGAATTTAAGGAAAAATATTATGGGAAGAAGATGGAGTGCTTTTTATTTTTTTTATTTAATTTTTTTATAAATTATTCTAACACTAAAGTATTTTTATAAACAATGAAAATGACTTTGTTTGGATTTTTTTGAAAAACAAAATTTTCTTACATTTGCGTTTCGCGTGCTTTTTTAGAAAAATCTCTCATTTCCATAAGAAATTTTCCTTTAGCTATACGACAGCATTTTTGAGATTTTTTGGATATGTTGTCACTTTGTTTATGTTTTTTATTTAATTTATTAACACTGAATATCAACAAAATTCGAGACGTTTTATTTTTAATAAATTGTATATAAATCCAAAACTATTTTTCTTGGCGTGTGCGATTTTAAAAATTATTCAATATTTTTCCTTTAAAATATTCCCAATTTTTTCTTTAAATTTATATTCGTTTACTATGCGTGCGTATGTTACTTTGAAATGCCACCGAGTTAGACTATTCGTCTCGTTGAACTTTACTGCCCGCTATTCAAGAGTATCAGCACACAAGTGTAAAGCAAAGTAATGCCAGACTAAATACTGATAATGATTAAAAACGGCATAAAAAATGTTCCAAAATCAACCAAATCAAACGATTTCAAACAATTTGGGGCTTACATACGTAAAACCAAGGAGAAAATATTACAGAATACCCCTCCGAAAGTTAAAAATGAGAGTAAAATATCTTACGACAAATTTGTAAAATAAAATGAAGGCATCTCTGATATTCGTTTCAAAAAACGAAAAGAGCCATACGATTGCCAAATTCCCGTTCGTATTCCAATTTCCATTTTCTCTCAATGTCGTACGCTCTCATTATACATAGAGTTTACATAATACTATCAGTAGTTTTGTACACAAGAACTGTACACTACATATCATTCGACATATGTAATCGTCCAAGTCCACCTTAAGTTGCTTAAGTTGGAATTATAAAAGATCGATACTGCAATAGAGGGTTGCATAATCTGTATCCAACATTGTATAAACGTGATTCGAGTCATGATGGCAAGGACTGTTCAAATGATAAAAACACAACCATAAAAATTACGCATAACAACTGAATTTTCAAAAACCAAGCAAACCATATACATTTCCGGCAAGCCTTGCAAATTCATATACTAAAGCACGCGCGCTCGTTTCATATTATAGTTATACCAAGAGATTCAAATATTCCTTTCTGCAGGACAGCAAATATAGGAACAGTAGCTTTAATTACAGGATGTCGCAGATAGACGAGTTTTTCTTCAAAAAAAGAAGTTCAGAAAATGGGTTTTCACACTCGTAAAGGCAAAAACGAAACCTGTTGGTTCAAATTTCTATTTGCGAATTACGACAGAATGATAACAAAGGCGACCCACTGCTGAAACGAATGGTGATTGAAACTGAAAAGATAACGAGCTGAATTGATCATTAGAACCCATCAGCCAAGATTACGACCTAGCTCTTTTTACACTACGAATGTAGTGTGTGTTAATATTACCCATAAGTGAATCACACAATTTCTGGCAAAAAACGCTGTCACCAATAATGAACTTCGGCGATACACCGGGCAAACCCCAACTGAAGTCGGTGTTCTTAGGAGGAAGTGGAGATGGTCAGGCATTTTTTGCACAGTTCACTGTACGACATAACCAGAACTGTAGTTGTCTTGAATACAGGGCAGCCGACCAAAAAACGTGAATTCTCACTTTCTTAAACGCAAATCCATTTATCTGGCAACACTTATTTACTTTAAGGAACATTTTCTGTATTGAATAGTGTTTGAATTGCTCTTAAATTTGTGTTTCTCTTAAAAATGAAAATTTAAAAAAATATTTTTTATATTTAAAAACTTTTAAATGTATTTGAAATAAAATAGAGAATTAAATAAATTACTTGCCATACATATTCTAATATGGGGTTTAAATTACTTGCCATAGGCAGAACACTTAATTGAAATTGATATTTATCGATGAAGGAGGAGGTGGTATTGAACGCTTCATTGGATATTAAATAGTGGATATAAAACATTAAATATTGCAAATTAAAAAAAATATATAAAATAACGTTATTAATTTATTTAAACGGCTCTATTGAAGCAAATACAATTGACGTATGAGGTTTTTAAATAAAATTTTTGAAATTAAAAGCAACATATGCCACTGAGGCTTAATATTTCTAACGGATTATGATTATTAGTTTTTTTTTTAAACCTGATAACTTAGCAGTCATAAGACAGCTTATCGTATGATTTAATCGTTATCGCTTTCTAAATCACTTTTACTTTGATGTTGACAACATTTTCTTTTCAAGTTTAAGAGAATTTAAAGAAATATTCTCTTAAAAAATAATTTTTTTATTTCTAAACCAAATTTGAGTTTAAGAAAAAAAAATCGTTTTTGGAAATCCTTAAATGGGACTTTGTTCCACTTCTTTAAACAAAAAATCCCCTTAAATTATAAGCTTCCATACTACGTCTTTATTTTCAAAAGTAAATTATCTTTAGAGAACCTTACTTAGATTTGAATAATTGAGCTTATGAAGTAATAGGAAGTGAGTGATTAAGTTTACGTCATAAATATAAATGGTATATTGTATACTCTAATAACAATTATCAAATAAAAAATACTTTTAAAATGTGTAAAAAACATTAAGTAAGTAACAGTCGGTCAAAATCATATACAAATTTTAAAAAATTGTTATTAGAATAATAAAAAACTTAAAATCCGACTTCTGTTGCTAATGAATTGCTCATGGCTGGTATAGAGCCCACGATTTCCAAACTATTGCAGGGCAAACAGCAGGAGCAAGGCATTCCTGAGATAATTAAGAAATAAAATAAAATAAAAAGTTGGCAGTAGTCAACCACCTTCTCCTGCATATCCGGTAAGGGGAAAAAAGAGCTCGATCTTCAGATCCCAATAGATTAGTACACATTGCAGTAGCTAAAGACAAGGCGAGAGAGCATTTTGCGTGGTATGGACATCAGATGACTCCAAAAGAAGGTTGAAAGTGGGTAAGATTTATGTCCATCTCTCTGAAGCCAACTCACACAACCTCGTCCATACTCTACGCCATTTTGAAGTCGATATCGCTCTTATAGAGGAACCACGGATCCTTTTTACGGATCCACGGATCCATTTTTATCAATTCTAATTACAAGTGATTAATTTCGAACACAAGGGACAAGGTTACGTTACAACCCTAAGAGAATAACACTGGCAATCAAATTGTTGCTGTCGATTGTATAGCCCATGAGAACGCAGAAACATGTGGGCGCTTTAGAAGATTTCTGGTGAAGCATGCGAAAAGGAGTTGATATCATCTCATCATGGATTGTTATGCTAACACCTATCATACCCAAGAAGAAGCAGTGGCATAAATAATAGAGGATGAGTACAATGGGTCCAACGTTGTCAAATCCATCAACAAGAAGGATACAGCTCCACCTGGAGACTTTAAACGATATCTGGTAGAAATCTTATAATCAGAGCTATATACATCCTTAAGCCAATCAATCAACTTACAGAACTTATTGTTCCATTTGCTTCAGTTAAACTGCGTATTCGAATCTTTTCGTTGAGCATGCTGCTAAGTTCAGAGCTGATATAGAATCTGTCATTGAACTACATGACAATCCATTACACTGTTACGGTTCAATAAACCACAGCCTTATTAGAATGCTTGTCAGAATAGGTAATCCTGCTGTGTGACAATTGGTTGACAGCTCAATTCCTATCAATGTCCCTGCTCTCTTATGATCTGCGCCACCCCGGCTCATAATAAATAGAAGATAATTTATTGTTGTATTACAATAAATAACAAACAATTATTCAGCACTGCTACTGATCAAATTCAATTGCTACCAGAAGTAAAAAGTAATTCTGAAGATTTATAACTGCTTTGGGGTTATTGTAATACATTTCATGCAGTGATAAGAACTTATCAGCGTAAACAAAGACACATTGGAGTAAGAAACCTTTGAAATTAAAGGAAATGTAAACAAGAAGTTTGCTTCAACAAATCACAGCAAACGTTTATTTATAGATTCACTCAATTTTTATTTGAATTTCTAGTGATAACCACGAGATTATAGTTTACTTAAATGAAAGTAAGTCAAGCATTTCTAAGCGAGGTAGAGGAATGCGTTACATTGACAGTGGGCTTGGCTAGTCGCCATGGCGAATTGCTGATTATTGGTCATAATCTATTTATCCCCCTCGAATTAAGCTTTGAATAGTTTTACCATGAAAATAAGGTCCACATATAATATGTGCGAAGCTTGTATGGATGATAAGAAACTAAGAATATAACGACCCCGAATATTATAAAAGTACAACGGATAGGATAGAAGGGAATGTCATCTTTGTCAAAGCAAAGTTTCTTTTTTTAATTCTTTTTTATTTAACTTTAAAACATCCCAGTGTATACGAGAGTAGGGTATCATCATGAAATATGATTTAAACATTTACACTAAATTTTACAATACTTGTGTGTTTATTTTTAAATGTTTGACAACATTTTGTGATAGATAATTGACCTCATTCTATTTAAATACGCCGAAAGAACGTACAGCACACACGTAATTTATAAATTTGGAAAAATTATTATGTGTGTAAAAGCAAAAAAATCAACAAGATTTAGAAAAAATAAAAAATATTGAAAAACAAAATCTTGGAAAGTATAATACATCCCAAAGAATAAAAATAAATTTTAATGATAAAAAAAAAACAATTTAGAATTTTAGAAATTTTACGACATGCATTTTAAAAATAGACATGCTTTCAAGACTTCTGGGAAACTTTTAAAAAGACTTTCAAATATGTACTTACAATATTATTACGTTCTTCAGGGAGGATGTAATGTCAAGATCATTTAGGTTATCCTTTAATTGTATACTTTTCTTGACAACATTTTTTAAAGATGTGTTAATAATTGACAGTTCAATACCAAAAAGAATAAGGCTATAATTTTCACCTTTAACGGGAAGTTTAAAATGTAATACACTTTTCAACACGCAACTTTAATTTGGTATTAATTTTCAACACTCAATTTGTTTACATTAAATATGTATTGCTATACAATTTACTTAATATGTATATTAATTTGTTAAATTTTAAATAATTTCATTCATTTTTTTCTGTTTTTCTTTTTTGACATTCACACAATTCATGCGATTCACTGGCCATTTAGCACTGCCTAAGTCCAAAGAAACCTTAACAATGTTGTTACGTTTTCTTACTATGAATGGTTAAATATGATGTTGTAATAAAATATTGTGTATTAAAAACAAACAAACCGTATAGAAATATCAAAGAAACAAAGAAAAAAAAATAGCAAAAAATTAAAGGAAAAAAAGTAAAACAATTTTGTATTATATTTTCTAGTTCAGCTTATAAGTAGGCTTTAAAGGATTAAAAAACATTCTAACCATGTGTGTATTAATTTTCTAAGAAAGCAAAACAAATGATGTAATCCTTCTTCTTTTTCGAAAACAAACAAAAAAAGGTGTATGTTTAGAAGCAACAAAGTATGTTTAAAAAACTATTGCATAGTTCAAGGCGTACTGTAATTTGTTATTTAAAGGAAAAAGGATATCAAACACAGAGGAAAATTTGAAAATATTACGATGAAAATTTAGGACTTGACAAACAAGTTTTTCAACAGGGACTTCCATACGTTGACAGCTCATAACGATCATCTTGTTGAAGCTAAAGCTAATAAATTAGTTGTCATTTATTCAGTCTGTTTTGCTAAATCACCGTGAACGACCATTGACAAGGACTTGTGTTTGCCGAATGGGCTGTAAAGCAGTTGGCAACTGACCCAAATTTTCATCGGAAATTCATCTGATCATCTGATAAAGCCTATTTTTGGATGAAAGGGTACGATAACAATCCAAATGTGATCAAAGACTGAGCAATGTTTCCCGAAAAGGACACTGTTTGATGTGAATTTTGGGCAGGCAGTGTCATCGGCCTATATTTCTTTGAGAAAGACTTTGGTCCATACATTCCTGTCAACGGCGAGCACTATTGGTCGGTGATTATCACCTTCTTTTGGCCTGAATTGGATGATCTGGACACCAACATGTGGTTTCAGCAGGAACCATATTTCTTTGACAACGACATTGTCCAGGCCATCACAGTCAACAGCGAGCACTATCGGTCAATGATTACCAACTTCTTTTGTCGTGGATTGGATGATCTGCATACCAACGGATGGCGGTACACAATTCATACGACATTGGATATTTTGCACGAGGTATTTGAGGGTATAGTCATTGCACGTGAAGGTAATATGACCTAGCCACCAAGACCAAACGATTTGACACCTTTAGACTTTTTCTTAAGGGGGTTTCCTTAAGTCTTAGGTGTTTGCGAATAACCACAACGATCCTTAAAGCTAACATTTCATTGGTCAAATTCAGCCTAATTTATGCGCCAGAAGCAAGGAAAATTTAACATTTTTAATGAGCTTCATTCATATAAGATGTGGCGGACATTTGAATGATGTTATACTCCATAAATAATGGCATCAATAAGTCTTTCAAACAAATAAAAAATTTCGAAGATATCTCACACACACTTTGTTTTATTTAAAGACAGGCGTAGCTTAATAAAAGACTACAAATTTATATGATCAATACTCAAACAATGTCTCCTACTCATGTAGTTGAAGAGAGAGCAGTATTTATAATAAACGTTTATCCAATTAGTGGATTCAAAACACAAAATTTTTAATATCTTTCATCTAAAATGTCATTTATTTAGTGAAGGGCTTGCCATTTGCGAATATGACTGGTTTAATTACTGAAGAACGCGTACAAAATTGGTAATTCAAACGTGACCAGGAAATACGACTTACTATGTAAGGAATTGAAAGGATTCTGGAAAATTTAAAGAGACGGAAAGCGTTATAGATGTGATCTGAGATGTGCATCACCGCAATACAAAAGTATGACTGAAAATCGAAATTTGTCGATTCCATGTTCAAAGGTGTTCAAAGCCATTGAGCCTATCTTACGGCTCATTATGCTGTTGTTTTCTCTTGGATTTATATTTGAAAAATATTACGGTTTTACTTTTAAACTATAACGTAATTTACTAGATTTTTTCTGAAATTCAAAAAAAAAAATAAATAATAAAATCAAGTATAAAAATAAAATATTTTGTAATTAAATTTGATGTTTAAGTTTCACGTTCACCTAGATATACATATGTATGTATATAATGGGAACATAAATGTGAAATAAACATCTGTTCTGTATGTAAATATTTAAATATCAAAATCAGCCAAACTACTTTATTATGGCCTAAACAATAAAACAAAAACAAAAATACAATATGCAGAAAATGAAATTAATTTTCTATTGATTATAAACGATTTGGGGGTAATTAAAAAGCGATTCAGACACACAATAAAGACAGGCATTACTTGGCTATCAAAATAAATACACAGAAAATCTATCAAAAGAGAAAAAGTTATTAAATTCGAAACAAAAATAAAAAAGAATTCATTATTTATGTTTAATATGAATGAATATGTGTAACATTTAGATTGATGACGTCTTTTTGTTGATTGACCTTTTTTCTAGGTGAATTAGAACGCTATCTCTGAAATTAAACTCAACTAGAAATATAAACGCTGTCATTATAGTTTTGGCGCGTATTATAGTAGAAAATACAAAACAAAATTATCAAAGAATAATTAATAATTGAAAAAAGTGTTGACGTTAAACTAAAAATATTTTACAAATCATCAGTCATTATGTATTAGAATATCATCACATTAGGCATTAATATTTTGTTTATAAATTAAAAAAAAAAATAATAATGAATTGAAAATTCTAAACCTTGCCCAAGAAATAGTTTTTATGGTGTAATTGGAGACTAAATACGATACAAAATTGCTCATCGAATAGACAAAATACTTAAATATCGATAATTATTAATGCTCGATTGAACAAAAAAAAATTCTAATTAAACAGATGAATACGATAACGAGAGGAAGCCAAGACAATCTAACATACCCGCATAGAAGGGCCCATCAATTGAGACCGTAATGGCATGCTTATGTTGCAGAGTATAAAAAACCCATGGAATTCGCGTTCCTTTTTGACGAAAAAGGCCTTTAAACATATGAGGCTGTTTGTAATCTTGAGATCTATGGTGTATATTCAACATACAGAAGAGGACAGCTCTTGGTGTATAGAGCAATAACAGTAATATCGAGAGTGGAAAAGATTGAAATTTCACAGTCAAAGCAATTAAAACACCTTATAAGTCCACCTACTGACCTTGAGACTCAATTCAACATCCAGTACGTTCTACGGCAGGCGACAGTTCATTAGTACGGCACTATTATCTGCAAAACTTTTGACTACACATCGACATTATTGGGTATACCAAGGAAAGATATTACAGTGTATTTGATGCGATTATCAATGACAACCTTATCTCGGTTGGAAGGACTAAAATTAAGGAAACCCTTTCATCGAAATAGTATAACCAACTTGCGAAGACGAAGCAAAGCAGAGGTGCCTTAAATAAAGTGCTAAGGCAGATGATGAAAGTCTAACAATTGGGTTTTTAAGATTAAATAAGTAAGTAAATAAGAATGCTGAGTGCACACGACAATCACTGGATATTTTGGCCTTAGTTTAAATGCAGTGGCCTTAGTTTAAATGCAGCTAAAACTACAATCTGGTTGGAAAAATTCTTAATTTAAAGGGGAGTTGCAAATACAAGTTGTCATAAAAACAAACCAGTTACTTCTACTGAACGGTACTCGAAAATTACAGATGGTTTGACCATCCCACCGAGCATATACAAGTCGCCTACGAAGACCCATGAGTACATCAGAGTATAGTACTTCATATAGTCTGTAATACTTCACTGTAGAGTTCAGCACATACTATTGTATAGGGCGGTTGCATGGGAGCCATCTAATGAGGTTAGGGTTTTCCAAGGATTAAGAGAAACTACCTGAGCAGAATCACTTTTGACAGGCTTGGCCGATCTGGCAGCCATAGACGGCTCGATTACTTAATGAAAACTGCAAACTGGGCATTATTAAGGTCTGTTGCTCCATGCTCTAATAACTGCCGCTACTGTCATCATCGTCCTGTCGTTCATAACAAATCTAACCTATAAACCACAATCCCTGTGCTGAAACATTCAGATTTAAAACTGACTATCCTTAAATCTCAAATGAAATATATTTTCGCGATACATTGAAAAACTTTAATCTTAAAATTATCTTGTATTTATGAACTCAAATACAAAACTTTCGTCCAATAAGTCTTTAGATAATCGCAGCTTCTGTTCAATCTTCTTTCCTGTTACGTTTTTGTTTATCATGATATGGTCGAAAGCTTACCAAAACTTTTTAATAATCTTTTACTGCGTTGCCATTCCATTTAATAACTTTTGAAAAAAGAAAGGAAAAAAAATATTATAATTATACAGTGCAAAATCATTACTAGCAATCAAATGACTGTAGGGTAAAACATTGTTGTATGAATAATCATTAAAAAGAGGAAAAAAATAATAATATTTTCGTATACAAAAGACCCAATGTTAACCTCAAGCTGTTTTTGTGTTATGAAAACTCGTTAAATGAAATGAAAAAAAAATGAAAAACAAAATGAGATACTCAGTAAATAAGTAATAATGACGAAAAGGGGGAAAGTATACCAAACTAAAATCGAAAAAGATAATATAAATAGATATTTAACTATACGATTATAATAGTAGAAAATAGGAAAAGATAGACAATCCCATAAGAAGGCTTTAAAAACTCTTTCATGATATGACAGAAGCTTATAAAGTGTTTTTGATTATAAAGTGAAACCATTCCTTCGAAATGAACGGCTTTAGATTATTTTTTTCCACACACGACAGGGAAGCTTTTAAAGAATTCTTGATTGTACCATTAAAGCAACGCCTGAGTTGAATGACATTTGTGTCCGTTTTATGGTACACATCTTGAATTGAAGTCAACATAATTGTCTTCAAATTAGCAAATATTTTTTAATGTTTGCTTTCAAATTGGGACTGGAAAAAATTAACTCGCCCTTCAGAACATGTTGACAAAAGTCGTGCGATGGTTCCATTGGCGAGCTCATATTGTCACCCGCTAGTCAATTTAAGAAAATTTCGGGTTTTCTTAAATTTTTCGCTGATTTTGGTTGTGGTCCTTCTTATTTCTAATTCTGCATACAAACGAAGGTTCGAAACAAATCAACTTCTAAATGCATAGTATGTTCACTTTCAGCTTGACAATATCCCTATAACACTCAAGTTTCAAAGCCAAGAGTGTAACTCTCCTTTTTTCAAGGGTAAGTCTCCTTTAGACACAGGATCAACATATGAAACAGGGATATCTCTGATTTCTGTAGGGTATATGAAGAGGCACAGAAATATTTGTTATTGTCTACAGATATGTAGGCAGAAATAGCTAGGCAGTCGGTTTGTTGAGAAACTCGTGGAGCTAAACGATTATAAGTATGAGGTTCAAATATGCTTCGTAAACAGAATTGATTGCCTTCAGAAGCTTTTAGAAGCGTACGTGACTTTGGAATATTATATTCTCTTGGAGCATGAAGATTCTTGGAGAAATCACTTTTATTTTCTTTTGTCATTTTCTTTTTTCCTTTCTTTTCTTTTTTGCTGACTTTGTGAAAATCTAACTTTATTTCTTGTTTTCAGTTCCACGTTTCTTTTTCTGAAGGGTTTTTTCGCAATGAGCCAATGAGTCTTCGAGTGAAGATGTGTCACTGCTAATACAGTGGTACGCTACCCTAACCTAAACACTTCTTCTCGCCATCGATTCAATAGGTAGCCTGTTTAAAGTTATTAGAAGTAATGCCGTAGGCCTTATCAAAAGGTATGCCTATCATAGAACCGAATCATATCAAAATACGGGCCCGAACATTGAATTAAAAAGTCACGGGGTACAGGTCCATTAGTGCCTAACACTTTCCACACATATAGACGGTACTGAAACCTGAACTACTCACGTGCCATGTTATATATTTAAAAACCAGAATAGAAATGTTTTTTAATTTGAATTTTAATCAAAAATCTTTAGCTATTCAAATAGCTTCAAATAGATTTCATTTTAAACCGAGTTACGGTTTCTTGGTATCCATCCAACCAATTTGTTTGCAAAAATAAAAACAAAAAACCTCAACCCCAAGCATATGACTAAATGAGCGAGCAAACGAGCAAGCATTTGGTGAAATTGTATGTGTTGTATATATGGGTGAAATGAATGTGTTCTGCTGCTATTATTGCCACTTAAAAACGTAGTGTTTGTCGCGTTTATTATTCTCAAGTACTTTACGAGTGCACTTTAAGTGCAAATGTACCGATAGCGAGCGAGTGGTTTCTAAACTAAAGATCATCGTTATGACGTAGCGAACAAGAGTTGATTTTACTCTTTTTTTCTGTTGCTACTTTTGTTTTGTTTACTTTTATATTTGTTATAAAACATTAAACAAAAAAAAGGAAAAAGAAAACCTTAAATAAATCTGCTTCTAGACATTTATTTGCTTTTTTGACTTTTTGATTGTCTATACAAAATTTGCAAAATGCATTTCAAATATTGACATGAAAAATGTATTATTTTTGAGAGTAAAGTTTTGTTTTCAAAATACAATTGGAAAACGTTCTGCGATTTGCATAATTTCAGCAGACAGACAGACTTGATGTTTAAAATATTTTCAAATAACAAAGATATTGACATTAGAATTATAATTGTTTGACTGGTTGTTTCATCAGAAATGACTCATGGAAAATAATTAATTTTTATCTTTAATAAAATCTTAAGCCTGTCCTAATTTCAAGGAAATAAGAATAGTGGTGTCTCTGCCTAATTTTATACAAATTTTCCATAAACACTATTAGACTTCGAAGCAATTTGCCCATATTTTCATTGAACGATTTAAAAGATAAAATACAAAAAATCAAGTAATAAAACCAACTAATACAGTGACTCACCATTTGTGTTTGAAAAGAAATAGACAATCTTTGTTCATACTGGTAGTAAACAGTGTAGGAAATAGTTATAGGTATTCGTATTGTTAAAAGAAAGGAATTTATTTAGAAACTAAATATTCCTTTAAGGCATTATTACCATCAGGTCCCATTTATTGAGGACATTGAAAACGTTTTCAAAGCCTTTAAATCTAAACTAAAACACTAGATCTAAATCATTAAAAGTTTTCAGTGTTCTCTACAATCTCATATCACTCTCTATATGGCGTCTATATAAATAACTTGAAAGGGTCACTATAGGCCACAAAAATAATAAAAATCAAATAAAAAAAACAAAACTTTTCCTTTAAGATGATGCAATCCTTGCAGATAATCTGCATATGTCTAGAAATCTCATAAACATAATGATTATTTACTTAATATTAAAATATTGGGTAAATATAAGGTGTAGTAAAAAGAATTCCATTCATTTTTTTAGTAGTTTGTAACCAATTCGAGTAGTTGTGAGTAGTCGCCGTAGTCTAGTAGGTAGTGTGTTGGCTTATTAGACGTAAGGCCACGCTTCAAACCCAAAGTCAAACATCAAAACGAAATATGAAAAAATATTTCTTCGGCGACTTCATCTCAGCAGAATCCTAGCAAAAACTCTGAGAGTAAATAAAATTGCCATGAAAGGTTTCTCAAAAATCTATCGTTCGGAGACTTTAAACTGTAGGTCCCGCCACTCATGTATAAAATTAACACACACAACATGAGTGGTGTGAGAAGCTAGGCCATAATCCTGACTGAAGAGTTGTAATGGCCAATTATGTTATGTAACCGATTCTGGAAGCAGGTTTTGCCTTCACTTGGAGGCATTTGATACATAGTTTTGGGATTACTTTAACCAATATTGTACAAGGGTGCATTAAATCACTTCATACTTTCGTAGTCCTTCTCTAATAAACATCAAATCAAGTAAGGCAAAATTTGTTTAGGGAAATAAGGTTTACAGTGATAGTATGTATTGTAAAAGCCAATCAAAATCAAATGGGTTTTACAATTGTGATCATTATAATGGAAACCTTTGATTCCGATTGCCATTAAAACGCCGTTTCTGTTGTCCATGCTAAAAATACCTATATCAGAAAAATTACATGGATTCAGTTAAATAAGACAAATTATAAAAAGAAATTCGCCGTAGGGGTCCTGCACAAGTTAAAGCAAAAGAAACCACTTGGATGCACTTGATCAAGGATTGTTAACTTAGCGGAAGCTGTGGTTATCGCACAAATTTTTCCAAGTCTGCAACCAGCCAAACTGTTTCAACAAGCTATACACGCGGATAGAGAATCGTCTAAAGCTTTGGGAATTGGAGAAATGATTTCCTTAGCATCCATCCTATAGCAGAGCGATGGATGCTGACTTTTTCGTTCAAAATGTAAGAAGTAAAGCTGATGAACATGTGATGTAATAAGGCTGTACTACATGCCAGGCGTTAAGCAATACTAAGGACATATTAAGAGCTGAAATTGGTGAGCAATCAACCGCAGGTTTTTGGGGCAGTCCATTGGTCTCCAAAATAATGGGTTTTCAATCCGATACCTCATTTTTTTGTGGGGACACTTCAAACCTGTCATTTTCAGAGACAAACCACCCACAATTCCTGTCCTGGAAGACAGTACTATGCTTAACAAAAGTATGCCATAATTTAACTTGGTGCATAGGCCACCTACGTTTTTCTGCGGGTAAATATTTCCATGAAATAATCAACCTAGACAACTCCAATCACACCCTTATGTCCTTTTTCTTTTTTGTACACCCTATTATTTTTGCCAATACTGTAGTTACAACCAGCTTATACCAGAGAAACTGGTTCTTTGTGAGTGCCAACATCAATGAAAGACAGACGTTGCGAGACAAATTTTGTGTACAAAAATAATTCAAATTAGGCCAACAATTCTTAATTTATTTAATAATAATAAAAATAAAACTGAAAAATAAGTATTTGACAATAAAGATATAAAATAAAATTACAATAAAGAAATATTTACCTTTTCCGTGTAATACTGATGTGTGGAGTAATGATGGGGAAATGGGTAATCAAATAAGAAAAAAATAAAACACAAAAATACTGGGTCTAACAAATGTATGCAAATTCAGTTCAAATCGATATACGATATAAATGATGATAAACGTAATCAAATTTTATTAATAATAATAGTTATAAACGCGTTTTAGCAAACGTTACCAATGATGAAAGGGGGTCACCCCAAACTGTTATTGAATTTTGCCACCAACAACAATGGCAGTAGAAATAACAAACTTCAACAAATTTTGTCAAGTTTCGTTAGGTTTTTTTTTTTATAGAAAAAGGAAAATTAGAACAAATCTATTCACCAAATATATTTCAATTTTAATCACATTGTTTAAATTTTATAAAAAAAACTGTATTTTCTTTTGTTAATTAATGTGCAAAAAATTGTTTTTATTCTCGTTTTATTTGCTATACACACAACAACGATTACCACACAATCTCTTGCAGTGAATTAGTCAACCTCTACCATTTTCTTTTTTTGTTGTAATTAATTTGACACGTTTATTTGGTTTATTTTCTTGTAAAATTTCATTATTAGCAATAATTTATTGGTTTGTTTTTATATATTTTTATTAAATTAATTTATTTTAATGCAATTTATCCGTTAAAATGAATATTTCTTTTATTTTCGAGGACAACACTTTTCACAATTTGTTTTTCTTTTCTGATTGACTACTACTTTATTATCTACACCAACACAAACAGAGTTGTATTTGTAACGGAACATAACAACAGTAATATTCCAATACGTTTCTTAGAAACTGTGTTGTATTAACAGAGATGAGAGTTTTGTTTACAATTGCATTACGGCACATGTAAACAATGTATTTATGAATGAAAAGTTTTGAAATAAATATTTAGAATAAAATCTGATCAACAGTAATGAGCAAAATAATTCAATTAAATTGCTTATTAATTGAATGAATATTAACTAAAATTATATGATTACATTCATTGCCAGAATCAATCGTGCTAGGCTAGAAACTAGAATTTTATACTGAAGGTTACTTTAATAATATAAAAATCGAATAAGAAGGAATTTTTAAACAGAATATACATATTAGGCTTAAAACGTTCTTTATTCAGAATAATTGTTCTTTATTTCTATAACGCCCCAACAAAAATCTGGCTTAAGAAGTCTTTGAGTCTTCCAAATTTCTCTTTCCATTCCACAGAAAGGTTTTCTTCTCGCAAGTTCATTGCCTGTGAGCCAGCAGCGAGTGACCTTGTCATGTTCAAATCTTATTTAGTTTGCCAACGCAGTCATATACAAGTTAAGTGCCCGGATGGCGGTCGATGGGTTACATGCCAAGTATTGTTTGGTCAGGAATATATTATGTTGCCTGACGCATAACAGTTTGCTTTCTTAATGTAGGCAGTACACATTTGTCAACCTGACGCCTTCTGTCGCTATTTGAAATGTCTTACGGATTACAAAAACTTGGCTTGAGCTGTCTGCCAGTTAATGTCTAATCCTGTAGTATAGAAACCACTTGTAATCCCCGTCATTCAAAACTTTGAGCCACTTGGCTATTGGTATAGGTCCGAATATCTCTACCGGATAGGTAATACTTTAGCCACATCAAGGTCCTGCAGATTGCAGCAACTTCGGCTTGGACCATATTGCTGTCATCCACTACTTGAACCTAATCCTCTTGTCCTCCTCTAACCCAATCCTTTCAACCCATACGTGAATATATCACTCCAATTCCTACTATTTTGGGGTGATCTATTGAAAAAGAGTTGATTACTAGTGTGCACGAAGATACTGTTTCCGAAAAAGGGAATCAGCAGGTAGTAGCCTTTAGTAGAACAGAAAGTGTATCATATCAGATTACATCTCCATAAGTTTAAGCCTAAGCCTGTCTTGGCTACTTTTTGTACCATCGATAGAGTAATCAGTCTTAGTTGTCTAAAGAGCAGCAATGTTCTGAAGAATACACGGAGATTCAAAGACTTCCTAAGAGATGGCAGCCAAACTGAATTACTTTCTTTAAAGATTCATTGCAAGATTTTAGTTAAAAAAATGACAACAAAATGTCAGTATTTAATGGCCATTATAAGCAAATAAGGAATTTCTATATTCAAAACGCTTTTAAAATGGGTTGACGTGTTAGTGAATATGTAAAGCAGCAGAATTCAACAAGTCTCCAACCCCTCTACAGGGCTCAACATAATAATGTTCACATCAAATGTGCAACAATTATTCTCATCAAATACTATTCATTAAAGAAAAAACTGTATAATTAAGCAAGAAACTTGGAAGAATTGCATTCTAATCTTATTTGAAAACCACCTTCTTTTAAATTTTTTGCAGCTGGACTAAGTGAGAATATTTTAATAAATCATACGTTTATGAATGCAATTACCAATGTAAACAACACGGCTTTCAAGGTTATTTTTTCTGCAGATTCTAAGAATTGCCGGTAAATTGTTTAATTAACTAAGTCTCCACCCATTTTTCTCCAATTTCATAATAAAAAAACACAAAATATTTTAGTTTTTAAAAATTACTTGTAAAAACGTCGGTTTAACTTTATTTACACACACATTTTTAACTTAGAAAGCCCTGCAAAGAAAATAGAAAACCAGGCATTAGTGTCATCATCCACCACTATTTATAGCCAAGAGAAGTGCTTTAACTTACTTGGTGATCAAACCATCTTTCTTGGCCAAACGAACAATACAATCATCAGATTCACCCATACGACGGATTTCACCACAGATGGCATAGGTCTTGGAACCTTCGGTCATACGGCCAGTTTCAGGGTCGACATCAACGATGTTGATTTGAACGGAAGCATGATCCTTAGCGTGGATGATTCTGTTGGAGGCAGAGCTAAACAGCACAAAAACATAATTTTTTGTTAAAATCCACAAGAAACTTTTGATTCAGCTCCAATAGCCACAAAAAAAATTTTTTTTATTGGAACCTTAGGAAACACGTGTTACACTTACCATTTGCGGGGCACGTACAAATCAACATTCTCACCGGCGTCGTTCTCCATTGTTATCTAAAGTTAATAAAATTCATTATTAATATTTCCATGTCACTGCACTTTGTTTTCATAATTTATTTATTTTTTTGTTTTATTGTTTAACTTACATTTTTGTTGAATTTACAAAATTCGTGAACACTCGTACAAGGAGTTAAAAAAGAAAAGAACGATTTTCAGGGTTGGCAGCACTGAGTTTCACACGCAATGAAGTTGGTTGCAGTTGCTGAATCCGTGCTGAATACGAAAATGGTAGTAGAATAATACAACTATGGTGAGTGTTTTTATTCGGAACAACTAAAAGTAGGCTATGGTTTTTGCTGAAAGAATATTGAAGGGTATAATGGGACCAATTGGAAAATTTTTAAGTGGCTTTAATAGAATAAATTTAAACACTCCAGAGAATAATTCAAACGCGACATACCACTGTATTGACGGGGACACGGCTTCTTCTAGAGGCTCGTTGTGAACCTTTATAAAAGAAACATAGAGGCGAATGGGAACAAACTTAAAAAAGGAATGTAGAATTAGGTTCCGACAGAGGGATGATGAAGGCAAAGTAGAAAAAACAAGAGACAAAATAGAAGTAAGGGTGTTCGCTCATGATCATTGTGTCTCAAAAGAAACATACTGTTCTATATTTAGTTACCTTGTTAAATATATTTCCTTTAGCCAGTCAATACCGTTCATGAACTCTACAACCTTACACTTCAGATCCACCAGATTCTCAACAATCGACTACATCTAGCCATTTCTGCCTATCATCTGCAGATAGGGAGAAGAGCATCTAATATGTTCCACTGTTTCTTCTGTCTCTCTTCACTTGGCCTACAGGAATCAGAGATATCACTGTTCCATCTATTGACCCGTGTCTAAAGGGACAAATAGTCCTAGGTTAGAGGACGTGTACTTGTCAATTGAGGCAAGTACAGTACCCGGAGGTCAAATTGACCCATTGTACAATAGTCCTATAATAGCTTTCATCTCTCTTCTACTCATGCTTGGTTAGAAGACTCTAGCCACCCTGCAATTTGATATACATTGTACATGCCCATGAATGGTTGGCAAGTGAATCGAACCTTTTGTCATTAATTAATTTTGACAAATTAACAACCCATTTATTTCGTGGTTGGTGCTATTAGGCAGCTTTAATAAAAAAAATTGCTGCTGTTTTCTTCAATGAAAATTTCTTAACATCTGGCAATTTTACAGTATCCTGTCACATTATTTTTAGTAAGTGTGCGTGTTCAGCAATGTTATTGTACACTTGTAGGTGTCAGTTGATTGTCATTAAGTAGAAAATTTTGATTTATTAATGAATTGTGTGTTTTTGTTGTGTTTGTAAAAAGAATTCTATTTAAAAATATTAAAAAAAAAGTTAAAAAGAAAAATTATTGTGCCTAAAAATATGCAAAGTTATGGTGATAAGGTATTTATAAAAAATAAAAATTTATAATAAAAACTGTAGAAAAAATATAAAATATTCTAATGTTGTAATGAAAAATATTTGCTTACTTTTTATTCTAAAATAAAAGAAAAATAAACATTTTAAGAACACTTAAAAGCCCCTTCTTTCACTGCCTAACTTTATATAATTCAGTACAGTTTTCAATAACTCCCTTAGAGTATGCTTTAAACGTTACATGTTTTCCCTTTTTTTCTTCTTACAACTTCAAATATATCGATTTTAGTTTTAAAATACTTCACATTATAATTCATTTTCTTTTTACGCTTACTCCCCTTTCTCTCTCTCTCTCTCTCTCCTCATACAACAAATATTCTTTTTAAATGTATACTTTTTGTTGTTGTTACTCAAAGGAGTCATAGAACTTTTGCTCAAATAAATGTAAATATGTACTGTTAAAGCGCGTGTTGTTGCTGCTGCTGTTGCTTAAAAAACAACACACTGTGAAAAAGAACAAAATAAATATGTATGTATGTGTTTAAGTGTGTGTGTGATTTATATAGTTGTTGTTATTATTATTTTGTAGTTGTTTTTTTATGGTATTACAAGTGTTTCTGTTTCTGTGTGCTTTGAAAAGCAGAGCATACAGCAATAAAGTTTAATGTGTGGCTGGTCATGTTTTGTACGTTTTTAATGTAAACATAGCATGCTTTAAGGGGCAGAATGAAATTATTTGTTATTTTTAAAAACGTCAAGTAAAAAAATCAAGGGAGTTCTTTTGGGAGGTAGAAAAAAAAAAGGATTTTTATATACAAAAATAAAGCTAAAAAGGATATGCAATTAAAAAATGACTTGTTTTTCTAAACATTTACTGTGTAATTTTATGTGGATATGATTTTTCATTTACCAAATAGCTCGAATTAACCCTAATGGTATAAGCGAGCACATATTTTAAGAAATTAATTTAGATTTTCAACTATTTTTTGATTGATATGGTGTTTTAAGGTAGTTTTTAAGCTCTAAGCAATGTTTTACATGGAAAAAGGAGTACTTATGTATGTAATTTATACAAAAGATTGATTAAGTAGAGCTTTCAATTAGGGCAGATCAATAAAGAAAATGAAATAAAACGAAGTAAATTTTAAGAACTGTTGTATATAATCTTAAATCTATTCAAACCTTTTGCCAAGAAGATCGAATAAGCAAATGCGACGATCGTCTTATATTTCACTGTTTCACGGGTTAGTCGAAGATTTCTGATGAACTGGAGAGATATGGATCTGACTTTATTTGTTCCGAAACTATTGTGAGATTAATTGAGCAGCAGTCCGAACGATTGTGAACTGTTGAAAACACATTCTTATAAGTGCACATGCATCCGAAGGCTGTGCCAGCTTAAACTATTGGTAAGACTTCCGAGCAGTGGATAAGGCCATTCTGACATTAGCTGCCTTCTATTGTACAAGAAATTTGGAAGATTTTAAAGTCTTTTAAAAGATTGGAGGCGCTTCAGGCGTGGTCCGATGTACGAACTTCCGGAAATATCATATCTTTTCGAGAAGGTGTGGCGGATAATCGGAATTTTTCGACTCCACAGTGAACCTATCAATGCTAATTATGCCATATTTTGAATTTACTTTTGCACCTTCATCCGTATAAAGTCCAATAGACGTAAGAGTTTAAGAAGATGAATAACTAGATAGAACAAGAGCAACAATTTTTTAATGCTGATCCTTTAAACAAAGTTTCCTTCAGCGGTGAAACTAATTTCTTAATCGTTACATATGTCAACAAGCAAAGTGATCGTTTATGAGGGTCGGAGATACCAGAAGTATAGCGTATTATTGTCTAGAGATGAATTTTCTCAAAAATTACCCAGAAAGAACACAGCGTTAGCCATAGTACAATCTGCAGTTGATGATTATAATCTGGACGATATGTGGTTTGAATAAAAGCCACAACAAACGATGATTTTTAATTTAATACATGTGAAAATTCAATTGACCACTTATATCATGCGATTTTATACAGTTAGATTTTTTGTATGGCTTTCGCAACAACGCAGGAGCATTTGAAACCAAATAGTTCTCAAATTATCGCCGAAATATCACTCAAAACGTGTGAAAAAGTAGTCGAAAATTACAATACACGGTTCGACTACTGCAACCAATGCAGAGTCGATCATTTAAATGACGCTATATTTCATCGCCGTAATATAGTAGGTAGTGTGTTGGCTTATTGGTCCTGAGGCCACGGTTCAAATCCCAGGTCAGACATCTCCAACAAAGAAAAAATACGAATATGTCTTTGGCAACTGCCTCTCAGCAGATTTCTGGCAAAAACTCTGCGACTAAAATAAAATTGCCATGAAAAGCTTCTCCAAAATCTGTCGTTCGGAATCGGAATGTATAAAATTTAACACACACAACATAGGTGGTGTGAGAAGCATGGTCGTAAACCTGATTGAAGGCTTGTAATGATCCATTATGGATGTACATATGTATGTACATTAGAGCGACTCAAGTTATATGGAAGCAAAATTCGTGGAAAGTGAAAATGAACATTGGTATTTTTTTATGATGACATTTAAAATATTTCGGCTCCAGCTTTGACCTCTCGTGAGCTGGACCATTTTGAAAAAGGGTCTATTTTTGCATGTTTTGTTAATTTGAGAATCTGTTTCCTTACCAACATATACAATATGTACATATATCATAAGAAATGTTTTCTTAAGGCGCGTCCAACAGTATATACAATTTGTCCAAGGACGATCATCCATGTCCTTTTTTTTAGGATATTCTGTAAAAAATAACGGTTTTTGAATTTTTTCTTCGGGGTTGTTTGTAATAAAAATGCCAAATTAACATATTTTAATCTTTAGTCGATTTAATTAAACACGGGTCTCAGCTTTTTTGAAATTCACGCTAGTTCGCGTTTTGTAGTAGATGTAGTTTTTTGTTTTGTAAATATAAACAATAAAATTTTATAACTTTTTTTTAATTTGGGAAACACATATGCCGGCAAAAAGTCGTGGATCTGGAGCCGAAATATTTTAAATGTTATCTTAAAAAAGTCCAAGGTTCACTTTTAGGAGGGTACTCGAGCACTTTTTTTGGTGAGTCGCTCTAATGTACATATGTGTATATTTCGAACATAAGGCCAATATCCCAGCATTATAATGAGACAAAAGTCTCATTGAAATTATGGCTTTCAAAGTGTTTTTTTTTCTTAAGTCTGCTTTTGAAATCGGTATCTACGATGCCACCTCAGCCTACTATGCTGCTATTTTGTTGAATAAAATTTTTCTCTTTCTGTTTATTTTTTTTGTTGAAAAACATATAAAATAGAAGAAATCTTGCACAACATTTAATCTAATCATCAATGCATACATACCGGCTTACATCAATACATATGTACATAGTAACATACATATTTTTAATAGCCATCAATAATTGAAAATTTCAAAAGAAAAATTCTATTCAATACTGGTTTTTCTCTTTCTATTTCACCAAACCGTTAATCTATTTTCACAGTTGAAAACAAAAAAAAAAAAAAAAAAAATCAACAACAAATTCATGCAGTTCTTGTTAAATTCTCTTGTTATTATCATATTATTATTATTGTTGTTGTTGTTATAGATGTTTTTGTTGTTTAACAACATTATTGAATTTACTTTAAATTCATATGATTATTATTTATTCATTCCTCTTCTTTTTTTTATAAAGGGTGATCTTTTAAGAGCTATAATAAAAATTTAAAAAAAAAACACATAAAATTCAGATAAATGCATGAAATCTTTATATGAATCGATAGTACGGTCTATATAATTTAATGTTTGAAGATTATTTCATGCAAATGTTGACCGCAACTGCGCCTCAAATGGTCCATCCGCTTAGTCCAATTTTGGCATACTCTTTCCAACATTTCGGCCGGTATCTCACGAATAAATGCTTCAATGTTGTTTTGCCCAAAATGCAAGAGCTTGACTTGCATGACATGTGGTTTCAACAAGACGGTGCCACATGACACACAGTACGCGTAACAATGGACTCATTGAGAGGCGAGTTCGGTGAAGATTTTATTTCACGGGACCGGTCAATTGGCCGCCTAGATCGTGCGATTGAACGCCTTTAGACTATTTTTTGTGGGGCTATGTTAAAGCTCATGTCTATACAGACAAGCCCGCTTCAATTGACGCATTGGAAGACACCATTGAAACATTTATTCGTGAGATACCGGCCGAAATGTTGGAAAGAGTATGGACTAAGCGGATGTACCATTTGAGGCGCAGTCGCGGTCAACATTTACATGAAATAATCTTCAAACATTAAATTATATGGACCGTACTATCGATTCAAATAAAGATTTCATGCATTTTTCTGAATTTTATGTGTTTTTTTTTTTGAAAAATTTTCCTATAGCTCTTAAAAAATCACCCTATATTTCTAGTGAATAAAAAAAAATGATTTTTTAAAACCAATTTTCACTGTCATCTTTATCAAAACACAACAATAACAGTAACAACTATAACTACAACAACAACAAGAACAAATAAATCTGATAAAGAAAAAAAACAGAAACTTTTAATATTTTTTTAAACATATTATCACCACTACACGGGTAACATTTCGTTGCCTTAGATAATATACTATATAATGATCATTAAAAGCTTATGTTCATAATAATCATCATCATCATCATAGTGAAGAACATATTTTTTTAAGGTAGCCTAGAGTATGCCAGTATAAAAGGAAAACCACTACTGGTTACAGTCATACAATCATTAACCGCATTACAGATGCAGAGAGAGCGAGAAGAGATTCTATTTAGCTGCAACAATTTCTATTTCTTTTTTGTTTTCGATTTTTTTTTCATTATTTTTCATTCTTTTTGTGGCATCTGCTGGCTAGTAATAGCAACCAACAGTGGTACATACATCTGCATGCATGTGGCATGATCAGTATGCTGTTGCTATTGCCGCATCTTCCTTAACCAAGTTAATTCCGAGAGTATTCTTTGGTATGTTGCATTGTATGTTTAGAGACGTGTAATAATGCTGACGCTGTTAACATTAACGTAACGTGCGGGTAGTGGCAGTGATGATGCTGGTGTTTGCTGTTGGTTACTTTAACTTTTAGTTCTGGTTGTCGTCAATCTTTCTAATTTCGTATTTTAGTGTCAGTTGCCTATTTGACATAAATGTGTTTGGCTTATTACATCTTCAGTTTCTTGGTCAACGTCTGCATCACCAGCATCGTTAGCATCATCATCATCATCGCCATTCTTTAGCCACATTTTATATTGACGACGTTTTCTGAATACTTCTTGTCGTCAATCAGCATTTGATTGAGTTCATATTGTGGGGAAATAAAATATTTGAAAGCAGTGGTTTTTAAGAATAGAAAATTAAAATTTATTCACCGCAATCATACATTTAAGTTGAGGCAATTAATTTGAAAAAAAAAATCTGTTCTTTGGATTTTTTTTATTAATTTTTTTTTGAGGCCTATTTATTGACATGTACGCCATTGTACATCGCGTATGGTATGGCAAAATCGTGATTAACAAAATTTCTGTGATTGAAGGCCTATTTACCCAGTTAAAGCGAATTTACAGTTGACTTCTGATGATTTGTGATTTGATTTATGTTTCATCTAAGTTCTCCTAAGAGCGCCTTCCGTATTTCATTGTGATTCTGTCGTATACCAGTTTGACCGAACTGACCTCAGCGGCGGCTGGCATGTGTATTTCACTCAACAATTTCTTTGGCAATATTTTCTTCTATTTTTTTTTTTATTTTTTTTTTTATTTTTTTTTTTAATGAGGTCACCGTGGTCTAGTAGGTAGCGTGTTGGCCGCCCGAGTTCGAATTCCAGGTCAGACATCAAAACGAAAATATGAAAATATTTCTTCAGCGACTTCTTCTCAGCAGATTTCTGGCAAAAACTCTGAGAGTAAAAATTGCAATGAAAAGCTTTTCACAAAAAAAAAAAAAAAAATCTGTCGCTCGAAGTCGACTTTAAATTGTAGGTCCCGCCACTCATGTATAAAATTAACGCACACAACACGAGTGGTGAGAGAAGCCAGGACGTTGTACAATGGGTCAATTCGACCTCCGGGCACTGTACTTGTCACAGTTGACAAGTACACGTCCTCTAACCTAACCTAACCTTTTCTTCTATTTTTCTCATTGTATGGCTTATCCATTGTCACATTTGGTCTCCTGAATAAATGAATTCGCCATATTCTCCAGAGTGATCTGTCCATGATAATCCGGATTCTATATAAGAATCTTTAAGATATTTTTCATGCTATTGTTGACTTGTAGAGGTACTGGAGTACTGTCTTCGTATGATATTGTATAGCTCTCAATCGATAGGGTATCCCTATAATGTCGATACCAATCGTTTTGCCTGACTAACTGACTAACTGTTGTTTGGTTCAGTATTGTTAACTCCTTGTCCAGTACTTGATACGCACCCAAGTGTTTCCTTTGCAGGTGCATTAACACCACTCGCTTTCCAACAAAATGTTCTGATGGTTCATTCTCCTTATCACAGAATCTACTTATTGGACTTGAAGCAATGCCCCTGCTGAACGAGGGTTTTTTAAGGCAACAGTTCATACAAAATCAGCCTTACTTTACTCATGTCATAGTATGAACCAAGGCTCTAAATTTTCGCCTTTGTAACCGCCCAATAAAAATTTAAATTGTATATGATCCTCTATTCCCAGTCCATAGAAAGCTGTCGGAGATATTAGCCACAGGGAAGCCGCCTTCTTTTCTGCCTGCTAATTGCTGTGAATTTCCCATTCCAGAAGAGAGTGACCTTATTTCCCCTGACGAGCTGATTCAGTTCGCTTAGCCGTGTACTGCATAGTTCTGATCCGCACTATACATTCCTTGTTTCGCCTCCAAACAGTATCACAGACTTTACATTGAGGTTGAATAGGCGTGTTTGTTGTTGCGATTGATCTGCGCTTGATTTCTAGACATGGTTAAAGGTTCCAAATTTAAATACCAGCGTCTGTTGCGAATCAAACACGCGAAAATCTGATATTCAGTGTGATTATCGCACAAAACTTCATTCTCTTGTGACACATTTTCTGGCGCTATCACTGTTACCTGGCTTTGCGAAACCATTTCGCGGAGATTATCGGATTATTTGAGGTATTCCTCGAAGCGGTTATATATTGTCCGCTACAACACTTTACCAACTGTGTCAAGCATACCCAATATTCTATATGATGAGGGCTTTACCAGGCATAAGTAGTAGCATTAATCGCTGCAGCATCCATTTCCCTGAGAATACTTCTTCTGTCAGGTAAAACATATCCGGAAAGACACAATAGAAGTCGATATCTTTGTAAGTAGTCTCACAATAATTAACAAATAAGACAATGCACTGTTTGACTGTTTGTTGGAGACATTATGTCCTTGTGAAAACATTCACAGAATGCGCAGAAGAAGGCTATACAGCATCTTTCGTGCGACTACTGAACTCTTTAAATACTGGTTCTTAATTGAAAGCGAATGTAGCCTTGAAAGGTTTCGTCTGTTATCTTAAAACTTCATCTCATGTCTTTGTCGGTATGGCAGCTCTACAAGAGATATACGGTACGCTCTCCGGCCAGGAACTCTGATGTTGTTTCTGCGAAATTTGGCGTGAAATACCTCCTCTCTGGTTATCATATTTTCAGTTAAGCATGCGCCCTAATAATCCAAACCAAATAGCACAAGGTAGGTCAAATGTGGAGCCCTTGAAAACACGGTCTTCGCATCACAATCTTAAAAGCCGTTCCCTCATCAAGACACTGTAAATCAAAAACCCTTTTAGGAAAGACTGTAAGTGTATTTGCTGTAGTTCTAACACCGGTGTTTGATGCCGACTCCCTATTCCAAGGATTTATACCACCGATAGTGATCAGCAGCCTTAATCGCCAAGAAACCATTTCTAATGAGTACAGCCTACCATATAATGAAATTTAAGTATTAAAAATTCTAATTTCGCTTTCAAAAAACAGCTTCCATTCATATTTTTTTTTAATATTTTTGATTTAACACAAGAAAAGAAGCAAAAACAAAACCAAACAACATCCTAAACTCATTAGAAAAATAAACGAAATTTATGACCACCATGCCTTCTAAATGGGATGGATTTAAGCAACAATTAAAAAAGCAAAAAAAAAGAATATGAATTAATACAAATAAATTATTATTAAAGCCGTTATGTTTTTAACAGTATTTTATGCTGATTAGCATAATAAAAGTTATCGTTATTAAATTGCATTTAAATTAACATTTTAAATACAATGTGATGTGATTAACATTAATATTCTCTGTTATTAACATACACTACACAGAACGAAAATAACATTGTCAGGGTTGCTGAGTAATATATATATATTCCCATAATTGAGATTGGGAATTCGGTTTACATAAAAACATAGGCAAAGTTTTTTTCTTTTCATTTTATTAATCGAAAATTTTAACATAGACTAACATTAAATACAACCGTGTACGCTTAAGAGCTTGAGAAAAATGTTAAAATTTGTGGCAGTTGCACTTCAGCGGTCTCATAAAATGCTTGTTTTTCGTCAAATTTAACGGGTAAATGGGGGTCTATTTATACTAACGTCTTTTCAGAACAGATCACGGAGATCATCTGTATAGTAAAGGTAAGGTGCTTCCTTCTTTTATGAGACAAGGCTGTGCATGTGCCCAACTGTTGAATAACAGTTTTTTTCCTTTTCCTCGTCTCTACAGTTCCAACGAAGTCATTGACCATATACATACTCGAAGGTACTTAAGGGAAGTTAATGGAATTGATTACTGCATTGGCAATCCTAAGTTTGTAGATTTTAAGAAAGGTTCTCAACATAGAGAATTCATTCAAAAGTTCGATATTTTTTCGATTTCCGACTAGTTTAATCACTCTCTAGTTTCCTGAAATTTTAAAGTGCTCCGCCATCTCGTTGGGAGAATCGCTGTAGCCGAATTACAACCTGGAGGTCAATATGTTAGAATCAATTTCCTTGTCATCCAGCTGATTGTAATAAGGTATCTTTATAAAAAATTTTCTGGAGATATTGTAGCGTTTAATAATTATCATCAAGGTCCGTAAGGCAGACACTTAAGTCTAAAAGATGCTGTAAAGGTTGGATAGAGTTATCAAGTTTATGTATCTGTTATCAGTCGTTTCCGAAAAATTGTTCATTCCCCTCTAACTGGAACGAATGTTTTGAATTCGAGAAGTTACAGTGCGGTATCATGTAATCAATAATTCCGATTCCGTCAGGATCTTCGAGTGAGCAATATTCAAGGCGTACCATTGCCCATTCTCTCAGAGGCTTGTAATTTAAATATTTATTATTGTTATGGATTTGTCATTTTTTAAACAGAGAATTGACGAAAATCCTTACTTATTGAATTTACAAGACGCCCATCCTCTTCGTGCTTTTTTGTGTCGCAGAGGCATGGATACTATTAAGCACAGATGCAACAGTCTTGAGAGTATTCGAGAGAAAAGTCCTACGTAAGATCTTCGGTCTAGTGCGAGTTGGCGACGATTTCCGCATCCGATCCAACAGTGGGCTGTATGAGCTCCTCAACGACATAGACGTTGTGCAGCGTATTAATATCCAGCGGCTGCGCTGGTTCGGCCATGTCGTTCGAATGGAGGAGGATGCCCCTGCGAGACGGGTATTTGATGCGGGGATCTGCGGAAGTCGGCGAAGAGGACGACCTTGTATCCGTTAGAAGGACCAAATCGAGGAAGCCCTGTCATCGATTGGTGTGACCAACTGGCGTAGGCGTGCAATAACCAGAGGCGCCTGGAAGGATGTGTTGCGACAGGCCGAAATCCGTTAATCGGGTTGTTATTATTTAATTTTTATTTTTATGAAACCAGCACTCAGGGAATGGCCCCTACTCATGCAGTGCATTGTGCAGGTGGAAAGGGGGAAGATGCGAACTGCAAGGAAACGAGTTGGTGCTAGGTGACTATAAAATGGCCAGTGCTATACCTTCACCATTAGACAGTCTACAGGCAATCGTCCCCAAGAAGCCCGCAGTTTCTCACACCACTTATGTTGTGTGTTAATTTTATACATAAGTGGCGGGACCTACAGTTTAAAGTCGACTCCGAACGACAGATTTTTTGAGAAACTGAGAAGAAATCGCCGAAAAAATACTTTTTGTATTTTTTGATGTCTGGCCTGCGACTCGAACCCTGGCTTTTACGTCTAATAAGCCAGCACACTACCTACTGGACCACGGCGACCAATTAAGTAAGTAAGTAAGTAAGTAAGTATAGAACCTGCAGTCCAATGTAGAATTTACAAGTTTACATACATGCCTGGGATAGTGTATAAATAAAGCTCTGTGAAATCTATGGATTACCGAAATTTATTTGAACAAAAACTAACCCCTTAAAATGTAGTTTCTTTTTTTTAAGAAATGGTAACCCTATTGCTTTTTTACATTGCTATTGGTAAAGAGTATAACAGCAAACATAGACAAGCCATTAAAATCGTTCGTGCGCGCTTAACAGCTTGAGAAAAAATGTTAAAAGCTGTTGGCAGTTGCACTTCAGCGGTCTCATAAAACGCTTGTATTTCGGCAAATTTAACGGGTAAATGGGGGTCTATTCAAAAGTTTAAATAAACACAAAACAATGTGCTTAAAAAATAAATAGGAAAACAAAACGAAAAGCAAAACAAAAAATATAAACAAATAAGAGTGCGAATTGAAACAGTTTGATTGTAAACGAAAAAAAATATACGCAAATATTTAAATAAATTATTTACGACGACAAAAATTAAAGAAATTAGCATTTTAAATAAATGAAAAAGAAATATTTTAAAACCATTTTAAAATAAATTTTGTTTTTTTTTTCATTTTTTTTTGTAAAATTTAGTTCAACTAAATGGCCTTTTTTATGCAAATAAATTAAAGTTTTGAATGAAAAAAAATAGAAAAAAGGAAATGAAATCATTCATTAAATGTATGAAAGTGATGCTAAATTAAGTATTTGTTTTGTTATTGTGTGATATTTGTGAAAATTTGTAGCATTTGAGCAAGTATTTGCAATTGAAATAGAACATCAAGCCCCTTTGCATGCAACATTGTTAACGTAAATTGCATTCACAGATAATAGGCCATTACAGAACCTATTGTTCTTAGAATTGTTGTAAAAAAAGGAAACAACAAAAACAACTTTCTAAGTGCTTTCAAAGTGAATTAATTTAACAAATAATACAGAATGCAATTTATAATTAAAAAAAAAATTAATTTTTTTTGTAGAGGCAATGAACGAACGCTCTCATACCTATTATATGAACACGTTTTCTCAACACGTTGATTTGTTGAATAAAAAAATAAAATAAAAAATATGAAATATTTTAGCTAAACTATGTATGTAGAATAAAGTATAATTGATAGCCATAAATAATATATAAAAAATAATTGATTACAAAATTTTCCTTGAATACAAAAAAGAAGCAGAAATTTCATTCATTCTGTCAAATTAAAAGAAATCATAAATAAAATAAACATCAAGAAAGAAATCCATGCCTACGAAATATCATAATTGGAAATTTATTACTGTGACCTCAAATATTGTGGGTGGGTTTAAAACATAAAATTATTTACGACATATTTCCGAAATTTAAACATTTTTATTATCGTTCGCATATGTTTGTAATTTCAAAACACTGAGCGGTTTTACCCCTTTCATCAGAAATTGAAACAAAAATTTATGCCCTTGCAATGCGTCACAAATGTGATCCTAAATACATATAAAATTGCTTTCATAACAAGAAACAAAACTTTGCCAATGCCAGCAACATAATGTTAAAATCTTATAAAAATAAGTAAATATTTGCATTAGCTTTTACGTGCCATCATAAAGACACCCATTCTGTAAAACTTCCACGGCTTTTCATCACCTCTTTAGTAGAAAAAAAATTTGTTTGCTTCTCATCAACAAGAAAGTTTTGCAGACGACAAAATAAATGGTAGCCAAAGTCTAGTCCCCGTATTCTATTAGGTAGTGTGTTGGCTTATAAGAAGACGTAAGGCCACGGTTCAAACCCCAGGTCTGACATCTCCACCAAAAAGAAATATGAAAAAAATTTCTAAGGTGACTTCCTCTCAACAGATTTCTGGCAAACATTCTGAGACAAAAATAAAATTTTTCATGAAAAGTTTCTCAAAAAATCTGTCGTTCGAAATCGACTTCAAACTGTAGGTCCCGCCACTGGTGAATAAAATTAACACACACAACATACATAAGTGTTGTGAGAAGCCAGGCCGTAAGCCTGACAGAAGGGTTGTAATAACCAATTATGTATGCATGTAAATGGTGCAAGCTAAAGGACATGTTCATCATATCTTCTCATTCTCACTCAATTTCAATTAATTTTTGGTAAGTCATCAAAGATGTGTGGGCCCTGAAAAAGTCTGTTGGACTACATTGCCATTTTTTTAGACAGCTTTGTTCCAATGGTAGAGATATAAGAAGTTCCGTTCGGAATTGTTTATTTTGAATAGGTTGCTGCAGCTTATAATTCCACTTCCACACCTACCCAATTTTTCCCGTCAATCCAATCCTATCAATCATCAATCTCATTTTGAAGATGTTATATTATGTTTGTCATTCAATTCTTTTGACCGTAAACCCAGACCTCTAGAGATTCAAGCAAAAGGCTTTTATCCATGCTTGACTTGCATTTAATCTACAAGTCATTTTCATATGAAGCCGTGGGAATGCGGTAGAATTTATAAAACAATAGACCCAAACGGGATGTTCATAAATCCGACATCATTAATATATCTGGAGCTATAGGTGTGGGTGTAAGCATTGGGTAGTTAGAGCATCTTGCTGTTTTGGACATGAAAACTCTGTGCTCATTGAAACCAGCGAATCTTTAGCGTATTGAAAGAAGCATGTCTGAAAACGATGAAAGAAAGAGCATCTTCTTGCTATAAACACCACTTTCTTACTTAGTCAGAATTAAAACCTCGCTTCTCACACCACCCATGTTGTGCTTGTTAATTTTATCCATGAGTGACAGGACCTTACATATGTTGAAAGTCTATTCTGAACGACAGATTTTCGAAAAACTTTTCATGGCAATTTGATTTCTTTTTAGAGTTTTGCAGAGAGGAAATCGCCGTAGAAGTATTTCTTCACATTTAATTTCGTTCGAGATGTCTGAGCTGGGGTTTCAACAACGGTCTTAAAAGTCGACTTACTACCTACTAGACTACGGGAACTGAGTCGGTAGTTTGAAGTATATTTTGGAAAGTCTCGGCCATGACTCTCTCATGGCTCTAGCCTTAGTGATGCGGCTTATATTTCACTCCAACAGATTGTGCTCTAGGGATCGTAGTACAGTACATCCGCTTGTGTTCGATTGCCAGTGTATCCCAATGCTGTACTTCTAACAATTTTCACAAAGCTTAATAAACTAATGTTGGGTGGGAATTAAGTACACAACCCTCATACTCGCAGTTTAGCAATCAACTCACTAGACTTTCGATTACTTTAATAGGAAAGACGATGGTTTTTAATTTTTTAAAGAAAATAAAAATATTCAGAATTCGTTTGGGTAATCTTAGTCCAGCAGAGCTACATAGTTTTCTATGGCGGAAAAAATATAGGATGGCATAGATTAAACCGTTGTGGTCGCCTATTGAGAAGTGGCCCATAAAGTGGTATTGGATGATTGTGGGATGAAAATGGGCTTAAGCTCGCTGAGCCGATAAGCATTTTGAAACTATGGATCGCGTATTTGAAAATGAGAGAGCGGTGAACAAGATGACTAGTGCTGTTGCTCACAATAGGAGAGACAAGATGACTGGTGTTATTGCACACAATAAGACAAAAACAGCATTGTGAAGACGTTTCGTAAAGAGTGGTTGGCCAATGTTTTACTACCATAAAACAGCAAGTGCAGATGATGAGATAAAAGAACAGTGAAAATAGCGTACATCATTAGGGGAATCGTTTCCAAAGAAGATTGTTTCATTTATATTTTACAAGGTCGTGGCAAGTGTTTTATGGAATGTGAGTGAGTGCTTGAGTACTACGTTAATGAAAACAGGCCGATTTGTCGAAAACTTAAGTAAGTTCACACATTCATTGTTGTTGTGGCAAAAGTCAATGAACTGAAGTTGAAATATTTTTTCATGCCGCCAATTAATCATCAGATTTATTATAATTTTTTCTTTATTTTCCCACTTGAAAAACAAACTCGGTGGTAAAACATTTGCCCTTAACGGAAAGCTATAGATTGCCTTTGATGGCTGGCTATAATAAGAAGACAATTCTTTTTATAAACTGGGTAAGGAAACTATTAAAAAGTGTATAGAATCTATTTCCATGAAAGGGTATATTTTTTAGAAGGCGTCTTAAGGTCTAAGATAATTAATTATTCCCTTAAATTGTTAACAGTTATTTGACCAAATAAAAAAACACTTTCAACCACTTTTTCATTGCAGCCCTTATCTGTTGTTAGTTTTTTGCGGTATTTTTCACAAGCAATTTATCATTATCGTGTTTTAATAATAAAAGTTTTGTTTGCCTGTTTGAAAGCAAACAAAAAAATTTGTTTTTGTACTGATTGTTGGTGTTCATTGCCAACAAACAAAAAATTACAAACATATTGAGGAAAACGTAAGTTTTTCTTTTTATTCCAAAGGAAAAATGAAAAAAAAAATTTGTTTTATTGCTCCAAAATAAATAACGTTTTAGTTTTCTGCTTTTATTACGTAGTTTTTCTCATTTTTTTTCTTGGTGTATATTTTTTATAAAATTTTATATATTAGAGGCCATATGGCAAATGGCCAAGTGCGGCTAATATTTTTTGTTTCTGTTTCAGATGCTGTTTTTGTTTTTATTTTTCTTTGCAACAAATTGAAATAGTTTTTCTCTTAGCTTTCCAAAACACCAGAATTATTATGAGCATTTTTATGTATGACAGCTAAAAAAAAATATTTTTCAAGTGGTAAAATGAACCAAAAAAAAAATCAAATTTTTGTTTTAATTTTTCTTTACTAAAGAATCTAGAGAAACGTATCGCTTTAATTAAAATCAACAATAAAATGTACACAAACATTAACGAATTTGCTTTAATTTAAATCAATTAATAAAACAATAACAAGAAAATCAAAAAATAAAACAATTATGAGATCTTAATTAAGCAAAAAAAAAAAAATCGTAAAATTTTACGAAAAAAGCAAAATTTCTTTTTGTCCATTTTCTTCTTTGTGATTTAAAATTTTGAAATTAACAATTAAAAAGTTTTTAATCTTGGGCGTTCTATTGGTCAATCGACCATAAACGGATGTGCTTTACGATACAGACGAGTGCTACGTAAAAATATTTGATTTATTTTGCTGGAGTCCAACCAGTTGTAAGAACAATACAACAGTGAACACAGGCCACATTGCAACGGATATAGGTAGAGGTTGATTTAGGTAGAGGTGGCAACCAGAGATCAGCAATGAATCGTATTTTCGCTACTCATAGGTACTTATGAAATTTTGAGTATGAGTGAGTCAAGAGTATTAAAATTCAACTACTCTGATTCATTCGTACTCCCTACAATATTGCTTTATAAGTATAGGTTGCAATGAGTATGAGTACAACGTTGACATCAAACTCTCAACATTCGATTCATTGTTTGATTCATACGCCTACCATTCAGATTCATAAATTTAGAAAAATACTTATAATACTTACGAATGATTCGAGTCACTCGAATCATTCATCAAAATTTACAATAGTAGTTTTTGTTGCATTTACAAAAGAAGAGAAAAGAAAAGACAAAGACAGCAAGCAAAGCACATACACACAACCTTCTAGCGAGTATTGTGGTGTTCGTACTCGAATCATACTTATTTTGTGCTTCGTGTATATGTTGTACGATGAGTACGATGAGTATTTCTAACTTTGAATATGAGTAGTATGAGTATGATATTAAAATAAGTATGAATGCGTATAAGTAGCTGAAATTATAAGTATGACTCGAATCTACTCATCGTTTTGAATACTCGTTGCTGATCTCTGGTGGCAACCAAGGGGTTGAGGTAGATACCTTTAAGACCATTGTGATACCATAGACATTAATTTTTCCTACTCATGCAGCTATACAGAGCTTCTGTTGTAGCCACTTATACTCCTAATATCCATTGCCGACAAATCATTTAGGTGCTTTCTCCCCCTCCAAAATAGTGCTGGACATGTGCCCAATTTCTCGTTTTTACAGCTTCTGCATGTGTCCAATACCAATACGTTCCATAATGCAATGCTCAGCAACTGATTCCAACAACTACATACGTATAGAGTGCCCATTTAGAGATTGAACAGGCTATTCGAGTGCCCTTTTACTTAATTAGTCATTACAACCCTTTAGTCAGGATTACAACCTTGTTTCTTACACGACTCATGTTGTATGTGTTAATTTTTATTCAGGAGTGGCATAACCTACAGTTTAATGTCGATTTGGAACGACAGAAATTTTGAGAAACTTTTCATGGCAATTATATTTTACTTTTAGAGTTTCTATATTTCCTTTTGTTCTGGTAGTCTAAGCCGGTAATTGAACTATGGGCTCTTGTCTAATAAGGCAATACACTACCTATTAGCGTACGCTGCCCTCTATCGTGCTTCGCCAAAATTCGCTGTGCTCACTTATCCCTTCGCTGAAGCCGCTCATGTGTCTTTGACAGAAACCGCAATTGAATTTTCAATTATAGGCTTGTAAATCTACAAAGGGGTTCAAAATTTAGTAAACTAAACGCGGCGTTCGCCTGGCCAATGCATGGGCTCTACAGTTACCTAGATTACCGCTGTATTCCAGTACTTATATATGTGATATGAATATCGTACCGTTCCGCTAGTTGTTATATTCGCCATAAACCGTATTAGATTTCGTTCTGTTAGAACCAATGCTAATACAGTCGCCTGGTTATCAGATTATGCTGATAGCCTTACATACTTCAACATTTTTACTATAGCCTGTATGGCTGTCACTTCTGTCTTTAAAATGCTGCTGATGAAGTATAGTTCACTCGCGTTTTTGAGCACAGTATGGTACAGTATTATAAATCGCGTAGTCGTGAAAAGTTACAGTACAGCTGCGCCGTTACGAAAGTGTTAAGAAATATTCTGGTTCCAACAAGCAGACACAAAAGATCAAGAGAGGTTATGATCATGCCAAAATTATACATGATAGCGATATGGTCTACGCAATGCATGAATGTGAACCATCCAGACTGTATGACAGAAGTACCAATATGGCAGCAGAGTTTTTCACAATAATTTTAGCCAAACCAAAACAATAAAATTTCCAGCATACTTGTCAATTTCGTAGTACGACTGTGTGAACATTCCTTTGGTACATGTTTGTGGTATGACATTCACTTACATACAAAATTGGTCATTACAACCCTTCAGTCAGGATTACGACCTAGCTTCTCACACCACTTATGTTGTGTGCGTTAATTTTATACATGAGTAGCGGGGCCTACAGTTTAAAGTCGACTCCGAACGACAGATTTTTGAGAAGCTTTTCATGGTAATTTTATTTACTCTCTGAGTTTTTGCCAGAAATATTTTCATATTTTCGTTTTTATGTCTGACCTGGCGTTTGAACTCCGCCCTTCAGTCTAATAAGCCAACACACTACCTATTAGACTAAGTTGACTTCGGTATGACAGTCTCTACTATTAAAAATGAGGGCGACCCTTTTGTGTGGTGGTCTTATCAACAACCTTTGGTTTGAAGGAAGTTTCTTGTTCTTGGCAGTTTTTAGAATCTTTTCGATAGTTATCGCCACATTTTGATATTCCACCACTGGGTATTTAGAGAGGACTTCCATAAATCCTTCCACATACAATTGTTTTTAGCCTTGTCTAGTAATGTGAGGATAAATATTATCGCCTGGTTAATGCAGTCAATGAATAAAGCATTTATTTTTTTTATTTTGAAAGATTATCTTTTGCTTTTCCTCTCTTTTTTGATCTTCAAAATATGTTTAAAAATATTTTAGTTTCTTTGTCTTTTGCTTTAATATTTTTCAAAAAGTATTCTTATTGTTATTATTATAAATTGTTTATTTACACTTGTGGTGTGTGTTTTGTTAATGCCAAGAGAGCAGACAGACAAGCCGTCTTGTAAACACTGTTTGTTGCCAAGTATTTCATCCGTTTCTGCTGTTTTTTCTGAAGATAATTTTTCATTTAAGTTTACCAAGTGTTTTGTGCACTTTTTTATTTTTTGGTATAATTCTGACAGATTATTTGTTTTGTTGTTGCTATTGTTGCACTTTTTCTTATGGAACAGAAAAACTTTTCTTTCGTAAATAAATAGAAATCGATAAAAAAAAATTTTTGTTCACTATTCAGGCTTTTGTTTTTGTGCAATAGACTCACTCAATCAGTCATACTGGGTGTAATAAGCTCTTAAACTAATTTACAAAATGAACACAAAAGAATATTCAATTCAATTATTTTCTTCGAAAAAAGGGGGTCAAAGTTCACATAAGAGCAATATTTTGTTGTAAAAAAACATAAAACATACATATTTCAATGGCTTAAGTATTAAAGAATAAAATATTATCAAATAAAAATGTAAAGAAAATGCATTTTTTTAAAGGTCAAAGGTCAGAGAAACGCTTAAAGTTTTAAAAAGAAAATACAATCGAAGTGATAATTATTGAGTTAAGGAAATAAATTAAAAATCTGTTTGCACTTGTTTAACAGAAGCGTAGGCTTACGTTATTGGTCAATCACAAATATAGCGACTCCTCTGGGCATGGTAAACTGCTTCCATCAATCTATCTTAGCATCACAGCAATGAGAACATGTTTTAGGTGCTGAAAATGAAGGGTATTTCTGAATTGAAAAAATAATGGGGGGACATTAAGGAATAAAGAACTTTCGGATAATTGTTAATGATTGTGAAGATTTGCTCTTAAATACGGTATAAAGATGGATGTTAGCTAAAAAATACTAGAATAGGGGCAGAAATCAATAGGCCTTGGTTTAAAAATGGTTTCAATTTTTTAAAAGGAATTTATGCCATAAATAAGAAGGAATGAATATCTATGTACGTGAATAAGAAGGATTAATGTAAGGCCTTCAAATGTGTGTTGACTTAAGCGATCCATTATGGAGTTTTAATCCGTTACATTGGGAAATATGTGGTTTTGCGACCTTAAAGAGACACAAGAACGTAATTTTTATGAAGTGAGAAGAGCGTAATCTGTGCCTATAGTTCGCTTTAGGGTTTTTGGATATGGCCAAACAAAGTTACTCGGATTGTTCTTTTGTTTTTATTTCTACAGAAATAATTTGTGTTCTGTTCGAGCCACTTAGGAAGATATGTTGTGGCATATTTTACACACTCTTAATCGATTTATTTAGAAAATGGATACCATGTAACTTCTAGCTGTAGTCTTCAAGAGTTACTTCCCAAGCAATTGAGTTCAATACACTTGTGGGATTATGTAATCGTTAATCGGACCACTTGGTGCACTTCAAAGAGATTCTTTAGGCGTGAACAATTTGAATCTTTCTATTTTCTGTTTTCGGCATATGACGAGATCTTCTGTCTTTTCTTTTGTCAGCTTTAGATGTGTAGGTTCAAGCCAGTGATTGAATGTCTTCCATTTGTCGGAAAATTTGCAAACATTTTCGGTCAATTTCTTCTAATGTTCACGTTGGTGGGAATAGCAAAGAGAACTGAAGGTAGATACTATAATAGCAGAGGGAAAAAACTAATTCAGAGTGCTGGGAAGCTGACGAAAACCGGAATCTAGAAATTTATTAGGCGAGGGTTCATGAGTTAAAACATTAGTTTGGACACCTCGAAAAAAAGGGAGAAACATCAAACAAATATTTCTTTCGGCAACCTATCCTCATTGGCCGTTTAATAAAAGATCTGAGTGTGAGCAAAATTGTCATGAAAAGCTTCTTAAAGCCGACGTTAAATTGCAGGTCCCTCCATTTGTGGATAAAATTATAAAACACTACTAGGGTGGTTTGAGAAGTTAGGCTCTACTAACTAATTATGTATGAATGTATGTATTAATTATGGTGAAAACTGGCTCTCAAATGTGGTATAAAGATGGATGTTGGCTGAAAAATAGTCAATAAGCCTTGGTTTAAAAATTGTTTCAATTTTTCAAAGGGAATTCATGACATAACGAAGAAGGAAGGAATGTCTCAATAGGTAAATGAGAAGAATTAGTGAAAGAGTCTTCAAATGTGTCTTGACTTAAGCTAGCCAGTACTGAGTTTTAATACCTTTACATTGGGAAATAAAATTGCCATGAAAAGTTTCTCAAGAAGCTGTTGTTCGGAGGCGACTTTAAACTGTGGGTCCAGCCACTCACGTATAAAATTAACACACACAACATAAGGGCTAGCTAGGTTGTAATCCTAACTGAAGGGTTGTAATGACCAATTATTTATGTATGTACGTACATTGAGAAATAATTGTTATGCGAGAAATGAGATGGAATCCATTCTGCGTACTTAAAAAACTTGGCGTAATATACTGAGTAACTATTCGCTGTGTATGCAATAATGACTCTCTTAATTCTTCATTTTTATAAAAACAATAAATTATTGACCATCATATCATACGTATACGTTTACGACATTAAGTTATGTCTCCAATAAAGTCAATTTCATGCATATTAAATGGATTTTTTCCTCTTACATAATTTCAATTTTTGATCCCTTGTTACGTTAACACCAAAATTTAATAAAAAACAAATCTTCTCTAGAAATTACATTTTTAATGGGATTCACAAAACTGTCGTTCTGTCTGTCATTCATTGGCTGTAAAATGAAATGTTTGCCTTATTATGTGCTACGAATACTGTTTGATAATTGAAAACATTATAATTACATCACGATTTTGATTTGTAGAATAAAATTTTGTTTTTCTCGCACTCGTTTCTATTTCGTTCTGAAACACCCATTTCAGTTAAAACCTTTTATGCAAATGCTTTTGCTTTTGCTTCATCCTCTAATCTTCACAAAATTGCTATACAAAGTACTGCAGAAAAACCCAAAAAAAAAAACCGGTGAAATGAAAAGAAAATTTAGAACATTTTTATGAAACCCTGCTACATACTACAACCTTAGCAAGTAACCAATTGACGCAGTACAACAAAACTTTTGTTAGAAGGTAGTTCTGGTTGCAGGAAAATCATTAGGCAACAGAAAGTTGAAAACAGATAAAAAGTTGTAAACCAACCACCACCAACTTAATAATATTTTGTTGTTGTTATTTTGTTAGCTTAGCAAATGTTGTATGTTGCATGTTTATTCAATAGTTTACACCACTGCAGTCTGAGCGTGTGTTAAGCATAAGAAAACTTATTTATGTTGCTGAAGATGACGATAATAATGATGATGTTGCTCCAATTCTGTTTTTTTTTCTCCGTATAGTATAGCGCCAAGAATTGTCGAAGAAGAAGTCTATGATGACTGAGTGGCTGACTAACTGACTGACTGGCTGTGTTATAATTTTGTTACGCTCACAAAAAAAAGGAGAAAAAAACAGATTTTGTCGGTAAAACCTGTTGGTGCTTACGATGACGTTTTTTTATAATCGAAAATAAATTGAAATATAGAGTGTAGCAATAGAGGGTTTCATTATTGTTACACCATCCATGTTGTAGTTAGGTAGGTAGGTTGGAGTTCACTTGAGCACGCATAGCGACTCGTTGTGAGGCCACAGGTGTATGCAGTCCTGTACTGAGCAAATTCCAGCAAACTAGGGAAGTTGGTAAGCGCAAGGGCTGCACATGTTGTGCACACGTTAATTTTTATTATTCTCAGTGTTATTGCCAGAAGGCTGCTGAGAGGAAGAAATATTTTTTTTATTTCGATTTGTTCGAGAGGTCTGAGCTGAGCTTTAAACCATTAGGCACTAGACTACAGCGACTTGTTTTCTAGGTACTCTCTTGTTAAAATACCATTTTGTAATTAATTTTGGTGGTTGTTTTTCGCAGTCCTCTTCAGATTTTTTAAAACAGTGACCTACGCCCACAGTAATCCTCACGTCTAATAAGCCAACACACTACCTACTAGACTACGGTGAATTTTTTCTAGGTTCGGACTTTGAAATCCGCCATTTGGTTTCTCTTCTTATATCACTTTGGTTGTGTGTGTTAATTTTATCTATGAGTGGCGGGACCTACAGTTTGAAATCGACTCCGAACGACAGATTTTTTTTTGAGAAACTTTTCATGGAAATTTTTTATTTTACTCTCAGAGCTTTTGCCAGAAATCTGCTGAAAGGAAGTCGCCGAAGAAATATTGTGTTTCATATTTCCTTTTGTTGGAGATGTCTGACCTGGGGTTTGAATAATAATAATCCACCACATTAGCTACTAGACTACGGCGACTTTTTTCTACGTACTGGCTTGGAAAACCGCCATTTTGTGTCTATTTTAGATATAAAAATTTTTTTGGTCGTGGTTTTACGGAGTTCTCTTCAGATTTTTTAAAACGGACATACATAGTTGGTCATTGCAACCCTTCAGTTAGGAGTACAACCTAGCTTCTTACACCACTTATGTTGTGTTTATTTATTTTATACATGAGTGGCGCGACTTGCCTGTTTAAAATTGACTCCAAACGATAGATGTTTGAGAAACCTTTCATAGCAATTTCATTTATCCTCAGAGTTATTGACAGAAATCTGTTGAGGATCTACAACTACAGTTATTCCATACTCATGGAAACGGAGAAGAGGCAGTAAACCGCTATTCTGTTGCTATTTTTTTTATTAAAGTTTTCGTAAACTTCTTACGTTTTTTTCTTGAATGGAGATCAAAACCAAAAGGGCAGGCCCTACACATGCAATGTATTGTGTTGGAATTTGGAGAGTAGGTTATTGGAGAAGGAAACTAAGTTCATCATGCTATTATCCTATTGAACTGCAATTAAGATTTAAATTCCAAATAATTATATGAAATTTAAAATGAGGACCTATTTTTCAATATTTTTGTTCTGGCGTTAAAAATATGCACAAAATCTACACCTTTAGATGGGTACACCCTGTTGTTGTTAGTGTTAATGTTAAAATAAATTGTCAGTTATGTTTTACTTCACTTTTACACCAATACACCATCAATTCCCCCATTGAACACCAATGTCTGGCGTCTAAATTATGAAAACGGAAATTTAAAAAAAACTGGAAGTGAATAATTTGAAAATTAAAAAAAAAAAACATCAAGAAAAAATTCTTAAGAGTTTAAATTTAGAATTTAGTTTTTTGTTTGTGTAAGAAAATAGAGTAGTAGTGTGTTATTAAAGTCGTTTATTGTAGAGTATGTAAGAAAAAAATGAAATTATTATAAAAAAGATTACCATATGCATTGTATGTGAGTGTGTTATAAATATATTTTTTTTGCAGTAAAGTGAATGGGGTTCTACTTACTAGCCAAGTTTGTTGTTTTTGTTTACGGCTTAAAGACCAACTTTTTATATAGAAAATGAAATAAATTAAAAATTAAACAAAAAATAAAACAAAACAAATGAAAAAAAGGAAAAATTTAATGCAAAAAATAAAAAGAAAAACCAAAACCAAAGCAAACATAAACTAAATCGAATACTGACTGCTGCACACAGCTTTTGTAAGTCAAAGCCTGTAAAAAGTTAGAAAGGAAGTGCCTCATTTATGACTTTAAATGTGCTGCACATTGTAATGAAAACAGTAAAGAAAAACTGTTAAAATCATATTAGAAAGGCCAAGAAAACCAGCACGTGCCTTTTTTTCCTTAAAACCAAACCAGTGACTGGCGAAATTTCCACCAAACAAATGTACGAATGCCTCAAAACTCTTATGATTTTCACTCATAGAATCGATTACCAGTTGAAAATTTAATACAAAGAAATAAAAAAGACTCAAGAAAATATAAAAAATTATACCCTTTTTACACAAACATGTCTTTAAAGGTAAGTTCTTGTATTATTAAACCGTTATAATTATATTCTCTTAAAATTTTACATTTAATTGTTAAAGAAAATTGTTAAAAAAATTCGAAAAAAGAACAATTTTATTGCATTACTTAATAACGTCACAACGTCCCAAGAAAATTTCACAGTTACAATGCGATAATTGCGTGTTGATAACAATAACTGTATAAGAAAAATTCAACAACAACAACAAATGAAAAGAAAACATAACAAACAACCGAAAATAATAATTATTATGATATAAAACTTCATATACCGCCACCATCATAACTATTAAAAAATGATTGTGTCTCTGATAATAGTGTGTTTACTTAAATACAGTAAAGTCAAGCTATTATGAAACGGTAATAAAAACATGTCAATAATATTTATATTAGACCTTATCTCTTGTATCGGCATCATAATAAATTCTTGACCTAAATTGTAAGTCTATTTGTCTAAATAAAGTGAAGTCACATTATAATGACAAGCTATTTGAAGTTTTTCATTGTTTGGACATATCCGTAAACTAGGCTGCGGACGGCTGTTTTCATGACGGTGCCCTTGACCACGATAGAAGACAGGAACTTTTTGAACCCTATGTTGAGCCTGTCACATCTTAATCCAAGGGGGATGAAACAGCTCATTACTCTCTCCCGGCTAGAATTTATTATATATTAAACTGTGTTGCGAACGTACTGACTTGACTGGACAATCACCCATTTTCACAGCGGTGCTACCCTTGGTCACGATAGAAGACAGGAACTGTTCGAACCCTATCTTGAGCCCATCACATCTTAATCCAAGGGGTGCGAAACAGTTCAGTAATCTTTCCCGGCTAGAATTTATTATATATTAAACTGTGTTGCGAACGTACTGACTAGACTGGACAATCACCTATTTTTATAAAGGTGCCCTTGGCCACGACAGAAGCTGTTCGAACCCTATGTTCAGCCTATCACATCTTAATCCAAGGGGTGCGAAACAGCTCAGTAATCTTTCTCGGCTAGAATTTATTATATGTTAAACTGTGTTGTGAACGTTCTGACTAGACAGGATAATCACCTATTTTCTTGGCTATGGGCTTGGACACGATAGAAGACAGGAACTGTTTTAACCCTATGTTGAGCCTATCACATTTTAATCCAAGGGTCTCTTTCCTCAAGGGACATTGCTTAAAACCGAAACAGCTCGCCGGTTACGCGCTTATTCGGGTGGTTTCCGCAGAAGTTGCAATTCAAAAGAGGAGGAGACCGTCTGTCACTCATTGCATTACTGCTCAGCACTCTTGAGAACGCGTTCGAACACACTAGGAAATCTGCCAAAAATGTCTGAAATTAGAATAAAGGGCATTGCTAGATATATAGGAGAATCTGGACTAAAAGACTCTTCCTAATAGTATAGGCATAATGCAGAAGGGATCTCCGTAGGCGTTGTTTGGGTGACGAAATTTCTTTCTGAAAATCTTTTGTTTTACTCGGATCACCAGGCTGCGTTTAAGTCCCTAATGAACGTTGTTTTAACGTCCATCCTTTTCCATAAATGCCAAAGATTTCTCAGGGAAATTTGCGATAATTCAACGGTAACTCTTCTATGGATTCCGAGACAAAGGGCTACCGATGGAAATTGCACTGTGATGAGCTGGCCAGAATGGGTATGAATCTCGGAATCTCTGACATGTTACAGGGCATAGATATTCCGGTTGCTAGCAAGAGGAAATATGCAATATTGCTAGACTCTGCTGGACATCCGTGGATAAATAGAGGACCGAATCGCTTTATATCACATGGCCATCTATCGCACAAAAGTGATTCTCACGGGTTATTGTTCCATTGCTAGGAATTGAAAGAACTGGCATTTCGGCAAAAGACTTCTGCAGGAGTTGTAGACGTAAGAGTGCACTGCTCTTGTCACTAAAAGATGGAGATTTTTGTCCTCTCACTTTCTGACATCCATTGACCGAGTTCTCTAATATAAAGATTGCTGCAATAACTAGATTTATTTTGGAGTTGAGTTGGTTTCTTCTAGGTCATGTTTAATCCCTAGGTTCAATGTTGATTGCTATATCACAATGGGCTAAATGCTGGCCTAAAAGGAACCTAGTTCTAAAGAGTAAATGTATTAGACGCCATGTCGTCATGTCGCGTCATGACTACCATGAAAAAACCTAATTTTTTAAAGATTTAGGCTAAGAGGCTTAATATTGGAATCTCTGAATGGGTACAGGGGGAGTACACAGGTTTAATGACAAAATTCTGAAACATAGTTTGTTTTCTCTTGTTTGCAACGAATTTGCCGATTCCCAAATTCAACAATTTTGTGCATTTACGGTCCCTGAGCTAACTAAAGTCAATTTTCTACACAAGAATTTGCAGCAAGAGGACAGTGCTAGACTGCAAAATAAAAATTTTGGGGTTTATTTTAGTCACGTATTCCAATAGTGCAAATTAAATGTCAATTTTTTTCTTTTAAATGCTAAATGATGCGCCACACTATAAAGGCCAAAGGCGTGAACCGTAAATGTTAATGAACAAGGCAAACGTTTTATTGCACATCGAGTTGCAAGATGATTATTTTTGGAAACTTATATTAAAGTTTTTAATACAGCAATTAGCAGCTACTAAATACCATTCAAAATGTTTAACATAAGCTGTTGTTTCTTTTTTTTGTGTCAACAAACACATTTATTTACCAACTTACGCTCATAGTCAATATCTTTATTGTTGCCTGACGTTATCATTGTGTTTGATTTATAATTAACTCTGGAGTCTCTTATAATAATAGCTCTTGCAGCATCATGCCATAAAGAATTTAATCTTTTCTTTTTTTATTAATTTAAAAACGATAAGACAATAATTTCTTTCTTAAATGAAAATAAGGCCGTACATTTGCATTAACAACTGACATTTGCAAAATTTAATTTTAAAAATTGTTTCCCAAAATATCGTCAAAATCCTTTCGTGTTTAAATACCAAATAATTCTTCAATTATTTTAATTTAAAATATTTATGAAAAAATAAATAAAAATTTTTATTTTCTTTATACGGTAATTGGATAAATCTGCACAAAACCAATTGAAATTGAAAGTTAACTAGTCGGTAACCCAGCAAACATTTTAGGAAAAGTAAAAAATTAAATTTTTATATCCAGAAAGTGAATTAAATACTCATTGGTAGGACAAATATTTTAGGATATCAATAAGATTTTTTACCAGCGAATTCCTGTACAGCAGAAAACGGGTAGAGGTTTGGATACAGCAATACATTATAAGATTGAAACTATGGAGGAGTTACTGCATGAAGCGAACTATCTTATGACGCCATTTTTATAATAACCGTTAATACATACATATTTGAAAATGAATGCTTGATGTGGCATTTATGTGAATGAATATGCTGTCATATACTTCAGTCTGATCGTTGGAACACCTAGCACTGGGGTACGGTACTGCTTAAGCTGAAGTCGTATCACAAATGCTATGGAAAGTAGTCATAAATAAAATCTTATCAAAGCTTATATGGGGACTTCCAATAGGAACTTCTTTTCTTGATGGTCATCTTATTGAAACTACATCTGTCAAATTAGTTGTCATTTATTCAGACTGTTTTACCAAATTACCAGAGACGGATTCAACAAAACAATGATATTTGTTCGGGCTCTGGAGCTGTTAGTAACTCACTATAATTTCCTTGAAAGATCTTCTTCATCAAAGAGACTTATTTCATGACATCCAAGAGCATCCAATGCATTTCAAAAAGTGACTATTTGGTATAGATTTTAGGCTGGAGTCACTTGAGGGTAATATTTCTTTGAGGACGACGTTGACCAGGCCAAGACGGCTAAAAGCAAGTGCTATATGTATGATTACAGACTTCTTTTGGCCTGCATTTGATGATCTGGACACCTACAGCATGAGGATTCAACAGGCTAATGCTAGTGCTACCTGTCAAAGAGCTGACGCCACATTGGAGATTTTACGCGAGGGATTTGAGGGTATTTGTTTATGGCATGTGGAATTGTTGTAAACTGACCGACCACCGAGATTATATGATTTGAACTTTTGCTTGTGAAGTTTTCTTAAGTCGCAGTTGTATGCGCATAAGCCACAAACCACAGCGTTTTATTATTTCATTTGTTGAGATTTTCACTTCAAAAACTTTTGCTGGGTTATATTTTAGTCACGTCTTTCTACTCAATTTAAAAAAAAATCTGTTCGTCTACTAAGGAAACGAATGTAATTTCTGTTTTTATGACTTAAAATGTCAAAATACTGTCTTTTTGAGGCGCTACATTAAACAAATAAAATTATTACCCCATTAACCGTAAATTCTAACGTTGAAATAAAAGCTTATAAAATCGATTGTTAAGCTTTCACTTGAAAATATTGGAGACAAAAAAGCAGTAAAGACTGCTAATAAATTGAAAAATAGATATCCACCAGGAAAAGTAAAAATATTATAAAAAAATAAAGCCTATTAACAGCATGTCATTCTAAGTTTGGTTGTAAAATCGGCCTTAGGGGTTACTTAAATTATGAAAATTCGATTCAAAAGAAAAAAATTTCAAACAGTGCCAAAGGAATTAAAAGTTAAAGGAAGAAGCTCGTTAAAATAAATAAATTAGAATTGAGGATAAAATTAACCTTAAGTTACCCTCAAACGTTAAACTAACCTTGTGTAATGTAACAGATATGTCGCATAACTTAAGGACGAGCAAACAGACATCATCTGTATAGTCCAGATCTTCAAGTCTGATGAGCCTCAGATTCATGTCACTCTTTGCATAAAAGTACCATGTTGAATAATAGCGAAGATAAAATACAATATCCATGGTCTATTCGACTTTTCTTTCTTAATAGTCTCACAATGTTAGCGATCTCGTGTACTGAGCTTGTGGAGTTTCAATACGAAGACTTAATGTACCGTATTAATTCACTTAGAACTTCCCTTTGTAAAAGAAGAAGATGAAGATCGTCAAATTCCTTGACCACATCAGTGAAAACCCCACATTATGTTACACTGTGATACGTAGACTGTTTACCTGATTAGTGTAGCAATGCTGTGGTTCAGTAGCAGTATTGAATCGGAAGGAATAGAAGCGAGTGGAAACTTTGTTGAAACCACAGCCAACTTGAGCACTCATTGTGGCACTCAACTTGCCAGTTGAGACCGCTAAAGACAGAAGTTAAACCTATGGTTGCCACATGAATTCTTCTTTGCTGAGCACAAATAGCTAAATAGCTACCCGTTGTGATGCCATATAATAAAATGTCCCAGAGCTGTCTGACAAGTCCTGATTGACTGGTCTGGACAGTCAGCATTCAAATTCATTCAAAATTTAAGCAAAACTTCCCTAAAACCAAGATGAAAACCTGCCTGAAACTTGAATAAACTCAGTGACCGATAAAAAAATCACCATAGCTTCGTGAGAACATTGAGAATTTTAGTTTTTTAGCTCGGTCTGAAATACTTGTACACTATAATAGTCTGGGAGGCGGAGAGATATCTTAAGATTTAGATCTTCAGTGTTCTGAAATTTAAAACCGTCTGTGTAAACTTCCATAGAAGCATCAGAGCAGGCCATGTCAGAGGACTAGTCTTTCCTGTTTAAAATTTGAATATGAAACCTTCAAGCAACATTAGGTTCAGATGAGATATGTATATGTAAACAGAATCTGCATGAATCTGGGAAATACTCAAAAAATAAAATGTCTGACAAATCCTGATTGACTGGTCTGGACAGCCATCATTCAAATTCATTCAAAATTTAAGCAAGACTAAAACCTAAAACCAAGCTGAAAACCTGTTTGAAAGTTTAATAAACTCAGTGATCGAAAAGATATCACGATAGCTTCTTTAGAACATTGAGAAATGGAAAGCAGAAATGATAAAAGTCTGCGTCATAGCCTGGATGGACATTGGCAAATAAGGTGGACAACAATTTCATTCTCTTCGAACGATTTATAAACTCTGTTGAAGCCATTAGCATTCAAGCTAAATCGCTTCGTTTGTCTACCATTTACTTCATGACCCATACATGATAGATGCAGTGATAGTGACAACCTCGGGGTCTAACTTGAAAAGTTAATCGGTAAACTATCTATCCAATCTAGGCCCAGTAAGTCTGGCAATTATAACAAGACTTTTCCTCAACAATGTGTAGATAGACCTGTTTGCGTTAAAAGCTATAAGCTTTCCGAAGTTACATATTTTTTGACCACCTGCCTGCCTTTTTATTGCTGTTGTAGCTCATTTCAGAGTCGTTCTGTGGCAATTATAACACCTTTAAATTGCCCATGTTAAGATTCTGCTGCTCAAAAAGAAGTCTCATATTTATTTCTGCTGTTTTTCTGTTTGCAATTTATACAGAAACATGGTGAAGCAGTTTTTAAAAATTATTTAACAGGCTGACTGTCAGTCTAGTTGTCTGTCTGCCAGAGCTTCAGACTTTATTTTGTTTGTACTAGAGTCTGGGAAAATAGTGAATCTCTCATAACAACAAACCGAAAAATACAATCAATTATTATTGCTGTATGTGGGTTGGTTTGGTTTGGTGGTTGTATTTCGGATTTCAAGCTTCTGGTGTGACGGTGGCAGTTGTTGTGTAGTGGCGATGGTGATGGTGACGGTTGTGGCATCAGGTGCACTTTTGTAGATTCCCAAGCTTACTATAAATTTGTATGATAACAGCAACAACAGTAAATGCAACAACGGTAATAACAATGTTCTCATATTGTAAATATTTTGTATGAATGATGACGTTTTATGATGATATTTCCGCGCTAATTGTAAGGGGAGTGTGTGGATGTGTTGTAATTTTTGTATTTTTTGGCATTTAAAATTTTTTTCAATATTTATGTTGCAATTTGTGCTTGTTGCATGTCTTCTATGTGACTGTTATGCTGTCATCCAAAAAAAAAAAAAAAAAAAAAACCATCCAACACAATACCATGCAACACAATATTGCATTGAATTGAATTGCATTTCATTCCATCGTTCGTTTGTACGTTCGTTATAAAGTTGTTTTGTTTAAACAAATGAAAGTGTTTAATTTGGAAAATAAAAAGAAATTGTTATTGACTAATAATAATTCGTTTGTTTTTTTGTTTTTGTTTTAATTTTTTTTTTTCATAATTTTTCTTGTTTGCAGAAAGAGACACCCTCAGATGTGTTATTGCATTTGGCTGCTTTGAGGGGTGACGATATAACATTGCGCCGTGTATTGGACAGTGGAAAAGTTCATGTGGACTGTAAAGATGAGGTAAGTGCTGTACTGCTAATTAATGTCTGTATGCAATAGTGATTTGTGGTTTAAAAATACACTGATAGGAAAACTAGGGTGATAGTGTAGAATTTTTTTATACAAATTTGTTGGCTTTTTGAATAGGAAACGCTATCAATCTGTGATTTTTAATTTAAGTCAATTGCACCTAAAGGTAATTACATATGTATAGAGTAGGCGTGGCACTAATATTCTGAAATAGTTCTCTGCAAAGGATCTTTTCGTTCTGCCTTGTTACTTGCATGCGACACTTGTCGCAATGCGACTTAATGCCCTATCACGCTGGCTTATTGTTGTCTCACGGCTCTCCCCTATCCCAGCTGAGTGTTTCCCACATTTACACGGACTCTGTTACATATGTATGTATATGTATCTCATCTGAATCTAGTGTTGCTTGAAGGTTTCATTTTCGAATTTTAAACGGGAAAGTCTAGTGTTCTGACATGGCCTGCTCTGATGCTTCTATGAAAGTTTCCACAGACGGTTTTCAATTTTCGAATGCTGATGATCTTAATCTTAAGATATTTCTCCGCCTCCCAGACTATTATAGTGTATTTCAGGCCGAGGTAATGAGTATATAACACTTTGCAGAATATATTCTGAGCAAGAGATCTCTGACCAGATAGTTAATCGTGCAACCCAGGCATTGCGCCGTTTGTGTTGGCGTCTGTAAAACTCTCAATATAACCAGCTGGGACCGGATAAACAGAGCAAGGGACCCAAAGGTCATATGATGTGATGAAATAGAGACTAGCTTTACCTATGCATATAATTGCCAAACATTGTCACATCGTGAGATATGAGAAACGCTTGGGCGAAGGATATTATGACTACTGCCGTGGAGATGGGAATGAAAGAGAAAACATAAAAGAATTCCTATATAACTGTCCTGCTCCGGATGGAGCAGTTGAGGTGATTATTGAACTCTGCTCATGCGAGTAAACTTGGTCTTTCGCTTTGAAATTTTTGTAGGGGCTGCTCTAATGCGGAGGACGATTCATTCACTTCCTTTGTCACTGTCGCGTGTGGCCAACTTTCAGTAAAGGTTTCCTGTATAGGATTTCTTTGAAATATTTCACCGACTAGGCACCAGTGAAGCTCTGTAAGCTCTGTTCTTGCTTCGGGAATTCCACAATAGGTGCAGTTAGCCGCAGGTTTATTAGAAACTGTTAATGCGGATATAAATATCCTCTATAGTGGCTAAGAAATAGCAAAATATAGGACATTTTCTTTATGCTGTGGTTGCAACTTGAAGTTTTTGGCTGTTTAAACCATAAAATAGTTTGAGTGTGACTAGGGTCAGTGTACAATCAGTTGATTCTTGTCTAGCGAGATTTGGCGTTAAACGGTGGTTATCTCTTTGAGTTAGATGGAGCTTACATAGGTCTGAGTCAGGTTGATGCAGGTATATTTTAATAAACTTTTGGCTGGTCTGATGTCATCGATGCCAGTAGGCCCTAGGATCCACAAACACCCAATGATTTGAGCATGAATTGCATTTCTCTTGAGATTTTGTTTTCTAGATATCTTAGAGTGTTTATATACCCTAGTATCAACCGATACTATGCACATTCCTTTCAACACAGTAGACGTTCAATATCACTTTCATAGATGATGTAATTTTTTCATTAGGTTTCACATGAGTAGTACAAGCGTGACTTAGCGATCTCCTTTCCGTTTTCCCACATAAACTAAGCCATCAAGCATTAAACTCAAGGCCACATGCAGTTCACATAAAATTTTCTCTGAGCGTATGTAGAAATTCTGATTTATTTACACATTAACGCTGATTACTAGTCAAGGCATGACATTTTTAGTGGCTTTTAACAACTAAAATGGTTTTTCTGACTGGCTTGTTAATACAATACAATATAATCGTATAAAATATTGCAAAATATTAACAATTTTTTTCACGATTATTAACAAAACAAAATCAAAAAAAATTGTTTTTATTTTCGGTCTTTAAAACCCCAACTTAAACAATGTTGAGGAAACCCCCCCTTTAATGAAAGAAAACAAAAGCGGCTTTAAACAATACAAAAGAGGAGAAAAAGAAAACAATTTCACTTGAAAAATTTTGTTAAAAAAGCAACAAAGTTGCTAACGCTTAAGAATATGGTCAATTAATGAATGAATGCATTCATGAGCGTTTGTATGAACGACTAAGTATTGGGTATGAATGAGCGTTTGCCGCCTAAATCCAAAAATTACCATTAAATTGTTGAAAGCTAGACTTCAGCAAAGAAAAAAAAAGTAAAAAAAATTGAATAAAAAACGAGAGCATGCGTGACCGTTTTGATAAATTAATTGTATTTAATGAACAATTGTTTTAATTTGTTGTTAATAATATGTAATTCATAATGAAAATTTGCAATTAAGAACTTGTATTAAAATTGAAAAAAGAAACTCAACACCAACAACAATAACCTCAATGAATTATTAATGAATATACATTAATGAGAGTGAAAAAGAAAAAAAAAATAAAAGTTTTTAAAACTATTAGACCGCTTAGTATAATAAGATTGTAAATTGCAAATGCACTGCATTATCAGATAAAAGTTTTAAATACTCAGTTATTATGCTTAAAAAGGCATACTTTTGATAAGAGAAATCGAAGGCGAACATACATATGCACTTATGTACGTACATATGTAGATAGAAAATGCATAAATATATGAATTTAATTTGAAAACTTATAATATAAGGCTTATGCGTATGTTCCCAAGTGGGTAATGCAAAATAATGTCTCTACTTACCCGAGTTAGTTTTCAAGATTTTCGTTCGTAAGTACCTAAAAATACATAAAAAGGAAGTTCATTAAAATAATGTATAATAATTTTGTATTAATTTTATTATCAATAGCTTAGATTAGCTTAGAAAGGTGGTGCATCAATCTATTAACAGTTCAACGCCTTCGCCCAGAGATCTATTGGTCCATTTGTTAGATTTCAAAAAAGAAAAAAGTTATGAGGAAAAGTTATAAGAGAATAAAAAGGACAAGAAGGTGGGAATCAAATCAAGGAATGAAAAATAGAAAGAGAGAAGGCAAGCAGAAAAACAACAATTAGCCATCCTGGCTGCATCTAAAGATATCGCTCTAGTCAGTCAATACCGTTTAAGAACGGTATAAGATCCTCAAGTCTGTTGTCTTTCAGATCTGTAAGTTCTACGCACAAGGACACACTCAAGGTGAAAGAGAAATAAGAGAAGAAAAGGGAGAAGGAGGTGTAAACAAAACTAAGAAATGAAAAGAAGAAAGGGAGAAAACCGAAAGACAACAATTAGCCATCCTGGCTCCCTCTAAAAAATTTCCCTAGTCAGTCAATATAGCTTAAGAACCCTAATAGATTCTCAAGCTGTAGTCTTTCAAATCTACCACTCCTACCAGTTCTACGCACCTGCAAACAAGGACAGTGGTATAGAAAATGATCTACTGTTTCCTTTGCTCCTTCATTTTAATTATTTACTAACTTATCTGGTCATTACAACCTAGTTTCTCACATCACCACCTACAGTTTAGGCTCGACTCCGAACGACAGGTTTTTGAGAAACTTTTCATGATTATGTTTTTGGCACAAGACTGTTAAGCGGAAGTCATATTTTATTCAAATTTCGATTTGTTCCAGCCGGGAATTAAACTATGGGCTCTCGTCTAGTAAGTCAACACACTATCTATTAGATGCTGGCGACTTCCGCTCCCTCTCACAGCATACAGAAGTCTAAGATATACCTATTCCATCTAGTGATCCTGTGTTTAAAAGGGGCATTGCATGTTAGTACTCCTTTAATTGTTCTTATTTCCCATCTTCTCATGCTGAGGATAAGTTTTGTTCCTAAGGAATTGAGCATTGGCCATAAGACCTGCTCAAGCCTACATTTCGTTCTACATCTGCATTGCACTGCTTACGAGTGAATTAAATTTTCTTCAATAATTCCAAAAAAAAGACCGATTTCTCCTCTGTTGCAGCCTCTAAAGCTGAGCCTGAACTTGCCAATTCCTTCTCAATTTCATTGCCAATAATGTCGCAATGACCAGGCACCCAATATAATTCAATCTGATAACTCCACCACATTAATTGTAACTCTTGAGCTCTTCGGTATATGTTTCTTGATCAGTGATATGTTTCCTGATCGGTGACTTTAACGAGCCCCAGAACCTTCGCCTGAATAACGCTACATTTCGCCAAAAGCCTATATGAATTTTTGGCCTTTGTTCCAAAAATGAAGATCATTATACCCTTACATACATACATAATTGGTCATTACAACACTTCAGTTAGGATTACGACCAAGCTTCTCACATTACTTACATATGTTGTGTGCGTTAATTTTATACATGAGTGGTGGTGGGACCTACAGTTGAAAGTCTACTCCGAACGACAGAATTTTGAGAAGCTTTTCATGGCAATTTTTTATTTTATTCTTAGAGTTATTGCGAGAATGTCAACCTAGAGTCAGTCATTTAACATAATAATTAAAAAAGGTTAACGTCTTCAAGGTCCCAAGTCATGTGGGAATTCTCGGCAACGAACAAGCCGACGAGAGTAGTTTCCTCCGTTGACGGGACCAGAACCTATTCTTGGGAGGGAATATTTGGAAAGGTATGCTCAACGAGGGGGAAAATAAAGAGTAGCAAAATTTCTTCTCTCTCTTCTCAAACCAAGTGATTTTTAGGCAATCGAAACTTGTTGGAGAACTACAATAAGAGGACATCTGAGTGTTGCATCGGACTATCCAGAAGGAATCTTAAATTGGTAACCGCACAGCATATAGATTCTGTGTAGATAAGAATAAATCATAGGAACACGTTCTTGGAACATGAGGGGCGTTTATGCTTAAGTACAAGGCAGCAAATTCTAATCGTTAACACCGAGCAGCATTATGAAATTTGTTAGGGCAGTATGCTTCGAAAAGACATTTTAGGTTCACAGTACTAGGGCACTTCCTAGCGACAATAGTAAGCTTCATGTGTGCTTTATTTAACATTGCTTTTAAAACCGAAAGGTGGAGAAACTTTTTCTACTGCTATATGGACAACGAAGACTGTTATAGAGCTGTATTAGCACTGCTATTCTCTACAGCTCTTCTAAAAAAAATTTTAAGTCCCAAAAATAAAAATGTATGCTTAGAAACTTGTATTGAAATTCAAACTGTTATACTAACTGTTATATAAAAATATTTATTCTTTTCATAGTAACTTTTTCATCATTTTAAATTTTTCTCGTTCGTAAATGTTACTTTTTTAAAATAAAATGCAATTATACCCACCAGATTTAAGTAGGGCTGTGAATTGCAAATCAATTCAATTTGATTTTCGTGTTTTGTGCTTCGTTCATATGTTTCTTTTGTATTTCTTTTTGCATTTTTTGCCAAATTAATTTGTACATGCCATGTTTAATCTTGGCTGAGGTTTAAGTTTTATTTTTTATTTTTTGTCTTCATGATTTTGAATTTCAATTTCGTTTGATGTGCTGCATTGAATTTCATTTTTGGTTTTAGGTTTTGAAATTTTATTTATTTTCATATCAATTACACAACAGTTGAGAAATTATCGTGTATATTGGCAATCAAAGCCTGTAATATATGTAACCATAATTGCGGTTTATTTGAAATTATATTCAATTTTTAATATTTTTTGTATTTTTGTTGTTATAGGATGGCACCACCCCCTTAATATTGTCGGCAGCTAGTGGTCATACAACCTGTGTCTTGGAATTATTAGAACAGGGAGCAGATCCCAATAGCAGAAGAGCAACAGGTACCACGCCATTATTTTTTGCTGCACAAGGTGGCTACTTGGATGTGGTAAAGATTTTAATAAAGGCAGGAGCCAGTGTGGATACACCATCAGTGGTAAGTAACAGACAAACTGTGGTCTTCAATTGAAATAAAAAAATCTTGTTTTTTTTTGCGTAAAAGGATGGCGGCACTCCTTTGTTTGTGGCAGCCCAAGGTGGCCATGTGAAATTAGTGAAAGAGTTATTGGATTGTGGTGCCAATGTTAATGCCTGCATGAAGGTATTGTTAAACAAAACTTTACTATGTTTTGTGCTAAAATTATTCAAATTTAATAGGATCGTGCTACACCCGTTTTCATAGCTGCACAAAATGGCCATAGAACCGTGTTATCTTTACTTATAACTGCTGGTGCATATCCCGATACTAAGCGCATAGATGGCGCTACACCATTATGGATTGCTGCTCAAATGGGCCACGATCATATCTGTAAGGTGTTGCTACAAAATGGTGCTAATGTTGATGCTGTGAGATGTGATGGTGCCACACCTTTATTCAAGGCCGCCCACAAGGGTCATGCAGCTGTGGTAACAGAATTGTTAAAGCATAGACCCAATTTAACATTATTGCCGGTAAGTGGGTTTATTTAATAGGTTTTAGAAAACTTTTTCTATAATTTTTACTACTAACCTACAGAATGGTGAGACAGCTTTACATGCGGCCGCTATGTTTGGCCATATGACGGTGGTTAAGCAATTAATTGCAGCGGGGGCTGATATCAATCAAACAAATCATGATGGCCTGACGGCTTTACAAGTGGCACGCCAGCAAAAATATACATCGATATGTGAATATCTACAGGAACGTCAGAGGACCAATAAAAATCGTATGCAGCAACAAAGTTAAGGCTTTACAAAAACAAAGGTTTAAGCAATGGAAAGAAACTCAAGAAATATGTATATTGACCCGGCCATAATTGTTAAAATTATTAGAAAAGAAAACAAAAAAAAAACTATTTTGAACACAAAACAAAGCAGAGCTTACAAAAGAGACAACAAATAGAGCTTTTACTAAGATTTCCTTACACATACTATGTACACTCGCCCTACTGTGCTCTCTCACTCACTCTCTCTCTCTCTCTCTTTCGCTCGAAAGTTTGAGATAACCGTACATTTTCGTAAATTTATAGGCCTAACTACAGTTATTCATTACTAAACACCAAAGCTTTAAGGGAAATTAAAATAAAAATAAGGAAAAATAAAATATCCTTGAAATATTATCCATTTATTGTGGATTTAAAAAACAAAAAAATTATTCGAATATTCGTTTCTAATAACAACAAAAATAATGCACAATTATTTGATATTTGTATTGTATTAACAAACACTGACACAAACTATCAATTTATCGCCTGAAAAAATAATTGAAAAAATTTTTTTTTAAATAAAAAATAATTTTTGAACATTTTTTTTCTTAAAATAAACTGCTATTGTTATGAAAATAATTAAAAAAATTAAAAAAAAAATTAAGCAAAATATTTTTAAAAATTAAAAAAATAATCTAACACGCACCACGTCCATTTTCTTGTGAAACTAATCAAAATGCTAACAAATCCTTGAAAAAAAACAAAGAATTCTTATGATAATCATTCATACCTTTAATGTGGTTTAAAAGAAATCTAAAAATCAAATACTATATTAATTAATACAATTAAATAACAAAATAATTAATTGAATTAATTAAATAATTTGTAAATATAATTAAAATATTAATTAAATATGAAAAAAATAAAATAATTGTTGAACCTTTTTATGAATATGTAGTATAAGCAATTGTTAAACATGTGCAATAAAACAAATCGATTTTTCCTAAAAATTAAAAAAAAAAACTTAAAAAACACAAAAATTAAAATCAAATCCTATTTAAGTTTAACTTAAACTCCAAGTGTAAATTTATAAATTAAAAATTAAAGAAACAAACTTTATTTATAAAATAAAATTCTTAAATAAAAATATGATTTAAAATAAAAAAAAAAAAAATAATCAAAAAAAATTTTTTTTCACTGGGGGCCTATTTTTTCATTGTAAAGTTAGGGTACCTTTCAAAAAAATTGAGATCCCATTTACACCAAAGGTTAGACTCTTTACGATACCTTAAATCAATATCCAACCCGGTAATCAATCATTCCCTGTAGGAAAGATGACAAAAAATATGAAATCAAGAAGCCACGCCACTGCAAAGCAAGGGGCGAACACTGTCACATGACCTTTAAATTCAATGCTCCTGCAGAAATCATTCGGCATTCTTTTCGACAGGACAGTGGCGAATAGTGCTATGCATGACCAAGCAATTTAAAGAAAGAACGCAACCAATTCTTCCTCTTTTCATATATTGCCTCTTTCTGCCAATAAAGTTGAGCCTCCTAAAAAAAGCCAGCATAGAATACCTACTATTACTGAGGAGCAATTGTGATTTGTGATCAATTAGTCAGCAATGGAATTCCTGACGATATTCTTATGACCGAAGCCTAGTAGGTAGTGTGTTGGCTTTTAGAAGCGCGGCCTCGCTTCAAACCCCAAGTCAGATATCCCCAACACAAGGTAATACGACAAAATGTTTCCTCGGTGACTTCCTCTCAGTAGATTTCTGGCAAAAAGTCTGACAGTAAATTAAAATTGCCGTGAAAAGTTGGTCGCCGTCCTCTAGTAAGTAGTGTATCGGCTTATTAGACGTAAGGCCACGGTTCGAACCCCAGGTCAGACATCAAAACGAAATTATGAATATTTCTTCGGCGACTACCTCTCATGAGATTTCTGGCAAAAACTCTGACAGTAAATAAAAATTGCCATGAAAAGTTTCTCGAAAATTTATGTCCTTCGGAGTCGACTTTAAACTGTAGGTCTCCCCACTCATCGATAAAATGAACACACACAACATGTGCGGTGTGAGAAGCTAGGCCGTAATCCCGGCTGAAGGGTTGTGATGACCAATTATGTATGCATGTATTCTTGTGACCTGGAATCCACTTAACAGTAATATTTGAATGATCCGAAGTTTTCTGGAGAGATCAACGGCATTCATGAGCTAGATGTTCGAAATAGTTGTGAAAATAGCGAAAATTCCATCACACAACAAACATTCTTCTGCTTTCAATATGTCCATAACCCCCGCCTGAAAATCAATGTAGATGTCAGTCAGACCACAGCCTTGAGTGTCTAGCAAGTTGTATCCATCGGTTGGGAACACTACGATCGACAAGTTAGAAGTCCCTAGTTGGTATCTTAAAAACAAATCTATTGAGAAACGTAGTCAACTTTCATATGCTTATGGATTTCCAGTACTGCAGCATAACCAAAATAAAGGTTAGATCAGCAATTAACTACATTGAGTCTTACTACCACAAGCTCAGCCCCTTGCTTCAATAGAACTGACGGGAAGCCAACTGTATATAGTAATTAATGCCTTAGCTGTAGTGGAACAGAGTGCACTGGTGTATGGGATAGTGAAGTTAACTGCCTGCGCACCCTGTCTATAAATTTTCAGAGACAATTATATTTGCCCAAAGGCTACAAGGCCACCAAACGTGAGCACTTTAAAGCAAGCACCCATTCTTTAGAGGTGTAAAGGCAATGTGCTCACTCTTTTTACTCTTTCGATTACACTATTCTCTCTGCCAGTTTAGAGGACTCCGGAATGGATTCTTTGTAGGACAAGTTAAGCCCCTAGATTTTTTTATTTAAATTGAAACGGACATCCAATATTCGAACCTAGGATGCTTGAATTTAAAGTCAAGCACTTTAACCACTACACCAATCCAATGGCTGAATTTGCTTAAGAAAACAACGCCTTATACCAGATTTTTTGTTCCATCGGATAATTTTTTTATTTCCAATGACTAGGCGGTAAAAGTTATGCTAACGATGAAAACATAAAGTCTGCGATTAACGGTATCATTTAAGAACATGAGCAGATCATTTAAGCTATTGAATATCAATGGAAAAAGTGAAAGAGCTAAATACTATGTTCAGACATGCACCTTTATTGCGTAAATCGCAATAAACGCCATTATTGAGCTCAATATTTCATATAAAGTTTCAATTAATTATTGCGCAATAAATACGCAAATTGTTATAATATTGAGTAAAACTTAAAATGCAGGACTGTCATAAGTACGTTCAGTAAGCATATTACCATTTTCCGAACACTTCCTGTTGATATTTGATAACTCAAATGTCAACAACTACAAAAAAAAAAAAAAAAAACAATGTTGTTGAAACAACCAGCTGTTTTGTTTACCAGCTGTCAAATGAATATTGAATAAACAGCTGAACTGCATGTATTATTATGTCTGAACAGTTAAAATATTGTGCTCAATAAACCGAATATTGACTCAATAAAAGTGCATGTCTGAACATAGTAAAAGGAAGATTATGGTGAGAAATAAGGAAAACTTTTTCAAAATTTTTCCGCTAAATTTTGGTTTTGCTGGGATAATAAAATATATTTTTGCTTGTTTTACTTGATGTATAATATTACTTGTTAATACATACTACCACTAAGTGTAATAATAACTACGCTAGTGTAAAGCCGATTTTGCCAGCTTAAATGTTAACTGAAGTGGAAAATTTTAAAAAATTTTTAAAATCAAATTTCTATAAATTAACACTGTATTTTTTTAACATTAAACAAGATTTATGGTTGAATTTATTTATTTATTGAATAATTTTGTGCAATACAACAAAAAACAATGTAAAAAGAAAAACAATCATTTGTAAGCCTACAAATTAAATGCGTAGTCTAGCCATTGTTTGCTTAAGTGCATATATTAATTCATTTCAAAATCTTTGTTGATGTAACGGTTGAAATGTTTTTAAGAATTAAAACAAACTCTTAATGTTAATTACAGCTTGGGTGTATATATATATAGTGCTGCCACCTATGTATCAAGTTCACCTGAAAAGGGTATGTTATTTAGAACCGTCCGCTTAAGTACAGACAAATTCTGTTCAATTCTGTTAACATTGATAAAATTCCGTTAATATTATCGGATAAATTTTATGGTTAAATGACATTCTGTTATTTAACATTAACTGTCAGATACGATTGCCTTTCATATGTTGGAAGCATGGTGAAATTACTTATCAGGTGTGGTTAGCTCGTCAGCTGATTATTTTGTTGTAAGAGGTAGAGACTGTCAAATTATTATTTGTTTATGTTTTCGTTTGCTTCTTAAATTTAAATTTTTGTTTATTTTCATTGTGAGAAAATATTGTAATAATTTTAAAAGGAATAATTTTCAATGAAAGTTTGTGCAATTTTCAATAAAGAACAAAAAAGTGGAAGTTGTAGCTTTTTTGAAAGTTCCACGGGATATGCGAAGGCGTCAATGGAGTGAAATTTGCAGAATAAATAAACTTCACAACAAACGCATTGGTGGGTCTAGCACAACCTTTAATATCACGAGTTCCTTACACAAATGTGTTATGCTGTATACACATTTATATATATTTTAAAAATTTTATTATTATTTTCGTTATTTTTAATTCATAAAAATGAATATTTAGTTTAAAAATCAATTGTTTTGTTTTTATTTACTTTTTACTTTTAAAAATTTGCTTTCATGGTGAATTTTTTTTTGACAGTCTCAACCAACCAGGGAACCAACAAATTGCCCTGTTGTTTTTGGTTTGTTGTAGAATTGCTCACACCTTTATAAATTATTTCACCATGGTTGGAAGTTTGAACTTGTCATCAGACTTGTCATGCATTATCTAACGTTTTGAAATCGAAAACAGCTCTGAAGAACAACAAAGTTTTGTGTTTGTCTCTCACACCGCTTCTTGCGTGTGTCTGTCACACCACTTTTTTTGAAGACGTTGGTATATCAACTACATTTTTGTGGATATGATAACGAGATTCACTCTGTCAATCCTCTGTTGTACATGTTTTGTTTACAGCTGCAATGTCATCTACATAGTCGACTAGAAGAGCACGTTCAGTAACTTCAAATTTTAAAATACCATCATAGCGGGCCTCCCTTCAAAGATCACTAAACCGCACTGGAGGTGATCTGTGGCGGCCTCGTGCCCTGGCTTGTCTCATATTGCCTTCTATGGCTCCAAGTTAAGGCGGTGTCAGATAAAACTTTGTTGCTTTGCGTGACGTTTATAACTTTGACAGAAAAGCGTAAAGCAAAAGGTGTATGCCACAACAAAAACTTTGACAACACTCGCGTTGTTTGTTTATCTTTTAAAAGTGGTTGGCGCGTAAGTTTTGCTTTTAATATTTTATGTTTAAATAAGGATTAAAAATGGATTTGGAGGATTTATTGGACATACTTATAATTGTACTGCTAAAAAAAACTAAAAATCATAAAATTTAAGGACAAATATTAAAAAAATAAAATTCGCGCGCAAATTTGCCAAAAAATATTTACAGAATAATCAACAGCTGATTGTCAATGCGCGCAAAAAGATGAGAGATGCCCAACTTTTCGCTTTGCGTTGTGTTAAAAGCTGTTTATGTGACAAGTGCCATATAAACATGTACATTTATCTTAAATGTCAAAGCGAATTTGTAACGCAACGCGAAGCAAAAGTTCTATGTGACACGGCCTTTAGAGGAAAGGAATATCCGTGTCGGCACATACATACATTTACAGTCAGTCTGTTAAGGATATCATGAAACATGAACATTCAAAATGTATTCCTTATGGATGTTCTAGAGACTCATCTCTGTTTGTATTGTAACGAAAATGGAAACAATGTAATATCGTTTAGCATTAAAATGATAAACAAAAGCTACACTAACAAATACATCGAACTTGTTCCAAGTAAACCAACAACAACAAGTATGAGAGCAAAAGGGATGGACAAGTAAGCGAACGCAACAATAAGCAATGTGTACACAATACACAAACAACAATGAAGTTGCGATAAAATTCTCGAGAAGGTGAAACCACGAACGTTCCACTTTGATTACGTGGGCATATAAAAAAGGCAAGACAAAGCAGGCAACGAGTAGTAAGAATTCAGTCAGCCTTGTGTGAAGTCGCGTTGCGAGTGAAGAGAACAGTCGTGGTTTGAAGATCTCCGCTATACAGATCTAACGAACAAGTGTTGTTGCTTACGCAAAGGGTGTGAGCAGAGAAGAATAACGAACAAGCAATTATTGTTGTAATTATTGTTACATACATCAAGTTGGAAACAGTGGCACACATAAATAGTGCGAATAATAAAGAATTTAATTGAAACTAAACACATTTATTTTTATTTTGTTTTGTTTGCAATCAACGAACCCATATTTTAAAATTTTTCAAACATTTAATTTAAAATGACTTTTCTATTCCCTAAGTACCCATTAAAAGTCTTTTATTTTTAAATTTTTAAATCCTTTACGCATAATACTTACCATAAATCTCATATTAATTACAATTTATGTCTTCAATACAATTTGAAAATGAATCATCTTTCTTATCTACAGCAGAAACAACTACTGCAACACAGCATGTGCAAATTATTATTAGTTGTGCATCATTTCGAGTATTTGCATTTGCATCGATTATATTTCTGAAAAATAAAAACCAAAAACGAAAAAAGTTAGAAAAAGGAAACTAAAAACATTCGAGTAACAGATTTCTTAGTAAATTTAATTAAAAATACTTGGAATGCTTTTTGAAACAAATGGCACTGGGGCTACCATGTACAACAAACACATTACACTGGCAACAGAAAGTTTTTCTAGTTGATTCTGGCATTGGAATTGAGTTACCAACAGTAAAGGCTGTTTATTAGAAAACTTATTAAAGTTTTATGGGTCTGTGGGCCATTTTTATGGTATTTTACTGTATCGAACGTGTATTATAACGGTCGAATGAAAAATATGAACTTTGTTTGATCATCTATCTAATGGGACTTCTTTTACATACAAAATAATTTAAATTACAAAAAAAAGTAAATAAGAAGCAAGAGACTGTATAAACGTTCGTTAAATACGCTACTCTTCAAAAAAAATTGTTTATTAAACATACATACACAACATAATTGGTCATTACAACCCTGTAGTCAGGATTACGACCTAGCTTCTTACATCACATACAGATATAATGTGTGTTAATTTTATCCGTAAGTGCCGGGACCTACAGTTTAAAGTCGACTCCAAACGACAGAATTTTTTGAGAAACTTTTCATGGCAATTTTTATTTACTCTCAGAATTTTTGCCACAAATCTGCTTTCGTTTTTTTCCGAGATGTCTAAGCTGGGGTTTGAACCGTAGCCTGACGTCTAGTAAGCCAATGCACTACCAACTAGACTACGGCGACTTAATTTTTTATCATTTTTTATCAAACATAACCTAACAATTTAATCTTTCCATCTTACGAATCGCAGCAGTTAGAACCGGATACTGGCCTCAGGGTGCTTAGAAGCAGAATCATAATTTTAAAGGGGCGAAAAAACAGTCCAATTTAAATAAACAAATATAATGGCGAATGTAGACTGACCTATCGTAAAAAGGAGGAATTTGTTAAAGATAGCGCGAGATAGCATCTCCCTCTATAGCTGTGAGAAATAGGGAACGGCCCCACCGGTACAGCAGAGTTTACAAGACACAGAGAATCGGAACCCTGAGAGTTGCATCGACGTATAGCATGCTATCAGCTCCAGCTATATAAATTATGTCTGCAATTCTCACGATTAAGTACGGAATAATATATTTGAGAGTTGGCAGACTGGCAATTGAACTCAAATCACTGTGAGGCGAATGTGGTACGGTCAATGATCCAGAACATAATTTTAAGGCATATAAATTTGATATGAGCTCCTTAAAAAACAAACATAGTTGTACTTGCATTGTTAAATAGCTTTCAAAAGACTTATTCGTGTAAAATATTGGCCTTGAGTCGAATACCATCTACCGACTGTAGAGTAACGAAAATTTATGAAATATTTTCGAGTTTATTTCTGCAACAAATTTCAGTTTCTCCCCTTGAAACTAATGTACTCTTTAGAGTCTTAAGGAAATTAAATAATTTACATTTATTTAAATAAACATTTAAAATAACTTTTTAACACTTCAACACAGATACACACATACCACACATACATACATACATACTCATATATTTTAACGTAATACAAAAACTTTTAGGAAATTCTCTCAAAAATCAGATTAAAGGAGTATAAATAAAATATTTAAATTTCATAATTTCAATTTAATGAATGTTTACATTATTGTTACGTTTTTACCTTTTTAAAAACGTTTAAAATATAAGTTCATTGATTGCAAACAAAATAAAAATAAATTGGTGTTTGGTTTCCATTAAATTCTTTATTGCTCGCACAAATATTTTTTGTATGCCACTGTTTCAACTTGATGATACAACAATAATTTGTTTTGCTCGTTATTCTTCTTTGCTTACAACCTTTTTGTAAACAACAACACTTGTTCGTTAGGTCTGTATAGCAGCGATCTTCAAACCACGACTGTTCTCTTCGCACGCAACGCGTCTTCACATAAGGCTGACTGAATTCTTACTACCCCTTGTCTGCTTTGTCTTGCCTTTTTATATGCCCACGCAAACAGTCTGATGAAGGTTCTTGAAGTAGAATGTTCGCGTCTTCGCCTTCTCGAGAACTCTATCGGGATTCCATTGTTGTTTGTGTATTGTGTACACATTGCTTGTTGTTGCGTACGCTTAGTTGTCTATCTCCTTTCCTCATACTGATGTTGTTGGTTTACTTGTAACAATTTCGATGTATTTGTTAGCGTAGCTTTTGTTTATCGTTTCAATGTTAAACGATGGTACACCGTTTCCATTTTCGTAACAATAGAATCAATTTACTAGACAGCCCCCCAAGAGAGGTATATCCTACTCGAAAGTAAATACCTATCCCGCCATTCGACAAACTTCATATGAATGCTCAACCTTGTCAATAAACACCTTTTCCCTCAGATGTGGCAAATTTTTCGAAGACCTCCACCACATGTGTATCTAGGCATTGAAACATGTTCGGAAGCTGTGTTGCACATAAACTGACCATTATGAAAATCTTTTATGCGGTACGCCTGTTGGAAACAATTTGGCAATAATTTTACTGGAAATTAGAAATAAATTCCATTTTATTACTAACATTTCCTACTCAATTCGTAGGTTAAACTGGTCGAATCTTAAACCAAAGATGGCGAAACAACGTATTTTTCTGCTTCGGCTAAATATTAAAGAAAAGGTCTTTACCCTTGCGGAGCACTGCCTACAAGAGAGTCACGTCGGACTTTTGCAAAAGTTGCGAGTAGGCCGAGGAGGATGAGACTGTTGTGTGGCTCATTGCCGCCTAACATGTAGGTGCCCCACTCTTACTATCTGCAACGAAACTATCAAAAATCAGCTTAAAAGAGTCGAAATGGCTCAATCAACGACTTTCCTATAAAAAAATAGGAAAAAAAGGGCAACACGATGAGCCTAATTAACTGGCCTCACGCAGATACGCGGGGTGGGGATGATACCTAACCCTCAGATATATTTTTTTTGCCGGAGAACTGGTTAGGTTTCCATTGCCAAATTTTGCTTCTGTATCTCCAAGCTTTGGAGTACCAGCCGACTGAAATCGTTGCATACATTTTCTGAATTGAACAAATCAAATCTGGGAAGTTATTTCCTGAAGCAGCCGTAACAACAGTCAACAACTGGGTTAGGATTCGACTCAGAGTGAATTTTCTTCATTCTAGGTGTTATGTAAGGGACAGACGAACTGTCTGCACTGCTATGCTAGTTGCATATGGAAATCCATTTTTCTTCCCTTTTTTTAGATGCAGCTTGACATGGGTCTTCAATACGATAGCTAAACATTAATGACGTTATGATCATCTTTTAAGCGGCTGTGGTCCTTTAATATTCGTTATTATATCGGCTGGTGCTTTCTGTGTCACTGAAGCCATTTTGATAATGAGTTTCGTGTATTCCTTGAAGTTCAACCTGTCATCGATCACCATACTCGAATATATTATGGCGACCTCTTTGATTCTGTCTTGGTGCTCCTTTAGTTAATTTTTTCTTTTTCACTATTTTCCTTCTACTTATCAAGACCGACTGTGTGCCTATTCTGTCATAGCAAGCCGGTCTTAAATTATTCCAACTGATGCTTTCGTCGTGTTCTTATATTCTTTACCGTCTTCGCTACTGCGACAAACGCAATGTCGAACGCAAGACCTACAATTGTAATCCTGGCTGGTAATCGTAGCTTTAGTGCTCCATTGTATATAAGCTGGTAGCAGATGGCTTCCATTCAGGAGGCTCATATCCATCCAGTTGTGTTCTTTGTGGTGTTTTATAAAATTAATTATTTATCGTGCCATACCATTTGGCCCACTGTCGTTATCTAAAGACAATTTAAGACTACCACCTGTCTCTCACAAATTCACACAATTAACGTGTCAAAAATTTTAAAGCTTTTAAGGTCATCACAATAATTTCTTTTTCTTCTTCAATTATTTTTCAAAATCAATTATTTATCGTGCCATACCATTTGACCCACTGTCGTTATCTAAAGACAATTTAAGACTACCACCTGTCTCTCACAAATTCACACAATTAACGTGTCAAAAATTTTAAAGCTTTTAAGGTCATCACAATAATTTCTTTTTCTTCATTTTCTGTTTTTCTGTGCAATCAAACTCAATTACTCAAACCATAAATGCCTTAACAGAACATCTGTTTCTTTAAGTCTTCCCCGAATTAGGGTCAACTTACTGAATTGGCAAACAACAGTGAGCTTAAGTGGAAAGTTAACTCACTACCTTTGGTTTTCTATGACCATCTTCTTACTCTTCTGCTTGAATCCATTAAAGATTTATTTCAGGCCACAAATTGTGTAGAGATTGCAAAAGTGCGTGAGATTGTGTGCGTTTGTGTGTGGGTGAGTGTGTCTGGTTATATTATGGCAGGTGAAAATTGATTTTCTAATCAGTAAATCCTGTCTATCTTAATAGAAAATTTTGGCACCGGCTGGCATTTTTTTTTTGCTTTGCACAACACTTCCATTTCGAGTGGGAGGCGGGGCGGAGTGGGGTGGGATGCCTTTATTGTTGGCCATACTTGTGTAATTGTTAACAAATTACCATAAAACGATATGAGATATTTTAGATATTTGGGTGTGTGTGTGTGTAGTTGTGTTTGTGCATGTGTTAGTGTTTGTGGTAGACATTCAATGAGTTTGTATGTCAACTTGACATCATAATGTAAATGCAGATGATTTTATTCTGATTAAAATTCATGGCAGGCATTTAGTTGTTGACTTACTTACGCAACGTACTGTAAGAAAACTATTTGCTGCTGCTTTTAAACTTTATTGTCCTTTCACATGAGCAGCAATTGTTATTTGAACTGGAGAAGAACAAATAATAATTAACAGGAGCGCAGTTGTTGTATCGAAAGGCTTTTCGGAACGATTATGTGTTCGTTCATTCGCATGGATCGTATATGGAGTCTAGAACCTAGAACCTCATTTAGCTACGTAATTTGTCAAATCGGTTGTTTCCGTAATCTGAAGAGATATTAATTTGTAATGTTGTTTAGCTTAGAAGTACTCTTTAAGAGGAGAAATTCTGTAATTGGCAAGAAATTATACGTTATATGACTAGCTTCACAAGCAGAAGGGAACTTGATGGGCCTTATTGTTGTCATAAATGATTTTTCATTGCCTCTAAACATTCGTATCAGATTGGAAAACTTCATTCGATATTTTACGTTAACTTGTTTGGAACCCCGACATAGAATGTCTGCCTGTTATCAGGTTTTTTTTTGGGTACTGGACGTTAGCAGCAGTACTTACATTACGATCAATGCTTCAGAAATCGATGGACAATTATAAGAGGCGTGGCATATTGAAAATAGTACCACTGCATCCTAAGCAACTCGTACATAGGGCGGTCAGATTGAGAAGTCCTTAAACGTCAAGAAGGTGACTACTTTCGTTTGTCTTGATATATAAGGCCCGTATGATAATATCCCTTACGAGGTCGTAAATGGGGCATAGTTCGACCTTATGACATTCGGTTAGATGACACAACTTTGTGGAAACATTGAAGGAGACATATTGAACGTCAAGAAGGTGACTGCTTTCGATTTTCTTGATACACAAAGCGCATATGCTAACATCCCTTACGAGGTCATAAGTGGGGTACAGTATGACTTTATGACATCCGGTTAGATGACAGAACTTTGAGGAAACATATGCAGAAGATGAATTAATGAAGGTCGACACACCTAAAGATTGGCTATAAGACAAGTTTCTCTCATCATTAATGAGGTAGTCGCCGTAATCTAATAATCTAGTAGGTAGTGTGTTGGCTTATTAGACTTGAGACCACGGTTCAAACTCTAGGTCAGACATCCCTCGAACAAAATGAAATCTGAAAAAAATATTTCTTCGGTGACTTCCTCTCAGCAGATTTCTGGCAAAAGATCTGACGTTCAGAGTCGACTTTAATCTGTAGGTCCCGCCCGCACTCATGTATAAAAATAACACGTATAACATAAGTGGTATGAGAAGATAGGTCGTAATCCTGACTGAAGGCTTCTAATGGCCAATTATGTACGTATGTATGAGGAGCTTGGTTGTGGATGAACTCATGATGTAATTGACTAATGTTCGAATTGTAAGAGACGCTTTGCGATATCATTTAAAGGAATCTTGAGTTTGTAAGTCGATGGTGAATAACAGTGTGATTGAAAATAAACCCGAGCAAGACGACAGTACGAGACCACTATTTACGAGAAGCAAGAATCTTCCTAAGTGGAGAAAATATTCGGCTGTAATATGGTATCATACATACATACATAATTGGTCATTACAATCCTTCAGTTAGGATTACGACCTAGCTTCTCACACCACTTATGTTGTGTGAGTTAATTTTATACATGAGTGGCGGGACCTACAGTTTAAAGTCGACTCCGAACGACAGATTTTTTGAGAAGCTTTTCATGGCACTCATGCATAAAATTAACACACATAACATAAGTGGTACGAGAAGCTAGGTTGTAATCCTAACTGAAGGGTTGTAATGTATGTATGTATGTATGAAATATTACAGAAGATGGAAGCAAAATATATGGGAATAATACTGGTTATTGAACTAACATGGTTCATATAGGAAACATTTCAAGAGTGACTCAGTATGTCATAATGATGTACAGGCGGCTTGCAGGAAAATCTTTGGAGTGTAACTGGATGAAAAACATTTCTGACTGGATGAATGCCATTGTGTCTTCCAGAGCGTAAAGCGTTTTTAATATCAAACTCATTAAATCAAAATACAGATTTTCAGTTCAATTTCTCTATTTTCTTTTAAAACCCCTTCAGATCTTCAGTATTTATCTTGTCAATCTGACAATCTTTTCGGTTTCTTTATTATTTCGTTGATAAAGTTCGTAATGAAAATACTAATTTAATGAAGATTAATCGCAGTAACAATTAAGTTTACTCGATTAAAATAAATTAAAATAAGACACAGAATTTATGTGAAATCTTTAAACAAGATGTTCATTTCAATTTAAATGATAATGAGAGCAAAGCAACACACATACAAAGAGGGAAAGATAGAAAGACAACGAGAGATTGAAAGTTAAGCTACACGTACACTATAAATTGTGGCAATAATTTTGTAGTTTAGACCCGAAACAGATGTTTGTGCATGCCACACAGATAGTGTATACACGTAGATACACACATTTACATAGACATATACATACATATACACGTATGTATAGTGGTAGAGAGAGAGAAAGCGAGTGAGTGTCAAGAGAGAGGGTACATAATTTATTTTAATTTAATTATCTATTCTAATGGTTTCGTACATGTGTTGGCATATGTTGCAAAAACCAAACTTTATTGCAAGCAAACAGGATGATACCCTACTTACTCTAGGTTTTGTTGTTAAAATGGAATCCATTTTGAATTAAAATTTTTATTTTATTAAACAATCAAACAAATATTTAATTTAAAAAATATATCTGAGATATCAAGTTCCATGTAAAGGTTACCAACGTTGAGCTGAATTTAAATAGGCCCGTTTTTAGAGGGCGTTACACGTGTAGTCTTTACAAGTGCTGTTTGTATTTGTTAATTAAACCTGTCAGTGTGCTGTGCGATACATAGCATACATGTACATGTACATGGATATACATATAGGGTGGAGCAAAAAGAGAATTTTAAAAATATAACACTTTAGGCACTGCGACTCCTGTAATTGTTTAAATTTCCTATAAAAAGCTAATTTTGGATTCTAAATTCGGTTTTCTTGGGTTTCATTCATAAAAATCCTATCTATGGTACCCCCTTTTTAATGAAACAACGTTAAAAAATATTTCTTTTTGCTTCCTTTTGCTGATGTGTTTGTTTGTGTTGCTGACCACAAAAACCAACAGAAAAAAAGGCACAAAAAAATTATTACTTTTTCTGTTGTTGGCAAAAATATCACAACAACAAAGGATAACACAAAAAAATATTCCCAAGAAGGGCCTATTGTTGGGAACATATTTTTGAAAAAGTAATACAAGAGGTGTCATGCAGACGATGTTTCTTACATGTCAAGTGTCGAAAGCTAATCGTATGGAAGCTGTATGGAGTAAAAGGCGTGAAAAAAGTGGTTTATGTAAAGCCGGCTAAAATTGCGCTTGAACTCTTTATAGGGAAAGATCATATGAACTCGATAAGACCATTAGATTCTTCGCTCTAAATATATGTGGAGCCCGCAGATCTGTGCGAGTAAAGTCAAGTTGAATAGCTATCTAGGGATACCGAAGAGCACAACTTAGGCGCAGTTTATCCCTCTTCGGCACAGGAGTGAGTTCCTACCTTTCGAAAAAAGGCAACAGAAAATCTGTAAACTTTAGGCAAAGCCAAGTAGTATAGCGGTTGTACTGTTTATAGGGAAAGAGAATATGAACTTGATAAGGCCACGTGCTTACATTAGATTCTACACTCGCAATAGATATGGAATCCATACATCCTTGCTAGGATACCTAAGTTATTCAAGCTATCTAGGGATACAGAAGAGCACTACTAAGATGCATTCTGTGGCTCTTTGGTACAAGGATCAGTTCCTACTTTTAGAAAAGAGGCAAAAGAAAATCTGTAAACTGCAGGAGTCTCAGCTAAAGCTGGGTAGTACAGCGGTTGTACTTTTTAGAGAAGGCTTTTCAGAACGATTATGTGTTCATTCATACGTATGGATCGTATATGAAGCCTGCAACTAAACTTAGCTACTTTGTTTAGCTTAGAAGTACTTTTAAGAGGAGATATGCTGGAATTGGCTATACAATTATACGTTATATGATTAGCTTGACAATCAGGAAGGAACTTGATGTGCTTTATTGCGCTAGCAGAGATCTCGAGAAGGCGAAGTCACGAACATTCGCCTTTAAGAACATTCATCAGACTGTTTACCCTGCCATATAAAAGGTAAGGCAAAGCAGGCGAGTGAGTTAATGAAGTTCAGTCAGTCTTGTCTGAAACGTACCGCGTTTGAAGAGAGTAATCGTGGTTTGAAGGTCTCCCTTACAAAAATCAATTTAAAAATTGTTTAGTAATTGTTATTGTTTATGCAAAGGGTGTAAACAAAGGAATAATAAACAAAGCAATTGTTGTTGTAACAAATTGTTATGTTTTTATCTTTTAAAACAATAAACAATAACAATTACTAGGCAATTATTTGATAGATTTTTGTAACGGAAGTCTTCAAACCACGATTACTCTCTTCAAATGCACCGCGTCTTCACACAAGACTGACTGAACTTTAGCGAGATAAGGCTTTGAACTTATGTCAGATTCTTGACTCGCATCAGATGTAGTGTCTGATATTCTCCAAGGAAAATGACGAAGAGTTAAACATTAAAATTTCTGGCCCTCCTCCAGCAACGCTCTACATTCTCATTATGTTTATCAAATATGTTAAAGGAAAAAATCATTATATTCCCATAGTTTGTTTGTTTGGTTATTTTTGTTATTATTATTGTTATTGTACACGAGTACGAGTACTTGGTATTATATTGTATAACAAAACGAAAATTTATGACCACCTTTATTCGCATTTATTACGCTGCCATTGCCATAAAGTAAATAAAATAGTTTCATTCCATTGCCATATTTATTCCATTACCAGTAAATTGTTTCCCATTATTGTAATAAAAGAGGGAATAGGGTAGCACAGGGAGTAAAACTTTTTAAATGATTTTGAAAACAAAAAATGAAATGAAATCTTTCTCTCTCTATCTACAGGACTGACTACAGGAGCAAAAGTATAATTGTTTAAGCCATGTTATGTTAGTGGCATAAAACCAGCGTAATAAAATTGTTAAGCAAATAATTTTACAAAAAAAAAGAGCAAGAGAAGAGAAAAAGAGAGAGTAAAATGTGTATATATATGTATGTATGAGGATATAATTAGATGTGGTTTATAGATGAATATTTAAAAAAAAATTGTTATAAAAAGCTTTGCTGATGAATAATTAAAGAGAATTTAATTAAAAACTATAAACGTTAATGATGGTCTAGAATGTACAAGTAATTTATAGTTAAAATTTTATTTTCAAAAGGGGGACTTTAAAGTAATAAAAACACTATTAAACAAAAAAAAAAAAAGATTTAAATTTGTGATTTTCTATTTACATGCTGGTGTAAAATCTGGCCCCATAAGACACAAAGAACACTAAGATCTTATATCACCATCTAAGTAGGATATTGTTACGAAAATGGAAATGGTGTTCTTAAAATGATAAACACAAGTTCCAAAAACAAAAATAATGGACTTGTTTACATGATCAACGAATAAACAAAAATATTGCAACAACATCAGTATAAAAAAAGCGGATAAACAAGTAAACAGGCAACAACAACACTGCAAACAACTTGTATACATTTATAGAGATTTCGCGAAGGAAAAAAATAATCTCCTTCAATTGCATTCATCAGACTGCTTACCCTGCGATATAAAAGGCAAGACAGAGCAGGCACCGGCAATTCAAAAAGAATTCAGTCAGCTTTGTATGAAGAAACGTTGCGTGTAAATAGAAAAATTGTGGTTTGAAGATCTCCGTATTAAAGATCTAACGAGCAATTGTTATTGTGCACGCGGAAGAGTGTGAAAGAAGAATAACAATTAAAGTAAATCGTTGTTATTTAAGTCAAATCGTTAAAGGTGGCACACGGAATTGTGCGAACAATAAAGAATTGATCTCAAACTAAACACAAATTTATTTTTATTTTATTTGCAATCTACGAACTCAAAATTTTTAACGTTTTTTAAAAGGGTAAAAACGTAACAATATAATATAGCGGAGAGAGTAAAGAGAACAACCATAGCGCTTTACACGTTTAAGAGGGCTTATACTATTACCATTTAATACTGGCTCTATGCGATAGCTCCACTCCATCTGAGACATTATTTGCTATATTTTGTAGCAATAAAAACGGAAAATTATAGGCACTTTCTTGTTGACAACGATTCGTGAAAAAACGTATAGAAAGTAAATCTTCTCGGTCAATTCATGTCACTACAACGAAGGAACATCCGCTATGCGTCGATGGTGCAGAAAGTATTGTTGCCCCATTTTGTTGAAATCATGTGTTTTGCAGTCTCAATTCATATAGAATACGTAAAAAAGAGTCATGGAGCATAGGCCTGTTGTGCTCATCCTTCACAGAAGTCGCTTGGCCAGTGGCTTTTTCGCAAAAATAAAGGCTAATGGCGACTGTAGACTTTATACAGTAACTTTAAGTAGGTGCAATGGTTCTTCGTGTGTTGTGCGTGCATTTTCGATACTCCAGAAGCGATAATTAAAGTCGTCGTAGCCTGGTTCAAACCTCAGCTCAGACATTTTGAACAAAACGAAATATGAAAAAATAATTAACACGCTGTGAGAAGCTATATTGTAATGCTGACCAAAGGATTGTTACGACCAATTAAGTAAGTAAGAAGTGATAATTCTGTTTAATTTTATTATTATTCACATAGTCCCAGATATGGAAATTGGCTTCGTTGGTCAAGATGATTTTCAACCAAGAGTTTGCTTAGTCATAAACAAAATTCAAAATGGCTTGGGAGTTAGTTACAAGCGGTTGGTGGTATAGGGAACATCTCATTTCCTCAACTAAAACTAAAACTAACGAACGATGATTGATGCCCATTGGATGGCATAGCATTTCGTTGAAACTCTGGGGTCCTTTGAGACATATACGATGACGATGATGCACGTTAGCAAACCTGGTTTACAAAGGAATTAAAAGTTCATGAGCACTCACAGCTCTGGCATAAACCATTTAACTACTGTTTGAGTTACACAACCCTGGCAGTAAACATTTCAAATCTTTTTTCTTTTATTAGCGATTCCTGTAGCATTTCTCTTTTCAAACTGTTTTCCTCTGTCATAATGTTTATTTCATTTCGTATATATCCGGCATAATTGTTACAATTATTTACGGTCTTTGTATACATAAAAGAAAGGAATGTAAACATGAAGAGAGAGAGAGAGAAGTTTATGGGGGCTAAGGCCAGAGGTTATGAACATGAGCAGAAAAGAAGAAATGCTTGGAATTTGAAACGATTTCAATTGTGATTTCTTTAAACAATTTAAACTGGTGGTGGACAGAAAATGAGTGCGGATTTGTGTGTTAAAGTAGGGGCTGCTGCTGTTGAAAATATTGCTGATGATGCTCTGTTGCTGTGGCTTGTTGTTGATGATGTTGATGTTATTTCAGATGCAGAACGACATAAACATGAAGATGCAATCCAAACAATTTTTCTTTTCTTTTGTGGCTAACAAGTTTAGGGTTTTTGTCTGTCCATTAGACAGCCCATTTGTCGTTTAGTTTCGTCTGCGTACGAGTGAATTGTTTAAAGAAAACAAAAACCACACAACGACAAAAACGTACGTACACCCCCACCTCCCTAAAACCAGCATAAGTGACTTTGAAAAATTGCAGCAAATCATATTAAGGACACAATAAGGAAGAAAAAAAAGACAAAGAAGGACGCGCACACACACTCTCTTAAAATGTTTACATTACAACAGAATTTTCAAAAAGAAAATGTACCATGAACTGAAGACAAAAAAATATATCAAACGGAAGCTGTTATTGTTAAACACAACCATGGCAGAAAGCAGTCACAGTCAAACCCCCTTTTTTAAAACAAGGAATATTTTTTCTTTGTCACTATACTTTGGTTTGGTTAGTATTTAAAGCCAAACGACTATAGTTTTAAGTGTTTTGTTTTCAGCTACGTAGTCCTTAGGAGCAGTTGGAATAACTCTTGTTTGGAAACCCCATTATCGTATTGTATAAACGAAATTAAATTGAATTGACTTTTTTCTCCGCCACACTCATGCTTGCAGTTATATGGTGGCATATAAAAAGTTTTCCTAAATCTTTTTTTGAGTGTTTTTCCTTTTTTTTTTGTTTTGTTTTGTTTTCATTTTCATTTCCATTTCATTTTTCAGTTAAAACAATAAGAGGGAATTATTTCTTAAATACCATAATTTATCATTGGACTAATGAAAGTGATGGCTTGGCATTGACATGTTTGGAAAACATTAACAAGCGCTACAGTATGCAACATGGAAAGGCAATAAATGCTATTCATTTGGAGTTAAATGCTATTCATTTGGGATTAAATGCTACTCATTTGGGGTTAAATGCTATTCATTTGGGGTTAAATGCTATTCATTTGGGGTTAAATGCTATTAATTTCTGATGCTATTCATCTCCTTACGCTTTTTGACTTAAATATTATTTCTTCTTTTCAACATATTTGGCTTCAAAAGTTATTTCTTTTGTTGTTGGAACTACTAATTTTTTGCTTCACTGCTGCCCCTAATACTATTTCCGTCAGTTTAAGTTTTTATTATCAATTGCCATTTATTTGCATTTTAGTGCACCTTTTTTGTCTTAAATTCTTGGTTCTTAAATATTATAAATTTTTCTTTTAATGATATTTATTTTAATTTAAATGCTATTCCATTCTGTTTAAATGCTACTACTCTTGGCTAATTGCTATTTATTTTTGTTTAACCGACTTACATGCTATTCAAGAATTGTTTCTTAAAAATTAAGGGCATATTTTTGCAAGTAAGTACAATTTCTTTACTCTGAAGTTTAGTTTGTCAAATGCTATTTATTTGTATTGAAGTGCTATTTCTTTCATCTTAAATGCTACTAATTTTTGTTTAAGAGCAACTAATTTGCGGTTTTAAATGCTATTCATGTTTGTGTAAGTGTTCCTAAATATTTTACAATAAATGCTATTCACTCTTGGTTAAATACTATCATTTGTATTTTCTAGGGCATGTGGGTGGTGAATAAATTCTTCACTTACGTCAGTGATTTAAGTATGCAATGGGAAATAGTAGCAAACAATTGTATTGCGGACATAAGTAAAATATGATCTAAATAGAGCTAGTATTCGTGGTACTAAACTATATCTAGGGAAACAAAGTGCTTGCGGTATCATCTGACTATATAGAATGGACAGTGAAATGATCCCCAAAACAATCAGTTTTTTTACAACTTTCGTTCCGTAGTAATATTGAAAAACGTAGGAGAATGGCTTTAGCATTTTGCTTCTGTCAATATTTTTGGCAACATTTGTTCCATAATAACATTGGAAAACGAAGGAGAACGGCCTCAGCAAATTGCTTTTTTATGTGTAGCAACTACAGCATAGGTTTTGTTTTCCTAAAATTTATGGGTACATCGATCTCAAGTTTTAAAATCATTGCCTTGTTCTATAATCAGTCAAAAACCACTGACCTAGCCAATACTGTTATGTAGAAACCCTGCTGGTTCGAACACATCTGATTGCGGAAGTGAATTTAAAACCTCCACCTTTTTTTAGAATTTTTATAAACAGGTTTTCCTTCCATTCAAGGGATATGTTCTCTGACTGCCAGATTTCCTTAAATAAGGAGTGGAATATGTCACCAAAGAAATCTGAACATGCATACATAATTGGTTATTACAACCCTTCAGTCAGGATTATGACCTAGCTTCTCACACCGCTTGTGTTGTATGTATGTTAATTTTATACACGAGTGGCGGGACCTACAGTATAAAGTCGACTCCGAAACAACCTACTTTTGATAAAATTTTGAATGCCAATTTTATTTTTTCTCAGAGTTTTTGCCGGAAATCTTATTTCGTTTAGATGGAGATGTCTGACCTGGGGTTTGGACTGTGGCCTCACGTCTAGTAAGCCAACAAACACACTACATTTTGATCGGTATTAAGTTCCATTATTTTTTTATTTGATTTCGCTCCTTTCTCCTCTAGAGAGGAGGATCAATAAGTAAACATTGTTATCAAATTGGTTTAGCGTTTCATAAAAGTGCTCTAGCAACCGAAATATGTATATATTCCTCAGGAGTAATTACAATCCTAAACGATTTATAGAGGAATTATTATGAAGAGGATACAGATATTATTGTTAAATAATTCAAACTTTTCTCTACGATAGACAAACTTACTGTGCTCCAGTATGTTGCCTTACACTTGCAGTATTGTATTGTTTCTGCATTTAATTTTAGTTGCCCCTACTTTTCAAATTTCCAAAGATATTTTGATAAATCGGTTTTTTTATTATTAAAAACCAATTTTTAAAACAAAACAAAACAAAAAAAAACATCGAAATAATACCCAAAAACAATTTGAAGCTTTAGGAAAAAAATCCCTCAAAAAATCGAAACAAATGTATGGAAATTGTCAATAAGAACTGAAATCAAACTTGTACCAAATCAAACCAACCCAACGTAAACCAAAATGAGAATAAAAAATTTATTGAAATAAAATTTATCAATGCAAAGTCAATACGAGAACGAATGAATAAACGAACGAATGAACGAACGTGCACGCAACAATAAACGCACATTATTTGAAATGAAACCACAGAAAAACAATTTTCATAAGTGATGCAGCACAGCATCAGGCTTTAAGTAGAGTACGAAGCGATACGATACAATAATTTATATAAACACATGCATACGCACACACACACACAAAAAGATTTTATGGTTCATATACCATTACACTCTCTCACTGTCACTCTTTGTTACTAGAATAATAGGAGTATTGTTGAGTAAATACACATGCACACACACCCACCCACAAGCATACTTTTATTTAAACAACAAGTGCCAAATGTCAACTAAAACACGTAATCATACAAACGCATACACAAGCAAACAAAAATTCTATGTTTTATAATACAAATACAACATTTAATACGTACTTGTACAAATACAACGAATGTGTGTGTGGTTTGCGTGTGCTTGTCGAAAAACATTGAATTTTTTGGCAAAATTTCAAATTGCCGCTTCTCTCTCCCTCACACAAAGCATTTAAAATAATAAAAAATGTCTATAAAAAGTGTGGCAAAAATGCGAAAGTAAAACATGGAATAAAATAACACACATACACTCACATATATACACTCAATCACACACACATAAAGTTAAATAGATAAATTGAAATGCATGGAAAGGAAGGAAGAACAGCCTGTAGCTGTAATGTAACACGTAGTTTTTCTCATACAATTGCCAGCCAAAACCATATTGAAGGCATGAAATGACATGCCAATGAAAAAAAAAAAAAAGAAAAATGGAAAACCAAGTGTCTCTTAATTTTTATTTTTTTATAATTGAAATGTCAGAAAGGCTATGAATTTATGTATTTAACGCTTTATTGAAAGATTTGCCTCGAATCGTCATGATAGTTCCCCAGGGGAACGATTTCACAAAAAAAAAAAATATGTTTCTGATCTAATTTTGTGAATATGTATTGTGCCAGAATAGATCTCCATGCCTAAGTGCCCCTCATTGTTTATATCTCCAGCCAAGTGTTTGTGAATGATGGTTGTATTGAAGCTCCTTGCTTCAGGTATAACCCTGCTTGTTCGTACGTAAAAAATAACACACTGGAAGGAGTTTGCTGTGCATAGAATGTCTCCATAATACTGAAAATACTGAAAACTGAAGACATTCAGTGTCTTTTCATGTTGCCAAGTATGAAAAGAGGGGCTTTATACCACTTAAGCCTCTTTTCTATGCTCTGACTTTCATCAATAGCTACGAAACTTACTTAAGTAAATCAACCATATTCCAAATCGCTGTAGTCTAGTATGCAGTGTATTTGCTTATTAGACAAGAGCCCATGGTTCAAACCTCAGCCCAGACAGCCCCTTTAACAAAACGAAATATGAAAAACAATATTTCTTTTGGCAACTTGCTCTCAGCAGTCTTCTAGCAAAAAAAACTGGGAGTAAATAAAAATGCCATGAAAAGTTTCGAAAGACCATTTCCTCTTTGAGCAGACTTTCTGACAAAAACTATTCGAATAAAAACAAAACTACTGTGAAATGTTTCTCAAAAATCTGTCGTTTGAAGTCAACTTTAAACTGTAGGTTCCGCCACTTATGGATAAAATTAGCACATGCAACATGAGTAATATGAGAAGCTAGGTTGCAAACCTGACTAAAGGGTTGTAATGGGCATTACCAAAAAAATTCTTTACTTTACTTATACAAAAAGAGCAAACTATTCACGAATTACTTTGGACTGCTGATCGTCATACATACATAATTGGTCTTCAGTCAGGATCACGACCTAGCTTCTCACACCACTTATGTTGTGTGTGTTAATTGTATCTATAAGTGGCGGGAGCTATAGTTTTAAGTCAACACCGAATGCTAGATTTTTGAAAAACTTTTCATGGCAATTTTATATCATTTACTCCCAGAGTTTTTGCCACAAATCAGCTGAGAGGCAGTCGCCGAAGAAATATTTTTTTCATATTTTCATTTTGTTGGAGATGTTTGACCTGTTGTTTGAACCGTGACCTCACGTCTAATAAGCCAATACTAGACTATGGCGATTGCTGTTCGTCATATGCGATTAATTTACATCTTTGCTGTAAGAAGATCCTGTCTTTTTAATTAAAATCTAAATAAGCCAAGAAGCTAACTTCCATTAGTTTTTGCCAAACAAAAATTGCTTTCTTAAGGAGCAAAAAAAAAACTCATGAAATTCTCTTTAAGAGTCTGACGATGCCTAAGGCAGTCATAACCACAACTGGTGGCAGGTGATGGTGCTGAATTACGAACTTTATTGCTTGTGGAAACTGTTAACCAGCGGCTTGAGACTATTGATCTATCGTTTTAAAGTGGTCTTTATGATCATCAGCTATAAAAAAGCTAAGTTTCCCTACTTCCGATTTACATTTACCCGTAAATCTATACAAACTTTACAGGTTGCTAATCTATGGACAGACATTTGGAAATGTAACCACCTTTTGTTATGCAACCAGTGTGTGGCAAACAACTGTGGTTAAAAACATGCCACGAGAAACGGAATAACACATGTGCCACTACTGCTACTGCGGCTGCTGTTGAATATTTTTAAAATTTTATTCAATTTGCGCACTAACACTTGCACATGTATGAATACATGAATGTGTTATTATGTAGTAAATGTATGTATAAGTAAATACTTATACACATGCATAGCATGTCACCCATACACATAAGGGGTGTTTGTGTTTTTGACACATCCTGTTATTATTTGTTGTTGATTTTTGATATAAAATGTTGAGGTTTCCACCTCTATTTTTGGATTTATTTTCTGTGCGGCAATATTCATATCATTTATTACGAGTAAATATTAAATAAAGCAGGTCAATTACTAATTGTATGATGGTATACAACATAGTGTCACAGTAAATATTAAATAAATCAACAGTTGGTATTAGAAACATTATGATATTTGACATTTGAAGTCACAAGAAAAACAATTTTGATTAGAAAAAAAATTTTGCAAAATTTTAATAAAAATTCATTTTTATTACAATCGATTTTATATTCTTAATATTTTTAGAGACATATTGTTTGCTTTTAACACTATTAAGTGCTTTACATTGTTAAGATTCTTTCATGTTGCTATTCATCTAAAAATCAATTAAGTTTTCTTCGTAGCATATGCTTCAATACAATCAATACTACAATCAAGCAATAAAAAAAGGTGAGATTTTTATACCTCTTTGGCATGAAAGGGCCATTAGAGCCCTTCAAGTGTGTATGGCGTAATAATACTGAATAGGCTTTAGGCTTATAAGAGCCTTAGAAATGGATGGGTTTTCTTAAAGGAACAGTGAATTTGCAAAATACAAAAATTGAGTGCTTCTTTGGGAAATTTTTTTTTGAATAGGTATAAAATAGCAAATGATTTAAGCCGTACAGCAGTATATTATTTAAATAAAATATAGCATCTAATGTATTGAAACAAGATAAGGCAAGAAAAAGGCCCTCAGAGAAACTTCTCATTGATAATTTTATTTACTCCCAGCGGTTTTGCCAGAAATCGGCGGAGAGGAAGTCGCCGAAAATGTCGTTGGAGATGTCTGTTCCTACCTACTAGACTACGGCGACTTTAACCTATAAAGGCTACCATTATTATGTCTCTACCACAGCTGCTGGTCTGAAAAAAATTCGGTTATCGTTCGGTGTCGCTAAGAATAATTCCCTGCCTAGTACTTGACACGTATTCAGGCATTTCAGATGCTGTAACATCGCTCAGTTTCAGTTTTTTACGAGTTCATATGATTCATTCTTCTCATCAGAAAATCTATACATTGGTGTTAAGGGGATCCCTATTCTGAACAAGTTATGTTGGAGTCAACAGTGCTCGTTCAAAAGGTCAGTTACTATCCTCAGCTACTTCTCGATATGATGATGATGATTCAAATCAAAACAAAAAATTAAATTATCTCAAACCCATTTGAAGCTCGTAGACCATGAACTGTAGGGTTGCGTAAGCCTTACGGCTGGAGACCCAATACAGTAGTACTAACGAGGCATGGGCCTTTAGACACAGGAAACATCTCTTCCTACTCCACAGAAAGATAGTGACCCTATTAGTGACGTGGAGGTTCTTCTCGTCGGAATCGTGACTTGGTACGAATGTATTTGTATTTGCTGTTTTCAGTATAAATTTTTTTAGCATGACAATAAGGATTCGTGACGTGTGTCAATACAAAAAATGCTCAACAAAGCCATTTCACCACAAAAAGGCTTAACAGCGAAAGGCTTTTGCAAATCATTAAACTTTATGAATGAAATTCGTCGTTTTTCTACAGCAAACATATCTTCAGCGACAGAACTCATTTCTAGCTCTAGTTAACAAACGAAGAGTCAAAAAATTGCCCAGACGGAGAATTGCCACACAAAAGACACTCTGAAAGATGCAATGCATTGTTTCATTCTGTTTGTGGGCCATCAGCATTGTTAGGCCATATTTTTTTTAGAACGTTAGGAATCGTAACAGTTAGTAGAGGTACTTGGGAAATGAAAAGTTTTTCGAAAATCTGTCTTTCAGAGTAAAGCTCACCATTTTAAATGATAGACCTCGCAATGCTTGGATAAAATTAACACGTACACAATATGAGTGGTGTGAGAAGCTAGGTTGTAATTCAGACTAAAGGGCTGTAATGATCAATTAAGTAAGTGAAGCAGAAATTCTACATAATAAAACCACTTTTTGAGTATAAGAAACATGAAGATTATTGAATTATTACAAGTCAATAGTCAGGATTACGGACAACTCGTTACACCACCCATATTACATACGATAAATAGGCCTTCAATGCCAAAAGAAAAGTATATTTTTGTGGAAGGAATTTCACATTCAAACCAAAAAAAAAAACTTTATTAAACTAACTGCAACCTTAAGTCCTATGCCACAAAAGAAACTTTACTTAATGCCGTCTAAGACACTCTACGATGTTTTTATCCCCTACTATATTTAACTGGTTGACTGTTTCAGAAACTTTTTTTCTTAATTTCACCACAGGTTTGGTTCTACACATTTTAACCATAAAAATAAGGGAAAAAAATTCTGAGAGAAAATTAGAAAAAATGGCAATTTTTTTTCTCATATTTTAGCTGTTTTAGCCAGTCGCTGTGAAAATTATTGGCATGCAAGTGATTGATTGATTGATTGATTTAAAAAGAGCTCTTCTTTGCTGCGTTAGCTCTTATGTTATGCTTTACAAAAACTAAAGGCTTTACTACAAATCCTAATGATGGACGATTCGAACAACGACACTACTCTGGCCATAATGTTCATAATAATGATGGCCATAAACATTGGGACGCGACGCAACGATAAACTTTCTATTGAACGGACAAAAAAGTAATAAAGCATGTGGAGAGACATAACAGTAGGGTGGCTAAGTAGTAAAGGTTTCTGTTCGAAAAGAACTTGAAAAGTAAGAGAAAGAAAAACTTCATGATGGAATGTCTTGTATTGGGAAACTAATATTTTATTATTATCAACGCTTAGTTTGTTTGTGGCCAACAACGAAATTAATGGTCAAGAAAAGAGAAATAGAAAAATGAAATTATAACATATGGCAGCCAATAATTGTACATGAAGAAAACAGTGAAAAGAAATATTGTTTTGGAAGGATATTTTTACAGTCGAGACATGTGTATGAGCTAGACAAATGGCTTAACATACATGGTAAAAAAAATATAATAAAACAGTGATTACACGCCGAAAGCTTATATCAGCAAACATTCATTTTATAAAACTGTCGAACAGCTCGACAATCTAAAAATATCGTTGCCTTTTTCCAAGAGCATTCTTTATGACCTTGGAAGTCAGGGTAATTGTTAACTGAATATTTAAATACTTAGCGTTTCCCTACTCTATTTTCTACATTACAAGATCGATAGCATCTGTCTTTTAATCTACCAGACTTAGGATTGCAGATCTCAGTTAGAATTTGGCCGAACTCGTTTGCAAACATCCGAATGAATATCTTCCAAGAGTTTTGCTTGTACCACTTCTGTAATATCATCATTTAACTTTATATACATATGATAAAGGCTTTTAGCAATCACAGTAGTGTAGTAGCTAGTGCGTTGACTCATTAGACGTGAGACAACGGTTCAAACCAAAGGCCAGACATCTTCAATTGTTACGTTTTTCCCTTTTAAAAACGTTTAAAATATGAGCTCTTAGATTACAAATAAACTAAAAATAAATTTGTGTTTAGTTTTAATTAAAATTCTTTATTATTAGCACAATTCTGTGTGCCACTGTTCACAACTTGATGTAACAACACAATTGCTTTGTTTGTTATTCCTCTGTTTACACCCTTTGCATAAACAATAACAATTACTAGACAATTGTTCGACAGATCTTTTCAACGGACATCTTCAAACTACGATTACTCTCTTCAAACGCACCGCGTCTTCACTCAAGACTGACTGAACTTTTAATAAAAATATTTCTTCGGCGACTGCCTCTTAGCAGATTCCTGGGAAAAACTCTGGGAATAAATAAAATTGTCGTGAAAAGTTTCTCGAAAAAAATCTGTCGTTCAGAGTCGACTTTAAATTGTAGGTGCAGCCACTCATGTATAAAAAATTAACACACACAACATAAGTGGTGTGGATGCTAGGTAGTAATGATCACTAAAGGATTATAATGACCAATTGTGTATATATGTATGTAAGAAACGAAGAGTGTCGTGATATACAACAACCAGTTTAAACCTGAAAATTGTACCCTGGTTTACCACATGGCTGCCAAATAGCATGGAAATGTTTGTAGTTGGTTTGATGATCAGTTCCTCAGCATGATATAAAAAGTTACACTGCAGTAGTTAAGGAGGTTGTGAGCTCAGTTTATAACATTCTACAAAGAGCTGCACGACCAAAAAATGAGATTTTCTTTCCGTGTAAAATACCTTCTCTGTGCTATAAAGTTTTCTATAAGAAAATATATTATACGACCGTATAACACTTATCCAACACTTACAAGTAGATTCGATTTCACTTACAAACAACCACAAACAAATTATTGAAACAAATGAAAGACTATTTATGAGTATTTTGCTACATCTTTTAGCAAACTTTGAAACAATTGTATGAAAAACAAAGGAAAAAATATTTAATTTCTTAGACCAGCATAGAGTCTAGTGTGGGGAGTATATTTCATGGCTTTACAAGTATTTGTTATGTTAAGGTTCATTGTTCTTTATACGCCCTCTAAGTCATAGAAAAATTATGGTGGTGGTATGATATCAATTAGAAGTGATTGAAATGTGATAAACCTTGTAACCCATACATGCTCTTATGTTGAAAACATTTAAACATTCTATAAATATATGTTTGAAATGTCACAAGTTAATGAATCTGTTTCCTGTTAAAAATTGTGAAAATTTAAATGAATTTGTAAAAAAGAAAACGATTCTGTGAAAATGGTTTTAACCTTTAAAAGGGCACCGTATTTCCTGGAATTTTTTGATAAAAACAAAATTAACCTGATGTACATACTTCATTTAAATTGAATAATGTGACGCAAACTCAATTACTATTTAAATATACACTCCAATCCAATTTTATAACAATTAAAAACATTTTATAACGAATGAAGACATTGACAAGGATTGAATGAAAAATAACTTGTAATTCCCAATAACAATGCTAATTATATCCATTTCGATTTGGCAGCACGTTTTATCTTCAAAAAACTTTTGAATTTAAGCTTGAAAAATTGCTTAAGTATTACAAAAGTTGTCCAATAATTAATGACACTCATACGGCAAGTGGTGCGAAATCTTAAATTACATATCAGTTCAGGTTTTTTTTTAATAAAAATAAGGGAGTTAGAAGTATAAGAACCATAATTTTTAAGATAGCATAGGGGGAAGTGACATTAAGACTCACTTGATAATGGCCCCAGAGTTAACCCTCAAGCCCTGATTAATCTGTGTTAACAATCAGAATTTGTAGTCACCGTAGTCTAGTAGGTAGTGTGTTTGCTGATTAGACGTGAGACCACGGCTCAAACCAAACAAAACGAAATATTGAAAAATATTTCTTCGGCTGCTGCCTCTCTCCAAAACCAAAACTCGATTTTAAACTGTAAGTCCCGCCACTCATAGATAAACTTAATATGGGTGGTGTAAGAAGCTGGGTGTAATCCTAACCGAATAGTTGTAATAACCAATTATGCATGTATGTATGTATGTGTAACATCAGCATCAGGGCTGTCCACTTAAAGCATAGCATCCTTAAAATCAAAAAGAAAATCAGCCTTAAAGTTTCATAATCGATCCAATATCTAGAAACAATAGCTTGGTTAGGCTATCGAAAACAGGAAAGCCAAATGTGAGAAGTTTGTGCTGATCCATGCTGGATGAAACTCTCATTCTTCTTATCGACCTCCACGCAAGTCATTTGCAGGAAAATAAATTCTCTCAGTTCCTCACCATGACTACAGTTAAGTTACACTACAATAGTTAACGAAGTTAAGATAAGAGAGATAAGATTGAGCTCGGTTTCTAACATTCTACAAAGAGCTTGACGACCAAAGAGGAAAACTTTTGTTGTTTTCAAATTCTACTTAATTAGTCATACCCTGTAGACATCCGACTAAAATCTATCGACCTCGCTCATCAGCGATCTGATTCCACTATATCCCACTTAAGAGTATCATGTTGGGTTTATCTGATTCCAGCGGCGAGACAGCATTGTTAATAGCAATCTTGATTATTCTCCTAAAGTTGCTGTATGATGAACACATAGCGGTAATGGATTAAAGAGCAACAACTCCCATCTTATGTGGGAGTGAGAATTTTATTTAGCTAGAGCAGCAACCTTTTCTTTGTCAATAATTTTGCTGATTTTTAATTTCAACATCAGTGGCCCCGTCCAATTTCGATTCATACCCAAATCATGTAGAAATTTTCTATGAGAATTTCGGGTTGAAACTTCATTATCGATTCATACCCAAAACTGGACAGGGTTGAGTTAAAAGTTTTAAACTGTTCTAATAAAGGAATCTTCAAACCAGGGATAAATATCGCTTTGGGATCCATATAAGGTGTGGTAAAGTAATAGAGTCTGTGAATGACCACATATACTTCTCCACGGAGCAACGAGATCAACGAATGAGCAGAACAGAAAACCAATGCGGTACTAATAAGTACACACAGACGAAGGCAATGTTGGTGGCCATATAATAATTTCATAAGAGGCTATAAAGTACATTGGTAAAATGCTAGCTTGATACTTAAACAGTACTCCCGTAATAGCTGGTGTTAAGACTACAAAAATAAATCCCGTATACGCGAGTATATTATTTTAAAATTTAATTTTAAATTTCTTCCGGGAAACGACAAAATATGGTTGCTTTTTGCAATTAAGAATCATGGCTAACAAAATTGTTGTAACAACACGTAATTGGCGTAGCATTTTAATGCAATACAATAACATGTTGGAACATGAAAGTTTTTTAAAGAAAAACAATTTTTTTTGGTACTTTCCAAATAAAATTTTATGGCTGGTAACGAGTTTACAAGAAAAGTTGAAGCCAAAAACGAAACAGAAAAAAAGGGAAATAAAATATAAAAAAATTTATGAAAATTTTAATGAAATTTAATAAAATTATTTCCACGGAAATAAATAAAGTTTGAAGCCGGTTTCGTTTTCTTCTTCCAATTTTCTTTTTGGTAAAGTATGCAGCAGTTTTCCAAAGGACATATGGCCATAACTGCAGCAAACTTTCTTAAGGAAAGGATACGATTGAATTCCATGAAATATTAAAAGAAAAGTTAGAAAAACTATTTGAATATTTGATTTTGGGGTTTCAAAAATTATTGTATTACAACATCAAGGCAATTAAAGTCATCGAAAGTTCTGTAAGCATTTGCTTTCGATTGCTTCAAATTCAATAAAACATCTGCTATAACCAAAATGTATTGGCTTGCAATACAAAACAAAATTGATTTTTGAAATGAGTTTTGTAATACCACACACAGTGATGGCGAACGCAAAAGGACTGGATTTCTTCGGAAACTTTAAAAGTTCTTGGTTATTGGTCATTACAATCCTTTAGTCAGGATTACAGCCTAGTTTCTCACACTACTTATGTTGTGTCATTACAACCCTTTAGTCAGGATTGGGACCTAGTTTCCCACACCACTTATGTTGTGTGTGTTAATTTTATACATGAGTGGTGGTGGGACCTACAGTTGAAAGTCTACTCCGAACGACAGAATTTTGAGAAACTTTTCATGGCAATTTTATTTACTCTCAGCGGTTTTGCCAGAAATCTGCTGAGAAGAAGTCACCGATGAAATATTTTTTCATATTGGAGATAGTTAGTTGGAACCTAGGCCTCACGTCTAATAAGCCAACACACTACCAACTAGACTACGACGACTACAAAGGTTCTTGGTCTGACCTGGGGTTTGAATCAAGGCCTCACGTCTAATAAGCCAACACACTACCTGCTAGACTACGGCGACTACAAAGATTCTTTGTCTGACCTGGAATTTGAACCTAGGCCCAATACAATTCCTTCTAGACTACGGCGACTACAAAGGTTCTTGGTCTGACCTGGGGTTTGAATCAAGGCCTCACGTCTAATAAGCCAACACACTACCTGCTAGACTACGACGACTATAAAGGTTCTTGATCTTACCTGTGGTTTGAAGCAAGGCCTCACGTCTAATAAGCCAACACACTACCAACTAGACTACGACGACTACAAAGGTTCTTGGTCTGACGTGGGGTTTGAAGCAAGGCCTCACGTCTAATAAGCCAACACATTACCTACTAGACTACGGCGACTACAAAGGTTCTTGGTCTGACCTGGGGTTTGAATCAAGGCCTCACGTCTAATAAGCCAGCACACTACCTGCTAGACTACGGCGACTATAAAGGTTCTTGATCTTACCTGTGGTTTGAAGCAAGGCCTCACGTCTAATAAGCCAACACACTACCAACTAGACTACGACGACTACAAAGGTTCTTGGTCTGACGTGGGGTTTGAAGCAAGGCCTCACGTCTAATAACCCAACACACTTCCTTCTAGACTACGGCGACTACAAAGGTTCTTGGTCTGACCTGGGGTTTGAATCAAGGCCTCACGTCTAATAAGCCAACACACTACCTGCTAGACTACGGCGACTATAAAGGTTCTTGATCTTACCTGTGGTTTGAAGCAAGGCCTCACGTCTAATAAGCCAACACACTACCAACTAGACTACGACGACTACAAAGGTTCTTGGTCTGACGTGGGGTTTGAAGCAAGGCCTCACGTCTAATAAGCCAACACACTACCTACTAGACTACGGTGACTACAAAGGTTCTTGGTTGCCAAAATCAAAATTAGCTCAGTTGATAGCCTCATGGTGCTATTAGTCTTTGTAGTTCTGATTAAAAAAGATGACAATTGGTGCGCGTTCAATGATTCCCCAAACGACTGTCCCTCTAAGCCTTATGCCACTGTACTTATAGACCCTTCTTTGTGCTCTCTTTTCTAAACTATTTCTGGTTTAAACATCGAACAACATTGGCTTACACAACTAAACCGCTTGTATGTTTTTGGTCTGCTTATTTCCATTGTCCCATGTCCATGTTCATGTCCATGTATGGAGTATAATCGAATGTCCTTTTGCCACGATGAGTAGATGTCGTCTGTTGGCAACATCTGTTTAAAACGTTGATGTTTTCATTGTATTCTGGTCGGTCGTCGTCGTCGTATGTGTGGCGAGAAACTTAAGGCGAAACGAGCATGTGAAATCATTTTCAACAACAGGAAATTGTAAAATGGCTATACATGAGGATTCAAGGATTCCAATACAAAACAGGGTACATAATAAAAATATAGAGCAAGAGACAGAGAGAGACAGAGACAGAGAGTACCAAAAGTGATACTGAGTTTGTCATTTAATGAAAAGTTTTTTTTTTTGAAAACAAAAAAAAACAAAAAAAAGAAAAATGCTCTAAGGATTAGTTTTTCTATACTTTCTTCCTTTACTGGAGTGTGTTTGTTTTTCCCAAGTATTAAAAGGACTAGGATTAAGGATGTATTTAAAGGAGGAGAGGAAAAAAACTTTAAAAAAATATTTTTTGTTTTTGCTTGTTTAAGTATTAGGAATGTAGTCATGTTGCTTAAAGTTTTCCTAATATTGTAGGACAGGTTTAGACGCAAAAAAGCAAATACGAAAAGGGTTTAAGCCGTTAAGACATGTTTGACAGTTTTAAGTTGTAAAAGAGTCGGTAAATTTTTGGAATACCAAAGAAAAAAAGGTGTTGTAAACTTGTCTTAGAGGGAATAAAGGTACAACTATTCCAATAAAAGTATTAAAACGCAATAAAAAGTAAAAATTCTGAAACTATTTCAGCACAATTCATGAGTAATTTTTTAATTAAAAGAGGCGAATATAGGCCATAGTCTAGTAGGTAGTATGTTGGCTCATTTGAAGTCAGACCTCGGTCCAAAGCCCTGGTCAGACATCTCGAACGAAGCGAAATTTGTAAAAATATTTCTTCGGCGACTGCTTTTCAGCAGATTTTTGGCAAAAAACTCTGACTGTAAAATAAAATTGTCATGATAAATTTCTCAATAAATCTGTCGTTCAGAGTCGACTTTAAGATGTAGGCCTCGCAACTCATGTATAAAATTAATGCACACAATATAAGTGATGTGAGAACCTAGGTCGTAATCCTGACTAAAGGATTGTAATGATCAACTGTTTCAACCTCGTCGATCTTATGTATTTTATTCTTCAGCAATTATTTGGCCTGTATCCGTATAATTGATCATTACAATCCTTTAGTCAGGATTACAACCTGGGTTATCACATCACTTATATTGTGTGCATTAATTTTATACATGAGTTGCGAGGCCTACATCTTAAAGTCGACTCTGAACGACAGATTTTTGAGAAACTTTACATGGCAATTTTAATCAGAATTTTTGCCAGAAGACTCTTGGGAGGCAGTCCCCGAAAAAATATTTTTCAAATTTCGTTTTGTTTCAGATGTTTGACCACGACCTCGCATCTAACAACACACTACGACAAAACCTAATATTTCTGTAGCTCAGTTCATTGTTAATTGAGTAACAAATTTCTTAAATTAGAAAAAACAAAGAATCCAAATTTCGAAACAAATTTTAGCAAATTTTTGTTCGGTTTTCATTACAATTTTTTTTTATTAGAATTTTTCCTTTCAGTTTTCCCTTTCCCTTTTTATTTTCTTAGTAAACATTGGAGAGTGTGTTAGTCCTTTCGATAGCATCGATAGCAACCTATTGTACCTTATTGTCTACTGTACTGTTCATCTGTCGTTTCCTGCCTAAGCAAACAATAAAATCCTCAACTCATTGCCGGAACGATAGAAGGAAGAAAAGGATTTTCTTGTTGGTTATTGCTTGCTTATATTGTTTTCCTTTCTTTTTTTTATTGAAACTGTAGCTGTAATATGGAGCACAGCTTAAGGATATTTTGCTGCTGCTGCTGCCATTAGGTAAAGCATATAAAGGATTCGGAATCGGAATCGTATACGTTTTGTAATTTTCTATTTTTTTTTGTAGACATTTAATCCATGTATGTTAACCATTTGGCAGGTTTTCATTTGGAATTAAGCAGAAACAAATCCATAAAATGGTTGTGTTATATGAAGACCTATTTGCTTACGACTCATATTGTTTAAGATTGATTTTTGTTTTTGCTTAAAAGGCTAAGGCAATCTCATAAATGCTTAAGTTTGTCAGACAAGAGGATATTTGTGATGGCCAGCAAAAAGAAGAAGAAAAAAACACACACATTTTTTTTGTCTTGACCATAATGTAGAGTAAAACCATAAAATATTGGTTTTCTTATGTGTAAAGACAGCATCATAGTCAATAGGCCTGCTGTAGCCAGATAAACCAAAAACCGCAAAGTAATTACACACAACACACAAACAAATTTTCCAAATAAATTTCCAAGTAAATGAAGATTAAATATTGTGTTCGAGCTTTTAAATAGAATTTCCTTGGCAAACATTATGAAAATTAAAAAAAAAATGGTAGACCTGAAATTTTCAATTGATATTGCAAAGAAAATTCCTTGAATTCCGTGAAAGAATGAATCAATAAGGAAGAGGAAATTGTGATAAATACGCCACACTTCCAGGAAACCTACTAATAATATTGTCTTAGGCTGCCAATGTCAATGCTTGACAGATCCTCCTCCGAGATGCCTGTTGCTCCTTCGACATAAGGCCGGGAATGTTCCTAATTGTTGAAGAACAGTTTCATCCTCTTCCTTATCCTTTGCAAGATGTCCTGGACCAATACGCCATAATGAAATGCCTCGCAATGACACCAGCAACCATGCTGAGAGTGCTTTATTGAAGTTTAAACAGCCTTACCGTAAGCCATTCATTCAGCTTGGGACAGATTTTCTTCTCGTTTCTGAATCTGCCTATTTGCGGTTGACAGAATCGATGACCGCATTGTCAATTAAAAGCTTACAGGTCCTTAAAGGGATTCCGAAAGTCGAGAATTCGTTGGAGAGCTCGATGGTTGTGTTATGCCTGGCTAGTTCACCCACTTATGACCTCAATAACCATACTGAACTTGCTTCTTTGAAATTTAAACAGCCTATCGTGCACCCTCTATTCAGCCTTGGCTAGATTTTCCGCGTTGTTCTCCTCGTGGCCAAATTCGTCCATTTGCGATTGACAGAATCGATGACCGCATTATTAATTATAAGCTTACAGATCCCCAAAGGGATTCCAAAAGTCGAGAATTCGTTGGAGAGCTACAAGGTTGTATACCGCCTGGCCAGGTCAACCGCTCTGCGGTTTACTGGAATATCATTGCATTCCGGTGCCCATATGATATGGATATCATATCGTTCTGCTAACTCATTTAAATATGCGACCGTAAAAGTTCAGTCAGTTTTGTGTGCAGGCGAGAGTAATCGTGGTTTGAAGATCTCCGTTACAAAGATCAGTCGAACAATTGTCTAGTAATTGTTATTGTTTATGCAAAGAGTGTAAACAGAGGAATAACAAAAAAAAAGCAATTGTTGTTGTATACAACAAGTTGTGAACAGTGGCACACAGAATTGTGCGAATAAAAAATAATAAAGAATTTTAATTAAAACTAAACACAAATTTATTTTTATTTTATTTGCAATCTACGAGCTCATATTTTAAACGTTTTTAAAAGGTAGAATGGTAACAATTGGCGTAAATATCTTTTATGCCCTAACCTAAACTAATCTAGGCTATAAATTCGTAAAATTCGTTTTCAAAATTTATATTCAAACTCTTCCTCTTTAGAAGAACTGTTATGTAAACTTTTATTTTCTTTGCATTTTTATTTATCATATCAATTTACTCTTATGATTTATTAATAAAAACGAAATTTAGTTTTTCCTGCAGGGAAACGGAAACATCATTTAGTTTTCTCTACTTTCACTATTTTCTTCCTCTAAAAACACACAAAAATAAAAATCTGCTCCACCACTTTCATTTCTTGTCAATTTTTTAGAAGCTTTTTTTAATTTATTTTATGGCACTTCCTCCCTCAAAAAAAAAGAAGAAGGAAAACCAATGATTCTGCATTTTAGTAGATAGTAAAACAAAAGGATATACGGGTTTAGGACATTTTTTATTTCATTTTTTAACGCTGTTGTTGGCGGGCTGTTGTATCAATGAAGTGCGGGTCGTCATAATAAATCTTTTTTCTCTTTTTTGGTTTGACAAACGAAATATTTTTCTTTTATAACAAAAAAAGAAAGCAGAAAAATATTCCAAAATAGTGGAAAATTTTAAAGAAAATTGATTGCCAGGCTGTAAAATACATTCCACTTAACCAAATTAGTGTCATTAAAGTGTATAAAAAATACGACCTTTTCTGTGTTTTTAATCATACAGTATTAAGGAGCGATTAAATGGGATTTTAGGAAATTTTAAGAAAATATTTTGGAATATAAAGGCAGTTAAGAAGAGCTCTTTAGTGCCGAATTCGTTTAAAGATGATAGTAAATAGGAATCAAGGATCTTTCGCCTCTTTCTAATAAGAGCCAGAAATTCGTTTCCTCCTTGTCAGATCTCATCAGATCCTATCGAAGTCATTGCAGGAAATACCTATTAACTATTGTTATGCCTTGCCATACGGCAATGATCTTTTAGAACCGCAAGCCTCATGTTTATGAGTTTTAAAGAAAGAAGGCATCCTTCCCCTTCTTATCATATCACTTAAGCAGAGCCTAGAAGTATTCCACATATTCCTAGCTGCCAACGAAGTTGAGCCTCTCCGTAAAATGACTGAAAAACACTTAGTTTTACTAAAGCAATTGTAACACTTATTGCTCTGTAACATTGTAAAGTCTGAGTGTAAAGGATTGCAATTTCCAACAATATTGCTATGATTTGTAAGTCATAAACGAATTATTATTTAATACTTGGAAACTTTTCTGGAAAGACCCCACAATTCATGGCGGAGGACAGGACATTTTAATGAACCATATAATCGACCAAGATGTGTTTGTGTCTTCCCCGAATAGCATATATATGTAGTTTCTATAGGGCCACGATTCAATTACATTTGGCCTTACTGAAACCATCTCAGTTTTAGTGGAAAATCAGAGCGGAAGGCAAATAATGCCTTAATGGAAATGTAAGAGTGTGCTAATGATCAATGCGGCTGACTGTGTATGTACTCTGTATATTAGTTGGCAGTTGGCATTGGTCTCCTTAGCCTACTAGGTAGTGTGTTGGGTTGTTAGACGTAAGGCCACGGTTCAAACCCCGGGTCAGACATCAAAACGAAATATGAAAGAAATATTTCTTCAGCGACTTCCTCGCAGTAGATTTCTGGCTAAAACTTTGAGAGTCAATAAAATTTCCATGAAAAAGTTTATAAAAAATCTGTCGTTCGGTGTCAACTTTTTAAAAAAAAGAGCTCCCGCTACTAATGTATAAAATTAACATACACTACACAATGGGTGTAAAAAACTAGGTCGTAATCCTGACAAAAGAGTTGTAATGACCAATTATGTATATGTTAGTGAAGTTCAGTCAGTCTTATGTGAAGACGCGGTGTGTTTGAAGAGAGTAATCGTGGTTTGAAGATCTCCGTTACAAAGACGTGTCGAATAATTGTCTAGTAATTGTTATTGTTTATGCAAAGGCTATAAACAAAGGAATAATAAAAAGAAACAATTGTTATTGTTTACATAAAGTTGTGAACAGTGGCACACAGAATTGTGCGAATAACAAAGAATTTTAATTAAAACTAAACACAAATTTATTTTTTTTATTTCCATATTTTAAACATTTTTAAAAGTTAAAAACGTAACAATTGGTCCATCAAACATGAACACTGAAAAACAAGTTTGATTCTCACATGACCAGATAGAGGTAGTAAGTGATTGCAGTTCTAAGCGAAACATTTTTACCCATAAAAATAGCCAACCTCTATCTACCTATTCCCACTATTCTACATCGCTTAATAATAGAAAATTTCTTAGGAAAACCCAATTAGAATTACCTCCACCATCAGTTTAATATACTGAAACTTTTTAATACCGATTTTTACTCTTTCAATTTATTCTCTTGCTTATTTAAGTTCATTCTTTTATGAATAAAAAATTTAATTAATATTACGTATACGCTTTGATATCAACATTTAAATAGACACACACGTCGATTTATCGTTCTCAATCTCCTCTCTCTGTTTTAAGAACATTATTTTCTGCTCTAATTTGTTTTCTTCTTTATTTAATATTGCTTAATCAAAAACGTACTGATTAAAACATAAATAAACAAAATTCCCAATTCGATTTCTTCCTTTCTCCCTCACTCATATTGATCATTTGCTTTATGTTAAGAAAAATATGAAGAAAAAATTCCTCTTAAATTGTTGATACACATTTTAAATGAAACCGTTACAACATTCTCTTTAAAATCTTTCGTAAACTATAATACTTTTCTCTTCATTCCCCCCAAAAACATATTTTTCGCATTTCCCTTATAAATTCATTGTAAAACATTTCCTTTGTAAAAATAACAAAAGCTTGGCTTTTTAATTTTTGCTTCCGTTTTAATTTAAAACTTCATTTATTATATTTTCTTTCTCTCCTTCCCTCTCTCTCTCTCTCTCTCTCTTTGTACGCTTACACTCTTGTGCTAATTATGTTGTTTTAAATTAATTTTATAATTTGTGGGAAATTTCTTGTTTTTTGTGCTCATGAGCACAGGGTGGGGAGTACACCAAGTACCTGCATTGTAGTTTATATACACGGCTATACATGCATAAGTTTGTGTACGTATGTATGCCTGTATGTCAAACAAAAAATCAACACGTTGTTTTCATTTTCTTAAAGAGAAAAAGTCACATTTACTTTTCTGGTTTTCTTTGCGTAATTTTATTCAGTGAGAACGCTGTTTTAGTTTTATTGCTTAGCCTGTGGGTAATTTGTGTGTGTGGTGTGGTGAGGTGAGTTAAAGTATGAGCATTCATTTACACTTCTTATACATCAGCTATGTACCATCATTACTTTACTATTGTTGTTGTTGTTATTACTGTTGTTTAAATCTATTTTTACATTTTCCTTATTTGATTTCCTCTCCTTTTTCTGTATGTTCCTTAAAATTGCTTGTTTGTGTGCATGTATGCGTACTAAGTTGTTGTATTGTTTCTTTGTGCTTTTTGTATAATGAATTTTGCACGTGCAAAACTTGTAACTGCCGCCATATTTTCTTTAAAAATTTCTCTCTTTCTCTTCGTTCATATTCCCCATAAGAAATTTATGTATGTATGTATTCCTTGTTGTTATTCTATATATGGTAGAGTTTTTACTACAGCATTTCTTTTGTTATTGTATTACAAACGTTTAACATAGTCGTCGTCATCATCATCATCATCATCATGGCACAATTCAGGTGAGATTTTTATTTTTTCTTTTATGTTCTCTTGATTTGCTGTTTTTATAGTGTGTTTCAACAAGTTCAACAATAACACTGCGTGACCAAAAGTTATTTGTATACGTATGTACATATGTATGTCGATATAAAACAATATCGTTCTCATTTCATTGTTTATTTTTTGTTTTCGTTTTTGTTTTTCTCAACCCCAGGAAACGAATAAATGAATAAATTTTTCTTGTTGTAGAGTGTATACTGGGTCAACTGGTCTCAAATGCTCATGGTAAAGTTGTATTATTTTGTTGTTGGTAGTTGTAATATAAATTATGGACAGAGAGAGCGAGAGAGAGAGAGAGAAAAACACTTTGATTACTCTCTTTTGAAATGAGTAAAGCAAAGAACTTGTGTAAAAAAAAAAATAAAAGAGAGCAAAAGTGTAAATATTATGTTTGCAAATTGTGTGGGAACAGTGGGACACTATAATAAAAAAATATTTGAAAGCAAAAACTAAAGCATTTCCCTATAAAATGGAAAAATATGCTTAAAACATTTGATTTTTTTTTAATATTTCAATAAGAAACAAAACTAGCATTATAATGGCAAAGAAAAGCGAAAACTGTCCATATATGGGCAATTGCTTCCTTAAGACAGTCCAATTGTGGACAGTATAGAACCGATTTTAAAAACTGGCAGTAGTCTACCATTCCTGACAGTCAATCCTGATGAGTTTATCGTTTGTTTAGGCTCTCGACCACGGCGATTTGCGCTTGATGTTATCATGAGTCATTCACTTTTTTGAATAGTCCCCATAAATGCTTCAGAATTAATCGATCCAATGAAATTTCATTTCATTCCCTGGAGTTATTTTGTTAGTGATCCATTCTTTTCACATCCAGCCATGTTAAAGTGATTCTAAAGGTCTTTTTGCGAAATATTTAGTTCCTAAGCAAGAGTAATAAGTCATCTGTAATTGATGACGGAACAAATATTATGGAGTCAAAAGCTTTTTATTAACAGCATTGAAAACAAATATTGAAATAGCCATTGAAGTACTTTGGTTTAAGACGTTGCAAGAATACTTTACACCTTCTAATCTTCTTACTATTTACACTACTTAAATGCGAACGGGAATGAAAAGCAAAGCTGATGTAAGCACCGTTGCATTGAACCCTATTTTGACGCTTCTCGATTTCATATAGGAGAGACTAAAAGTACAATCGATTTTTATTGATTTATTACAGCACAAAGGCAATAAGGCTTGTGTTTTGCGGTCCTGCCTGTATATAAGCAGTAAACGCTATATTGAAATAAAGGGTTTTATATTCGAAATATCTTATTTTTAAGTTGAATCCGTCTGTCTCATAGAACTTATCCATTTGTGGGAGAATGTCCAGTAAGCCATATTATGAATTACGGAGAAAATTTGCTTTCTAGTTAAACTATGCGTATTCTTCTTGTTACCTTCAATGTAAACAGTAGAGGTGTGCACAAGACATATAAAATTGCACAGTATTGTATTTTTCCCAAGATCGAATATTGATTGTAGCTGCAAATATAAATAAGTGTGAAGCAAAGATAGAGTACAAAAAAACAACTGCACTCGTAAACCATTGTACAACAGTATAAAAGAGAGTTGTGTGAAGAGTGCAACAAAAAATATTGTACTCTTCATAGAGTCACAACATGCATTTTTAGTTGTTTGTTTTTGTTTTTTTAACAACAATGAATAAGAAAGCTCCGAATGTTTTGCTCTCGAGAACCGAACATCTTCGTCGACGCCACCATTGCCAGTAACTTTTTTAAACTTTTTATTTCGGGGAAAAACCTTTTTTATGAGTTTATGGCGAAAGCAAAGAATGTATAGAAACACTTATGTACACATATTTTTCAATATGGCAATACTGAAAATGTAGCTTCAGTAGTAAAATATGCTCTTACAACACAAAGCATAGTTCCGTTACTTCACAGACAAACGAGTGCTGTTGTATACATTGAATAAATGAGAAATACACATTTCAGTGCACTCGTAAAATCAAGAGCAACAGAAAAGGGTACAATACAGTATTGCATTCGGTGAAGAGTGAAGTCTTGTGCACACCTCTAGTAAACAGATTATCTCCCATAATCGAGATTAAAGACAATACGCTATAAAAGGAGAAGAAATTACGCAAGTATTGGTAGGAATTTAAGAAAATTATTCGTATTACTTTATTACATACATACATACATACGTACTTAATTGGTCATTACAACCCTTCAGTTAGGACCACGACCTAGCTTTTCACTTTCCACACTACGGCAAATTCCTTATTGCTTTATTATAAATTTAAATTTCATGCAAAATTGATTGATATATATGTACACTTTAAAACATCCTGGTATAAACATTGCGTTTTCAATCTTTGCTTCAGACGGTTTGACGTAAAGACTGAATTATTTTGAGCTTTTTTAATATTTACACTTTTTAAATAAATTTTCTTTCTTAAGACCTGTAGAAAGCATTATTTTAATTTTTTTCCCGTTTTTTTTTTCTTGGTACTATACAGTGACAACACTGTTCTCCATACAAAGCAAAATCACACACTACACTGCTCTCTAGCAAATACAAGCAAATTGTAATGTTCACATGCACACACACTTGTTTAGAAAATAAAAACAAATTGTTTTGTTTTTAAAATTTCTACCAGGAAAACCAGATGTTTTACTCTCTTGGTTGTATTACACTCTCTTATTGGCTCTGTGTTTTGCAATTTAACTCTCTCTGCTTTTAAGTTTGTTTGCTATACTCATAGTTTTTTTTTTTTGTAAAACCAAAAGAGAGAGCCATTTTCTTGGTATAAAACATGTTTATGTGTGTATAACATTGGCAAAAAAAAACTAACGGAAGGCAAAAATATATAAAAAAGAAATACATTTTTCCAGGGGGTATTTTATCTTTGGCAAATCTCGCAGAATTTTCAGTTTCATCTGAGACGTGCGGTTAAACGGTCGATAAAAAGTAGAGAAGAACTTAAATGGAAAATAACACAAATTGAAATTTAAATAATTTAATAAAGGGAAAAATTAGAAAAATATACTGAATAAATACCAATAAAAAGGAGATTTTAAATTAAAAAAAAGATAATTAAAAATAAAATAAAAAAAACTTAGTAAAGTTTGTTACTTTATAAAGCAAAAAAATTTTTTTTTTTCTCTTTTAACATTTCCTTTTTTTCTTTCTAAACATTTTGTATTAGGTTTGTGTGTGTGTGTGTGTGTATGGTTAATGCGTGAATGTGTGTTTAATTGGAGTGTGTGTTTGTGTGCAAATATTTAAGTGCTACGTTGGCTTTTTTGCTTGTTCAAATGAGTAGTACAAATAATATTTGTAAGAGAAAGTATGATTAACTCCGTTTACGCGAGTGTGTGTGTTTGTACAGGATATACAACATAAACATTTTTGTTGTTGTTGTTTTTTTCTTTTTTTTGTAACATTATATTGTATTTAATGGAAATTTTGTTTTTTAAGCTTACAATGTATGTGTGTTAAGTGTAAATGGAAAAACCAAAAACAAAAAAAAACAAAAAAAAAATAAATAAATACAAGAAAAACAACAATTACAATCGTTTTATAAATCAAAATACAACAACAATAAAAAAATCCTTTTTGAGAGATTTTTGTTTGTTCCCATTCTCTTATATTTACAAAGTAAACAGCTTTTATGATTGTGTGAGTGTGTGTGTGTCTGTGTAAATAAAATGAACGTAAAAGTGAGTAAAACAGGAACATTTTTTTCTGTGTTTTGTAGTTAGAAAACAACAAAAAAACGCTGGTTATTTATTTATAAAAATCTAAAAATACTCTCTCTCATACAAAACGAGTAAGGGTAAATAAAAAAAGAGCAAAAAAATAGTGGGTTTTGTTTGTTGTTATTTGAGAAAACTGATACGCAAAGCATAACTTAAGGCTGAAAACGAAATACTTTTTTAAAGTATTCGAAAGTAAAATTAAAACAACAATTGAGGGAAAAAAACATTTCAAGTTTATTGCAAACTTTCCTGTTAAAACTTTTGTAAAGCCCAGTGTCTCTAAATTTCCAACACCGTGGATCCTCCAGCTACTTATCGTAGAATGACACCCCGTGTACGACGACGTCGTCGTATTATGGTAAGTTTTGTTACAAATTTTTATATTTTTGAACATATTTTTCTTAAAAAAACAAAAAAGACGTCAATACAGTCAGTTCGAGATTAAAAGCAGGCAAATTTTTATTCACCTAAATGTTTACAATTCGTCAAAGCAATACTCGCTATCTGTGCTTATTGTTTTAATTCATTTTTTTTTTCATTCCATAATTTTATAAAAAATTTGTTTTCTTTCTTATTATTTTTTATAATGGCCCCCTTGTGGGTAACATTTGTACATTAATTCCCTGTGGTTATAATTTATTTTCAAACATATTTTCCATGTTTTATAGCAGCTTATATTCTAAATTATCGTTCCATTAAAATTAATGCAGAAAAATTAGCAGGAATGCTTAATTTCGTTGTGGAAAATTTTTTATAAGCTGCCGTAGATAGGTATTCAATAATTTTATCCAAACAATGAATTTGAGAAACGATATTATGCGCTGTATACTTGCGATTGGATTAAATTGAGTGGTATTAGACAGACTCAAACAAACAATTTGATGGTTTTGTGGCTGAAAAAACTAAGCAGTCTCTGAAGAAGATAGCGTAGTATTCGATAGTTATTTTCATGTGGGTATCATGGGGATATTGAAGGTAACAACAAAACTAGCGCACTTGGAAACTGTGGTACATCAGTAAATCGCATGAATTCATACGTCAGATTAGCATTCTTCTGCAGCGAGCCAAACAAATGATATCACACAGCTTGACTCCTCTTATTTGAAAATTAAAGATGGCACCATGAACCCACTCAAATAGAGACTAAACAACTCTGTTTCCTCTACTTATCCTCATATGAGTTTCATAAGGATGTTGAAAGTAACAACAAAACTGACGCACTTGACATACAGAGGGCCAAACAAATGATCTCACATATCTTTACGTTACTCATTTGATAATTAAAGGTGGAAACATAAGCCAACATATATAGAGTCTAAGCAACTCTGGCCTAATATAGTTGCCTACAGAACAAAATCAATGTTTAAACTGACCAGAAACCATTTTGCCAACATCCTACAGTTATAACGACACACTGACTCTGTATACAAATCTCCAGCGGCTGTGAAGCCTTGCAACTACTTCCTCTAGAAGCTGTAATGAGAAGAAGAAGAGGATACCACATAATATTTCTCCTGTAGTGGAAGCAGTAAATTTTGAAAAGAAGGTTTTATTTTAAGCAAAGTTTTCTTGAGTCCTTTAAGAGGCTCCAAGTGACAGCATTATGCCTATTTGTGCCATGATTGCTCAGTCCTGGATGTGTCTAAAAATCTATCCTTTTAAGTACTTCAGTAATAGAGAAAAGGTTCGGTAGTCTATTTTTCTTCTCGACCACTACGGATTCAGTAGAAATCGTATTCTCAGGCTTTGTGCATGAGGCTAGCAACGAGTGCTGAAGGCTTTAAGGTTCTTAAGATAATTTTTTTGTGAATATAACGTGTTTTCAAAGCGCTCAGAATGGTTTGCATGTGTCTTGTTTCTTTACAAGGGGGTTGAGGCTGAGTGAAATCTCAGTGAAGTCATATGTTTGTCCAGAGAGAAAAGGCAATCTCATAATTGAATTCGTTTAAATTAATTATTGTACCAATTTAGTTCAGCGATGTTGTAATTCTCTACGTCACCCTATTCAGGAATCAACCTTTGAAACTTCACCTCTTGAACACACTCTTAGGAATCAAATGCCCTTTTAGACACATGTCATATATAAAATTAACACGTACAACATACATAAGTGGTGAGAGAAGCTAGGCTGTAATCCTGACTGAAGGGTTGTAATGACCACATATACGAGCATGTGTATGTATGTAAGGATGAATCTAAAGTTCAATTGATCAAAGATCATTGTTAAGCGACGTTGATACCCTGTAAGTTGTGGATCCTTATACTTAAAACTTTGCTGGTATTTTTGTTATAAAAGTAGGACTGAAAATGGATTATCTGTTATGTAGTTTAATAAGGAAATTCAAATTAAAAGTATAAAAAAAAAGTTTTACCGTGACAATAGAAGTTCATGTCGCCATGCTTTCATGGCGTTCAGCTTCATTGCAGTATCTCCAGCTGGTTTTATCACCAACATACCTGGTGGTAGCCAGTGAAATAATTGAAATCCTATTCAGACTTTAAGTTTTTAATTCCCTTAAGCCACATGCTTTAATATGAAAACAAATTTTTTGTGTATTTTATTTAGGAACACGAAAAAAACTATTTCACTTTGCTTGCTTTTAATCTCTTTTTTACTGACTGTTTGATATTGAATTTCAATTTTAATTTATTAATTATGTATGCATGCGATAACAATTATTACATTACAAACACTGTGTTAATAATTTATTTTATAAATATAATTTTTCCTTGTATTAATACAAACATATTTACACTAAATAAACGAAAACATTAAAATTCTTATTCTCTTATATTTTTTGTTTTGTTTTTTTGTTTAAATAAATTTTTGTACATTTTAAAATTATAATAAATATTTGACTAATAAACACGTGCACATAGTACACAAACCAATCTATTAAATAAATACATAGAAACACATTAAAATCGACAGTCAGCCGGAGAGACAGACAGACAGGCAGATAGTTTTAGAGTTGCATGTAAATTTTTGGTTTCATAAACTATGTATGAATTGGATTGCCCAATATGTAATAAAACTTGTCATCATGTTTTTACACTTTATACATGTATATAGTGTTTATATACAGTATATATGTTTGTACATATGTATTTATGTATGTATGTTTTATTTACAATATTTATTTATTCATTTCATATATTTATGGAGATACATATTTTATAGTTTTTTGATTATATTTCTTCAGTATATTTTATTTAATGTTGTTCGTTGTAAATCGTTATACTCATTATGATTATGGGGATCATTATTAGTCTGTATATATTTGAATACGTGGATGTGAAACAAATTTATGAAATTTAAACCAAAAAAATAGTATTTTTTGTTAAAATTTTTAATTAAAAGATTTACATTTAAGATGCCAATCAGAGATCAGCAATGAGTATTCAAAAAGATGAGTAGAATCGAATCATACTCTTAATTTCTGATACTTATCCGCATTCATACTTATTTTAATACCATGGAACCTCTACTCATATTCATATACTCTCCATAATTCAACATTTAGGAGAATTACAAAATAAGTATGATTCGAACACTAAAATACTCACTAAAAGGTTGTGTGTTTGCTCTGCTTGCTGCTCTTTTTTTATAAATGCCAAAGAACTAAGTCCGTACTTCGAGTCACTCGAATCATTTATAAGTATTATAAGTATTTTTCTCAAGTTATAAATCAACGTTGTTGTGCGTAAGAACGAATCAGAGTAGTTAAATTTAAAAAGTTTTTACTCACTTATATTCAAAATTTCATGAGTGCTTATGAGTGGCGAAAAACGATTCATTGCTAATGTCTGATGCAAATAAAAAAAGACGCCTTAATTGACTTACAAGGCCCGTTAAGAAAACAAAACATTTTCTTCAAAAAACAATTTCCTTTCATTAGCATCTTTCAAGAGCACTTCCTAAATGAGACGAAAATTTATTGCTCAAGACAATCTGTTTATATCATGCATTTCTTTCAACTCTAATCATTAGCTGGCGTACCCCCTGTTCATGCTATTATTATCGTAAAGAGGTACCTTAGTATGATCTATCGTACTCATCTCCAACTTTATGGAGTATCCTTATAATGTCTGCTTCACAAGTTCCAGGAATATGTTCCTATGATTCACCCTAATCGTTACAGCATCGACATGTTGGGCTCGAAGTAACGCCCGTTCTATAGTATTGCAAGAAAAGATAGTTTGTCAACCTCAGGTTATTTCTGGACAGTCTGATGCATGACTCAGATCTCCTCTTATAGTAATTTTCTAATAAAAACACTAGAGAAGAGTGATTGCCTCTCTTTATCTTCCCTTTCGTTGGGCACAGCTTTGCAAACATTCGATACCACTCCACAGTTATTCCTATGTCTTGCCTTTTGTACCTTCTCTGTTCTTACTAAGAACTGCTACTTTAGCTCATAAAACAGTCATCAAGTGCGCTAGCTACATTCTATCACTGTTGCCGAGTCTTTCACAGGCCAGATATTTACAGAGTTTAAAACTGGCAACTTCTAGAATAAACAGAACTGGAATACGTACAATGGAATAAGAGGAAGGGACAGCTTTGGTGACATCAAAGCTTCTTGAGTACACATACCGTACCGTTCACAAGTACGGTAAACTCTAGTAAGAATCGATTTTGGAAATCTCTTAGTGTCATAATAGGATACTAGCCTGCAGATGTACACGATCATAAGTTAGAACGGCTTCTGCAGAAATTTTTGTGTGGCACTTAAAATCATGAAGACTTCTACATAACATCCTGTAGCGGTTAAAAAATTCGACTACAAACCAGACTAAAAACCGGAGAATGCGAAAAAAAAAAATTTAAATGGTTTCGAGAGACTTCAATATCTCTTACAAAAACAATCTAGAGAGCCACCTAAATTCAGCTGCCAGAAAAGATTATATTAATAACAACCTTCATAGGAAGGCGAGCAGCGGCGCCTCTTAAAAAAGAGTAGAACTTTGTCTGCAGACTTCTCCAATATTTCACCGAACGCATGGTCAGTGTTTGGCATTTAGAAAACGATAGATGGCAACTCTATCATTTAAGAACATGCTACGGTAAACCAACTACCTACTAAAAACTGTAAAAACCCTGATTAAAAAATTAGAAAATAAACAATATGAAATAAAAAGGAGACGGGGGAAATCTTTATGACAGTTTAATGCTACGAAGAAAAGAACACACTGATTGTTTGTGCTGGAAACACCAAGAGGGAACTAGAAAAATATACGAAATACGGGAATATGTATAACTAAAGATTAAATTACAATAACAAAACTACATAGAAAGACCTTGAAAAATACAAAAGAAACTAAAAGTAACGATAACAAATCATAAATCATAATAAGATTCCAGAAGTTGCCAGACCAAAAATTAATGAAGCATAAATAAAACAATAGGTAAAGCTGTCAGTTAGTTGTTGTAGAAAAAGCGTGACGCATATACACTGCTAAATTTTAAAGTGATCCTTGAAGTAAAGGTATCGTATAATAGCGTTGCTATTAAACAAAATGTGTTATTAAACTAAATACATGAATTCTTTCTTTAAATAAAGATTTCTAATAAAATTTCATTTCTCAAATCCACAGAAAACACTGGTATTTGAAGGGTAGGAACACAACCATGGTAGTGGTTTTCAAATTAAATTTCCCTGAAAATATGCTTAAAATTTTTGAAAACCCCCGTAGTATACATATATTAAACACTAGACGAGACTTAATTTTAATGAGAAATTCTTGGTATTTTATTTAATTCTTCATATCAAAAGATAATTTAAATGAATTTTATTTAATTAAAAACTTTTTTTAAAACTCTCTTCAACAGAAAACGATTTTACGGGTAATTATTAAGCAAAGAAAAATTCGCCATTTTTTATTTCATTTTATTTTAAATGTTTTATAAAAAAAAAGACGAAAGAAAAAACACAAGGAATACCATTAAAAATTTTTATAAAAATTACTTCGCTTATCTTAAACACTTCACTGCAATAAAATATTTCATAATTCGGCTCGTTGAGCTACTATGCCGGGCTACTCTTTTTTCACAAAAACCTTGCATACTTTGTGGTTTGTTTTGAAAATAAAAAGAAATTAAATTTCTTGGAAATAATAATATGCTTATTAGGATTTATTTATATAAGGGGTTTTTCTTCCCTTCTTTTTCTTACCCTTAAAGGGGCTGTATTCCTGTGAAGTTAAAAGCAAAAAAACAAATTTCTGCTTTAAGACAAGAACTTGGCTTAACATGCTTTATTTCGACAGCCAGCCATTTAAAACTGCCTGTTTCTATAGATTACTTTCAACAAAAGGTGTAAAATTATGGTTCTCTGCTGTATACCTCAAATAAACAGAGAAATTTTGTTTTGAAGGAGCAGTTGTTCTAAGGAAAAGTTTATGAGATTTGTTAAGATATTCAAACGAAAAAAGGAGGAAAAAAGGCGAAGAAATAATCTTTATTTTATTGTTTAATAAATTAAATTCTTTTCATAAACTTTCTTTCTTTGTGTTGTTATAAAGCCTTGCAAAAGGGTTTTTTTGCTAAGGAAAAGCCTCAGCTGTTTTATAAAATTTTTTTTTTTTTTTTTGGTTAATTTGGTAACGCTACATAAGTTTTCTTTCTGTTTGAATTGCACACAGTTCTTCTAGCAAAGAGGAAAAAAACCCATAATTTGTAAACCAAAAACAACAAAAAATAAACTCATAAAAAATTCTTTTTAGTCACACAGTTTTTTTTGCCATAATTTTCCACACAGTGTTTCAGACATGCTTGCATGTCCTAACTATTGACTATTTTTTTACCCGTTTTGCTTCCCCCATTGGATGAGCGCAATAATTCGTAAGCAATTTTCCAAATTACTCAGACTTATTGTATGTCACGCACACTGCATAGAAGAAAGAGAGAGCGAATCCCTACCATTTAAACGCCTTTGCCATTTGCAGCAGTTTTTGTTTACAAATGCTAACATGAAAATGGAATTTATAGGCTCTTTGGATAACTGGCCGTTGGAAATTATTTGTTGGGTATAAATAACGCCATTAAATACTGGCAAATAATCGATTTTAACTATTTGTTTAACAAAGATAATTGCAATTAAATAATGAGTGACAAGTTAAAATTCAGCCATTACACAGTCTTGTATGCACTTGGCATGACAAGCTGGTAAGCCTTATCAAGCTTTAATCGTTAATCATCAATTCAGACAAGCACATGGTTAGCCTCCCTATGATTGGACTGTCATCTAAGCCAATACACCAGCTGAGTATGTATAATATTGTTACGAAAATGAAGAATCTAGATGCTGGTGTTTTGCTTATACAACGCTTAACATTAAAATTATAATTAAAAGCTACAAAAACCAACAATGCAGTAAACAAACCTGTTTACAAATTATCGTACTGCTAATAGAACAACAAACACCAGCACAAAAAAAAAAAAATGGTAAACGAATAAACAAGTAAACAAAATTACACAAACAATACCACAATAATAAATATAAACTAAATACTCAAACAACACCACAATAATAAATGTAAACCACGATGTTTACATTTATAGAGATTTCGAGAATGTGAAGTCACGAACATTCGCCTTCAAGAACATTCATCAGACTGTTTAACCTGCCATATAAAAGGCAAGGCAAAGCAGGCGAATGAGTTAGTGAAGTCAAGTTAGTCTTGTACGAAGACGCTGTGTGTTTGAGGAGAGTAATCGTGGTTTGAAGATCTCCGTTACAAAGAAGAGGAATAACAAACAAAGCAATTGTTGTTGTTTACATAAAGTTGTAAACAGTGGCACACAGAATTGTGCGAATAATAAAGAATTTTAATTAAACCCAAACACAGGTTTATTTTTATTTTATTTGCAATCTACGACGTCATATTTTAAACGTTTTCAAAAGGTAAAACGTAACAAAATCTTACAATTTTCAAGCGTCACCACGTGGAGGTTAATGAATTAGAACGTAATGGATAACGATCACTCTTTATTCCCCAAGTTATGCCGATAAAAAGCTTTAACTTTTCATTACATCACTGCATCTATACTTCATAGACTTTATGAGGTCTTCGTTAAACTAAATCATGCAGTTAATTAGGGTACATTCGACTGTTAGGGATTTCCCTCTCACATTCCGTACAAAGGGCCTATCCCGTGAGACCTCTAGTAGGATAAAATCTTCCAAGATTCGGAGAGGAACGTTGAAAATTGAGATACGTGTCTGACAACGCTATATCCTGTTATAAATTCCATTTAATATAGTTCTGCATAAATTCCTTGCCAGATTTCTCAGAAAAAGAAATAGTGAAGTGATTGCAGGATCGTATGAGAAGATATTTGTCCACTGGCACACAGCTACTTGGATCCTCAAATAAGATAACTGTGACAGCAATTTCTATTATTTGAAAATCAGTGTTGCCATGATGATGACAATCCCGTCAGTCAATAAGCAATGAACCATAACTTACCCCTGGAAAACCCGGCAGTGGTCAGACAGCCTGTGGGAATATCTCTTTACAGCCTTCTCTGTATTATATACCTCAAGTACTCTACCGTGAATCTCTCGATCGCCTTACCGGACTTCTTCTAAAATAAAATTTCGGACTGAGAAAATTATAAGAAACCAAGTACTCCATCCGAATGTGGTATGGCTTCCGAATATTGCAACATTTTAGACCAGGATTTACCAGCTCAGCTCTCTGTTTCAATTGAAGGTCAGAGTGAGTTTAATGTCCAAGTCGGAGTGTAACAGAGTCCACAGATAAATAGAGCAGACTCTCCGTGCACTCTACCCCTTTATGGGAGTAAAAATAAACATAATTAAACCCCATTGAGGTTTGACAAATTAAAGTAGCAATCGTCTTTAAAAAGCGTCAACGCTGCTTTGCAAGTTTTTGAGTCCAAACTGGCGACGAGCAATTTTTAAGGTCTGATTGAAGCTCAAAGAATGGGCGTGCAAAGTAAATAGTGTTGGCACAATAGCCAGATGACAACTATATCTTATAACCAAACACCTTTAAACTACAGCGTTGCAGCTCTTTCAACAGTTTCTCCACAATATTATTCCACAACAAGAGCGAATGAACCCGCTATATGGTGAACTTCTATTCGCCTCTTTTACCATATAAGCCCACCCTTATATTGTCAAAATTGTTGCAAAAAAATCTTCTCTACGCAGTGAGTAACTTTAAATGTACCGAGAACTTTGATAACAGCCTTCGAATGGGAGGCTGAGAAATGCTTAGACCTCCTCAGTATCCAGCCCTTACTTTCAAATTCTTTCTCCCTCTTTCTCTCAGAGAAGAATTAAAAAATTGTGAGTGTAATTTTTTAATAATTTGAAAAACTTTTTAAAATGCTTTTATTTGTTATAAAGAAAAAAGAGAAAAAAAAATACAAAATAATGACTCTTACAATTTTTTAATAACTTTGAAATTCTATGCAAAAAAAATTTCCATAAGCTTAACACAACTTCTCGCCCCTTCTTAATCAACTACTGAATGAAATTTTTGCAAAATTTTTTCTTTTCTTGCATAATTTTTCTCGTGTATAATATTATTTAAGTGTCCTTAAAAAACTGCCTTATTAGCTGAAATAAAATGTAAAATTTTACATGAAAAAACAGAAACCGACAGCAACAGAAAAAATGAAACAAGAAAAGAAACTTTTTTTGAAAAAGTTAAGGCGGAAATACACACGTACAACATGAGGTAGATGATGTGACATGACACACACGGATACGCTTTAGAGACGAAACAGAAAAAAATTGAAATAAAATAAAATGTTTTAAAATGTTTATGTTAAAATATTGCAATAAAACCAAACTAATATGCATATTCTCTGGTTATTTTTTTAATCTTTTTAAACAATAAATTTCCTGTTGTCCTTCAGGAATAATTTTACATTTAATTTGACGTGTCAACTTGAAATATTTGAAACGTTTTTTTTTTTTGATCTAGGATTTGTTTCTAAACGAATCCTTTAAACATATTTAAATAAAATCTTTTTTCTTTTTAATTTAAACTTAAAATTCTCCATTTTCCTCCGCCATTAAAAGGTAAAAAAGCGTTTCGTTTTTTTCCTTCAAACACCCCAAAAGCAAAAATTATCATAAGCCCTTAAATTAAGCTGCCACTTTTGACACGCTTTGGATGGAGAGCACGGCTAACGAAAAAATAATAACAGGTAATGAAAACAACAACAACGACAATAAAGCAAGAGCAACAAAAAAACGTGGCAATAAAATATTTTTAAATTATTCAAAAGCAAGCGCAGTGTGTACAACAATATCCCTTTTTTTTTTTTTGGTAAAACCATAAAAAACGTCGCACAAATTTGCATATGTAAAGGACTAAAAAGCTTCAACTAAAATATCACACCTAAAAGTATGCTACAAACAAATGTACAAACATAACGGGTAATTTTTTTAAACGTTAAAGTTTTAAAAATTGTTGAAGAAATATTTAGAAAACTTAAAAAATTTATGAAAGTTGTCTCTGGTTAAGCGGTAATGAAAAGTTTCAACTAAAACACCACACCCTAAAGTATGCCACAAAAAAGTTGTATGGAAATAACGGTTAATTTTTTCTGACAGTTTTGGTTATAAAGATTGAAAATAACGCAGAAAATTTACAAAAATAATGGGTTCTACCCTCTGGATAGAACGGATGATTTCTTTAAGTGGGTTTTGAAAATTAAAGGAACCACAGACAGAAATGTTTTTTTGGGGCGACTTTCTATAGATTATTTCATGTAAATATTATCTGCAACTATGTCGTAGGTGCCCCATCAATTTTGGCATGCTTTTTCCAGAATTTCGTCTAGTATCTTATCATCATCTTATCTAATATTATCCGCTAAGCTTGGCTTACTTACTTATTTATACAAAGGGGACAAAGATTCTCTTTTTGTCTGTTATACTCTTAAGCACCTTTACTTACCCCACAGAAATTCGATTGTGATCTGTCTCAGAGTCCCTTCAGCGACCTGACACTACCAGCGAGCTAGTATTGCCACCGTCGATAGACGACTTGAGAACCCTGACTACTTGTAACTTCTATCCATCCATCCATCCAGCACATGTCCTTTTTCTCTGTCTAATGGGATATCTAATTTTTGTTTTAGGATCAGCACCTATGTATATCAGCAACCATCATCGATAGATGGTAACAGATCCCTATCTACGTAAAACTCCAATGTATACATGCACCTCCTGTGCTGCCTCTCCCACACCCATCTCCTGATGTGTGTACTGGGGTAACATATTGAAGTATTAGGATCAACAACCATATCAACAATCGAATAAGAACTAAAACTAGCAAATGCATCAGTCTTCTCAGACTTAGGAATATTACAATGCGCTCGTACCTACTAGAGACTGAGCTGATTTAAATGTTCTTTAGAGTCACAAACCGCTTGGGACTTACACCATGCTAATGCTGACTTTGAGACTTGTCTTTTAACTCCTGAAGCCGACCATATGTCAACTCAACATTATCAACAATATTGTAGACGAAAGCTGGTTTAAAATTTATTGCTGGCAATACAAGAACTATAAGCGTAAATATGCAAATAGAGGCCTTTTACTCTGGCCTGTATAATATGGAATGAGAATCTGTATCCTCCTGAATATGTGTGCGTTTTAAGACAATATCTTCAGCATCCCATTGAGGATATAAAACCGACTAATGCGTTGGAATCCATGGAACGAATATATTCAGCTTAAGCTCCGATTAGCAATAGAAGAGTTCAGCTGCACTTTTTTTTTAATTCAAGGAATAAAACAAAATTAGGCGCAAAAATGAATGTGACTCAGATGCAACACAAATTGAACATTTCAACAAAAAAAAACCCTTCAATAACAAAGTGTAAAAGCCAGAGGTTAATTCTTCAAAATATCTCATAAGTTATTAAAGACACAAACCAACATTTACAAATATCTGCAGTCTGTTGTAAATTCCTTAATTTTATAGTTGAAGATCCCATATACATAATTAAAACAGTTCCTGCTGCCTTTAAACCCAAAAGGAAAAATTAAAATTAAAACATCTTTAAAGGTCACTAAAAAGAATACTCTGGCCCTGGTTAACCTTTAAATTTTTTAATAGAAAACCTTTCAATAAAAGGGCAAAAAAAATGAATAAATTCATTCATTCATACATATTAAACTACAACATAAAGTAGGAGGCAATATTTGAACAAAACAAAATCATTGAAATTTCAATAAATGATATGAATATTATTCAGGACTCATTCTACCAACTATTGTTTATGATTTAAAACCAACGAAGCACTACACATCCACCCACTATACACTAACTATTCTTTCTATTCTATTCAAGTACTTACATCACTCCCCGCTGTAGTAATAATGTTGGTATACTGGATTTCATATCCAATATAAAAATGGAGAAATAAAAATTCTATTATAAAGCAAAAGAGTACTTTAAACAAAATAATTATTTATTTATGAATTTTTAAAAGAGAATAAAAATATTTTAAATTTTTCAAAAACTATTGTTGATTGTTACAACTACAATAATAAACACAAAAATATAATAAAAAGAATATATCAATAACAACAAAATTGTTCAAATAAAAATATACATGAAAATATTTTTAATATTTCAAAATGAAAACCGAAAATTTTATTATAAACCAACGAAAGTTATGAGGATTTCATTAAGCGATATGGAACAGTATTCCCTCGATTTACGTCGTAGAATGTTCCGGAAAAAGGCGACGTAAATCGAAACGACGTAAATCGAATTTCATATTGCTCACACTACAAAGTAGTATGTTTTTAACAAGGAACTTAAAAAAGTTACAGTAATCTTTCGATTTACGTCACAGTTGGTTCCAAAAAAGGCGACGTAAATCGAATGACAACGCAAATCGAAGTTGAAGGGAACAAAATTTTTGACGACGTTAATCGAAGCAACGTAAATCGAGACGACGTAAATCGAGGGAATACTGTAAATGGTAAGAGTGTATAACTTATGGTGTTTTCTTTTCTACAAAGAAAATGTCACCCTCTTACAAGGTGCATTAAAAAAATTTTTGAGCAACCCTGTTGTAATGTCATTTTTTATTTGAGAAGAACATAACACAAATATTAAAAAAGGGTATGCCCTGTGTTTACCACTTATTAAGAAAATGAATGAGGAAATGCCAATTTGTTCAAAGGTGTTGCCAGATCGCTAATTTTTCGACTTCATTTTTTGCACGCTTTTTTTATAACAAAAAAAAAATATTTTAACACTGTTCTAACACTGAATACAATTTTTTTATATTACTGACAATGTAGCTTTAATAATGTAATGTTTCCTTAATGTTACTCCACAAAACAATGAAAAAATTAACTTCAAACGATAACGATACCAGGCGACTTTTTTTAAATTTCATCTGGTAGCCCTATAAATAAACAAAAGTCATCTGCTTTACAGGGCATTATCAGCACTCGCGATTTATACAGGGCATAAAATGCAATGCCCTCCACCATAGGCAAGTGCGAATTATTTAGAATAAAACATACCTCCCTTTTTGAGGGCGAAACATTTTTAAGAAACAAACGCAAAATTGCATTTTGCGTTAATAAAATGCACATTTTTGGTAGAAAAGAAAACACCATTAGAAAATTAATAACACACGTGGTTTGTGTCTTCGATAATTTAAATATAAAATTTTTCAAGGGTAAAAATCTGTCAGTTAGTTTTACACGATTCTTAAACGAAAAAGTGTTGATATTAATATCATTTGCGTTAAGTTTTTCTTTACTTTCCCACTTTGAAAAATATTGCTAGTGAAGCAGATCTCCGATTCTTATATTGGTTCCATCGATTTTAAAGTAAAATTTTGTATGGTTCAGAAGACAAAACCCTACAGGTCAGCTAAACAAGGTCCACGTTTTCAAACTCCTGCGAAATTTTACAAAATCTTTTAAAGTCACTCAAGCAGTGATAGTTTTTCAAAATGTTTCACCACGAGTTGAAGACAAAAGCTTTAGATATGAATTATGATATTACTAGCAGATTGTACCCGGCGTTGCGCGGTTTATGTAGTTTGGATTAGTTCAAAAAATTAAAAAAAAATTATTATTGGGTAATTTTTTCATTAAAAATAACAATAAATAAAAAAATGCAATTTTTCAAATTATTCGGAAACCGGTTTAACAAACAACCCAGTTTTTTGAATACTATAAGTCCTAAATATAAATGCACTCAATTTGCCCGTTTTTGGCCCCTTTCCCCCTTTTTGGACCCCTTTTGGTCCAACTTTATTAACGGAACACCTCCAATAGCTATTTGGGAAACTTAACCAAGCTAAATCGTAAAAAATTACCTTTAAAACAGATAAAATACAGCATTTATGCATAAAAATACTAATTTTTGCCCATTTTTTCTCCCTTTGTCCCATTTTTTCCCCCTTTGGTACAGGCGTTCAGGCGTGATTGGCTAACAAACAAACCAACAAACAAACAAACAAACAGACTTACAGAAAGATTTATAATATATATTAGGATTATTGCTGTGTGGAATTGATAGGGTACGTCGATTATGCGACCTGTTGTGGTAAACTTAATATGCATGGACTCTCCCTACATGGAATGTCTCAGTAAGGAATAGCTTACTCAGTAAAAGTTTGGATTTTCTCGAACGCGTTAGACGAGTAGAGCCTTCCAAACTTCTCTTATTAACCCACTTCTCTTCTTAACCCTTAAATGTTCTAGCTTTGTCAGCGGCCTGGAGGATCTCTTCCTAGCAGTCTTATCTACATGCTACATACAACTCAATATGCTACATTGCTGTATTAGTTCCATATTGCTCTGGAATCAACCTTACCCGAACTGAACGCACTGATGGTGATCTGATTGTGATATAATATTTCTTCTTGAGTAAGTTCAATTAGAAAAATTTTTCGATGGTAGAAACTACAGCTTAGTAAATTCTCACGAGTTTTCCTATGGGTCCCGAATATTTTATTCTGGAACTCTACTACCTGTGTTTGTACTCCTCAGAATGGTTCGTCTCTTCAAAGAGTACATAACAATGTTCTCTGGTTTAACACGCTTACGATTTGTAAATATCACTCAAGGGCTATGCTGTTGATAGAGAGTTTTTTTTCGAGAATGTGGTCGCTCAATTACATTTGCGTTGGCTTGTTCTGTTCTGTTTTTGTAAGCTGATCAAAATTATTCGAAAAAATTTATTCAAAAGTTTTGTGAAGCTTAAAGAGCAGTTTGTCATTTGTTTTCATCGATCAGTATGTAGAAAAGTTTGTTAAAACATCAGTTTCAGAATTATGAACAAATTGTTTGAAAGAACTGCTCTTGTCATAACGGACACCATACTTCACGATGTGATGTTTTTACTTTATGATCTTCTTCACCTTGTAGTCCTCATCACCACGTTATCCTCTTCACTCTATGATACTCTCTTTTTGCGATCATATCCCTGTTGTGACCCTCTTTTATTAGTGAACTTCTTCCATTTGTCATCGTCTTCACCTTGTGATCTTTACTTTGTAATTTTCTTCACTTTATGATCGTAATCACATTGCGATCCTTTTCAAATGTTATCCTCTTCACTCTATGATATCCTCTCTTTATGATCATCTTCCCTTTGTTATCCTCTGTTCTTTGTGATCTTCTTCCTTGTGTTACCCCGTTCTTTAGGATTCTTTTCACAGTATGACTGTTCTTACTTCATGATCGTCTTTCTAGATCTAGTTTGGAGAATTTTCCATCTCTGAAAGTGCTGAAAATATTTTCATATTCTCATATATCGTAGCAAACCAAATAATTTCCTCTCTTTTCTTTTACCACACACAGTGTAAATTTTCAATAGATTATTTGACCACTCTGACGTATGATTTATAATTTAATAAACCATACGTACTGTAGTTCAAAATCAAAAGCGTGTGTAAACATGCCATTCTTAATTTTTTTTCTTTCTTTTGAAACTTTTTGAAACAAAATAAACTTTTTCTCTTAAAAAACAATAAAAATCACTTTTTTCACCCTCTTAAAATGTTCTTTTTTAGCTTTCTTTTCCAAAAATTTAATCACAAAAGCAAGTATTTTTAGTTCTGCGTGAATAAAAAAAGTGAATTGTTTACCACACAGTCATAAATCATAAAACAAAAGTTTTTGTTTCATTTTATGTTTACCAAATAAACACAATGAAAAAAATCTATTTTATTTTCAAAATTCAAATAAATTTCTTAAGAATCTTAAATAAAAAAAAATTAAACAAAGCATTTGACGTAAATTTATCAAATAAAATAAAAGAAAAGAAAAGTTTTTTTTTTTTTAAATTTCCGTGTTATGCCAACACTTTTCTTTTTTTTTTAATAAATTATGCCTTACGAAGAAGAAAAGCAAAACATTTATAAGATATGTGTACAAAAAAAATATAAATAGAGTGTGTTTCTAAAGGAAAGCTTAAAAAATTAAAAGAATTAATATTTCTGGACTTCCTAGTGCCAACGTTCAAAGACACTTTCTATTAATCAAAAGAGTGTGTGTCTCATTAAGCAGAAGAAGGCTGTTAAAATATTGCATAGAAGTTCCTATAATCGTTCAGATCCATCTATAATTGGTACATGGAGCATAAAAATTGCTCTTTCTCTTTCCTTAGGACTATCGAAAGAGACCAGTTTCTTTCACTGGTGGGCATAGTTCATCATAAGACATTTAAACTTCCCTAAACTAGATGGTGAGAAATTTAAACTTCATACACTCAGGCAACATATTATGCCAACGAATATATGTACTGGTAACCTCAAAAACTGAATAGTAAGCCTTCAGTCTACGTTATATCCCACACTTGCTGTTATTTTCAATCAGGTATTTAAAAATTTCGTTACCATTAGGCAGATATTGTACTTACAATTCCTTCTTCAATCACTTTATCTATAGAACAGTTTATGTTAGGTTTGGTAAGAGGGGCAGGGCGACTTCACAAACTAACTGTCACAGATCTATTGCAATACCATGAGACTCCTATCAGAAAGTGTCTTAACTGTACCTTTGTTAGTCTCCAAGACCAAATTACCCTCCACTTTCATATCTGAGACATCAGATAGATTCCCGAAAGAATTATTCTCATGAAGTTGGAGCAGGATGCAGACCTAACAGTCTGCCGTACTCTCCTCTTCATTTTCATCTACCTATCTGCGTTAGTTGCCATTAAATGCCATGCGCTCAAGCTCTTTAAATGCCTTACTATAAGACAATGTTGAATAATCATAGACACTCACGAGCCTTTTGTCAAGATGAGACTCTCTGCGGTTAGCTTAGCCTATCTACTGTCGCCGTAGCCTAGTAGGTAGTGTGGCTTTCAAACCCCAAGTCAGATATTAAAGCGAAATATGAGAAAATATTTCTTCGGCTATTTCCTCTTCTCAGATTTCTCGCAAAAACTCTGAGTGTAAAATAAAATTTCCATGAAAAGGTTTCTCAAAAAATCCGTCCTTCGGCTTTAAAACTGTAGCGGGACGGATAAAATTAACACACAACATAAGTGGCATGAGAAGCTAGGTCGTAATCCTGATTGAAGGGTTATAATGACCAATTATGTATGTATATGTACACTGTCTTAACACGCCATGTGCTGAAGTTCTTTAAATAGTTTCTTATACGACAATATTGAGTAATCAAAACCACTCATGAGTCTTTTGTCAAAGCCTCTACGCTTAGAAGCGGTTAGCTTATTCTCTTTATTATTCATAGCCTGTATAGTATCAACCCGAGGTTTGTTTTACTAGGTGTTTGATCCCAGATTATATGGAAACTTATGGCATTGAGAAGATAGAATAACTCGCAAAGAGAAGAGCTTCCATGCTGCTGACGTGGTCACAATCTCTCTGTAGAAAGGACAATAATGGATGGGTGTACTTGACGAAAGGGAGATAAAGATTTTGTTCAATCTAGATGGGTTTGAGGTAGTTTAACCTTTTGTTGGGTAATGCCAGTGACGAGAAGTTCGAGCCATGCATCAGATCATCCAGAAATAAACCATGCACTGGTCTTTTGCGCCACATTGATGCTGGTGTCCCATGTAGATTTAAAGAAGGGATCGTTTTAAATGCAACATATAGAGTCTATGTTAAGAAGAATGAATCATCTGAACAAGTAGAAAGAACTTGAGCGGCATTAATGCATCTCAGAAGGAAACACCTGATTGCGAATCAATTACTAGACAGAGTTTTTGTTGGGACAACAGCAATGAAGGAGATATTGTAGGAATATGGATTCAGAGCATTGCAATTAAACTATAGTTACCGCCACTTATGGGTAAAATTAATGCACACAACATGAGTGGTGCGAGAAACTAGGTCGTAATCCTGAATAAAGGATTATAATGACCAATTAGGTAAGTAAGTACAAAAACAGCTGTAAAGATTCTCTTCTTCGGTTAAGAGTTCAAGAAAGGCTTCTTTCTTTTGCATTCGCATTGTCAGATTCGTGTGCTTCCGATTTATTATTCTAAAGGGATCACTTGCATGCACTTTCAGGTCTTTCATATGCTTTACTGCCACAACTATTGCAATATTAGCGGCAAACCTTACTCTCCTCTCCATTATTTCAATACAAAAAGTATACTTAAAGAGAACTTTTCTAGAATACTTATTCTAAAACAGATCGCTGGGGAGAACAGACAAGGAAGCCCAGGCAAAAGCATAGCTCCACTGAAGCTGCTTTAATCTTTAAAGAGTTTTCAAACCAACGTAAGGTTGCTTAAAAAGACAAACGATAGTTAGCAGAGCCTGAACTGTTAAAAATTAGAAATTACTGGTAATTTTATGAACCTTAATAATATGTTGCCTTCAAAAATAATTTAAAAAACCCCTTAACGTATTACCCTCTCATGACAGCGGCAACCACTAAATCTTCTTCAGTTTTAAACAATAACTCAACACATCAAAAAAAAAAAAAAAAAGAAAACAAAAAAAATATTCTTTTTCCTTTTGTTTTATATTTGATGGTGATAATATTATGGATGGAATGTGAAAAAAACACACAAAAAATCAAACAAAACACCAGCACAACAAAACATCCAGCTGTGTTTTCCACCAAAAAAAAAAAAAAGAAGAAAAGAAATCAAAACAATATCACCCCCTATAACACCGCCCTAACACGGCCATCAACAACTAAAACACCCCCTAAGTACTGAAGAGCATTGCCAGTAGACTTGATTGTGTGTTCAACCATTCGTTCATTCATTTATTCAGTCTCTTGTTATTTTTTATTTTTACGTTTCTGTTTGGCCACCAAACTCTCTGGTACTGGCTTCCAAGCGCTTAAAGGTAGAACAACGAATTCCCCGGGCTCAAGTTATTGGCAAAAGGAATAAACAATATATACAAGGGGTTTAAACTACAAAAACAAAAATAAAATGCAAGTTTCGCTTTGTGAAAATCTCGGGTGTATTAAAAACGAAAAAAGGAAACCGAATGGAATGGAATAAAATAAATATTTAGTTTTCTCTCTGAGAACACAAGGACTCAATGGAAAAATGAAAATTTGAAAGAATAAATTGAAATAATCGTTGAAAATATGAAAATACTGATAGTATTTTCAATGTAAGTTGACAGTGTATCACTGTAATATAACAACAAACATCAGCATAAAAAAATTATAAACAAGTAAACAAAAATATACCAACAAACACCAGCATAAAAAATGATAAACAAGTAAACAAAAATATACCAACAAACACTGCAAGAATAAACGTAAGTAGGTTGTGTCTTGCGATTCAAACCCCAGGATGGATAAATTTAACACACAACAACATAAGTGATGTGAGAAGCTAGCCTAACTGAAGGTCCGTAATAATTTGTCAGTTATCTTGGAGGTTTAAACTGGTTCCAGGATGATGAATATAGGATGTGATGATGCTCGGAGGAATATTACAATAAATCTACTGCAATCGAATGCCTGACAACGCATCGTGCCTGATCTAACTCAGTATTTCAAATAAACTGCCTAATTTCTCTGAGTGTATCGGTGGTTGTGGTGCTTATAATCATTGTAAAATTAATAGTTTTTTTTGCTTCTATTTCCTCCATAAAGTAGATGCTAATGCTGGCCATTATGTTCTATGGCAACGTCTATAATGTCTCACAACCTCATCCTCCTTTCAAACTATAAAAACAGTTTCATTCTCCATTATATTGTATCACTTTAGTTTATTGTCCATTTTTCCTTCCACTTTTTCCACGTTAGTTTTTTTCCTTATTGCCATTATTTTGCTGTTTTTGCTGGTTTTGCTTTCCTTTGTCAAGTTATGTTACTTGTTCTCGGCTTCGCAAACAGGTAAGAAAAGGACACAAAAAAATACTGACTGACTTTCAAGTTGCCAATAGCAATTGAAATGGAGAGTTGGAGGCCAAAAGCTGGCTGCAGCTGTAATGGTGTTAGTCAGGCATGAAAATTGGCATCGTTTTTGTTGCTCTCACTTACTTACCACCTACATTGACTTGAAAACTATTTTCTTCTGTTTTTCCTTCCTTTTTTTTGGTAATTAAAATAAATTTAATGACTAGTTTTTATTGTGAAATATTAGTTTCCATTTAAATGGAGAAACATAAAAACTATAGAATGTAATTTCGTAGACATTGTAAAGGAAATGGTGTAATTTAATTCGAAATTACCTTGAAATTTATGGGTTCTTGGAAGAATACTACAAAAAAAGAGATTTTTAAAATTTATTTATAATATATTATATTTATAAGACAACAATAATGACTTTATAATGTCTTAAAAGGATTTTAAATTTATTACAGAGAATAAAAATAAGTTTTTTGGGAGAACTGACTAGAGGACTCCTTACTAGTTGAGTATCTTAAAAGAGTAAAAGAGGGAAAAACCTTTCGCAGGCTTTTTAGCTGGACTCCCAAATCACTCCCCACAGTAATATAGAGTACCTCAAATGCATGTTTAGAATATGATTTTTCCTTCATTTTTTCAAACTCCTTTTTAAACTCCACTCCCCGCAAGTTAATTTGCATGCTTCTTTTTCTTGCAGTAGCAAGAGATCTAAGTCATGCATCAGACTATCAAGAAATAACTTGAGGGAAACAACTGTATGCATGCCAGGTGCTGGACAGGAAACTGGTATTGTATATGCGTCAAGATGCATCCTAAAGTTTGTCAGAGCACTAGGCTTGGAAGAGACATTGTAGGTATGCCCTATAAAATATTAAAGGTGTGCAATAGATCGTATAGTCGGAGTGCTAAGATACCTCTTCAGCACAGTAGCAATCATAACATTTAGCAGCAATATCTTTAAACGGTGGCATCACAGACGTTCTCTTCACACATGCCACTTTGTCATTGGAACTCTGTAGTTTTCATAGCATTCGAGTTCATTCGAAACTAATTAAAAAGTCGACTTTAGAATACAATCATCTCCTGGAAATAAAGCTCCCTTAAAAAAAGAAATAATTCCGCTGTTTTCGTTATCAATTACGTTCTCAAGACTATTTTTGGAAAATGATTTCGGATCACAAGGAACGTGCCAGTTGAACAAAATGGTAATAGCCGCCACACTCTTTATTTTGGCACCTAAGCCAAGCCTTATCTGAAGTAGGTGCTAGTGAGATTCGGTTGTCGATGGAGACAAGACAATAATAAAACCTGTACATTTCTGTACACAGTAATGACCATAAAAATGCTAAAAACTTGGAAGAATCGACCGATATTGGGAGCCACCGGGTCTATATGCATTTGTTGTTCATGTAGCTCGTTATAAGTATTATCCTTGGATATGGAATGTTACGAAAGAAAGATATGGAATGGAATTGATATGGAATAGATATTGAAAGAATCTCACCATGTGGTTAGACTATGGTTATGCTGACCCCTTTCATATCGTGCACTGCAATTGTTTCTACCAAATCGTGCAGACTAATACATTTCAATGCCTTAGTTATGACCTCTTGTGGAGTATTATAAAATGCACCTTCTACATCTAAAAATATGCAACTTGTCACATCCTTGACGCCTCTGAAAGGTTTCCTCTAAAGCTATTACCATTGTCTTAGTAGATCTGCCAGTCTGTATAGGCATTGCCTACGATGTAGGCAACATTGATAATGTCATCAAATCATGTCCATACAATATGAGTGCCCAAAATTCAATAACCAGTAATGACTTCAACAAGGACACTAAGACTGCGGCTTTGGAATTTCCGTTGCATGTTGCATGACATTTAATGCTGTTTATATACACCAAATTTAAACTTTCTGCGTCGTCCAGAACAAACACGATTCATCATAGTTTGACGTATTTATGTTCAAGTATTTTCCAACATTTAAAAAAGTAAAATTATTACTTCATTTGTACGTTTATAAATAATACAATGCTTTTTCGAAAAGGAATTGCCCTTTTAAATGCCCATAAATATTAAATGTTTTGTTTTATTGGCATTGTTTGTTTTTATTGTTGTCCATACAACATCCATACCGGATATATTAACATTAATAATGATATTTCTTCATTAATTTTTCAAACATTTTCTGATTTTTGCCTCTCTCTCTCTCTGACTCCCTCTCACTCTCCTTCTCTTTTATTTTCATTTGATAGCATTTCGAACGTTTTTTCCTTTTCATTTCCAATTGCCATTGCCATTGCCGTAGAGCCCATTAATTTATAAATTTTCAGGTTTATTGCAGGGAATTTCTCTTGCTCACATACGTGAATACACATACACACACACTTACACTCTTAAATGTTTAATTATTTCAAATATTTAACATTTTCAGCATGACCAGTGAAAAAAAAAAAAGAAAAGAGAAAACATGTACGAGAAAATGCAAACACACATACACATAACCAAGCACTCTTACATGCATAAACCTATAAAAGATATGGCGTTATGCACTGTTTGCCATGGAGAGCAATAAAACGAGTTTACAAACCCACACACACCGGCAAACACTCGTTCATAAATACACGCAATATCATGGTCAGTTGTTTATCAGTGTATATGTAAAAATGTAGAGAGTATGCCTCGGTTATATTATCTGCTTATATGCATGTGTATGTACATATATGTACATGTAGTTTAGTGTGTTGGTTGGCTGGTTATTTGGTTTGTTTGGTCCTTCATTCGGTTTGGTTTGGTTGTTCATTTAATGTGATTATTATTGTTGCTGTTGTTGTATGCAAATTTATTTAAAATTGCAAATGTGTGTTGTTCGATCTGCTCTCTCTCTCTTACTATAGCCTTTGGCTCTCTTTTATGTGTTTTATAGCCTTGCAATTGTAAAACAAAAATTGTATCGTTTCGTTAAGTTTATTTTGTTTAACATGCAACACATTCACACGTGTGGCTACACACATACACGCACACACTTACAAGTCTAAATGCCATATATAGTCAGAGAGCATTGCCAGCAATTGGCAACCTGTCGTTGTTGTTATTATTGGCAAATTTACGTGCTGCTTCACCTTGTTTTTTCTTTTTTTATTCATTTGTGGTGAAACATTGTTGGGCTACGTTGATGGTGTTACATTTTGGCCATAATTTAACGCATTAATTTTCAATGAATACAAGAATGAATGCACTTAACTGGTATAAGACACTTGTAGAGAATCACAGGCTTTATAGGAAAATAAACCCTTGGAAATAACGTATGAATTTAAAAAATTAAATCTTTTTCGAAGATCCATTCTTGTCCAATAAGTTCACCGCAGAGTTAAACTTCCCCCACAACCTATTTATCTATCTTATAGCTTGCTTAAGTAGGGTACATTCCCATATAGCAAAATAATTTTGAATTACAAAAGAAAGAGACTTATTAACTTCCCTTCCTTTTCCGCCGTTAAACACTTTTTTCTTCTTATTTTTAAAGTCTACTTTAAGGAGTAATATTTTGCCATTGTCAGAAAAAAGTTTTGAAGAGAGAGAAAGAAAGAGAAAGAAAAACGAAAACTTTTTAAATGTTTTCATTTTGCTTAACAAAAATAATTTTAAGTTTGTATTGCCACTGCCACTGCTCCAGCCACTGTTGTAGATTTCAAAGAGTTAAACAATGAGATTATTTTTGTTTTGTCTCCTCGAAAACATTTTTTTAATTCGTTTGTTTTGATTTAAACAGAAAAAGAAAGAATTAGGAAAATAAAAATTCCGTTTTTTTTAATAAAGTATTGTTATGAAAATATTTGTATTGCCTACTTTAAGGAGGGAACTTAACAACAATGGTAAAGTTTTCTAATTTAAAACGAAAATCTTGACAATAAAAGTTTGGTTTGGCAAATACAAAGCCGTATTAAAATTACAGAGAACGTTAAGGAATTGAATAAAAAAGTTAAAGAAACAGAAAACAAAAATAATTAAAAATATTTTAAAGGATATTTCAAGGAAAACAAAAACCTATTTTATTCAATTAATTTTAAATAAAAAACAAAATTTAAATTCATTTATGGGTTGTAAAAGAACACATTATGGAGAAGCATAAAGAATTATTATTTTCGACATAAAAATAAATAAGTATAGCATAATTTAGGGAGTTTAAGAAGGTATTTTCAGTATAAAAATTATTAAAAGAACAATTCATATAAACTTAAAAAGATTAAGAAAAAAATTTAAGACGATCTCAGAAGAGATGTCATGTCGTATCCTGTTCTCTATCATCTCCAAACTTTCTACACTCTATAGCATACCCTAAGGAGAATAAAAAGGCATTAAAAAAGGCTACTTATAGACAATAGTATGTGCAATTTCCTTATTTAAGATTCTAGAAAAATTTACGTTTAATTACATAAAATATTAAAAATCTTTTACTACAATAAAGTATAATTTAAGGGGTTTAAGATCTAGAATCCATATTAATTTTAATTGCTCTTCAACACAACTTTAACCACTTCAATTTAAAATGCCATATTAATTGTTAAGTTTAAGTATTCTACCCCCTTTTAATTGCATCTCTCTAAAATAAAATTTGATTTTCTAACAGTTCAACATCCCCTTTCTAAAATCTTTCACGAATATTTTATCATTTTTAGCATATTTCTAAATGGTAATCTTATTTTTGCACTTTTCTTTTAATCTCTCTCTCCCCCTATTTTTTAATTGCATAATTTTCGGTAGCAATTGTTAACAATAAGGTTTTTCAACTAAAAAATCTTTTAGAATAATATTTTTTCATACACAAAAGCATACTCTTAGGCGTTGAACAAAATTTTGTTTAATATTATTTAATTCGTTGCATATTTTACCTAGGATTAACATATTATACAAAGGCTTATTATTATATGCACGAATCTAATAATTTGATTATATGCAGCTTAAATTTATGCAATTTGAACTGCATAATTTAGGTAAACCATAAAGGGATTAATTGAAGCAATTATTTTAAATTATTAAGAATTGTTGCATAGTTTTAGGTGGCATAAAATGTCGTAAATTTGTTAAAAGTTTAAAAAATAGAGAAAAACTTCAGTTTAGCTTAGTTTTTATAAGGAAGATTTAAGTCGGATTATTTGAAAAATAGGCAAGAGGAAAGCAGAATCATTAGCAAAGGGAGGTTTGTATTATTAGCATATCACATTCTTATCTTTAAATAAAACAAAGTTTCGAAGTTTCCTATTTGTTTGAAGGACTATTGTTCGTCCCGGCTTCTCAGGTTGGAGCGCATTCGAAATGACCAATTTTCTATGACACTGGCGCATAAATCGCGGTGAATTTGACCAGTAGGATGGGTTGTATTGACTTTGAGCACCGCCGTGGTTTGTAGCTTATTCGTATACACCTGGGATTTATGGCAACTCCGTAAAATAAAGTCAAACAGGGTCAGATTGAAAGAATCATCAAAAGATGTGTCCAATACAAGGAACGCAATAATGCAATCAGACTGATAGTCAAGCACTAAGCTCGAATGAGGTTGACTAGAGAGTGGTATGAGACTGTTCTGGGCAATCTGAATCCACTAACCTTATCCATGAGTGATGGAACCTATAGTTTAACGTTGTTTCCGAACTACAAATTTAAAAGGCTTTTTATTTAAATTAGTTTACCTTCAGAGGTTTTGTTCGAAGACTGCGGGCTGATGGGTTGCCAAAAGTTTAATTGAAATAAAATAAATCACTCTCTCTAAACTTTTTTAATTACAAAATACAGCATATTGTTCACCCATATAATGGCTTATTTAAAATCCTCTTAAAATCTAAAGTATAACTTTAGGTACAAATGCAAGAACCCATATTTTTTCTTCGACATTTATTTAAGCTTTTAAAGATACTTTTGTATACTTTTAATATGAAGGAAAATAAGAAAAGAGAAATAAAAAACGACTAAAATATTTACCATCTTATCTGGCATTGTTTTATTTAACTTTCTTTTTCCTTAATCTCCTAAAAGTATGCTAGTATGTTGTAAATTCTAATAACTAGAGCAGAAAACCACATACATTCACTAACATTTCTACAAGTAAATGCCTTACACATACGCATTTCGATATTCTGTATGCAATTTAGCAAACGCAACAAGAATAAAAAAGAAAGTGTTTTTCAAAACAACAAAGAAACAAAACAAGAAAAAGAAATGAGTGTTAAAACATATAAAATACACAAGAACCCATATTGTTACTAAAAAAGAAAAAAAGCAGGAAACTTGTTACAATACAAGAGCTGTGAAAAAGATAAAAAGGGAAAACATAAGAAAAACATCACATCACAGATACAAATAGATAAATAGAGAAAGACTAAGGCAAAGGCAAATGGAAAGTGTAGATTAAACAAATGGTAACTTAAACACATGCTTTATGTTGCCAACATTATAACAACAACTCTTTACAAAAAATGAAAACAGCAGCAGCAGCAACATTTATTACTGTTGCTACAATAATGGCAACAAGGATATGCAATATGAATACAGCTGCTGTAACAACAAAAAAGGAATGCAATTGCTTTTAACACCGACACTTAGAAATATAAACAAACAAAGATGATAATGACACGGCGGCACACACACACAGATGCGAGTATAAATACTCAGGCGAATCCTTTAGAATTGTGGCAATCAGGGAAGTATGCCATGGGGCATCAGTAGTGAAAAGAATATTTAATAAGAAAAGTTACAGAGAAACAACCGGGATTTTGTCAAGGACCTGTAAAGAAAGTCATTGATATCTTATTGAAAACTGCAGAGTATAAGCGCCACAGCAAACCAATTACTCTCCTAGCCTCACTCAACATCAAAAACAGTTTTAACTGCGTAAGGCGGTCCGATGTATTGTGGGCTCTAAGAGGAAAATTTGAACGTATCGAGCTATCTAAAGAGCATGATAAGATTATATCTCAGAGTGAGAGAGAGAGTTAGAGAGAGAGAGTGAGAGATAGTTGCCTCAAGATGACAACATCTAAAGCCGCACAACGCTGCTATTCTCAGCCCATGCCTTCGAAATACCAGCTATGATAGTATCCGAAGAAGATAGCTTTCTTGTCGGCTATGCAGATGACATTGCAGCTGAAATACAGGTCAGGATCGCAGAAAATTCACAGCATAGACTGAACCAAGATGTTCATGATGGAATCTTAAATAAAGAGCTGTCTTGTCGGCTTTGCAGATGCGATTGGAGCTGTAATATATGTAGGTCAGGATTGTAGAAAATTGTCAGGATAGACTGAACCAAGATGTGGCTGGTTTGAGGCTAAGATGAATTGAGACTGAATTCAGATAAAACCGAGCTGCTGCTAATAACTAATTAAACCCCACGAAGGCTAGATTTAATGATGTAGTAATACCAGCAAGGAACTTGGGGTACACGGTTCGAGACCCAAATTTTTTAGTAAGAGACAGTAGTCCACGGATGGGGCATGAGATATAACGAACAGACTGATGGTCCTATTGGTCCTAAGAGACCAATATCTGCATACAGAATCGCAACACCTGACTATAAACTGCAGGTTCCACCACTCGTGAATAAAATTAACACACACAACATGGATGTGTGAGAAGAAAAGGCGTAATCCTGACTAAAGGGTTGCATAAGCAAGGAAGTAAGTAAGTACAGAGAAGAACGAAAATTTCCTTTGAATGAACATGAAAAGCGGGCTTGGCTGGAAGCAGAAGAAGTCATGGGACAAAGTAGACAAAGTGGTACACAAATCGTATAATATTGTTACGAAAATAAAAATTCCAGATACTGCTATTACATCGCTTAACATTGAAATTATAACCAAAAATACAACAACAAACACCAGCATAAAAAATGGTAAACAAGTAAACAAAAATACAACAACAAACACCAGCATGAAAAATGGTAAACAAGTAAACAAAAATGTACCAACAACACTACAAAAATAAACGTAAACAACGATAGAGATTTCCAGAAGGCGAAGTCATAAACGTTCGTCTTGAAAAACATTCATCAGGCTGTTTACCCTGCCATATAAAAGGCAAGGAAAAGCAGGCGAGTTAGCTAGTGAAGTTCAGTCAGTTTTGTTGTGAAGACGCGGTGCGTTTGAAGAGAGTAATCGTGGTTTGAAGATCTCCGTTACAAAGACGTGTCGAATAATTGTTTAGTAATTGTTATTGTTTATGCAAAGGGTATAAACAGAGGAATAACAAACAAAGCAATTGTGCGTACAATAAAGAATTTAATCAAAACTAAACACAAATTTGTTTTTATTTTATTTGCAATCTGCGAGCTCAGATTTTAAACCCCTTTAAAAGGTAAAAACGTAACAATATTATAAGAAATTGTACTACAGAAAATAATTGTTATTTTTATTGCAATTTCTGTTGGAAACCTTTCTTAAGCTGCAAGGAGTGAAGCCTTCATTAAATGCTCCTTAAAGCTGAAGCTAAACAGTGATAAGTAACTCAAGGTGAAGATATTCATTTACCTTGGCGTATGCGTTTAATGAGATGGCACACAAATATTGTCATAATATTTACACTAGACTAGTGTTTGGCAATATATGTAGATATGCGCCATGCTAAGGAGTTGTTGTAAATGATTACCAACCAAAAATTATAATAGCAAATGATGTCTTTGGCAAAATTCAACAACTCAAGTGTAACAACACAATCACCATCACCATTACCGTCATCCACATCGACAGCAACGTAATTTGCTTCAAGTTCTTCTTCGTCAGGCAGATTCATTTTCATTCATAACGTCAAAAAGTTTCAACAATTGCCGAATACCACTCCATACCTGCTGTTTTTCTCAAATTGCCTCTATTGCATCCATACTCTTAAGAATATGACTTAGCAGCTATTAGGAGAATCTTCTTGGGCTCCATATTTGTAAGGTATGAAAAAGAATGAATGAGTAAATGATGCTTGAATGGATGTTTGAATGTATGTAAAGCACGAAAATTATATATTTTCATAGTATATGTTGAGGGGGCATAAAATACGTTAGGTAAAGTATAGCATACTATTAGGGCTGTGTGTGAAAGTGTGTTGAAAGATAAATAGCTTGAGGTGGTACATACACTTACTCATTCTCTTAGTCTCATGCATTTAGTCTTCATTCATTCACTCATTCGTTTACTCGTTGCTCTAGTACTTCAAAAAAAAAAAAAAGTTTCCGTAGCAATTGTATGGCAAAAGATAAATTGTAAGCAGCTTAAAGGCAAAATAAATACCTTAAAGTGAATTATATGCATACAGATATCAAGCAGAGAAAGAGAAAAGAATACAATTTTATGAAATTCATACATTTATTCATAACATTCATGCACACAATCGTATCATTCATACATCCATTCACATCAGTACGACAATTAACAATTGAAATTGAAATTTTAGGAAAAGGAATTGTTGCTGGTGACAAAAAGCCTAAAAGCTGGCAATTATCAGTTGCAAAAACAAACACTCTTGCCACTCTTAAGCTGTTTAATTTATTTATTTTTTTGCTCTGCAGTTTCTATTTGTACATTCAGCACTCAATTTGAATTTTTTTTTTTTGGTGGGAATCTAATCCTTTTTCTAAAAAAATCTATGACATTTAGAAATTCTATTAAAATTTGACTACGAAGTCAGCAGTCAAGCACAGTGCAGTGTGGAATGGCTTGAGTACCATTGTTTCTATTTAATGCCATGAAAAGCTTGATAGCCAATACAAATTTAGAATTTCTGGACTTTTGATAAGCATTTCGATAACTTTTAAGACACAGAACAAAGCATCTTAGTTTCTGTACTGAAATAATGAGATTCAAATTTAATGTTCTGTAGAAGAATTTTGGGTAGCTGATGCCAAGGACTCCGATTTGTCTGGAAATGATTGATCGACTTTCGTCTGAGAGTGACTATTACTCCAAGATTAATCGCCATCTATATCTGCCTCAGATATTAGGTTCACTTATTACATCAACCATGGGTTTCTGGTATCTGGTTACCCAACTAACTCTTCCGTCCAAAGCACTAAACTTGATACCTGTCGGCCTGATGTCCTAACAGGTGATATTCTGACATAACATTACAGGAATGTAGTTTTGTAGGCCACTCTTCTATTCTTGCAAACCAGAGATCATATCCCAGTCTCTGGATGGCATCTTTTGGAAATGATAGGTCGGCAAGGACGATAGTGGGCTTTATGTGTTCATGGGAACTAAGGGTATCCATGCTATTGGCTATCGTTTTTTTTTTTTGGAACAGGATCAGCAAATTCCTAATAATTATACCTGAGATGTTGTTTGCTACTTAAGTGTTTTTTAGGGCTCATAATTATCAACCTATTCTAAGGAAGCTATTGGACTGAATACCGTACCCATTAGTCAGGTTTACGGCCTAGCTTCTGGCACCGTATTACAGCTGAATGTAATAATTTTAATCATGAGCGGCAGAGTTTAAAATACAGATATAGACTCCGAATTGTAAAAGCCTTTTGGTTTTTTCAAGACGTCATAGCTAACGCTTGTTTCGTTAGACGTGACAGTATCACACGTTTCTTGGTGGTTAGTGTACTTTTCACCACACAATGGAATTATTAGGATTTGTCTATCCTAAAATACCCTAACATCCTAAAAGACAGTCAATACATTCGTTTCAAATAATTGGCTACTCTTCGAGGTCATTTAATTTTTCTTTAAAAGTTCAATAAAATTTTTTGAACGGTGTTTTTCAAGCCCAGCTATTGGAATAACTTTTTCAATCAAATTTTATTTTCATTAAAAATACATTAAATGCTCAGCACTTTTTACTGAAGAACTGTTCGTTATAAAAATATTTTTATAGTATACTTTTAGGTGCCATAAATAAAACTCAAAAGAAAGCATATTTTTCATACACCTCGTCGAAAACTAACAAATTTCACCATTTCTGATTTGTAGTTGTTGTTCTTTTTTCTTTTGATATGGAAAAACAGCGAACGTAACCTGGCAAAGGCTTAAAATTTAAATCTCCAAACAGTCTAAGAAAATACAAAAAAAAAAACACAAAATCGTATTAAAAGATGGACATGTTGATTTTTAACACGCTCAACTCAAAAGTTGTGGTTGTGGTTTTTCTTCTTCATTTTTTGTTGTTATTGTTGTTGTGTTTAGATGTCTGTCCTACCGTCAGTTAGGTAGTAGTTCAAAAGGGTATATATATGTATGGCTTAATAAAAAATGCATTTGGCTTAAAGATTTGTTGTTTTTTTTGGTTGTTGCTGTCCATCAAGTTTACGTTTTCCTACTCGTTGTTGGTTGGTGTTGAATATTTCGTTGGTATTATTGGATTTAGAATTCACAAACAAGATAAAATCTTTTGGATTTTTTTTTTCATGAAAATTTTAAAAATGCCTTATAGGCACAATTTCTGTTTCTAAATTTTTTCTCTTTCTCTTTTCTTTTAAAGCCTCAAGCTATTGATCATTTTCAAGCAATTTTCCACATTCCAAAAAAAAAAGTAGGAAAACCTTTAAAAAGCAAAAAAAAAAAAAAAAAATTAGGAACAGAAAAAAAGGATTTTCGTAAATGAATGTGAAAAGGAAATTAAAGAAAAACAAAAATTGGTTTTCAGGGTTAAAAAGTTTTGGAGTAGAAAGGAAAAAAAAACAAAATGCTGCGAAATCAATTGAACTTTTTAATAAATTTTAAATAAAACTGACTGTACAGATAATATCCAAGGTTATGTGGAGCAAAAACAAATTAAATGAAATGAAATTCATTTTAAATGGGAAATTAAAATTTAAAACGAAATAAATTCAAACACAATAAAAAACATTAAAGGATTAAGAAAAAAGGTCTAAGTACAGAAGGTTGTAAATAAAATGTAAAAATAAATTGAATCGATTAAATTGAATTCCCCATCAATGATAAAATTACGTTGTGTGCCAGACAAAATCAATTCTTTGGAAAAAATTTCTTAAATTTAAAGAAGACTTTGAACAGACGTTTAATCAGTTGTTTAGGATGCTGTTTCAACGGATAAGAAGAGAAATGAAAAGATATGACTAGACTGGCTATACTCTCAAGTTACAGGAGTTTAAGAATGTAACACGGAAGGTTAAGAGAAGCTGTAGGAGGTCCTTTTCGAAGAAACAGAAGAACTATGTAATCTTCTTACAAAGACCAACGTACTTATAAGTCTGATATCGTTCATTCTTAAAATATTGGAAAGGAAACTGAACAGCGATATATGGTATACTCTTGCCTCCAGAACTAAGCACAATAGCTAGACTGTCTGCACACTCAAGTTACATGAGATTCCGAACATAACACGGAAGTCGAAGAGAAGCTCTTGGAGATTCTTTTCGGAGAAGAATTCAATGGGGCTAGTGAACTCACAAAGACTTACGGACTCATAAGCCTGACCACGTTCATTCTTAAAATATTGGGAAGTATTCTGCACAACGATATACCGTCTACTCTTGCTTCTAGAGCTCAGCACACAGGCTAGACTGGCTACACACTCAAGTTACATGCGTTTAAGAACGTAAAGCAGAAGGCGAAGAGAAGCTCTTGGATGTTATTTTCAAAGAAAAAGAAGAATCCAATGAGACTTGTGGTCTATGTAATCTTCTCACAATGATATGCGGACCTTTAAGTCTGATCTCGTTCATTCTTAAAATACAGGAAAGGATTCTGGGTTTGGAATTGGCTTATTAGACATGAGGCCTTGGTTCAATCATCAGCTGAAACATTTCGAACAAAACGAAATATGAAAAAATTTTCCTTCGGCGATATCCTCTCAGCAGATTTCTGGCAACAACTCTGAGGGTAAAAATAAAATTGATGTTAAAACTACTCCCAAAATCTCTATAATTTATTTAGTGGTCTGGCAATATGCCATGATACATTTTTAACTCTCCAATAGTATACATACATTTTTTTTTAACGAAGATTAAGTTATGACGTAAAACTAGAACTTTCGCCATCTTATTATAAAATTTTCTATAGACCTAAGCGCGTCTATAAATTTAATTAATTTTTTTTTCTTGTTATTCGATTCGGTAGCTTTCCTATAAAAAGTATGTCGCTTTAAGAAATTGTAATCTATTTTATATTAATTATAATTTTTAATTTAATTATACAGGAATTTTAATAAATATATTGATAAATCAAGCCTTTTATTGGGCTCTTGTATTTATTTAAAATCCCAGGAAGTTGCTGGCTTGGCCGATTGCCTTCTTAATAATTGCCATGAAAAAGTTTCTCAAAAAATTTGTTGTTCGGAATCGACTTTAAACTGTAGGTCACAGCACTCATATATAAAATTAACACACACAACACAAGGGCTGTGAGAAGCTAGGTCGGACGGAAGGGTTCTTCACAAGGATATACAATCTTGCCTCTAGACCTTAGCACACTAAGGCGACTGAGACTGTATTGAACTAAAAATAAGCCTTCGTATAGGCTACTTGACTACTACAGTGTTTATCAGGCGGAAGTAGGATTTTTTCTGAAAATTTCTTTACTCGGACACGGACAACTAGGTCGAAAATGAGTTCCTAACTAACTTCGCGTTGACGTGTGGTTATTATCCTCTCTTACTGTCCATTGTTTCAATTTTAAAACAGAAATAAATTCAGAAATGAATTAATTAATGATGTCTGGCTCCTAAACCCAAAGATTTCGATGTCGTTTTAGTAATTGATTTGCTTATTTTCCCCTAAAATGCTATGCCTTTCTTAAATAAATTAATTTCTCGATTAATATTTAAATAAACAAACTGTGCGTGCATTTTTATTTATTTTTTATTGTTCAAAAGAAATTAATTTTTTTATGTTAAAAAGCAATAAATTATCAAATTATAATTCATTGCTTCTCACTCTCTCTCTCTTTCGCTATTTGCCGTTGAAAATCGTTCATGTTTTTCGGTCATAAAATTATTTCGTTACGTTTCTTTTCTTTTACGCTATAAAATAAATTGAAATGTAAAGTATACAACAACCAAAAAAACGGCAACAACAACAACGCAAAATAATAGTAATAAATCGGTGATTGAATAAAATGAATAAGAATCCCTAAAAAAAGAAAAAAAAAACGAAAAAATACCCCATCAAACAATAAATTTAATGACATGACAAAAACCAACATTTTTGTTAAGAAAAATGAGTTTTGATTCGACAAGAGAAACGGAGGCACAAAATAAGGAAAAAAAATTAAATTAATTTTTGTTTAGCAACTCAAAAACAAAATACATCAGCAGACAATAAACAAAATGACAAGGCCATGAATAAAAAAATTGTAATGACAACAACAGCAACAATAATAATATTTAGGCTGACAAGAAAAAAACGTAAATTTTTAAACAAAATTATGTTCGAAAACATTCTTTTATGAACATGAAAAGTAAATTTGTCAAGCCATAATTAAAGGTTGAGAAGCAACATTTTATTTTTTGCTAAAACGCTGAACTTCGAATTCTGGGTTAAAAAATATTGCAAAGTATTTTTCCCCAAAAGTACTTTTTAAGGTACTTTTTCATAAAAGTTCCTTTTTAAGGTATTGAGAGTTGAAAAGTTACTCTTTATGGTTCCTTTTATGGAAGTATATCTTCATTTAAAAATAAATTTTTAAATACTTTTTGAAAAAGTACTTAAATTTACCATAAAACTTTAAGGTGAAAATCAAAATTTTATTTTTCGCTTTTTGAATTATTTTAAGCTAAAAAACGATGAACGGTGAACTCTGGATAAAAAAAATGTTGCAAGGTACTTTTCCCCCAAAGTACTTTTTAAGGTACTTTTACATAAAACCCCTTTTTCTATTTCTTTTTATAAAAGTATATCTTCAAGTTTTTATAAAAAATAATATGTACTTTAAATACTTTTTGAAAAAGTACTTTTTAATAGCTTTAAAGTACCTACAGGGAAATTTTTGGGACGTTACTCGAGAATTATGCCATAGATCCAAGAGTGAGTTTACAGTTTTTTTCTACATTTTCAGAACTTTTGAAAAAGTACCATAAAGGTACTAAATTACATTTTTTAATATTACCCTCATTACTTTTATTTTCTCGTATTTTCCTTAATACTTAATAAATTTCATCAACTCAAGTACTTTTTAAGGTACTTTTTCATAAAAGTCGTTTTAAGGCATATAATTTATAAAAAGTTACTCTTTTGGTTCTTTTTATAAAAGTTTTTTAAAAAATAAATTCTTAAAGACACTTTTAGAAAGTACTTATTATAATAACTTTAAGGTACCTGCAAGGAAATCTTGGGGACGTTAGTAGAGAATTATGTACTGATTATTTTGGAATACAATGATAGTCAGCACAATAGGCAATATTTTATACATTTTTAAAATATTTTCTCTTTTTTCCAAGAACTTTTGAAAAAAATACCATAAAGGTACTAAATTTGATTTTTTAATATTACCTCATTACATGTATTTTCTTGTTTCTTTCTTAATTCTTATTATAATTCAACAATTTTGTCTTTTTTTTGTGCTTTTTAAAAAAGTACCAAAAAGGTACCAAAACAGTTTTTGCTATATTTTCTTTATATTTCTTGTCACTTACCATGTTTTCTGCTTTTTTTTTTTCTTGTTATCACTGTTGATTTCTAGACAACGTTTGCCGTCAAAATGTCTAGATTTCCGACATTAACTTTTTTTTCTTTTAAGTCATGCCATGGCGGGTGAGTGTATGTTTTTCGTTTTCTCATACTCATGATGATGACGGCCATAAAAAAAGCTGGAAAATAAAGAAGAAAAAAAAGAGAAAAGAAAATAAACAACAGTATGAACATGAACACACGATGAATTGAAAGGAAAAAATTGACATGAAAAGGGATATTTGTGGTTGTCTGTGACTGGTAGGTATTTCATATGACAGACAAACAAAGAGAAGCAGAACTGCCTATAAATTGGTTCTGCTTTCATATCCTGCGAGCCTGTTTCAAAGTGTTGTTGGCATTTTTAATATGTGAGGACATACTGGCACAGACTTACATATTTACGAACATAGAAATACATGTAGGTATGTACGTAAACTTCGTACATTTTAAATAATTTTCTTTCCTGGCACAGTTTATGAACTTTTTATACGCTTTTTAGTGTTTTATGGGTAATCACAGTCTTTAGAGGGGGCTAGAAATAGTTTAAAGGCAGTATTTTTCTTAATTTTGTAGAGTTTGCAAACCAATTTTGAAGAAAATAAAAAAAGTACCAAAAGTACCACATTGATACTTTTTTAAAGTTATATTAGATGGTATCAGCACACATAACAACAAGAATTTAATGCAGACAGGCAAGATCAACAAATTATTTATTTGGCCGTAGAGCAGAAATTTGGTAGAATTCGGTCCAGCAGGGGACGTTTAACTCCCGGAGTCTTGTATATCCTAAGGAATAGCATGAATTTGGTCTTCTGTGGATTAACTGCCAGACATTTTCTCTGCTCAACAAACTGTTTTACTTTACTTAGAGAAAATTTCGAAAGCAACAATGAGCCTATACAGTAGCGTAACGAGGTACAGGCCTGAGATAGCTATGGATAGATTAGGCGAACCCGTCTTCACGGATTTCCTAGGTTATCTGTGACCTGATTTCATAGTATCAGAAGTGTACTTTCCACCTAATCATGGAATTGCTTTGGATGATGACATGAATCTCATGATTCTTTCTACAGAATTTTTTCTAACAATGTTCATAAAAAAATTTAAAAGATACTAAAAGTACCAAATAAGTACTTTTTAAAAGTACCAAGAAAGCAAGTTTTGCAAAAACAGCAAGCAAAACTGTATTTTGCCTTAAGTTTTCAACTAGTTGATGTCAATACAGTCTTTTTATGCCTACAAAGTTAAGCACATTTATGGTATTTCAAGAACTTTTGCTAACAATGTTAATGAAATCCGTGAAAAAAAAAACGGAAATAGTGGCATAAAAAATTAAAACAATTTCTAGACAAATAGTCAAGCACAAGAGAGCAGAATAAGCAAAAAAGAAAGAGAGAAAGAGAGAAAAAAGTGGTTAAAATATAATAAATTTTCCTTTTTATAAAGACCGCTGCCACATGAAGTATAGGCACTTGGCACTAGGCACAAGCCACAATAATAACGTATGTATGAATAAATAAAATATTAAGAGAGACGGTAGAGTTGAAAGTACTTGGGTGTACCAGAAGTCTGACGCCACAAAGAAAACAAACGAAATACACAACATCTCGAGTGAGTGGCTGACTGACTAAATGAAAAAAAGCGAGAGAAATAAACATTTCCCTGTAGTTTGTTTTAATATTTTATATTACTTCTCTTTCGCTTTATTGTCAATGAATAAATTAAAATGAAAATAAAAAAAATTATAAACAAAAAGGAAAAATATTTGCACACATGAAAATATAGAGGAAATAGTAGTAAAAAACAAAGTAACAAAGTGATGAATTCTTAGTAAGAAAAAAAAGAAATTTAACTGAATTCCATTAAAGTTACGAATTAAAAATTTTATTGGTAACTTCTAGAAATAAAGTGTCTTGGATAAATTCATGCCCCATACCCTCAGTTGCAAACATTTTTTAAAATTGGGAAAAAAAAAAAAAAAACACGCCCCAAAATGCAAAATGGTTGAATATATCTCAATCCAAGGCCTACATACAATTCTTCAAAAATACATACAGAATGTAATTAAAATATAAACGTATTACATGATAATGCAACCTCATAATCAATTGTGGTTTGTGTATTTAATAAATCATTTTGATTTGCAGCTAAAGCATATCAATTGCCGGCCGGAAGTTAACCTGAACATGTTTCATGAAATTCAACGTGTGGAAAAAGATTTGTGCCATCCAGCAATGCTAATTTTGTCATGGAAGACAAAGACCAGCCATGTTAAATTGGAGGAACACTACAACATCAGGATTGTTATCAATCCTCACTGTTGTCTCACTGCTGTAAAACATTGTTATGCTTGCAGACAAACGGGAAATGATATGAGTGTCCGAAAATCAGCTTAAAGATCTAGGCTATATGAATGGCATTTCTTTGTTGTATCAGAAGTATATTAATAAAAAACAAAGAAATTAAGTTGCACTGTATAAACCGATCAGGGTTTTAAAATTGGCTCAAGAAAAGTGACAGCATTGAGAAGAACAGCGAGTACGCTGACGTTTCTTAAGCCATAAAAATTACATAGAAGATGTGGCCAACATCTGTTTCTGACTCAAACAAACTCTATCCACACGTATGTATACAGAATGATTGAAAGAGTATGCAGCCTCTATGTTAATCAATTAACTTTTTTACTATGTCACGTTGGAAAGTATTGGCCAAAATCATGTTATCTACAGGGTCTGTTTAGAGAACAATTAAGGACGACACTGCCAGCCACTCGATGCATTAGATCATGAAATCCCCTGATGAATTTCACACAGTTACCAAAGCTGTAATCTTCACTACCTTGTACAACGTACTTGAAGCCAACAGAGCCCAAGACAGTATTAAATTATTATTACTGACTTCTCTACAAATATAAGAGCCTGAATTGGCGACGGACATTGTTAGGTTGAGTTTTTCGGTAGGATTATCAGGAAATCAGGCATAGTTTTTGGCCACAATCTTTTAAACAAATCAATTATAATTCTAGCTCTGCTGTTTGAAGAGCGGTAATACATATTGTTACGTTTTTACTTTTTAAAAACGTTTAAATATGAGTTCGTTAATTGCAAACAAAGTAAAAACAAACGTGTGTTTAGTTTCAATTAAACTCTTAATTGCCCGCACTATCTTATGTGCCACTGTTCAAACTTGACAATACAACAACAATTTATTTGTTCGCTATACTTCTTTACACTTCTGTTCTCGTAAGCACTAACAACTGTTCGGTAGATCTTTACAACAGCGATCTTCAAACCACGACTGTTTTCTTCACACACAACGCGACTTCACATAAGGCTGATTGAATTCTTACTGCTTGTTGTCTGCTTTGTCTTGCCCTTTTATAGTCCAACATAAACAGTCTAACGAACGTTCTGGAAGTAGAAGGTTCGTGTTCTCGCTTTCTCGAGAACTCTACTGCGACTACATTGTTGTTTGTGTATTGTGTACACATTGTTGTTTGTGCGTCCGCATACTTGTCTATCAGTTTTTCTCTCATGCTTGTTGTTGTTGGTTTACTTGGAACAAGTTCGATGTAGTTGTTGGTGTAGCTTTTATTTGTCGTTTTTAACGTTAAACGATGGCACACTGTTTTCATTTTCGTAACAATATTTTTGGTGGCCTGATACAATCTTATCTTTAGTTATAGCCGTGTCTCGTACTCCTTATAGCAAAAAACTTTGTAGAAACTGAAGTTCTGTTTAAGAAAACTTACTTACTTAAAGGGTCATTACAACCCTTCAGTAATGATTACGACCTAGCTTCTCACACCACACACATATATTGTCTGTGTTAATTTTATCCATGAGTGGCGGGACTTACAGTTAACGTAAAATTACGAATGACAGATTTGGAAAACTTGTTGTTTCCATAAGGCTGCGGAAAAGAAGTCGACGAGAGAGATATTTTTACAGGTTTCGTTTTGTTCGAGATACCTAAGATGAGATTAAGCCGTGAGCTCTTATCGACTTCAAGAATACCTTAATGATTTTTATTAAAAATTTAAATTTTCTTTCAATTTCAACAAAAAATGTTTGTTGGGTTATTCATTGCAAATTCACCTTTCTTCAGTTTAATGTACTCTAAACAGACATTTTTATTTTCTTTACAATAATTTAAAAATTTCTATTCATGTTTTTTTCTTGCCGCTCATTTACACTTTTTGTTTATTTTTTTAAAATATTTGTTTGTTTTTAGAAAGAAAACGAAAAACAAACAAAAAAAGAAAAAAAAACTATATATACAATCGATAAACCGAACAATAACTACAAAAACAAGTAAAAAAAAACTTTTTTTTTAAATAATAAATGAGTCAATAAATTGAGAATATCGACCGACCAATATTCTGGGGAAAGACGGGAAGTCTGTACTCTAGAAAGGCAAAACGAATCGACTCATATGACCGCTGTAAGCATTTGTGTTTTTGGCAACAAAAACTATGGAAATATGGTTTGAGATTCGTTTTCCTGCTTCTCCTCCTCTTATTGATGCTGCTGGTCAACAATGTCGATTTGTATACAATATTGGACTACAACGGCAACAACATTTCATAGACAATTTTTGTAAAATCGGAAAAACGAAAATGAGAGGAAAAATTTATTTTCAATATGCAACGACGTAACACACTGCTTTCATTCAGTTCAGTCAGTCAGTCTAATGTATGTCCGTCCTCATCAGCCATTCACTTTTGAAGGCTGAACTTGACATTTACAAGGTGAATAAACAACAGAAATCATTCGTTGTTCAGCAGTGTGGCCCCGTGGGAGGCCCAATCGACCAATACCAAAAAAAACCGTTAAACAATGACGAACGAGAAATAATGATGGAAAAATCTTTAAAAACTGAAGTGTGATGGGCAGATGAAAAATTCTTTTGTTTAAGTGGATGTGTTCAGATTTAAAAACAAATATGGGTAGGTGGTCTCATCATTACTTTAATGTTTATTACCCCATATCTACACTCCGGAGTATATCTACATACACCGGTGTATGTAGACTTTTTTCTTTGACTGTAAGTAGGTACGTAGGTTGGGGTGGTAGCTTTGATTACCAAAGCTCACTTGAGCACACATACCGGTAGTGTTGCCACAGAAAACTGCAGTCCCTGTGCTGACCAAATTCTACCAATTTCATCAAAGAAGTTGGCCAGCTCAGAGGCTGCATATTCTACATAAGTACGTACATACATATGTATATCAGAAGGTTTGAAAAAGTTTACTAATTTTTTAAGGTTTTGGTATTAAAAACTATTTTCTAACTTTCCACTATAAGGGAGAGGCTGTGACCTCTATAGGAAGCGTTGCTCAATAAGGAATGCCTTCTAGATTTAGGTGGTAATAAGAATCAACTATCCCACGTTCGAAATAAATATCACGAGGAAATAACACCCCAAACTACATCATCAAGTACTAACCAGTTCATCAAGATTGTTTCAACATATTTTATAGAATGGAGGTTGCTAAACAAGGTAATTCCAGAAGTTGACGAACCATACATGAACAAAAGCACACCTAGACAGAATCCGAAGGTCTAAAGGCATGTTAGCCTAACCAACAGAATCTGATGCACTAGCTCAATAAGCCGCTGTATAAGGCCACGTCAGAAAATTTGTTCTAAAGCAACTCCTTCTACGGTCCGGCCAAAAAGGGCATACATTATTATTTGGCTCCGGAAACACTCGATCATAAAGCGAGTTAGCATTGCTGACATCTTGCTAGGTGCTCCATTTTCCAGGCTAAGCATTTAGTGCCAGCCACCATTGAATTCTTGAAATAGAATGATATTTTATGCTTCGCAACGAGGTTCAGTAATAAAAGTGAATTTGGGACTCTCGTATTGTTTTAAAAGGGGCACTATTCTGTAGTAAGCGGATGGGTCATGGTCAAATATTAGGACAGGTTCAGGATTGTCCGCAGTGAAGCATTGCGAGCCCATGGAGAAGCTCGCAGATATCTTTCAAGCGATGTGAAAGATGTGACCTACTCAACTTCCACAGGAAATACAAAGGACGGAACATAGCTATACTATTTGAGAGTTAGGCCACAATTCGATGATCTAAACCGTTTGAGGTTAACTCGAAAATGCTATGAGATAGCTGATTCAGCTAGACAGTGGAAATATGATTACAAGTCTTACGAGAACTCACTGGAATCAACAGGCTTGTGAGAAGCATGTGAGAAGATTAACTTCTATGCGCTTGAAAAGGTCAATATCTTTCTGTGAAGTGGTAAGACACGTTTGCAAGGGCATACTCAGGCAAAGGAAAGATTCTTCACAAACCAAAAGGCTGTGGGGAAATCCTAAAATTTTGTAATACCCGGGAGCAATACATACTTGGTATTTGTGCAGCTTTAATGCATCCGGTTGGGTAACAAGTACTAGTCAGAGCGTTGTTCCTACTAGCACCAACCAGCATCTTCAAGTTTACCATGGAAATTATAGGAGACATGAATGGATTAGAGGAGACATTAATGAGTAATCTACTGAAATATATTTTTCCAGCTTATGATTTCATTTGGAATTAAAAAAAACTGAAAACGTAAACAATAGGAAAAGTGTCTTTAACTCCCAATATTGATAAGAGCAGATACACACATCGTTCTTATCTCACCTTCCAAAACATAGTCCCCCCCCCCCCAAGCTGACAAACCATACATCAGTTTGGGTCACTAACTCCCAGACAATTAAATACAATTGCTTTCGAATTCAATAATAATTTCTCTTTCAATTGTGCCTAAATGCTCTACGTGATCGATTATTTATTGTTAATTATTGAAAAAATAAGAAAGAAAAGAAAAAATAATTTATTGTTCAATTTCTTTTTCAATAAATGCGTTTTTAAATTTCTTTCTTTTTGAATTTCAATTTGCTGTCGAATTTCCAATTAAATAGTCAAGTGAAATGAAAATCTTCATGAAATTTCAATTGAAATTAAATTTTTCCAAATACAACACAGTTTATTTATTCAGAAACGATTTAGAATTCAATGAAATTAAAAATTAAGAAAAATAAAAATGCAAAAACAAATAATAAAAAACAATACAACAATACAAAGAAATAAAACAATTAAACGAAAATGACGTCATTACAATAATTATAAAAAAAATTGTAAAGGAATGCAATCTTCTAAAGATAATTAAACAGGATTGGGGGAATATGCCTTTCGGGAATAAATGTTGGAGTTACTCCTACTAGAGTGTTAAACAACAAATTTATTTGATCAAACTAGGTGACAGATTTATTAACTGGGCACTTATGTGATTGATTTATTAAGTGGATGACAGTCTATTTAACTGGTTGATAACCTAATGAACTGGGTAACTGCTTGCGCCAGTCAATAAATACGCACCACATAATTAATAGCCGCTCCAACTCAGTGCAAGCAACATCAACTGAGTGACCATTTTATCCGTTGATAAGCTTGTTTATGAGTAGAGTAACAAACTAATGAAGTGCGCGAACAAAACGGGTCAAAGGTTGAAGTGCATAGTAGGGACTAATTTAAAATATAGAGAAGCCCTTTGATGAGAATACTATAAAACGCATGAATGCGAAATTAATAATGGAGATTTTAGGCTCATAAGCTATGGACAAATTAGTTGATCATATGACCTGATGTGGTAGATGCTATTCCCAAAGCCATAGATTACTACTTTCCTTTTGACATCTTTGACAAGAGATTCAATCTACTGACTCTCAGCAAAAATAATCGTATAGAGGTCTATACAAATGAATTAATTTCAAAGATCAGAGTTGAAACTGCCTCTTAAATCAGGGAAATAGACAAGAGATATGTTTTCTAATACGCCTTTGTGGGCGAATGTGATTCCTTAATTGGAAATGGTATACACATCTTCACGGATGGATCGAAATTGAATAGGGGCACTGGTGCTGGGGTCTTTGGTAAGGATCACGAACAGGAGCTCAATTTTAATACCTGTAGCATATTTCAGAATTAGATGTTTGATAGTTTGAGTCCATTTAAGACCAACGATGACCTAATTTCTTTAAATGTCAGACTGAGGGTGACTAGGTCGGTCTGGTCTAAATCACGACTGGTTCATGACCGTAAGGACTCCATAAGAAACCTTTGACCAGATCGCTCCTGCCTTTACTGGGTTCTGGGGCATTACGGAAAGAGATGGTGGATACATTTGCTAGACTGGGTTCGCATTCTGTGGGTGACTTGGTGCTTGGTGTCAATCCTCTAATCTCCATTCTCTATAGACTTATTAGGTGATGGGTCAGGAGAAAATTTAGGTACGATGGGAAGAGAGATCAAACTGCGGCTCTCTTAATGTAATGCCTTTTGAAGATGGTAGAATTGGTTTGCTGCTGTGGTTTGATAAAACCAGGGTGGGACTATTGACTGATTGGCAACTCTAGCGTTCGTTAATAGTTCATTTTGTATTTATGGTTTCGTTGAAATTTCCAATTGATATAGCGTGAAAGTCGCCGTAGTCTAGTAGGTAGTGTGTTGGCTTATTGGACGTGAAACCTCGGTTCAAACCCCAGGTCAGACATCTCCAACAAAACGAAATATGAAAAATTATATCTTTGGCGGCTGACTCTCAGCAGGTTCTTGGCAAAAACTCTGAGAGAAAATAAAACTGTCATGAAAAAGTTTCTCAAAAATCTTTCGTTCGGAATTGACTTTAAACTATAGGTCCCGTCACTCATGTTTGAAATTAACACACGCAACATAAGTGGTGTAAAAAACTAGGTCGTAATCCTGACTGAAGGGTTGTAATGACCAATTATGTATGTATGTATGTGTGTACGATTAGGGAAACTAAGAACAATCACTTTTAACGGATTGGCGGCTCTAGAGTTCATTGATTGTTTAGTTGGTATTTATGGTTTCGTTGAAATTTCCAATTGGTATTGCGGCAACGTGTTGTGTATAGAGCTTCTCAAAAGATTACTTTAATATGGGCGAAATTAAGGGCATTCGTGCACCTTCTCTTCATGCTTAATCTAAATTAAACTGCGGACTCAACACTATTAAGACTTTAAAATTAATCAACAACTTAAGAGACCTAATACTCACTCCCAAGACTTCTGCAATTTCTTCGGTATAAATAATTAAATTTCTGAAAAAGTATCCCCCAATAATACCCAACAGTTCAACACAATTTATTTGATTATCCATTTAAAAAAAAGGAAGAAACAATTCTTCATTGCTTTCGAAAGAATTTCTTTAATTACTTCCGTCCTGTACAACTTCGAATACCAAAAAAAAAAAACCATTTCTTATGCTCCTTTAAATTCCTTTGAAATTTTATCTGAAATATTTGGAAAACAACAGGCAAAAATTCTTGCATTCAATGCAATAATACCCCGGCAAATCAAAGCAATAAATTATTGTAGAAAATATTGAAAAAAAAAGAATGAAAATTTCCTTGAATTTTTATTACAAAAATGTTTGTGTCTACGTATGTATGTAGTTTTGAAACGCCTACACTACCACTCACTGTTAAAGAGAGTAGTTGTCGAGGGGGGTGGTGGTAAAAATGTCATCCTTTTGTATTGTGTTCGATAACGAACGAAAGAAATCCCCATTTAATAAAGACTACTCATGCATTAAGATATTCATTTATACGAGAATGAATTTTATTATGCTGCTGTAGGAGTATGGATTTTAAAGCCTGTTTTTCTGTTCTTTTTTTTTAATTTTACAATCAGATATTTAAACTGCTGTAAGGCATCAAACACCTATAAAAGACAGCTGTAGCAATACAGGGTGATTAGTTGGAAGGTGTTATTTCATTTATAAGGAAAATAATGGTAATAGGAATGGTCACAATTACAATTTACTGAACGTATTGATACATTTTTGCCTTTTAATAACGTTTAAAATATGAGCTCGTAGATTGTAAATAAAATAAAAATGAATATGAGTTTAGTTTTAGTTAAAATTCTTTATTATTCGTACAATTCTGTGCGCCACTGTTTACAACTTTATGTATACAACAACAATTGCTTTTCTTTGCTATTCCTCTGTTTATACACTTTGCATAAACAATTACATACTAGACAATTGTTCGACTGATCTTTGTAACGGAGATCTTCAAACCACGATTACTCTTTTCAAACACACCGCATCTTCACACAAGACTGACTGAACTTTTACTAATTTACTCGCCTGCTTTTTCTTGCCTTTTATATGGCAGGGTAAACAGTGTGAGGAATACTCTTGGAGGCGAATAACTTCGCCTCCTCGAAATCTCTATAAATGTAAACATGTTGTTTACATTTCTTCTTGTACCGTTTGTTGTAGACTTTTTGTTTACTTGTTTATCATTTTTTTTATACCTGTGTTTGTTGTTGTCTTTTTGTTTATAATTTTAATGATGAGCGATGTAAAAGCAAACACCAGTATCTTGATTTTTTATTTGAGTAACAGTATTAAACACTGTTCCATTATGTGACTACCAAGGTAGGTTTTTTACGGAGTTAGCTTAAAACCACGCTCTATGCGGAGGTACCTTGTAGTACCCCCGCTGGACAGGACAGGCCGTGGAATATGTTAAAAGTTCTTACATTTGTCTGGGAATCTCTGATCTTATCGATCTCTCAGTGGGTTCCTCTCCCATATGGGTTCCACAACAGAGAAATGTCCCCAGAAATTGCAATTGGTAATGAGCTGACTAGAACTGGTGCAGAGCTTGCAATCTTCCACATAGGTATTCCCGTAGCTTCAGTTAAACTATTGTACTATTGTGGAAGCATGTCGATAGACTTGGCATTCTTTCAAAAAACTTCTGCAAGAGTTGTTGATTTAACTAGCCAAGTCGAGACGACTTCACGTAGGAGATATTCGATTCCCGGGTTGCAAATTGATTTGTGTTATCAAAAAGGCATTAACATCTGGACTAAGTGGAATCTTATCCTTCAAGGAAGGCCCTCGACGTAACATAAGAAATAAAATAAATTACTTAAACGGTCTGTTCTAAGCCTTATCGGCTTATGCCTAGGCCATCGCGACGGCCTATTATGCACCCAGCAAAGCGAAATGCCAACCACGTAATATTCCAAAATAAAACCTGTAACACGTGTTCCATTCGATCTGCTCCTCTTGCTGTCTGGTGCAGTGCCATTCTCAAAATATTAGAATATCTTGCGTTCATGTGTTCTGTTGTATTAAATTCAATCAAGTCAATCGGTGTAGAATCTGTGGGATTCTGGTCTTGTAATGCATATTTTGACACAAGCTATCAGAGCTTATGTCAATCTGCCGTTGTGTTACGTCTGTCTCCTTTGCAACCATTCTCTAATGGACTGTGAGTGCTACCCTGATTTCCAATACTTAGAAGAAAAAGAAAAAGAAGGCTTGGTTTAGAGAGAGTATTCTGTGATAGTTCCTAGTCACTCTTTTCCAGCTTATCACCAAATCCGTGTTCTTATGTCAGCACCCTATAAGTATGCTGTAAATATTTCCATGTTGCTCTCTCTCTCTCTCTCTCTCTCTCTCTCTCTCTCTAACAGTTTAAAAAGGTAGTAAAAGTGCGACACATAAAATGGGGTTGCCGTTGTGTAAGGCTGACAGAGTTATTTACAAAATATTTATTTAAAATTTTTTTTTATTATTTTCTCCTCGATTTTTTTAATAAATAAATAAAATTTAAAAGTGTTTAATATTAATAAAAACGTTACGATACACACGCTTACACCTGCTATTACCATAGGGAGTTTAACAACGAGGGAGAGCAAAAAAAAAAGTGCACAAATATTTGTTATCGATACAAAAGCTTATGAACAGGAAGCGGATGTGACAGAATATTTAAAAAAAAGAAGAAGAGGAAAAAAATAACGATGAAAAAGGCAAAAGTGTCAGTATTTTGCTTCAAGGAGAAAAACTGAAATTGTTTTCAAAAAAAACATTTATTGGAAATACTCAATCGGCCCTCCCACAACAGATTTTTTTGTTCTTTTATGAATTTATTAAAATATTTGAGGGCGAATTAACCAAGTTGTTAATAGTTTAACAGAATAAAAATGTGGGGATTAATTTTTTATCTTTGGTGTAGCACTTTAAAACCCCGATTACGTTAAATACGATGACTAGGATGAAAATAAAGGATTATTTCTCTAGGTCACATAGTGATGCCATTACTGGCATCTACTTACTACAAACGCCGCTTAAAGGAGGAGTTCTCCCGTCAAATATACGGCCCTTGCCTTCTTTGCGCAATGCTATCAATTTCCTAATAGATTCTCTCCCCGGTTGCTGGAGACTCGTTCCGTTCGCAGATGATTTAACTTGACCCACATAAGCCTGGAAATTCTAAAAATCTCCTATTCCTCCATAAGGACACCACTCTCCGTCTCAACACCTAATTATATTGTCGAATTGTCGATTAGGGTGCTTCACCATTTCATCTCTTGCCAACTAATCGACAGCCTAATTATCCCAACTACCGACGATGAAATCTTTACAGGACTGTCAGGAGAACATCCAGACAGATCAAATATCATCAAATATTCTTTAATTACAAACTAAATCCCTCTTTCGTCCAGCTATACTTCTGTTAAAATTCATATTTAGCTGGAATCAATCCCTCGCGTACTTTCAGGCTGCTGTAGAGTTTGCCCTCTCCGTTGTGGTTACAGTATACATTTCGGCAAAACACTATAGCATACTTTAAGGCTGACGACTAGTTAAAAACTTCAAAGCTATTCCTCAACACTCATTTTCCTAATATAGACTCCACCCTCTACTCCTATCAAAGCCTTTATTTTAGTTGGAACAAATCTGTGGCATACTTTTAGGCTTACACATCAAATAAATTAACTGTTGTTGTTAATATCTTAACTAAATTATTGACTCATTAATTATTTAATCTCTAGAGAATTCGGACTGCTTACAATACGTTTTCCAATCTTGTTTTAATACCACAGAAAAGAAAAAGAGTGTTTAGTTCTTGTAAACTTCTCTATCAAACATACTTAAGCAATTAAAACATACTTCTAGGCTTATATAGTTTATAAGTTGCCTTTTTATTTATTAAAGGCACGTAACATATTGGTCTAGTTGTAGCCAATAATTATTATTCTAGCCTCATATTGCTGGCCAATATAACTACCAGCATACATTGAATAAAATAAACCTTTAAATGAATAATGAATGGCATGAATGAAATGAAACAGTGATTAATTGCTGTGCGTAATTCTATTTTTAGAAACCGAAATAACTGTCATATACGGAGTGTACACATTCAATTCATTTCATTACACATGATTTCATTTCATTTTTATTTTCATTTTTATTCTGCTTTAATTTTCCACTCACATTTATGTTCATTAAATTTGCGGGGAGGAGAGGAAAACTTGCGCAAGAAAACCATTATCCTGTCACGTACTTGTTATGAAACAGAAAATATGTATTTATAATACTAAAATAATTATACGAGGGAGGGTAAATATACACAGAGAAAATGATGTTTAATCAAAAGGGAACTGCGATGTTGTTTATATGTTAGAAACACTATTAAGAAGAAGGATGATATTCGGTGGTTTAATGGAAATCCCCTCCGTCCATTTATTAACAAAGATATCCGACAACATATTTTCTTTATGCTCTTCACATAGTGACACGCATAGTTAAGCAACTTGGTTCTGAATACTTAGATCGTTAATTTCATTGTACCACTTCATTCACATCCTAGACAGGTCGGCTGCCCGAGAGCATTTGTTTCCTAAGTCCACTTGCTCTCTTCTTGAATGTAGCGAAATGGATCCACACTTCACTTTAGTCTCTCGGAAAACCCCCTCTATCTCCTAGTCACAGTAGTAGTAGTAGAACCTAGGCTATGGATCACCTGGGTATTTCAGGTGTATTCCCTTATTTCACCTAAAATCATGAAATGACCAGTAATGTGAGCTGTCTTCAGTATTTTCTTCCTATAAATGGAGATTTCCCGCATAGCAGAGTCCTCACTTTAAGCGGTATTAGACTCAAAAAATCCCATGTAGTTGGAATAAATTTTAGAACTGTTGCGTTACATAGACTTGCAAGCTTCTGTATTCCACAAAGCCTTGAGTCAGCTGTACTACAGTGTTATGTAGAATTACAGGTTCCTGACATATTATGGATCTGACCCTAAGACCCACCAAGTGGTGATGTCGCAGCCGAAGCTTTTCTTGTAGACTCTCTATCACTTACGGAAGCTATGGTTCCCAAATAATTTTCCTATCCGAGGTGATAACCAAATATTTCCCCTGTATTTAAAAAGAAACTTCAATATCGTTGTTTCCATACATAATAGGGCGCCCTCTAACACTTCTATAATCGTCCCCAGATGATTACCTCTGATTACAGCAGGGATATCAACGAAGTACCCAGTTTTCTTGTATCCTTTTCCGTTAAGTACTCTAATTAAATCGACAATTAGGTAAGACAATATTAAAAAATAGTGTCCCACTGTCAGGGGTCATGGTTCTTTACATTCTCAGCATCCATATAGAAGAGTAGATTTTACGCTGATTTTGAACAGCATAATGGTTTTAGCTGTGCGAACACGTTTCGTGCTCTATTGAGTGATGACTTTATGTGACGGTGAGAAAAATATAAATTCCTTTACTTCCTGGCCTTGAATAATAACGAATAACGGTTTACGTTGAAATTGACCTTTAATAACGTAAGTTGTTGGTTTAGTACTTCAACAAGTCTATATGAAACCGAATGAAGTCGCCTATTATAGCCCTTTGGGTAACGCAGAGCATCATAATGAGACTTTTGACCACTTTTTTATACGTTTACTTGTTAATTGATATTTTTCTCTTTCCTAATTAAATACCAAATATGTATATTTAATCTGATGACTTCTAGAAAATTATTTGTAAAAGACTTCTTCAGACAAGTAGTCACGGAAATATTTTTATTTCTCTTAAAAATTTTGAAGGTTCTACAAGCACTCTTACTAAAACATTTTTTTGTGCAAAACAATTTGAATATTTAAATAAATATTTAAATACCTGCTTTATTTATTATTTTTTTATTACATTTTGTTTTTTTTTTTTTTGTTATAAACTGTGCACGAAATAATTATAATTTTCACTTTTGCACTTTGTTTTTTAACACACACTACAGGCCTTAAAGAAAAAAAACACAAAAACCACAACGAATATTTTGCACGAAACATATGGTCGCACACAAATACACTCACAAAGAACACAAAGAGAAAAAAGCCACCGAAAAAGAAAAAGTGTTGTAAATAAGAATGTAAATATTTAACCTTAAACTACTTGACCTTAGAAAAACATTAAAAACAAAAGAAAAGATATCATTAAAAACTAACAGCAGACTAACACTACTATACTACTAATAATAAGAAAATCTTTTGTAAAAACGCAATTTCACAATATATGTAATTATTAAACAACAAAAGAAAGAAAGAAATGTAAATATAACGGCAACTTAATATATATTTTAGACAAATATAATGTAAAATTTATACATGTATGCACATAAGCTAGACAAGAGCTATAGAAACAAAACATTTCATTTCATATGATGCATAAAATACACCAAAAACTCGCTAAAACAGGCACACATTAACAAAAAATGAGAGGCAGCGTAACATGTTAGCACAACAATGGAATTTTTTACACTTACAACCACTAATAACAATTGCATGTAAAAATAAAACAAAGCACAAAAGCAAAATAAACACATTACCAAAAACACGTAAACATTGTAAATAACAACAACAACAACACCAATAGAAATCAAATAAAAACAATGAATAACACATTAACTCATATGTATGTATATGTAAATATTTGTTTACATTTGCTTTAAACAGGATATTTAAAGTATTTTAAAAACAACAACAACAACACATACACAATCACAATGCATGTTACAAAAACAATTGGTTTCCAAACTGTATTAAATTTAAAACACTACTGCACCTCTCCCAGCAATAGCCTTTTTAAAACAGCCACCCACCATCATATAACAAAATTGGACTCTCTTCAAAACGTATGCATGATAACAACACATAAACTCTCATTTTAAGTACAAATAAAAACAAAAATAATGAATTTTTTCTCTCTCTCTTTTTTATTATCAATTTACAGCTGCAACAATAACGACAACGACAACAGTAACCACACATATAAAAAACCAGTGTTATAAAAAGGAAGGATTTATAACCCAGTGAAGGCAGTGTTGCTAATGCACAAAAAGCTTGCATTAAATTTAAATCAATAGAAGTCAAATATAAAATAATTTCTAAATCAATTGATTAAATTTAAATTATCATAATCCAAGAAAAAAAATTAGGAATTAATTATTAAAACAGTAAACAAAATAAATAAAATAAAACTTATAAAGAAAATAATAAATCGATTGGATTAAAAAAATAGCAGATTAACACAAATCATACTTAAATAATCGTGTAATAAATGCAATAGAAATCAAATAATCAATAAAACTAAACAAATTAAGGAATAAATAAACAGAATAAATTAAATTTCAAAAAGAAAAAAAGGTATTTAAAAATAATTGATAATTCAAACATATAATCTAAAAGCAAACAAAAAAAAAATACAAAAAATATAAACGAAAAAACAATAACAATTAAAAAATAATAAAAAAAAATAATAAAAGAAAATAATAAAAAAAATCATAAAAAAATAATAAAAAAGCGATAAATTTTATTTGTAAAAGAGAAAAAATTAAATCTGATGAGAATGATTTCCTTTATTATTCACAAAAGATTTATACTTTAAACAATTAAATTCTGTTTTAAAAACCAAATTGCCAGTTGCACTTTTAATTTTATTAAACCAGACAAAAAAACTGTGTTTCTATAAATCTAATTTGAAATCTAAATTTAAATCAGGTGTTTTTGTCTTTATAAATCAGAATCAGTTGAATTTCTTCAGTCCCAAGCCTACAAATCAAAATCAGGATTAGTTCTTTGTCTATATAAACTAAAATCTGCCCACAGCAAGCAACTTATACAACAAATAGGAAATTACAGCTACTAATACGTTTAAAATTCGTCGGAAAATTTTTCCATTTTATACAAAACGCGAGGAATTAATGTACGCATCCGGGAGAAGATGAAAAATAAAATTTTCATATGCTTTTGCATTTTAAAAAATGTCATTCCCCCTCAATTTGCGGAAACCCATAAAATAATCTGATACTCCCTCCAAACAACACAGGTGGGACTCTATGAGCAAACTACGTCATTACAGTCACGAATACTACAAATAACTATATTTTTACAGAGCTTGTGTTATTTGTAGGCAATGACTGATGGCAACCCTAACATCCCAGTATATGTTAAAATAGAAAAAACATTTGATCAGTGTGAAAAACTTGAAAAAACAAAACAAATGGGGAAGATACTTTGTTACGTTTTCTTAAAAAATAAGGAAGGCAATAAAAGCAATTAAATAATTGGAGCTGAAACAGAGGTCAAATCTTTAAGTCTTCGTTTAGGCTACCAATACGCATAAGATCTAAGTATGGATATCTCAGAACTTGAGTCCAATCTAAGCCTGTTATAAACAATGTGGTTCAGTCTCTGGAGAAAAGCAATATTTTCGTTACTGCTGAGTTTTTGACAAACTCTGGTTATCTTAAACTGACTGTCTATCCATAGACCTATTAGCGAAACAGGTAGCCAAACTTACAGCTTTCTTAGTAAATTCCATGATATTAGTATCCTTTAAATCGAAGAACTGGTATCAGCAAATATACGAGAGGAATAATCGTTTTCTCAAAGTTAGTATAAGAGCTATGAAGGCCTTAGTATGAATCCACCCAGGAAGAGAAAGTGCCGAGAATCTCTAAATGAGTCTTTTATCTGATATCTTTGTCATGATCATGCAGGCATTAAGGGAAATCTACCGACTGTAAAACTAGCTAACACAGGCACTAATGTGGAAGCTCTGAAGATAGATCTTCCATTCCTTTCAGTTAAAGTTCAGATTGTTTGCGTTCTAAGCAACATATTGCAAGTCAGATTGACCAGATATCTGCCAATGCGATAACAAAACAGTTTGGGGCCCTTTTTCATCAAAAAGATCTATTTTGATCAGCATTAACAACAAACATATACGCATATACGGTTGGTGTTCACTTGAAAACGTCAGGTATTTTTCTCTACCACTTTTGCCGAAGAGAACCATTTCCATGCATGAACTCTTGCTATGAAATATTCAATCTAGCATCTGTGTTAGTTGGCATGCTCTTTGGGTTCATTAGAACCACAAAATGGTTTAATTATGATAAAGACCATGAATTCGCAATCAGATTACATCGATAGAGTTCGATTTCCGGAAGAAAATGGTCTCATTTTAATCGCTGTATATCACATAATAATGTTATTAAGAGAAAAACTACCTTAGATAAGCAATTGTCCTCTAGCCTACACGGATATAAGAACTACTCTTGTACTTAGACCCTACTTGTTCTTTTATCATTCATAAGATTCTTGTCACTTTGTTCTATCAGCAATTATTTCGAATCATTATGTGATCCGCAATGATTTTTGATTTGGAGTCCATTAAAATATATATTTTCTATGAGGTCCTGTCTATATAAAATTTACAATTAGATTTTCTACTAAAATTTGACAAAAACGCTTAATTGAACACACTTTAATATTGCAGATGATGCTGTAAAAGCTTGTAAGAAAATAAATTTTAACAAAACTAATTAAAATAAAAACAAATCTTATAAATAAATAACACAAAAACCTTCATTTGTTTTTTAAGAAAACAAAAAAAAAAAAAGACAAACCAAAAACTTATAAAAAGTCTTAAAGAAATTGGAAAAGAGAGAATGAAAAATAACTTTTACAAAGTCAAGGTCATAGAGAGAACGCATTTGCATCTCAAACATTAGCAAAAACAAAATAAGAACTCTTTAAAGAAGCCCCAAAAAGAAATATGCAAATTAAAAATACAATTTTACATATACATACTGACATATATAAAAACCAACAAGAACAACAACAACATACTTTACTGTTGTAATTAACAAAAAATGATAATGATAATAATGACAACATTAACTTACTCAGCAACAGCAGCAACATCAGCAGCAGCAGCAGCAGTAGCAAAAACAACAACAGCAACAACATTAACTGTAACTGGAAATGCAAAGAGTTTAACAGCAGACTAGTTGTTGCTACGTTTCTAGTATTGTCTGACTCTCTAATTACTGCAAACGTGTACTCGTATGCATTGTATGCTAAGAGAGAGCGAGTGAAACAGTACAAAAAAAAACACACTCAAGTTGTAAAAAACACGTTCTTTAATTACTGCAAGGCGGCGAAGACTCTTAAAAATATAAGAAACGCTGAAAAAAAGAAGAAAAAACGGCTTATGAATGTAAGTCTTGTTTAAAACAAAAGGTTACAAGGACAAGGTCAATAATAAAAATTTAAAAAACAACAAATTAAATACAAAAACAAATAAAGGAAACGTAAACATAAAATACAGAATAATTTATTAAATTTTGAAACAAATGAAATTAATGCCACGCAAATAACGCGAAACGGAACTAGAACGGAACATTTAGCATATAAAACAAGAAAACCTTAAGGCCTACGTATGCTGTGCCGCCATAAACTGTTGTGACACAAACTCTTTAAGGCTATAAGAACGCTTGTTTTTCATTAAATTTTGTAATATTTTTGCAAAATTAAATTTAATTTTTTTATAAATAAATTTAAAAAGAAAAAAATCCAGACGAAATGCCGGAACAGGACAATTATGATGATGAGGTAAATTTTATTGAATTTTTAATTTAAATTAATAATTAAAAAAATTGTTGTATTTAAATGTGGTATTAAAATTTAATTTGGAAAAATTATAAAATTAATGAATACCTATAAAAAATATTTAAAAAATATATTTTTACGTTTTTACCTTTTAAAATCGTTTAAAATATGAGCTCGTAGATTTCAAATAAAATTAAAATAAATTTGTGTTTAGTTTTAATTAGAATTCTTTATTATCGGAACAATTCTGTGTGCCACTGTTCACAACTTGATGTAAACAACAACAATTGTTATTCCTCTGTTTATACCCTTTGCATTAACAATAACAATAAATAGACAATTATTCGGCAGATCTTTGTAACGGAGATCTTCAAACCACTTCAAACCTCTTCAAACACACCGCGTCTTCACACAAGACTGACTGAACTTCATTAACTTAGTCACCTGCTTTGCCTTGATTTTTATATGGCAGAGTAAACAGTCTGATGAATGTTCTTGAAGGCGAATGTTCAGGATTTCGCCTTCTCGAAATCTTTATAAATTGTTTATTATTGTAGTGTTGTTTGTGTATTTTTGTTTATTTGTTTACCGTTTTTTTATGCTGGTGTTTGTTGTTATAGTAAGCTGTACGATAATTTGTAAACAGGTTTGTTTACTGGATTGTTTTGTTTTTGTAGCTTTTGTTTCTAACTTTAATGTTAAGCGAAGTAAAAGCAAGACACCAGTATCTAGATTTTTCATTTTCGAAACAATATTTTAAATGAATAGATTTTCAATAAAAATTTGACACCACATTTTAAATAAAATCAGGCATTAAAGGTCAAGGAGGTGGGTAATTTTTTTTTATCACTGTGTCGTAGTTTATATCAATACCAAAGCGCCGATTTCAACACCCACAAAATAGAACAAGAACTGATCGTAGTTTATGTTGTCTAGATCATAACTCTCGGAATGAATAATTGTACCCACTGGGTACGGCAGCACTCTACGAGAAGTGTACGGAACGACTAGAAAGACCAATTGGATTAAGTGGTACCATCTGTAAACTTCGGTAGGACCTATTAGAGTACCTTCCAGGCAACCATCAACTTTGGTAGGATGTGATATCGATCCTTACGTACGGTTCGAAGTAACATTTCAGTTTTACTAAAAATAAAATATTCGATGAGTGCATTGTCTTTACGAAGGATATTCCACCGAAGACGGAAACAAGTATAGGATCGACTATTTATTCTGGTTTGTTCTCTGTTCATCTTAGATGTATTCAATAATGCATCCGCAAAGCATTCAAAAGATAAATCATGAATCTTCCATGGAATCATCAAAGTTGCATTCGCTCACTGGGTCAGCTTGGATGACATCATGTTGAACTGAAGCCATTCAAGCGTGCGAGAGAATGATATTGCTAACGATTAGGCTTCTTAAGGATCGTAGGAAGCTTACTGATCAAAGTACTGTCGAAAAAATTAAATTAAAAAAAAAAAACATTTATAACCCATTAAAGGCACAACTCTTTATAATGCATTAGAACATAAACAATATTTCCTGTGTATCCGTTACCCTATGCTACAGGGTAAAGTGATATTCGTAAATCATAATAAATTGTTCTCCTGGGACGTATGATTATTGTACGCTTTTAACGAATTCCATATAAAGTATACGCCCGTTATACTCATGCCTTTTGAAGAAAATTTAAATTCCTTTATACAATTTAATTTAAATTTTTTTTATAAAATCCTTTTAGTTTTTCCCCTTCTTTTTGCATTCCTTCCTTTTAATTTCTTTAATAATTTCCTTACAAACAAATAAACTCAATTACTAACACAATCTGAGACAAGAGAAAAAAAAAAACTTGAAACGCTTCGTTAGTTTAAACCACTGTAGTGGTCATTCAATACTTTTTTTGTTGCTTTTTGCAAATTTTTAAGAAATATCGTTATAATAACTCAAATAGCAACAACAACAATAAGAACAACAACATTTTACCACTAATAACCCTTAAGTTGTTGTAAATTAAGTTTCCTTATACCACTACCACTACCATAGACTAACTGACTGACTATACTTGTGTAGTTCTCCTTTGGTTTTTCATTTCTTTGTGTTTTTCTTAAAGATTAAGTTCTGGAAGCAAAACAAAAAAAAAAAGATATTCATATTTGAACTCAACAAAAAAATAAGGAAAAGAAAGCAAAAGTTCTCTAAAGTAAACAAACATGGTGGCTCAGAAGTGGATGTGAAAACTTTGAAATTTTCTTACAGAGCAGTCTGTGTTTAAAAAATAAGGTTTTTTTCAATTTTGATTAGGTTATCCCGGAAAAAACCTTTGTATTTTAGGTTAGGTTTGGTAGAGAACCTTTCCATTTCGGCCAGATATAAGGCCATTGAGATATCGAACTCGGCGAACAAACATTCCCCAGGAGGTCCCGCCTCTAAACCTGCGTTCACGCTAATTGCAGAGAGCTCAGTCAAAGGTGAGTCAAAAGTGACAGAAATCATAGCAAGAACCAGGTACCGATTTATGAGATGAGAGAGAGTATTTAATTGGGCTCTTAGCTCTTGAAGAAGTCATATCAGAGCACAAGTCAGTCGAGGACAATAGAGTTATGGCCTGTAAGAACCACAATAGTACGATGGATGGCCATGCGATTTAAGTAAAGAAGGCAATCACTTTTGTCCTTTTGAGTTCTGAAAAGTGTACTCTCATTCAGCCAATGAAGTTAAGCCTCCTAGTTAAGCAACCAAAGAATGCCCAATTTAATCGATGAAAGCGGATTTGGCCAATATATCGACAAGATAAGTTCCGATGATATTTCCATGTCCTGTAATTCATTTTAGAGTGCCTTTGAATCATAATGTGCAGCCCTTGCGCTGACTAACTTCCTTCCTAGCTGGGTGGAACTTGGTCAGTAAAGGGACTGCGTTTGCCTGTGGCGTCACAACAGTTCAAGTGAACTTTGGGTATCAAACCTACCACTCTAACCTACCTACCTTTAAATGATCCAAAATTTCCCTGCTTAATTGTTATTGACATATTTTTTTTGCGAGATTGAACGTCCTTCCGGAAGCCTCTCATTATTCCACGAAGGGATTTCAATTGGCATGAATTGCTGTTTGGAAAATTGAATCGATTTGTTAAAAACTTAGGCCTCTCTTGTTCTACTTGCTAACATATTGGACCTATCTCGTCTTCTACTTAACATGCTCCTCGATAGTTACCATGTAGCCTGAGAAGAAGGGGGGAGAAGAAGAAGGGGTTAACCCCTGGAATTTTGTAGATAAGCAGTCGTGTATTCTGATTACTACATTGCCATTGTTTCCTATTATTTGCTTACATACATACATGGAAATCCTTAAGAAAATTATTTGCTGAAAACTTCTACAATTTCTGTACTCATTAAATAGATTTACAAGATTATAACCTCTGTATAGTGGCACAGTGTAATAAATTTTTATGGTATTTTCTTACAAAATATTCTTTCTTCTCACTGCCTCTCTTTCTCTCTCTATTCCCTTGACAACAAGATTTCTTTATATGACTATACACTATCGTTGACGCCACTTCCAACTTAATTAGCGGTGCCTTCAAGCGTAAGTTTTTTATTGGTCTCATCTATAGTTTTCACAAATTAAGTGGCGTTAATGGGGGCACATTTGGAGAATGCCAACTGAAAAGTTTTTCCATTCCCATTCCTTATAATTTTTTTTTTTTGAACAGAAATTGAAAACAAGAAAAGAAGAATTAAAATCGACGGCATAACAAACATTGAAAACAATAAAAATGAATTGAAATGAATAGGGGGAGGGTTGACAATAAAGTCATGGCTATGCACAGATTTAGATAACAATGGACAATGGCAAGCATAGCAATTGAATGACAATTAATTTTTAAAACAATTGCAATAATAAGTTGTAGAAATAATAACCAAATAAAACAAAAAATGAAAGAGTATGACATTCTAATTGCCTGAACTATAAGAGATAAGAGAGTATTTTCAATTCAATTTCAAATTTTTAATTTCCTTTTCTGATTTATAGATTCCAATGTGACGCAGAATATTTGTCCCTTCTAGAATCAAGGCAAAACTCATTCGTTTCATACTTCACTTTAAAGAAATGAATTTTATTTTCGCAGTAAATATTTATTAAAACAATTTTTCCTTAGAGAAAAATAATAGAAATTGAAAGAGAGAGAAAAAATGTGTCACAAACATTTCAACATGTCCTTGCTAACATCATCATCCAGAGTCTATGACAGCACCTTATAAATTTTATAAAAGGACTGTTTTCAATTGCCAAGAAAAAGTAAAAAAAAAGTAAAAACAAAAATAATAAAAGTAAAAAAACTGAATGAAAGAATGTTTCATACACTTTTTAATATGAAAGTAATTACACTGTATATCAAATTAAAAAATGATAAAAAAATTGTAAAAAATTTGTAAAAAATTTATAAAAAAAAAGTATGGACGTACTAACCATAGCCAATAAAAGGCTAACCCCTTAAATCTTTTTAGCCATGATTCGCCTGGAAATTAGAGACAAACTGCAGTCCTTTACTAACTTTTCCTGAACAGAAAACCGCTAGGTTAAGTTAATCGAGTTTTAACTCATTGAAGTTGCCATAACCTTAGCTAGTAGGCCTACTAAGCCAATATACGAGGTGAGATTGTTACGTTTTTAACCTTTTAAAAACATTTCAAATATGAGCTCGTAGATTGAAAATAAAAATAAATTTATGTTCAGTTTTAATTAAATTATTTATTGTTCGCACAATTCTGTGTGCCACTGTTCACAACTTGATGTAAACAACAACAATTTGCTTTATTTGCTATTCTTCTTTACACTCTTCTGTGTAAACACTACTATTTGTTCGACAGATCTTTATAACGGAGATCTTCAAACCAAGATTATTCTCTTCACACGCAACGTGTCTTCACACAAGACTGACTGAATTTTTGGGTTCAACACAAACAAATCGAAATATGAAAAAATATTTCTTACATAATCCTCTGATTATTCGCCGTAGTCTAGTATGTAAAGATAAAATGGAAAAAAGAACGAGAGATGTCATTAGGACATCCGGCTGAAATTGCCGTCAAGAGAAACAAGATGAAAGGTGTGGGGTTTTTGCAGAGCCTTAGGAGTCAATCGGGGCTGGGAGTATTTGCCAATGAAATTCCAAGGAGGAGAAGAAAAAGACGTCAGTGGAGGTATGCCCCACCAGTCCCATCGATTGAGGCTTCTGTTCCTGACAATATTTCAGTTGGTGTGTCGTTTTTAAGAACTCTGCTGTTTGGAATCGCCGTACTCTAGTAGGTAGTATGTTGGCTTATTAGACGTGAGGCCACGGTTCAAACTCCAGGTCAGACATCTTCAGCAAAATAAAATACGAAAAATATTTCTTGAAGGATTTCCTCTCAGAAAAGTTTATCGGCTAGTGTTTTCACGCTTGAAGCCTGAAGAAATCCTTATTTAAAGAAGGAAAACATCTTCCATCTTGATATCACTGAAGAAGAAACTGTCTTTTACGTCTGAATTTAGGATAAAGGAACATACGTTAGGATATTGGGCCTAATTTATTAATCTAAAGGAGAATTTCACGTGGTAATCCAACCTAATCTAATTTCTATCACTACCGAATACTCATACTCCAGGATAGGATATCCGAAATTGTCGTGATATGTTCTTGGCCTTCTTGGCAAATCAGGAATTGTTTTCATAATGCATTTAATCCTTGCAACAAAGCATAAATCTAGTTAAGGAAAGATAATAAACTCTCGCGAAATGCTTCCACAGCCAATATAACTTTAGTTCCTGAGATTTCCGTTTAGTTTTGCTGGGATTTTCTTAGAAAGAATGCCCTGCATAGATTAACAATTTGTAACACAGTCTTATTTTTTATAATAAATTTTCAGTTTTCATTCCAAATTCATCAAAAAATTTAGTTTCCCTTCTCGTTGGTCTTCCTACATCTCATATAACATTCATATGCTGTGGCAAACATCATTTAAAATTATTTTTTTTCAATTTCTTTTATACATTTTTTCTTCTTCTATTCTCAATTTAAAATGTACATTGAGAAGAACGACCATCGTTATTAATATATAGAGAAGTGAAAATGGCCCTTGTAATAATTTGTCTCCAAAAACTGATTGGACAGCTCTGAGTGCTCTCTATATCAGCATATAAACGAAAAAACGAATGAAAATTATGATAGAAATGTCAAGCACAATACAACAGAGCATATCCTTAAAAATCCTTCGATTTTAACCCTTAAAAATGAAATTTCAAATGAATATGCATCTGCAACACACAGGTGTGTTTGTGCTATACAAGTTGCAAGTAAACGATCAAGGGTCTTCGTATTTGTGCTTATGCTTGTGTTTGTGTATGGGTGACATGCCACAATATGTATGTATGCATTCAACACAAGTGTGTTGTGATATGATGACACGATGTTCTTAACAAAAAAAATCAGCACGCAGACAGACACAGAAAAGGATTTCCATTCTCTTGGCGCAAATGGCAGTCACAGTAATAAATAAAAACGAATTGAGTGTGTATGTGTGTGTGTCTGAGTCTGTTTGGATGCAAGAAACAAAAAATGAAATGCAAAAAAAGCAATGCGAATGAATTGTTTCAAGTGTGTAAATATGTTAACCTTGAATCAAACTGTCAGTTAGTGTTATTTAAAATCTTGACAACAACAACAACAATAGATAGACGCTCTCAATGACAATGACAATAACAACAAAAAAATTTTACAAAAAATAGCACAAAGCAACACTTAAACTCAAGTATGTGAATTGCCAACGATTTGTGATCTTCAGCGGGTGTATCAAACAAATTAAAAATATTGAATAAAACAATATTAATTGATTACGTATTTTAAATAAGTGACGTGACGCAATACAAAAAAAAATCAAAATACTGGAAAATACAGCAACGAATGCATACAAAAATTTGAAATTGTATGTAAATACAGTGGCCGTAGTCTAGTATGTAGTGTGTTGTCTTATTGGACGTGAGGCCGCGGTTCAAACCCCCCGTGTCAGACATCTCGAATAAAACGAAACATGGAAAAAAATATTTCTTCGGCAACTGCCTCTCATTAGATTTCTGTCAACAAACCCTGGGAATGAAATAAAATTCCCATGGAAAAGTTTCTTAAAAACAAATCTGTCGTTCGGAGTCTACTTTGAACTGTAGGTCCCGCCACTTATGAATAAAATTAACACACACAAATAAATGGTGTTTGAAGCTATGTTGTAATCCTAACTAAAAGACTAATTAAGTTAGGGCGGATGTAGCTCATTTTGCCTCTCTACTGAGAGAGATCCACATGGTATATTGAACGAATATGAAGGACAGACACGTTGGTTAGATACCTCGACGCTTGAAGCATGTAGAATCGAGAAGCTAGGTTGTAATCCTGACTGAAGGCTTGTAATGACCAGTTCTGTATGTATGTATGTATGCATCGAATGGAAATTAAAATGAGCACTAAGCCAGTAAATCTATTTGGTTAGACGCCAAAAAAATTTTAAAATTGTTTTTAATTCCATTTTAGTTTCTGAATTTGTTTTTATGACATCGTTCGTTAAACGCTAGCTATCTTTAAATTTAAATAAAAAAGTATATGTTAGACACAGCCTTTGTTAGCTCAAAAAGAATTAACATTTCAAGCTTCTATAGAAATCTTTTTCAACTACCCAATATGTAGCCCCTGCGCTATTGAACTTCTTCGATTAATTTGGGGAATTCGGTAAGTACAGTGACAGCGCTTACCTGTGCCGCTATGAGCTTTGGTAATTAAATGCAATAGAAGAAAATATATGCACATAACTTCAAATTCGTCCCCCTATTTGCTACACTATCTAACTGTATGTACGTACAGCGCTGGATATAGACGGGATTTAAGAAGAAATTCGAGTTCGAACCCAACCAGATCTATGTCTATTTTACTATTGCTCAAATCCCTCTTTTAGAGTGTGGCTTTAAACTTATTTGTCCATTCACAGAATATCAGCAACTGGCTTGTTTTATTTTTAACCTTCAAAGGCCAAAAGCACTAGGCCTGGAATAAATTTCTTTGCCAGGTCGATCAAAAGCAACCAAAGTCTGTGAAAAACAAAATTTTTTTTGGCAACACACCCATGGAAGACAATGTATGTTTAAGTATGCTGGCATAGTTTGATGACTTATTTGTCAAACCAGAAAGTATGTAAAGTTTTTTACATCTCCCCCATATGCCTTCCAAAAATTTGCATTACTTTTTAAAATACTTTCCCTATGTTGTGCTTCACATAACGAAACTTCTTCTTAATACTCTTGGAGAAAAATCTGCTTAAACAATATATTGATGAACTTTGAATACAAAAATAAACAAATCTGCGTTGTGTTAAAAAGGGAAAAAACTTTTGAAAAATTGATGCTCAAGAACGTTGAAAATAGTTGAAGAAAAATTCTGTGATGATGATGATGGAAAAGCATAATATAAATGAACTATAATATCCTTACAGCCAAGGTATGTGCAAACTTAAGCACACTTGAGCAAATATTTTAAACAAAAGTTTTGAATGGATAGCTGGCTGACTGGCTGGCTGACTGGCTGTTGTGATGCCATGAAACAATAGAAAGTTTTTGGGAAAATATCAATAACCTCATCCACCATCCATGCCAACTACAAGGATAATGTAAACCAAAGGCAAGAAGAGAAGTTTAAGTAAATAAAACTTTTTAAGTCGTTTTCCACAACTAATCTTTAGTCTTGATAAAATGGAAGAGAGAAAGAGAGAGAGAGAGAGGGAAAATATTGTAAAATAAAGGATAAATGTAATGTTGGCATGCTTAAATATAAACTCAAGGAGTCTTCTTCATTAAAACCCAACCATATGGAATTAAGAGCCTTATAAAAAGCCTTAAAAAATATTTTGTTTAAGAATTTTCTAAAAATAGCAAAAAATGAAAAACAAAATTTAAATTGTTAAGGTTATAACAGCTGTTGTCAAAAACATTAAAATTCAACCATAAAAATAATTTTTTTGTATAAAAAAACGTAATAAAGTTTACCACCCCCTTTCCTTTCCTTTTGTTTCTGTAATAAAGTAAAAACGACATACAAAATCATTTTAAAATGGCCATAAAAATTGTAATTGAAAAGATAACGACATAATGTGGCGTATGATTAATATTAACAAACACTCTGTAGAGCGTATGATCATTATTAATTTAAATGTTTTTAAGGAATTAAAAGAATAATTTTTTTCCCCTTTTTTCTTCAAAGAAAATAAACTCATTTTATGATATTGGAAACAGAAAAGGCAGCTTTTGTTGTTTTATTGAAATAAATTGCTTGAGAATTATAAAAATTACTTTATTATTTACAAAGATTACTTTATTATACAAAGATTACTTTATTATAATTTTTAATTGCATAAGATTTGGTTTCACTTCTATTAGAAAAAATGATGAAGTAAAAGAAAAAATATCCATGAAAATATTCAAATAGCTGCACTATAGGACTATCAATGGCTTGACATTTTTGTCCGACAATTCATCATGAATTATTTAATGCCTGAAAAGCGCCTTTAGCTTAGGTAGAGGTAAAGTAGTGGAAGTCGCCGGTCTAGTAGGTAGTGTGTTGGCTTATTAGACTGAAAGCCCGAGTTCAAACCCCAGGTCAGACATCAGAACGAAAATATGAAAATATTTCTTTGGCGACTTCCTCTCAGCAGATTTCTGGCAAAAACTCTGAGAGTAAATAAAAATTGCCATGAAAAGCTTCTCAAAAATCTTTCGTTCGGAGTCGACTTTAAACTGTAGACCCCCCACTCATGTATAAAATTAACGCACACAACATAAGTGGTGTGAGAAGCTAGGTCGTAATCCTAACTGAAGGGTTGTAATGACCAATTATAAAAAAGAGGTAAAGTATTCTCCTTGAAGGACAAGGTCCCACCACTTAGACTAGCGTTTAGGCCCATTGTAATACCACAATTAATATCCAAAACTGGATTCAAACACTCTTAAAGGAAACTAACAGAATAAATCTTGCTGTGGGAGAGTTCTATCCAGGATGGGAGAGTTCAATTATGGGTGCTCAATAAGAGTTACTTTAGAATCAGCCACAATATTTCGTGTGAAATTCACAGAATTCAAAAACGAATACAGACATTGAAGTGGGACATTCGTTACGGACTCAAAAAAAAAAAAAAAACCCCTACCCAACAAGCATTGCATCACTTTCTAAATGGCATTAATAAGTCCTGTAGCCTTAAATTTACGTTTCTTGCTTTGAGAAATTTCCCACTTGAAGATTTATTCTCCGCCAAGATGAGATTATGGATGAAGTCGCCTTAATCTAGTTAAAACCGCAGGTCAGACATCAAAACGAAATACGAAAAAATATTTCTTCGGCGACTTCCTCTCAGCAGATTTCTGGCAAAAACTCTGAGAACAAATAAAATTGCCAAAAAAAAGTTTCTTAAAAATCTGTCGTTCGGAATCGACTTTAAACTGTGGTTGATGGATTACTTCGCATCTCTTATTTTTAATAGAGTCCGCTCGGTATTAAACTGAACATTGTTTTGATGGAAGATTAAAGCTTTATTTGTGCCAACTATTTCACACACACTCCGTCTCTCTCTCTCTTTCTAGAAACGAATCAATATCGCTTGAAATGGTTCATTGTTTATGGTTCATTCTGCAGCGTGTTTCAGGCGGAGGTGATGGCAATTTACCGGGCCGCTCAATGGATCCTCGTCAACGATGCTCTTACACTCGCGTCTCGGTCTTTTCTGATAGTCATGCCGCGATAAGATCTCTATCGGGTTTCGTGAATAACTCTAGGATCGTTAGGGAATGTCGCCGCTGTCTCGAACTTCTCTCGGGGCGCTTCACCAGTGTCTCTCTGGTGTGGGTCCCTGGGCACAGTGAAATTCCGGGAAACTGTAGGGCCGACGAGCTCGCCAGAGCTGGTACGCTCCTTCCGGAATCCTCTTCTGTTGAATTGCCTCGGTCAAGCTGACCATTGTACGGAAGTTTTTTCGGGACGCCAACCTGTCCTGGGTCAATGAGGAGTCCTGCTTCACCACTAGACTCACCTGGCCCAAGATGGATAGAAGGCGAACCAACCAATTACTTGGTCTCGGTCGTGATGTCATCTCGACTACAGTGGCCGTGCTTACAGGTCATTGCGTCATGGGTAGACACGCGGAAAGAATGAGGCTCCCTTTCAACGACTTCTGCCGTGGATGCAGGTCCGTTGACGAAGAGGAGACTGTTGTTCACTTTCTTTGTCAGTGCCCGTCTCTTGCTAGGTGTAGATATAGGTTATTTGGCTCCCCATTCCTTGTTAGCTTAACGGAGCTATCATCTATTGATCATCAAGGATATAGCTTCGTTCATCAAACTTTCTGGCTGGATTTCCAGTGCGGGGTAGTCGTGCTTTTGTTGTGCAGCCCTTGCGCTGACCAACTTCTTCCTTTTCCTTGATTTTGGTGGAACTTGGTTAGTACAGGGGCTGCGTTCACCCGTGGCATCACAACGGGCCGCTATGCGTGCTCAAGTGAGCTTTGTGATATTAAAGCTACCACTCCGACCTAAACCTAAACCTTATGGTTTATTGTTCAAAGTGGTTAGCAAACTTCTGTTCCCATCATTACTTTTGTTGCAGATTACTTTTGGGGTCATGAATATATTGTTTTGATTCCGATTATCCTGCTTAAAGCCGTATAGGTTTTGATATTCTCTTGCTCACTTGACGATTGATGCCAGTAATTTCAAATAATTCTGTAAGACGTTTAGGTATTTGATAAAGCTTTTCTTTCTTCATTTTCAAACTTTTCAGACTAGTCGAGGTAAAACGAAGTATACGAATGATTCTTTAAATACTTCCCTATTTAATGCATTTCAAGAATATAAATTTCCTGTGTTATAACATCTGAATTATTTTTTTCTGTGACTTGTATACATTTACACTATAATTCATGGTCCCCATTAGAAAGAAAATGCCACCGAGAATTTTAATTGAAAAAGAAAATGTAAAATTTCCATGTAAATGTAAAACATTAGCATTAATTAGTCACGAAAGATTAAAAGAAATTTAATGTAAAAATAGTCAAGAGTAATTGGAACTTTCTAGACAAAAAAAAAAAGAAAGAAAATGCAATTCAATAAAATTAATGGAAATAAATTCATTAAAAATCAGAAACAAAGCAATTGTTGAAGGAAAAAAACTTTAAAGTTTTTCAAATAACATGACCGGTGACTTAAGAAAAATTTCACACACTAAACTTAAGAATAGAATTTGCTTTTCATTTAATCAGTTTTGTATGTAAATTGTTTTTACGCTGGACACAATTTGTGTTGTCAAGTTCATGTCCTGTTCCCTGTCCTCTAATCTAAGGCAACAATTTTTATTGCATTCTTTTCGTGCTCTTAAAAAAGTTGAAAAGAATTGTAAAAAAAAAAACACAAAGAACAGTCATGGCAATAAAAGGATTGTTTTAAATTTTTGTGGGTCATCCTTTGATTGTAAACTTTTTTCTACAGGATTTGGTTGTACAGGAAAAAAATTATTGAAGTTTTTATGTACTGGTTCTTACGTCTGGAGAAGGAGCAGAGAGCATTCTTCTATTTTGATCTACTTTGCTTCATGGATTATTTAGAGCAGACCCACATTGAGGGGTTAAACCCTAGCCCTTTGTTTTTATTTAAATAGTCCCCAAATTTAGTATCACACTCACAGCCTCCAGGGGTATAGGACCTTAAACCCTCAAACTCACAAATTACTACAACGCCAACTAAACTATCAAGACACCAAATTTTATTTCAAGTTGGGCAAGGCTTGGATTTTTATGACATTCCCCAATATATCCCCAAGTTGGTGCATTTTTCTTATCTCTTTGTGAATGAGTAAAGCTTATCTGAAGATATTTCTTTGTTCCTCAAGAGAGGAACAACAATCGCAAGTCTGAATTCGTGATGGCACCACCTTTGTCATGAAATTTGTTACCTATCATCACGTGGCGTGCATAAGTGTAACAGTGTGTGGATGCACTCTGCTTAACAATTTTAATAAGTGGAAAACCTACGCAGTCAAGTATAAAGAGTTCATCTGGCATACCCTAGTAGAAGTAGTAGATTTCATCAGAATTATAATCTAAATACCAGATCATCTGGCTTCATAAAATGATTGGAGTTGAATCTTGTGAAAGATTTACATATTTAGGCTACATAGGATTGTCCTAGGGGTTCTAACATTTCATTTCAAGAGTTCTGGTTTTCATATAAAGCTTAAGGTTGTCAGTAGTTGCAAAACACTTCAGTATACTTCTGTTTTGGTCTCTACAATCAATAGAATGTCGCCGTAGACTAATAAGTAGTATCTTATTATTATTAAATAAGCTTCTCATTAAGAAAAGAACGACAGCCGAGGTGGATGCTTCTTAGCAGGAACTAGGACTTTAATGCTTCCGCCCCAAAACATTGGGTTCCTGTGAGCGAATTGACTGCAAAGAAGACCATGGGGGATTTGTAAGCCAACTAAGTCATGATAAACGCTTTTGAGATGTACGTGGTATATTCTACGTTGTCTATCTTCAAGAGAAGAAAAACTAACTATGATTCGCCATTGATTGTGTCAATTTATAGGATCGATTTAATGAGGGCAACATATGGCCATGGAAGTCGCCGTAGTCTAGTAGGTAGTGTGTTGGCTTATTAGACGTGAGGCCACGGTTCAAATCCGAGCTCAGATATCTCGAGTAAAAGGACAAATTAAAAAATATTTCCTTCGACGACTTCCTCTATGTAGTCTTCTGGGAAAAATTCTCAAATTGTCTCAAAAATCTGCAGTTCTGACGCAACTTTAAACTGTAGGTCTTGCCACTCGTTTGTTAAAATTAACGCACACAACATGAGTAGCGTGTGAAGCTAGCTGTTCCTAAATAAAGTCCACTAGACAGACTTCTGTACGAACTGTATGTTATTAGATTGGCTATTAAGTACCACTACCCTTTAAACTTAACCAGATTTCTTTCCCTCTTTTTTCGCCACCAACTATTTTTTTTGGAAAATAATGACGTTTTAAATTTGTATAGAGAAATTAATCTTTTCCGCCTTCACATTACATTTAAGTGTCATAGTGACTGTTAAACAAGATAATTAAGTTGTATATCACGGCGTCCTACTGTTAAATTAATCCCAATTTCCCTTTCTTCGTTGTATTTCTCACACCTAAATTAGCTTTTTCCGGCTTCAAATATGACCCTCTTTTTGAAAATTTCTTTATAATTATACGTTTAATTTGCCAAGTCATTTATTTCACAAAAATTTTCTAATAAATTTACCAATTTTTAATGTCACACTTTTCCCTCCTTCTCTTTTTTGTTTCAATTTCTTTACAGCTGGTATCCGGTAGTCCAAATCAACGTAATTGGCGTGGTATACTCATTGCTTTATTGGTTATAACTATAGTTTTAGCTTTAATTGTAACATCAGTGGTGAGTAAAATTATACCAAAAAAAAATGTGCAACAAAAACGAATACAACAATAACAAAAAATAATAAAAATAAAAGTGTAACATTAACACCTTAAGTCTTTGTATAAGTTTATTACGGTATTTCCTTTTTACCAACGAAAACCGAAAAACAAAATTCCTAAACAAAAGAAAGAGAGCAAACAAAAACAAACAACAAAATTTCTTTTTTGTACAGGAATTTTGTTGTGACATTTTGCATGTCAATGTATGTATGTATGTGTACAAATATATAACAATAATAACAACAACACTATTTACTAGTTATACTAACAAATACATAGAAAGAAAAGAAAAAAAACATTTAAAAAATCCTTTATTTTAGTCATAAAGTTTTATGTGTGCCCTTCTATTTTTTTTGTCTCTTCTTGTTTTTTCATTCTTTATAAAATAATTTTCGTTTTTATTTTTGTTTTATTTATAATTTTCTTTATTTTTTTGTTATTGTAAATGTTGTAAAAATCCCTGTGCGTGTGTGTGTCTTCAAAATTTCTCTTTCTCTATCTCTCTGACTCTCTTTCTTTCTTCCTTTGAATACTTATTCTCTTTGTTTATGTGATATTTCCTTGTGTAATTACAAAATTCTGTATGTTTGTATGCGTGTGCGTTGTAAATATTTTTTTAAATAATTTCCTTTCTATCTATTACTCTTACTCTCTCTCTCTCTCTATGACTCTCTGCCGGTATTAACCTCTCTTGGGGGGGTTTATATTCTCTTGTTATAAAACAAATAAACAATTGGCTTTTAATCATGTTTCATTTGGTTTGCTTACATTGTTTTATATTATGTGTGTGTATTTCTCTCTTTCTCCCCTTTTTTTTCTCTCGCTCTCCCTCTCTCTCTCTCTGTTTCTCTATGTATATTATTGCTGTCTTTTACTTTGATTATGTTTGTTTATTATTATTAATCATTTGTTATGGTTTGTTTTTGCTTATATTTGCTAACGTAACTAAAAAAACAATAACAAAACCTGTTTATTGTTGTGTAAAATTCCCAAAAAATAACCTCAAAAAACAATGAAATTTTTCTTGACCAAAAACAAAAACTAAAATTCTGTATATTTTTTTCGTTATTATTTTTTTTGGTGTGTGTATTTGTGGTGCTTTTTTATTTGTTTGTTTAATTTTGTTACGTTTTTTTGGGTTTCTTTGTTTATTTAATTTAATTTATCTTAATGGTTTGGTTATGTAGAAAACATCATATAAAATTCTTGCTTTTATAAAAGGTACTACTCACTCCCCCCGATGAAGGGCCCAGAGTCAAAGGTCAACGTCTCAAATTACAGGAAATTGTCGATGGTGTTTTTGTGCCACAAAAAACCAATGGCACCTGGGTAAATGGTAAGTAAAATTCAAACACATTCTTATTAAAATTAATTCATTTTGTAAACAAAGGAGGGGGAGCTGCACTATCACTATCGTTATGGCCATCCTACTGAAGAGCCAATAAGTCTCTTGAGGCACACAAAATAATTTAAGAAGTAATATGAGGAGCCCTTTATTAAAATAATTTAGAAACTTAGATCTTCAAAGCAGTGCTTTAGCATCTCCAAATGCAGAAAAAATCACATCCAAATGTTTGCCTATGGGGAAGGTATCTGCCACATTTGGCAGCACTTGTAAAAATTCCAGATCACGCCAAACCATTGACTCTTGTCTGTAAATAATAGCTGTTGCTTGTAATTGTATGTAAGGCAACCTATTTTCCCTATAACTGAACTTAAAGCAGATAATTCTACTTCTTGGTCATTGCAACCCTTTAGTCAGGATCACAACCTAGTTTCTCACACCACTCATGTTGTTTGTGATAATTTTATCCATAAGTGATGGGGCCTAGAGTTTAAAATCGACTACGAACGACAGATTTTTTGAGAAACTTTTCATATCCATTATATTTACTCTTAGAGCTGAGAGGAAGTCGCCAAAGAAATATATTTTTTATGTTTTGCTTGAGATGTTTAACAAGGGGTTTGATTCACGAGCTCGTATCTAATAAACCAACAATCTGCCTACTAGAAGATGTAAGAAACTTCATGCCAAACGGCAGTAGAAATTATTAACTCGATGTTGGTGAAGCATTACTCTCAGAAGATCGCCAAGAACTTACGTTTTAACACCAATTGATGGCCATAACTTCCTATAGCACATAAACCAGTGTTCAGTTCTCAGCTCCAGTGTTCTTGAGAAAAAAATAAGTGGGATACAGTACAAAAGGTTTACTGGACTAGTAATAAATATACACCAAAATACTTATCAAAGAAAAACCGAGTATTGAATACAGAACCGTCCTCATTAAGTCCTCATTATGTCATTCAAAAAACTTCAGATTTTGTTCGATTTCTCTTCTTCAGATTTTTTCGAAACCATGAACTTATGGTGAGTAATCAAACTCAGAATATCGCCAAAAACTTACGTTTTAACCCCAATTGATGGCCATAACTTCCTATAGCATATAAACCAGTGTTCAGTTCTCATCTTTCTTTCTTTCTGTGTTCTTGGAAAAACGATAAGCGGGATACACTACATAAGATTTATTGGACTTGTAATAAATAACTACCGAAATACAACTCAAAGAAAAACAGAGTATTGAATACAGAACCGTAGTCATTGAGTCCTCATTAAGTCATTCAAAAAACTTCAGATTTTATTCGCATATACTAGGCAATGCCACTAGCCCTACTCCTCAAGGAAGAACCTTTTTAATAGATTAGCTCTCCCGCCGTCTTGGTAGATTGTAGCCCTTAAGCTTTCCCACTTATTGTGCATTTGGAGCCAACCTTTAGAATTTTATAAAATGCCTTGAAAATTTTCCTCAACAACTTTGCATTTTCCACTAAAAAGTAAACTTTTTGTAAAGAAAGAAAACGAATCTATTTATGGAATAAAAACTAAAAAGAAAAATCTTCCATTAAAATGTCACTCAGTTGGCTGTCATCATCTCACCGGTAATGGATGCCAGTCACAATGTTTTCTTTTTTTTTTTTTCTTTCTTTCTCTGAAGCTTATAAAACAAACTTTGCAATGCAGCTCCCTTCTTTACGAAGCTTAAACGAAATATCAATAGAACGTAAAGATACAATAACTTTGACTTTGACTTTGTAACAATCAATCTTTCAGATACTAAATATAATAATAATACTTGTGCTAGTTTATAAAATAAAATATAAAAAAAAAACCAAAAAGCGAATAAATAAACTTTTTACTTTATTTTAGTTTCTAACATTGTTTTATTTATTTGTGATTGTAAGATACTGATTTTGTATTTTTCTATTGTTTTTCTTTTACTTCTCCTTTTTTCATTTACAGAAGAAGAATTCCTTTATCAAGATCATTGGGGACGCATTTGTCTTTTGAATTTTGCCAATTTAACAGAACGTGTCTTAATGTCAAATGTTACATACGTAAGTTACGTCGACGTTACGTTATATTTTTTCACCGTCTATCATCTTCATTTCATTTGTTATTCTATTTCTATTACGTTATTATGGATGGATGAATGAATGGATGAAATTTTTATCTGCAGCTGTATTCATAAGATGTTTTATTTTTTTTATCAATTCATTCATTTTTATTTATACCGACATTTATTGTACATTTTTCCTTCGTACTTTAGATTTTATTTTTATTATTTATTTGCCATTGCTGCTGTGCTCCCTCCATAAGTATTGCTATATATTTATGGCCATAGTTTATTTATGTCTTATTTATGTTCCTAAAATATTGAGTGGTTGAATTAAAAATTATTAGCATATGAAGAGAGCATTGTGTGTTTTATGAAGTGTTTAAAAGAAAAGCTTTCATTCACCACATGGACAAAGTAGAACTTTCAAAACGGTCTTCAAACTTTTGTTAAATATGGTTAAACGTCTTCTAACATACTCTGCAATGGTGGTGTCAAAATGGAGAATTATGCGAGAATCAAGATGCATTAGAAGAAGCATCAAATTTTCTGTGAATAATTCGTTTCAATTTCGGATTATATTTGAAGGAACATCAGGAGTGCACCATACGCTGTACTTCCCCTTCTTCTACCAGAACAGAATACACAAATTTCGTTAGATCTTAGTAGAATCCGACGAACGGCAACATCCTCGTTAAACGGAAAGAAGGCGTTCATTACACGAAGTCATCACGCAATTTTTAAAGCAATTGCCTGTAAATATAACCCACTGAAAGTAATTAGACTTATGCAACGCTAGTATAAAGACGTAAAACGTCGGTAGATTATAGCAGAGCGGTTTGCCAAGGACTAATCCCTTCTCTCTTGATCGTCACGCAATATGAAGGCATAATATTCCAATTAGATTACGACAACGCATTAGGAACGGTTTTAACGTAATAACTGATATTCGAGATTCTACATAACCTCTAGATCTCGTCATTTGTAAAGCTACTTCAGTAAAAACAGATAAAGCAATTAAGATCTAGAGAATGTACTGAAGATGTATACCTACTCAAAGACACAGACGCTTATACATAATTGGCCATTTACTCTCAGAGTTTTATTTCGTTTTGATATCTAACCTGGGGTTTGAACCGTGGCCTTTCGTCTACTAAACTGACACACTACCTACTAGACTACGGCGCAGACGCTTATGATGTTTGGAAAAATGTATTAGGTTCGATTAGAAATCTTGGTCTCACGGGAATCAATTGCGCTGAGAAAACTCGAATGAGAACTGTTTTCACAAGAACATCAAAGAGGCATTCATTATCATGAACAGACGCACCTGAAAAGGGACCGATAACGTGGATATTGCCATGATTACAAAGAGTCCATTATTGAATATATCACACTAAACTACCATCAGCTTAAGATTCATTGTTAAAATGCCTCGTTCGTAAATTATATTTCAAAATAAATTATAATTTGAAAGACTGTTTAAATTTTTCTGTATAACCTTTTCAATCTACCCTCGTTAACTACACATAAATACAACAAAGTTTTATTTGTAATTTGATTGAATTTGTAACATCGTTGTCGCTGCCAAAGTAACGACATTATCTGAAGTACTTTCACTTGACTTGGCTTATGATTTCATTCTTCCTTCTACATTAAAAATATATATGCGGAGCTGATTTTCTCCCCTTTTTAATGGGAATTTTAACAATGTTGTTACAAAAATAAAATAACAACAACAACAATATATTTTTACAATTAAACAACATTAAAGTTAATTTTGAAAATACTTTTGTAATTCAGATTTACTCGTAATTAAAGAGACTTATTAAGACTTTAGATTTTAGGGGAGGAATTATTGTTAGTAAAGTACAATTAAAGACCTGCGACTGAGATTGGCATTTTACTGTAGAACATTACACAGTGCAAATTTTACTCATTTATAGAGACAAGATAGGGTAGAAATCCACTTCTACAGAGGCCAGGCAAATTTGGCTCAGAACATAATCTGTGCAGAATATAATTTCCGTTAAATTTAACCAGAGGCCATCTTAAGAACCCTGATCGCTGAGTACTCTCACACGGGGGCTGAAAATACCTCAAAATATCTTCTGCAGAAGCAAGCAGAGACATAAAAACGTTTTTCCTGAGACGAGTGAATTCTAGAGTACCCAGAATTTATTGACAGAATATGTCTAGCCAAGGGAATTTGAAAAAATCCACTCTTTCATAAATCTTTCAGCAAAAAAGCAAATATAGCCACATATGAAAGTCGAAAAACACAGAAATTTTGCACATTTTGGTTTAAAGATGAGTTGGGCACTATTTTTTCGATAATAATCCTGGTTACCATCAAATCAGCACCAGGACCGTATGAATTATTGACTTCTTTAGCCTGAAATTCAAGATTATGAACTGGAAGATATGTGGATTCCACAGCACGGTGCCACCAGTTACACAACTCGACCTATTTTGGCTTTATTGCATTAGGAACTTCAAGAACGAGCCCTTTTAGAGTTTGGTGAAGTCATACAATTTGATGAATGAAAGAATGGTTGAAAACTTTCGCATAAGAATCCATTGCTGCAACTAATCTAGATGCTATCATTGAAATGATATAAATTTCCTACATAATGACAAGCTCCAAGTATTAAATGAAATTAAAATTACATCGAATCCTATCTTTACATACGATTTATTTAACATAGCTTTTGAAACCGAAAAATGGATAACTCTTTATTTTTAAAATTTATAATCATTCAAATATTATTTTAAATTTATTCCACAATTTTCCATTATTTTCACAATTATCTTTAAATTTACAAATTATTTTAGAAACCATTTTTATAAATAAAAAAAAATTTTTTTTGCTTTCATTTAGTGCAAATCACCACTAATGACCTGCCTAACGACGACAACAAAGCCTTTCAAATTATCAATTCTACTGATAGCAACAAATCATGCTGTCAATAGTATTTTTGTAATTCTCAACAAAAATTATTATCATAACCTTGCTCCCTCCCTCTCTCTCTTTCTCGCTTATCCTTTATTATTCAAATGATTTATAATAACATTTGAATATTTCTTTTTTTATAAAATTTTTCTTTACAAAATGACAGCAAAAAAATTGTTTATTTTTCCAATTTTCTGTTATTTAATCAAATTAAGGGAAATAATGACCAAAAATAAAAATGTAAAGTTTAAAAAAAAACACTTTTTTCGTCTTGTCATTTGCTATATGAGATTTGTTGAAAAATTAGGGTGATTTTTAGTTTTTTTGGATTGGAGAATCTAATCCTTAAACAAGTGTTGTGGATATTTATTCTGATGAACAGGACCATTCGGTCTCTCTCAGATTGCCCGGCAGCTGTGCCCTTTTTCAGGTGTAGATTTATGTCTTTAATAAGACCAAAAATAAAATCTCGAATCTTAATTTATTGATATTACGAAGACAATATTTTCTCAATCTCTATCAATCTTTTCAATCTATCAATCCTTTTCAATCTATCAATCCTTTTCAATCTCTCTGAATCTCTATCAATCTCAATCTCTATCAATCTCAATCTTTATCAATTTCAATCTCTATCAATCTCGATCTGTATCAATCTCAATATCAATCAAACTCTATCATTCTCAATCTCTATCAATCTCAATCTCTATCAATCTCAATTTCTATCAATCTCAATTTCTATCAATCTCAATCTTTTTAAATCTCAATCTCTTTCAATTCCAACGTAAAAAGATTAAAGTCTTCTCATTAGCTCACATCCCTCAACTTAGGTGATGTCATGTCAAACTAATATGAGCGCCAAGGTATGCGCCATTTGATGTCGTTTTTACTCTGAGAGACATACACTCCCTTTAATGACATTGTCGAATTTTCATTGATAGACAAATGAACGTTTAGTGATACGAAATTAAGTAAAGCTAACAGCACTATATGCTGGACATTTACAACCATCTGCCCTTTTTTTCTCAATGAAAAGGTCCAAGCTTCCGAACTTAGTGCTTAGATCAGGCTTTTATTGACACTATATAGTGGACATTATGTAGTTAGACGTATGCCGAAACATATCGACGCCTCCATTCTATAACGTTCTAAGTGTACTTAGAACGTTTTTAATGTTCTTGCATTTTTAAATTCTACGTTCTCTAACTTAATTACTGTCAAAATTTGGTTAAGATGCGCCGATCCGTTCCGAAGTTATAGGGAAAAATCTACTTAGAATACGCATATAGTCGTATGTAGCGTGAAAACTTTGAGAGCTCATAACTCAAAACACACTTTTTCGACTTAGAATGTTATAGAACGGAGGCGTCGATATGGATTGTTCATAGTATGGTTATCGCAGTAGCTGTGGGTACAACACCTATTTGAGTCTACCTTTCACAATCTGGCCTGCAACTGCTACTGGCAAATCTAATCAGTTACAATAGGTTTGATGTTAGTTGGCTCTCGCGAGGACTACATTTATTGTAGATTCCGATTTACAAAGTGCTCTCTCTTCGTTACATAGTCCTATGTGTAGTTTATGAGACCTTTCACTGTATTGTTAATCATAAATTAAAACAACAGACCATATCGCAGGTGATCATGCAACCTAACCTCATAGTCTTATAGTGTCCATGTCGCCTGGATTAGCTCAAATGTAAATTCCTATTACACATACATACATAATTGGTCATTACAACCCTTCAGTCAGGATTACGACCTAGTTTCTCACACCACTTAGGTTGCTTTGTTAATTTTACAAATGAATGGCACAGTTTAACGTCGACTCCGAAGGGCAGATTTTTAAAAAGCTTTTCATACCAGAAATCTGCTGAAAGAAGTCGCCGAGAAAATATTGTTTCATATTTCGTTCTGTTGGAGATATCTGACTTGAGGTTTGAACCAAGGCCTCACGTCTAATAAGCCAACGCACTACCTACTAGAATACGGCAACTACCTTATTATAGAATATAAATTATGAAAAGTTAGTAGGGCGTCAAGTAAACCGTCTACGAAAGTTAGAAGTGACTGTTAGTTAGGCGGCTATTGTAGTAACTACTTTGTAGCACTTTCCAGAAAGTCTGTCGCAGAAAAATCAAACCAAATTACAATTTGTGAACTGAACAACCACTCTCTGTAGAGGACGAAGGGACTCTTTAATGAAAGCCAAATAGCTGGATGACTGAAATAGACTTCAACGATTTTATTACAAATGCAGAGCGGGCTGAATAAAACAAGAAAACTCTCTTGTATAGAGGCTAAATCTGGATACTATCGAATGACCCAAACACGGAAAGCCAAAAAAGCTCAAAAGTCGTCGTAGGCGAAAGATCTCATTGAGATGCCTTGAAATGCGCAAAAATAACTGCAACAACCCGTATAAGATGAACATGTTTTTGTTCAGGCCAAAGTCCATATAACGATGCCTTGAAAGGCGCAAAAATAACAACAACAATCCCTATAATATTAATATGTTTTGCGATTTACGCCCTCAAGTAATATCAATAGTAATCATACTTTTCGGTATTTCAACATGGAACAAGCAATTCATTTTAACAATTATATCATATTGACATACGAATATTAAACAATACATATATCATTAGCAACTTCTCCAGGTCTTTATTTCCCATGCAACAAAAAAAAAAAAACAACAAGTATTTAAAACCAATTATATTGTATTCTTAACCTCATTATTAAAACATAAAATCCCTCTATTATACTCCTGTTCTTTAGCAAAAAAAAAAAATAAATAAAAAAAGAGAAATAAAACCATTTAACCGCGCTTATTAAAAACGTCATATAAATTCCTCATTTATGTATATCCTGTCATAATCGTTAGGTCTGTACACAAACACATGTTCAATATTTATTTTCTGCCATTTCATGTCCTATGTCCTCCCTGGATGTATTCACATTCATTTAACCAGTGACTGACTAACTGACAGACTGATTGCCTCGTATTCTTTTGTTCTCTCTGCTGTCTATCACACATTTATCGGTATAATTAAGTTTTTGTTTATTAATAATTAAATTTTATTTTCCATTCCATATTGAATGTTTATTATTTATGCAAAACCATTTAATTTTAATTTTAAATTGTAATATTTGTCGCAATTATTGGCATTTAAAGACAATTTATTGTGACATTTCAGTAAAATATTTCAATTCTTATCACTCGTTTTCTCTATTTTCTCTCTCTCTCTCTGTTGCAGAAAACATTGGCACCCTATACATTTTCCATATCAGCGGATAAACGTTATTTATTATTGTCACAAAACGTTATAAAATTATTCCGTTATTCGTTTTTGGCACAATATACATTGTTTGACATTCAAACTAGGTAAGTAGAACGCTTCAAAATATGCTCAGATTCTCTCTTTCAAAGTAAAGCCTTAAAGTATACAGAGAGTTTTAAAATATTATAATAGATTTGGAAATCTTTATGTCGGGTGAGATAGCTAGCACTTCATGCACTTATCCTTGCGAGTTAATGTTTGTGACAGCTCGGCACAATCATAATATTCAAAAAAATCTCTTTGGGTTCATTGAACTCCTTTTTAAATCTTGACTGGTTAGCTTCTGCATTGGTTAGGAGTGCAGTGAGGTGGTAATTAAGGGAAACCCGAAGAGTGTGGTTCTTTACTACGTTGTAGTCAACAAGCTTCGTTCTCGTCTTGAGGGCCAATGGTTACGATGGGGTTCGTAAAATAGTTTGCTGCATCTACTGTTATAGTATACCTACTGGTAAAGTATTAGGACTTCGTCATAAACTTCCTTATGGATGGTCTGGCTACAATACAAATTGCAACGTAAAGTACATTGATAAAGTGAAGGCGATAACTGTTGCGATACAGCCCTACAAAGGCTCTCTTTGATATGCTTAATTTGTTTCCATCTGGAGTACTGGCCAGACAACAGGCGGCACTCGTCACAATTCGACAGTCATGAGGGCAGAAAATCACTAAACTCTGAGCAAAAGTTACTTCACCGTATCTGAATCTAGTATTGATAGGATATTTCATACTAAAATTCCAAACAGCGAGGAGACTGATCCTCATAGACATGGTCTACTTAGGAAAATCTGTGAAATTCTACATAAACGGTTGTAAACTTGAGCAGGAGGAGGGTTGTCGAATTTGCTAGGAAGAGCTTATTCGTAGGGCGCCTCTCCGTCTTCCTGATTTCTGTTGTGTGTTTCAGACAGAGGTAAGGACCATCAGTCAATCTGCGGAATTGATCCTGAATGTGTGATCTGTGGATTGCCAGTCAGATCTCTTTCGACTGTAACTTTTAAGTCGATCTGGACGATATAATCCACGACTCCATTGACCAGCTCTCGCTGCAATTTTGTATCAATCTATAACCGGTTCCAGGTTTCAGAGAAATAGCGAATGATAGTGTGGCTAGTAAACTTGCAAGAGCAAGCACAATCCTAATGTTACCAATACACACCTCCGTTAGGCCAACTACTGGCCGGTATTTATTGATGGTAACATATCCTAGGCAGAGTAAAAAACTTGTTTTATATAAGAAGCTTGTCAATGGATTACTTAAATTAAATCTTAGGGACACGTATTGTGTAATGGGTAGGTATACGCAGAGTCTTTGCTTATCCGCAAATGACACGAGGTTGTAGATCGTTCTCTGGCTCGACGCTGACCTATTACATTTCGAGAGACCTATCTCGATAGTATTACGGAGCTATGTTCGTAGATATTGAATTCATTACACCAACCTCATAGCAATTGGTCTCTTTTAAAAACTTGTTTATCTGTTAACCCAACAAATAAGCCCCAAGAAGCCTATCTCTTTAATAAAGAATTTCTATTTTTTTTTGCCACACAAACTTAATATTTTTTTTCTCGTCTTGTTGCCTTTATTTCCGTTTTCTTTGCATGTTTGCCATCATGTCTGCTGGTGTCTATTAAAAAAAAAAAAAAACAAAAACAAAACAAAACATTGTGCCCAACATCAACTTGGCACTCCGGAAAATGTTTGCTGCTGTTACCGCTTCTTGCTGTGATGAAATTGCAGTGAAAGTATAAAATTGAAAATCGATGACGGCGAGAATGAATGGCCGTATTTGCACTATGCCCGCTTTACATCCCATACGAATGCCATCGTTTTAGTCTACAATTACGACATCTATTACTGCCAGGGGGCGCGTTCACAATTTGTTCATCGTATAACGCGTGATGCCATACCGGGTGTTATCTTTAATGGTATACCTGATTGGTTATATGAAGGTAAGTGTTGCTTGTTGGCTAAGTATTTGTAGGACGTAATAACTATTAGTTGAACGTTTAATATTGTTCTGTATGTATGGGTCATTCCATGCATTACACTTTTATGGGAATAATTTGATTTGAGAATTTCAAAAGTTTGGTGTCCTTTTAAATTTTTAAGTTAGTTTTTATTTTTATACTGAAATATTATTTTGCTATGAATGTCCCATATACGATATCGTGGATATATGCATTAACTACCATCGTTTGACACTAAATAGTGTTAAAAGCGATAAGAACACCGAGACGTGAATGCGCCTACTTTGTAAAGAAGACATTATTTTGTCACATTACATTTAGAATATGGCGAGAACAGTCATAATATGGCTCATAGAACCTAGAAGTGAGTGTGGAAAAGCCATTGTATACGAGAAAAGTGAATATTTGTTTGTGCGTTGTAGTCTAGTAGTGACTTTAGACGGTGTTTTTTCGAAAATTAACCTGGAAGAACTATAACCTTCAATTCAGGTCGCTATGGCTCGAAGATCACTGGACTGTTTTGGTCTGTCGTTGAAAAATGTGAAATAAATGTTGTGTGGTTTAAAATAGGATGATGCCATGAGCACAAACAATACCAAATTTGGCTTAATTGCGTGAGATATATACACGAACACCATGCGATTCGACGGTATTAGACTTTATTCGTGAAGCTACGTCTAAGACTGTGTCCACGCGGATAATATCCATATGCGGCAGCGTTTGAAAACCAACATTCAAGCAATCTTTACGTAGAATATCGTCCGAAATATTTGAAAAAGTGGGAACAACTGCTGCAATCAATTCCGAAGCGCAGATTGTATTTCGCACGCAGGGTACGGGAATATAAAGAAATAAAAGTTTCATGGAAATTGTGGCTTTATATGGGTTTTATTTAAAATCACTGTTCAAAAGCCAAAACATTGATAAGGGTTTTAATTCATAGCTTTAAAAAAATCCGATGCAAATTAATGCACATACCCAATATCAATAACTTTTTACAACCTTTTTATTTCTAACCGAGTGGCCAGTGTTACTTGGTAGCATTTGTCTGAAGCAATTGCTTGCAAATTGAATTTCTCCCCCATTTAAACGTTCACACCAAATGGAAAACACAGTTGTCCTGTGTTCTAACCTTATGACGCTCCCTCCTCACAGTTACACTTTATATATTAATTTAATGGAGACTTTTTCTAATATTCTATTTGTGCCATTTTTCTATTTTTTTTTCCTTTTCCTTTTCATTATTCTTTTCTTTTTTTCCTTTTTATATTTTTAATAGAGGAAATTTTAAATGCAAATAATGCAATATGGCTATCGCATGATGGCCATATGATGTTATACGCTTCCTTTAATGATTCACTGGTGCAGGAGCAACACTTTGCCTGGTATGGTACAACAAATGCTGGAAATGTTAATGCTGGCCATCATCCAAATGCTAATTTGTATCCGGAAATCAGGTCATTAAGGTGAGTTAAAGATTGTGAGGGAGTGAGAGTGAAAGAAAACATACAGCAAACGTACGGAAGTTCATTAAAAATTCATTACGAAGAAATTCTGTTTTTATTCGATGACAATATTTAAGAGATTTAAAGATTATTAAAGTGTCCTTAAGGAAATTTATTATGGAGCACTTTGCCCAAGTGGTAAAGAAAAGGAGTAATAAAGATAAAATGGTAATAAAAGGACAGTTAAATAGTTGCGAGGAAAACGTAATGTGAGGTGATTTATTTTTGAAAACATGGCTATAATAATTAAGGGATTTTTTTTTTGCTTTCCATTGAAAATAAGTAAGAGCAATTAAACCTGTTACAACAATCTGACTAAAATATACGCTCTACTAGCGAGCTTCATCAGTTGTCTGAATTGATAATCTGTTGATCGAGAAAGTCTATAAGAATAGACTTCTTTTAGAGGTTCGGCTATTAAGCTCACTGTAGAAGTCAACGTAGTCTAGTAGGTGGTGTGTTGGCTTATAAGACGTGAGGCCCAGGTTTCAAATCCCAGGTCAGACATCTTCAGCAAAACAAAATACAAAAAAATATTTCTTCGGCGATTTCCAGCAGATTTCTGGCAAAAACTCTGACAGTAAATGAAAAATTGCAATGAAAAGTTTCTCAAAAAATCTGTCATTCGGAGGCGGCTTTAGACTGAGGTCTCGCCACTTATGTATAAAATTAACACACACAAGATAAGTGATGTGAGAAGCTAGGTCGTAATTCTGACTAAGGGATTGTAATAACCAAATATGTATGTATGTAATTAGTTACGATGAAGATATGCCTTGCCTTGCTTTTCGCGTCCGAAGAAAATTTTTTTTATATTTTCGTGTTGATTGGGATTGAACCGACGCCTCACTTTTAATAAGCCAACACACTACCTACTAGACTACGGCGACTTCCATCTTTTCACATAATTCCAAAACATCTGTACGATTAGCAACTCTTGGGTCTCTAAAAAGTTTTTTTTTTGAAATGGATTCGTAGATCTTATCAAGAGCTGTCTGATAATCTGATAATCATAGTTTGGTTTCCTTAAATTAAAATCCGTTACGTAAAAAAACCTTTCGTTTGTTTTGCAGATATCCCAAGCCTGGCACACAAAATCCAACTGTCACATTGCGTGTAGTAGACCTTAAGGATCCTGAAAGAATACATACGCGTGATGTACAACCACCACAAATCCTACAAAACGAGTGAGTTTCCTTTAACACCACTTCTCAATTGCTATCTACATTTTTAATATAATTTTTCCGTTCGTTTGCTCGTTCTGTCCCACATACATTTTAAACTATTAGAGATTATTACGTTACCAGCGCCAGTTGGGTAAGTGAAAATGAAGTGAGTGTGGTGTGGTTAAATAGGCCGCAAAACATTTCTGTGGTGAGTGTATGCAAAGCGCCCATATTTGTGTGTGTTGAGGTAAGTACTGTAATCAAATGAAATAAATGCAGGGAAAGACTAATTTAATGCGCTTGCAGACGCATCGCGTTAGTGGTGATGGCCGCGGTTGGGTGGACACCTTAACGGTGCCACTGTTTGCTAGCAATGGCAGTTCTTACATTTCCATTTCACCCTTGAGGGATGGTAGTATGGGTTACTTTCGTCATATTGTACATGTGGCCAAGAAAAGAGTGTTACCCTTAACACATGGTCAATATGAAGTCAAGAAATTATTGCATTGGGATCAAGCGAACAATTGGATGTTAGTAAAGGACTTTTAAAAGATATAAGAAAAGATAAATTGTTTGCGTTTTTACAGTTATTTCCTAGGGGTGCCTGAACGTTTGCCCGCCCAACAGCATTTGTATAGAGTATCAGCCTTACCACCACGCCATGGTTCGCCTATCTATGCCCCAGATTGTTTAACTTGCCCTATAACCAAAAACAGTGATGGCTCCTATACCTATGAGGCGCATACCAAACCGCCACCAAAATTAGTTACAGCCTGGGATGATGATTTGGAAGATGATGAGCCGCCCTTAATGTCAGCGCCCGCTTTGCCGTTGGAACAAAAATCATCAAGGGAAACAAAACATAACCATAATTCGAATGAGTGTCTCTACAATACCGCCAAGTTTCCACCTGGTTTACATGCAAAATTCGTCTTAATCGAATGCTTAGGTCCAGCCATACCCACTTCCAGTATTTACATACTGAATGGGGCCAATAAAGAACGAGCCAATAATGGTTATAATAAACAGCATCAGCCTTTAGAACTACTGCTGGTTATACAGAACAATACACGCTTAAAAGAAAAAATGTTACGCACAGCTATGCCTCAAGTGAAAACATTTCCGGTAATGATTTCAGGCGGCTATCATGCCCAAGTTAGGCTATATTTACCGCCCGTGTTAAGGGATGATGAAATAACACGTTATCCTACCATTTTACATGTGTATGCTGGGCCAGGCTCACAACTAGTCACCGATAAATGGCATATTGATTGGAATACATATTTGGCGGGCAATAAGGATTATATTGTTATAGAAATCGATGGTCGAGGTTCCTCTGGCCAAGGATACCAGTTGTTGCATGAGGTTTACAAACGACTGGGTACAGTAGAGGTGTCCGATCAGCTGGAGGTGAGCGAATATCTAAGAGATAATCTACACTTTATTGATAGTCGCCGCATGGGTGTTTGGGGTTGGAGTTATGGCGGCTATACGGCGGCCTTGGCTTTGGCCGGCGCTCAGTCAATATTCCAGTGTGGCATTAGCGTGAGTCCGGTTACCAATTGGAAGCTGTATGGTAAGTCAAAAAGATAAGGCTGTACAAATAGATGTTTATTGTTGGATTTTTTAGACTCCACCTATGCCGAACGCTATTTAAGTTTTCCCAATGTAACCGACAACTATAAGGGCTATGAAGAGGGTGATCTTTCGAAATATGTGGACAATTTAAGAGACAAACAATTCCTATTAATACATGGCACAGCCGATGACAATGTCCATCTGCAACAATCGATGGTACTGTCAAGGGCCATAACCAATAAGGGCGTGCTTTACAAACAACAAATCTATCCCGATGAAGGCCATCAATTAACCGGAGTTAAAAGACATTTATATCGTTCCATGACAGCGTTTTTCGATGATTGTTTTAAGAAATTGGTAAGTTTGTTAAAAGGATTTTCAAGAACACAAAAATATGCAGACTGTCTGCAAAAGCCTGTATATTTTTTTCTACAATCAACTTTTGTTAACCAGTGTAATTATTAAATAATTATAATTTTTTGTTCCGTTTATTCACTATCAAATTTCATTTTTCCCCTGTCTTAACAAAAACACGCTATCCAAAATGAAATACCATCACCATCACCATTACGACCACCACCACCACCATCTCTAAATTGTACCGCCATCTACATTTTTTGGTTTTGATTTATTTTCTTTCTCTTTCTCTCCTTGTACCCCCGCATAGCTTGATCAACAACAGGCTAATCAAACCGATTATTCGGATTTTCTGGATTTTCATAGCTTTTATACATAAACTGTTATACAAAAACAAAACAAAGAAAAAAAGAGAAATTAATGGCATCAAATCAAACCAAATCGTAACAAATCGTATCCAATAATGTATTATAGCAAGAGCACAGTATAAATATTACAAAATACCAATTAATCTCCCCTTTAAATGTAAATTTTGATCACTTTGTAACACAAAATCTTAACGATTTAACATGTACAACGTCCAAAACGTATAAAAAAAGGTACCATTTGTGAATATTTTCTTTTTGTTCAGTGTAAACAAAGTTCGTAAATTTTTTCGATGTTGTTTTTGAATGTGTGTGTATGTTTTCGTATAATTTTTCTTACTTTAAATGTTTTAATCAATGTTTTATTAATTCTTAAGCTAAAAGAAATCAAATAATCCCCAACTTTTAAGGAATAAAATATAGATTTCGGTTTAATAGGCCTATTTTGATGGCACCGCAAATTCTGGAAATATTTTATGATTAAATTGCCCTCCCTGGTAAAATCTGTTATCCCCTAGCTATGGCCAATGGGAAAATCTCCTCCCGTAATATCTCAAGGGACCTCTAGACTCTGTATAACAGGATAAGGACACTGAAACTTTTCAAGATCCTGCGCCACTCTATTTCCAAACTCATAGCAGAGCGTACATGAACCTTTGGACAAATGTCGAGCGACCTTCACTTTGAATGGAGACAACTATTTATTTTCTTGGTGAATTGCCAGGTTTAGCGACCATGATTGGCTTAACCTATCGCCGAACGTTGACTTCGAACAACAGATTTGAGAAATTTTTCATTGTAATTTTATTGACTCTACGATTTTTTCCAGAAGTCTGCTGAGAGAAACTCGTCGAAAGAAATATTTTTTCATATTTCAGATTGTTCGGAACATCACAGATATGGTATGAACTCACGAGCTTTTATCTAGTAAGCCAACAAAATGATAACTTTTCGAAATCATCCTTATCATGTATGCGTCAGTATCCGTCAGCATCCGTCTGCATCCGTTAGTATGCGTCTGTATCCGTCAGCTTCATTATTTTTTTAATGGAATACGGCCTTAGTCTTTATTCAATGCTTTTTCATCTGTTCCAAAAATTCAGATGTGATGCGGTCATTAAAATAGATTTGTTTGTGAAAGTCAAATCTCTTCTCGCCAAGATAATTTTTCAGGTTTAGAAGCAAAAAATAATCACTTCTGATTAAATTCTAAAAATAGGTCGGATGAGGTAGCAAGCTAACTGATAGATTTTTTGTGCTTCTTGCACGAAATTCACTTTTTATTCTACATTCAGTGGTTGTAACACACAAACTAAATGACCCTGCTACTTCAGACTTTGCCAGGATTCAGTTAAAAGGTTTGAAATTGTTTATAAAACGCCACGATAGTATTGTCACTCTATTATAGTATATAATGCTTATCATGAGAAAGTTTTAAGTTTTTGAGATAGTTTTCCGCGGTACCGTTTGAAGGCATCGTTAAAAATTTAATTATTCTCGATGTTGCTTTTGTTATAACAATATGCTTTTAATTAAACAATTAAAGCTTTAAAATGTATGTTTTTTTTTATAAATTTACGACAATAATTAATGAATATGTAATGCATAGGTTTTTTAAAAATTACAATATATGTAAATGTGCTTTAATGTTTTGACACAAAAAAATTTATACAAATACACGATATGATATTTTTATTTTCTCTTAAAATATATATCACCATATGCCTAAAATTATGCTTGTTTTTCTTTACCTAACAAAAATAAACTTTATTTACACCAAATTTTCTCTCTCTTTCTCTGGCTTTTGATTTGAATGTAAAAATAATGTTTTTTTTTTTGTTTTATTTTATTAATGTTACGTTATCATTATGCATAAAACATACATAAAACGTAACAGACATTTTTATTATGATTATAAAATGTATAAATTTATTTCTTTCAAACAAACAAACAAAATGGTTGTTGTTGTTGAAATACTAAAACAAAATACGTGAAATGCCTGATTTTCTTTTTAAATATTAATTTAGCCGTATTTTTTTTTTTTTTTTTTTTTGAAAAGGAAATATGAAATGAATTATTAAATATAAGTTTTATAATAATAAATGTGTTTTTGCATTTGTTTTATTTTCTTGTTTTGTTTTTTTGTTCTTTTCTTTTATACTCAAACAGGTACCACCGGAAACGAAGGCTGGCCTGGGTAACGGTGGTGATAATCAACAGCAATAAATTTTTAAATAAATTCGTTTGTGTTTTTTACGTTTCTTTTCTTGTAAATGTAAATGAGAAAATATGAAATGAGTAACTAAAGGCAAAAATTTAATTTGTGTTATAACAAATAAATACTTAAGTTCTTTATTTTTTTAATAAATTTGTTTGTAAAAATTCAAAAAAAAAAAAAAAGAATAACAACCGAAACTGGCAATGGGAACGGAAACATAATCAAAATGAAAATAAAAGAATAACACCCACCCTCTTAAAATCAAATTTCCAACAACTAAAACGTATATAAAAACTGCAACAAAATAAATAAAAAAAAACCATAATAAAAATAATCATAAAAAATAGTGACAAAATACTTTAAATTTAAAATTGAAAATTGAAAAAAGTGGCAAATTTAAATAGAAAAACTAAAATATAAATATGGTTGTGAAAACTGACAAAAAAAACAAATAAAAGAAAAACCAACAAATATCCCATTTTAAAGCACCTAAAACTATGCAATGAATTAAAAATGATGGCAACCATTTGCAAAACCGTGAAAATAAAAACATAAAATGGATTGAATGAAATTGAAAAAACTACAACAAAATAAAAACGTATAACAAATATAATACAATATAAGCAACAGTTGCAGTTACAATAACAATAACAATAAAAGGTAAAACTGTAAACACATTTAAAAAAATGGAGTAACAAAAGAAAAACAACAACAATGTAATAAAAAATCAACATAAAAATGTATGCAAATAAACACAACTAGAACGAAATAACAATAAAAGAGGGCAGCAAACAGAGAGTGAGAAAACGGAATATGTCATCAAGCGACTTCATTTTTGAAGCGAAAATTTATCAATAATATGCATCACACTTAAATCGTTAACTTCAACTCCTAATACTGTCATTTCATTCATTTACAATGGTGCATAGCTTACTTGGTTCCAATTTGACGCCGTTAGTACCTATTTCGTCTTACAATTACAACTCTGGGCTGGCGTACAGTTTAAGGAATTTGTGCATTCTACAAAAATCGTCTTTGCTTTCATTTTTTTTTAATAAATTTTGCCCCAGAACTTCCGAAATCAGGCTTTCAAGTGCCCTACAACATGTTCTGAAACCTTCTTCTTCTTCATAGTCAATACAGTTTCTGCAAAACAGGCGTATGCGCCCAGAGTAAATGCCCGTTGTAACTGCTTTAAGGTTCCTATGATAAACTCTAATCAGTTTTAACATAAATTTTGTTCTATCAAATCGGGCCGAATCTGTCTTATTTCTCTACAAGTGGGTTCACTTTTCTAATACAAATGAGTTAAGTTTGGGTAAATACTATTCGTTTGCCTCCTTTCAAATAGAAATGTCATGACTATGAGTCTCTGGTAATTCAAGAAGTTTATTATTCGTTCAAATTCTTAAACGCTAACCTTTGCATCAAATACTTATCTGCGGAAGCATCCTCTTCCATCGGATGCTAATATTTTTGACAATGTCCAATGTCGTTGACAACCGCAAGCGTCACATTGTTAGTTTGGTTGCAGAAATAATCCAAAAATCCTTCGGAGAACTTTACACTGTATCGGTACATAAAAGCAGGCTTGCTTCAGCGTCAAACTCAAGTACAGACTGAATAGGCGGGTTGTATAGCATTTCTTCATCGTACAAGAGAGGTCGCTGTGATCTATGGAAGCTATAATTTAACCAGTTGGCATGGCTGATTGTATCGTCTTGTCACTTGCGGTACCCGATTATGAGTTACTATTTTATTTTTTACTATTGTGTTAGAATGCTTTTACTTCAGATTAAATATCTTCAAATTGTTATTCGAAATATTTATATATACTGAGTCAGGAATGGCTTCTTTAAAAAAAGATGTTAGAAATTCTCCTGCTTCTCTGGGCTCAGACAAATATGGTCCTAATTGAGTATGGCCAGTTAAGTGTTAAATTCTGTGACATTAAAAACAAAACTGCAAAACTAAATCCTAACAAAACATTGTGTTGAAAAACTTAATAAAATTTTAACAGACCAACTGAAAATCTTTAAAATCCCCAAAAGACATAAAAATTCAAATAATAATTTATTAATAAAATATAAAAAAAACTTAAAAAATGTCGTAATAAATCATGGAAATGAACGAAGAAGAACTCACAGTGTATGAAATTAAAATTTTCAAACACCCTAAAAGTTTGTAAACATTTTAAATAACAGCAGTTTTTTAACAACAGTGAATAGCAGTTTTTAAACCCGATAAAAATCAGTTTTTATTTAATAAATAAATAATTAACAGAAAATAAATGAAAATGTAGCTTTAAAATAAAATGGAAAATGAAAATTTTATTAACAAAACCAACCATAGGCAATATTACTTATTAAATCAATTGAATTGCTCTGTAAAAATTTAGTATTTTTTTTTTTTGGTAAGCTCCTATGAAATTAATACTTCCCTTAAATGTTTTAATAATTTAAAAAAACAAAAATTATAAAAGTAATTTGTAATAATAAAAAGAAATTGCTTTGTAATTTAGTTTTAATTGCCCCTTAATATAGGCAGCATAATTTAATTTGGCGCAAACCCTTTAAATAAGTACAAATATTAAATTTTTTTATTGTTCAATAAGCTTTTAAGCCACAAAGAAAAAGTAAAATAAAGCTTTAAAATATTTATATTGGAATTAATTATTAAATCATAGTTTACATTTAGCAGATATTAAGATAATAAAAAGATATAAAATAGTAAAGTTAGTAATACCCTAAGGTAGGCCATAGTTTTGTAATAATTATTTTGTATAAAAACAATTCGTAACAACTTTTTAAGGAAAATTAATTAAACCAATTTAACAAATACAACTTATTCACTGATTTCTTTTCTCCAGGAAAAACAAATGGGTAAATTTCCCCTCGCTTCTATAGAAAGTATAGGGCTTCGGCAAATTATCTCCTGCCAAATTAAAGAAGAAATGGAAATTGAATAGAATGTGGTAGCAGAATGAGCCTAATAAGTGCCCTTAAGTGGGAACCTCACGGAGAGTTTACTAACTATGTCAGAAAAAGAGTTGCAAATGGCTCCTAAGTGGGTCAAATATTTCTATAAACGATGCTTATGTGCTCGCCGGACCATTAGTTTGTGGGTATAATGGCCCAAATATAGAAGATTTGACCAACAACCTCGATTTGTCTTGCCCCCATTACAATTAATAGTTAGGACGTCGCAATAATACAAAGCAATATTGATTTTCTATTTTTTTAGACCTGTTGATGTTCCTTACCCACTTTTTATAGCCCACAAATTTAATTTCAAAACCAGACACTTTTTATTTTTCAGCCCTCAAGTATACTTTAGATTTTTATCTACGTATTTAAGACAAAAGTATGCTTTATTATTTTAACAGCTTGAGTTTTTTTAAACTATTCATTAAATACAAAACAAAAGAATTTCAAGTGTATGCTTAAATGAATAGGCAAGGAGTCAAAGGCTTATAAAAGGCTTACAAAAGACTAATGACGAGTAAGTTTACTTTAGTGTAAATATCACTTGATAAAGAAGAAAACAAGACATATGAATATATTTTTTAAGAGTTTAGAACAACAAAAAAAAGAGAAAGGCAAAAGTTTTTCAAAAGTTACCCTCAAATATAATTAAGCTTATATTAAGTAATATTGTGCTTAATAAATAAATAGATTGATAAAATGATTTAATTATAAAACCAAATGAATGAACGACCTCTTTGCTGTAGCATGCTTTTACTTGCTTAAAGTAAGAACAGAAAATTTAAAGTATACTTTTAGGCTTAATAGCTATTAATTCATATGTAAACATAGAAATTTTTTTTTGTTTATTTTACGTTTAAATGTCCTAAAAATTTATGTTTAACATAAAACCAAACAATATTACATATGGATTTATTATTTTATATAGTCTTGCCACAAATTACAAGAAAATCCTTTATTTACTTAACAAACTAACCCTTTAAAGCAAAACGCCTTTATTCCAGTGTCAGCAGAAGAAGACCATGCCAACCATTTCGTTGCAAATGATGTCTTATCTTTAAAAAAAGTTAACACTTTAAGGCTTTCTTATCTCGTAGCAATTAATTGTTGTGTTGCCATCATATTTTTGTGCCATAAACGTTATTTGTATAAAAGCAAATAAGTTTGTGATTTATAATTAACAACAACGTTTAAATCTACAATAACAGCAACAACAGAGAAAATTGACTTATGTTTTCTCTATAATATTATATTTTATAAAGGACAGAATTTTTGATGAACATCATGTCTTAATGAGAATTGACGGCCTTAAGGTATGCTTTAGTTTATACATATAAAATTAATTTTTTTAAGGCTTTAAGGCATAGAGGCTAAATGCTAGCCATAAAAGATAATGGAAAATAAATGAAATTTCTTATGCTCAAATAAAAATTTAAAACCGTTAACATTGTAGTTACAGCATTTCGTACAGTTTTAAAAGCCTTTCTAAATTAATTGACTATGGATTCCAAAGTAAAATGGAAACGTTCCTCATCAACAATCCCAAAAGTGGTCTGAAGGTGTAGATTCTTCCAAATTACTTTTGACTAGACGCTTTCTGGTAATAAAATTTGAGTGTCCAAGATTTCTTTAACAGATCAGATCTGTCTGTTCTCCCTACAAGTGGCTTCATTACCCCAGAGCGATTCTAAATAAGAATATATCCTAAATTATGTTCATTCATGCTCATTCCATCCTTATGTGTTGCCATACTAGTCGTTTACAATCACAAAAAGAAAACATGGCCTACTTTTAGGTATTAAAAAATATTAAACAAATATAAAGCATACTTTTAGGCTTTTTTATTTAAAAATTTTAGTTAAAATTGTAGTTGTTTTTACCAAATACTAAATTATATATAAAAAAAAATAATTAAAAATTAAATAAAATGCCAGTAGTGTGGAATAAAAGTTTTAAACGTAGAATTCTAAGGACCAATTAAATAAAAGAATATTAATTACTAAATTAAAATAACTATTAGAAACCTACAAAAGAAAACAGCAATAATTATGAAAAAACTATAAACAGTACTTACTAAAAAAGAGAAATAAAAACAATGGAAAAACAAAACTGAAATACTGTAACATATTCTTAGAATATAAAATGAATTCTAAAAGTATTTTCTTACTTGTTATTTAAATTTAAAAAAGAGAAAAAATTAATAAAAAGAAAATAAAAAAACTTTCTTACCAGCCTTATAAAACGATTGTAATTAAAAAAAATTAAAAAAAATATTAAAAAAATTAAAAAAAAAAACTTCTGTAAATATTGTTAAAAATTCTTCTTAATTAAAAAATAAAATTAAAAAAAAAATTAAAACTGTTAAAAATACAAATAATATATAAAGAAGTAGTGGAGTTTCTTATATAAATTTTTCAAATCAGACTGACTTGTAATTTCATTTCAAAAAAAAAAAAAAAAACACAATTAAAATAATTTCCTTGAAATTATTTCTTTAAAAATAAAAACAAAGTAATTCTCTTAAATCTAATCTATGCAATAAATTGTATAAATAATTAAACATTTAATAATAAATGAAACGAAAAGAGAAACTAAAAACTTTAAAATTAAAAATATTACTAAAAATTACTAAACAAAACCTTTGTGATCCTTAATGAAAAATAAATAAATTTAAAAAATATTTCTTCTCTTCCAAGAACTAATTTAATAATAATAAAAGAAAGATTTAACTATTTTTAATAAATATTTAATTAATAAACTACTAAAAAAATTTAACTAAATAATATTGAAAGAAATACCAAATTAAGCAACTAAAAGTAGAATTTTAAACTATTAAATTAAAATAATAATTTAAACGTAATTAGCATTGAGTTAAACCATTTAAAATAAAAAATAAAAAAAAATTATTATAAAAATATTAATAAAATTAAAATATTATTAAGTTATAAAATTTATTAGAGCATTTAATGAAATGGAATTATATTTAAATAATATAATGAATTAGAAAAAGTTAAAAATAAATAATAATTAAATGAAATTATAAAAAATATTAAAAAAAAAATAATAAAATAAAAAATGTAATGAAAATATTAAATAAATTAAACTATTAAAAAGAAATCTTGTTGCACAGTGTTTGATTTTAACAGAAAATATATCAGGGCTCATAAGAACTGTCAACATCGATAACTATGGTTTGACAGTTGAAAATGTTCAGCATGAATCGTTTAATGCCAGAATAATGTTGCCAGAGCCACCAAGTTGTGGAAATTTATATTGAAAAGAAGAAATCTATTCGCAAAGTTTATAGAGAACCATGGTCATTATATGGTCAACATAATCGACCTAGTTGCAGCTTTTGTTCGTTTTTACACTAATATTTCTCTTTTCGATTCAAAATCATAATGTTAGGTTAAATTAACAGCCACCTCAATGAGCATAGCTCCTTGGGTCCTATAAATCCCCGTTTTAAAATGAGCTATCTTTAGGAGATGACAACTTGATGGCTTTTGGCTATCGTGAAGGAAAAGTTTCATCTGAATGTTTATGCATACGTTTAAATTTCTGCTACAAAAATTTTATTATTATTCAAGCAGACAAATCCAAAATCACACACCCAGTTTTCATAAAAATGCAAGGGTTTGTGACTTTGCTAATACCACATTCAGAGTTGAATACAGAATGTAGTTGTTTTTCGAATTCACCACATTCAGGTAGAGTTGTATTTTATAGATAAGACCACAAATTAACCCTTAAAAGGTGGAAAGGGATAAATATTCTTTAAATGATCCACTCGATACGAAATATGATGTTATAAATAGACTTTAACTTGACAAATTGATAGGCCTCAAATTAAATAAACTTTCGAAAGAACGAAAATGAAAATAAAATATCAATTCTATAAGTTTTGAATAAAATTTTCAAGTATTATTCTATCCTGTACAATATTTTTGAATAAAGCCCATTAGAGACCTTCAGATTCTAATTTACTCCACTAATCTTCGCCAAACTGTTTTTTTTTTTTTTTTTTTTTTTTTTTTGTTCCCTATGGATTGTTCGACTGAAAAGAAAAGTAAACAATATCTGTGTTGTGCTTTCTTAGGCCTTTATTGGTCAAAACAATTTCTTCATCCAATTCCTATGTCTATTGGTATTGTGTTGTTACAACCCTGTAGCGGATATTTGTTGCTTTTACGCAATGGCCTAAAGTTTAAACTTAGGTTTAGGTTAGAGGACGTGTACTTGTCAAATGAGATATGTACAATATTTGGAGGTCAAGTTGACCCATTGTACAAAACGTCCTTAAGATGAGAGAATTAATGGAGGGGATAGGAAAAAGGGCTAGGCAGTTACAGAGGTGTTCGATAATCTCCAAATCCTCCTCATTACAACATACCCTGCAATAGTCCGGCTGGGATCTGTTCCAGATCCTTGTCAGCGACCTAATCTCACAGTGCCCTGTAATAAACCCAATAACTAACCTTAAACTGGCCTTATCCAAGCCCAGCAGCCAACCTGTTCTCACACTGTCTATAGCAGCCCATAGATACCTAGAAACATATCAACCCAATCCATTCCCCCAACGCCTCTGCTCTTCCCCCTTGACCCATCCATTGATGAGACCGTAGAGGTGGCAGATTGTGGGATCAGGACCAACTATTAACTTGCCCTCAGAAAGCGAACCTAACTTAGAGAAAGCATCCGCCGTCTCATTACTGAGTAAAGTTTAAACTTAAATATTTCGGTTTCAAGATCTACAGTGTCATGGAGAGTGAGTTCTCAATCTACAAAGTTTTACTTTTGTGTAGCAGAACATATCGATATTACGTTGAGGGTTGTATATGCGGATCTTTAGGACAGGCAAGGAATCTTATATATTCCGACATGCTTATTTAACATGCTTTAAAGTCCATAATCTCCATATGTTGGCAATAAGATTTGAATCTTAAATACGTTTTAAAGTCAAAAAAAAAAATTTAATAAATTAACGAAATAAAAATTTCGCAAAAACGTATTTAATTTTACAATTTCCTTCCAATTTGCATTTCAGAAAAAATAAAATTTGAAATGATAAGGAAACTCTAAAGTCCAATTAATTCTATTATGCCCACCTTAGGGTTAATGATACTTAATATTCTATAAGTAATTTATTTAAGTACTAGAACAACCTGTGATCTTTAATAGTTATAAGTTTTTAAAACCAAATACATATTGCATTAAAAAAATGCTTTCAAATTTAAACGATGATTGTTTATTGCAAATATTCCAAATGTTGCCTTTAAGAGATCAATTAAATCTTACGGATGTCTGTGAACGTTTTCACTATCTGATCGTAAACTATATCTGGTCGAAAAGATATCGTGATATTCATACACAAATGAAGTGTTTCCAACCGCTCAGCCTGCAGCAGTATAAAAAATTCTTCCAGTATAATAAGGAAAATATTCAGAAACTACAAATCGAAGATGTTAATAATTTTGTTTATGTCTACAATACAAATCGTTCAACAAATCGTCCAGACTATACGTACTATTTTTCACTGAAAATGGAAAATCTTAAAGAATTTTGCTGCTATGACGCTAGAGTACATGATGGTTATATGCAATTGCTAAGTAAGAATTGCCCCCAGTTGGAAGTAATACATTTAAGAACTAATTTAGTTACATTCCAGCATATAAATGAGTTTAAATGTTTAAAGGAACTTAGGAAATGAGTTAAAGGAATATAATAGAATTTTACTGGTATGCGTACCAGTGAAATAAAGGCTGTGTAAATGGATTTTTCCATTGCAATTAGCAGATAAAATATATTTATTTTGTAAATAAATGTAAAATTCTATAAAATTTTATTATTAAATTGTACATAACGTTGGTTTAATATAGAAAACGTATACTGATTTGCTGCATTTTTCCAAATATAACTCCAATTACATTCCTCTCCAGGTAAAGCAATATATTTGCTGTATAAATAAAGTTTGTATAGCCACCGTCATGTACGCTTTCTCTATTAATCCATCGTTATTATGGTAGTTTTTAAAGCAAAACAGTGTAGTATTGTATATAAAATTTTCATATTCTAGAACATCGATCTAGGATCAGCTAATTAAAAAAAATACTAGGTATTTTACAGATAGAAAACAAGGCTGGCTTAGCTGCTTATAAATAACAACTAACAATTTTGTTTTATTTTCATTCATTATACCGTCCTCTGAAGATTTACAAGAACATACTTAATAGACTCAGAAAGATTAGGAATGTTTACGGCATGCCTCAAACTTCCAAAGAAATTAAGATAGCAACGTTGTCAAGCAATGTTTTCGCAGAGTATTAGCAATCATTTGGCATGAACATATTAGTAATAAGACAATTTGGATTGAAGAACGAAATCCTCACCTAAAAATTCACACTGGATGCAATAAACATTAAAGTAATCACTCGAGGATATTAAAGATACGTGTTAGAAGAACCGAAAACAATGCTTCCTTTGGCAAACTTGAAGATTTACACTAGCAACGTATCACCCATACCGATACTATGACTCGCAGAAGTTGGGAATATGATACTGAAGTATCGGATTTCGAAATTTTATTATTTTATTATTTTTTTATCTAAGCAATAAAAGTATGTGTTAAGCTGTTCGATGTATATCGGTCTCCGGGAGATATCTAGGATAATACTTTTCTAAAAATCAATGTACGAAACTATTGCTGCCACAATTGTCATCAAAGGAACGAAGTATCTAATGTATTATCTGGCTTTGGTTGCAGTAAAGATAGATATAATTGAAGATAGCCTTGCAGTTTACCCTTTCAACATCCAAAGGCATATACAATTATATTCGGCCAATGCAGGCATTAGTTAGAAGTCGGTTAAGGCTAGTTGAGAGTCGGATTTATAAATACAAAGTTTCAAATTAGCATCTATATCCTTATTTTAACTTATAACAAAAAAGGACCCGCATATAAATCACAATAGAAAGTTATCGACCAATTTACGCTAAAGTAAAAGTACTTTGAAAACGTATATTAAGCTGAATAGTTTTTAATAAGCAGATGTTAACATTCCCATCAATAAAATTAACCTAACATACTACGGATATGTATCACATGTAAGGAAAATACAGAGCAGTAGCCAAATAAACTTCCAAATCCGTTTTATTAACATTCATAAAATGTTGTAGAATATCCCCATTTAAGAATTTCTAACGACCTACCTCACTGCTTATTTAAATAAATTATAGTTTCAATTTCTGGTAAAATAAAACAATGAAAAAAATTTTAAATACTTTCTTTAAAGCAAAGTAATATAGCTATTGCTTTAGTAGCCTCCTCTCTTAAATCAATACAATGCAATTGAATATAGTGAAAATTATAACAAAATAATTAAAAATTCAGAAGGTATTTAAAAATTTAAAACGTTTATAAAACTAGGTATTAAATGTTGAAATGTTATTATGTTTGCCATTTTTATATTGTAATAAAAAATTTAAAACAGTTTTAAACTTAAAGGCGTTTAAGAAAGACAACGGCGCTTAAAAGTCTTAAAGAAATAATATTAAAACGTACCATAACAAAAGGATAATTTATATTGTGCAATAAACATAATTAAGTTACAAAAATATCTAAATAAATATGGGTTGTTCAGAAAAAAACTTTCCGAAATTGCAAAGTTAAGAATATTTAACGTTCAACGTGGTAGCTAACTGTACCAGTAAGGATTCAAAATGTTTCACTTTCATTTAAAATATTGCAAAATCAAATTCAATACGTGGAATTTGTATTCCATTTCGTACACCTAAGGAAAAACTTTTAGGAAAATTGTGATGGTATTAAAAGATTGGAATATTAACAACTTAGAAATTGTTATCGATAAACTTAGTAAATACGTTAGAAAGATCCTTTTTTCTCGCCTGTAGCTAATAAGATTTTTCTGATTTAATTTATTTTACAAGCAGTACAATTGTTTTTGTACCGAAATATGATAGATTTTTTATTTTAATTTAAAAAAAATTAGAAATAGAAAGAAGATTCAGTTCGAAAATCGTTATCAAACTTCGAAATTAAAACAAAAAACTTACAAAGGAAGCGGAAAAATTGTAAAATGAAGTCAAAATTCTGAGCAAACAATAATTAGAAGTAGAGAAATCATCTACCATGTACCACGATATCTTAAAAATTTGAAAATAAATGCCGTAAATTAGTGTCCCAATTGATGAAACGTACTGAAAACTGTTCCAAGATTACCGTGAGGTCAAGAAAAATAATGAATATTTTGTATAACAATGATTTTAAATGTAGAGCAGCTTGTAAAAAGCCTTTAATTCAGAAAAAACTTCGTTTACTTCCGTCTTGTAACCACCGAAGCTTTCTTCAAATATGTTTTATTGATTATTTACTGATGGCAGCTCAACATATTCGATGAGCCATGTTATGGAGAAAAGGAAATATGTACAGAACTTTACACAAAAAATGTTAGGATAGGTCGGCAAGTTGGACTGCTACCCATATTAGATTATCACTACCCTTATTTGGACAAAGCTTTATTTGAAGTCGTTTAGAGAATGTTATCGACCTTAAACACTTTGGGAGAAGTACTTTAATATTGTTTTACAAAATGTTGACTATTTGGAGGCATTTATAAGTGTCCGGCATTTTTTGTGTAATATTTCGAAATAGAGCATATGCGTAGTAAGTTTAGGCCTTAAATCTAAAATCTTCATAAATCAAAAAGCATTCCACTTACCAACATCATCTCCGGCAGTGGTAGATCACTTTTTAACAAAAATTAAAGTTACAACTTATTTCCGGCCGACGCTTGCCGCCTTGCTAAAAGAAAATGGCGGTTACTTTACTTTCAATTCACCTTGAGTTTGTAAAAGAAATTTACCTAAAAATATTGAACTTTGATAAATAAAAACAACAAATTTATTTAACTATTATACTTACGATAAAAAAAAACAACATTTTAATGCAATAATTAATAAAACTTTTAAATATTTTTAGTTATTTTCACTTACACTACTTATTAACGTACGTTTTAACTAATCGCGTCCACTTCACTTACTAACTTCCACACAAAGTTGCATTTGTTGACGTTACCAAAAAACACAGAGATGTTATATAGAAGTTTGAGTAGAAAAAGAACAAGCATTACTTTAATAAACAGCAAACAACAACAACGACATCAATGAATGTCGGTATGAGAGAAGAAACAAAAACTTAAAAAAAAAACAACAACATAAAACGAGTAGAAACAGTAAATGTTAAGAAATCAACTACAAAAAAAAGGCTGCTGCGAAATAAAAGAGGTTTGTTTTGTGGAAAAGTGCTCAGTCGGTGTTTTAAATTTTCACAGAAAATAGCTCAAAATCTTGAAACAGCTTTTTCACTTTTCATATCTGCAAATAAAAACAATAAAGGATTTATTTAAATCCAGAAAAATATATTAAAACAAAATCTTAAGCAAACGTAAACTTTAACATACGCGGCGCGTGAGAACTGACAGCTGCTAAAGTGACATTTGTGTGTGAATTTTATTTAAACCGTGTGGTTGTTATTGTTGTGCCCGTTCTTGTTCTTGTAATTTGGAAAGCCTTAGCAAAGGGAATATGTGAAATTGTTGGTGTTGTTGTTGTTATTTTATAATTTCCTCTTGTTTTTAAAAACATTTTTACGTGCTTCTTTTTTGTTATTATTGTGGGAATCAAACGATAGCGCGTACAAAAGAGAGAACGAGCGAGAGAGTGTGAAACAAAAGTAAAGATAAAAGGATAAAAACAGAAAAACACAAAAATTTTGTTTATTTTTTAAAAATTTATCAATAAATCAAAGTATTGTTTAACGCGAACAATATTAACAAGTGCCAATAGAAAATAAATGCCAATTTTTAATACACGCTCCTTAAAAAAAGAGACAAGCGAAGATAAAAACATAAAATATTTACATAAAAAAGTATCTCAAAAAAATGAATTTATTATTGCAGCAACAACAAATTGTGTTGTTGTTGTTAATGTCATTGCTGTTGACCACCTTATTTTTGGGCAAAAATGTTTAATTGTTAACTAAATGCAGTGTTTCAAGCAGCAACAATTTTTAAACGATCCTCAGGATTCTTCTATAAATCTGACACAAAATTATTTGATTTTTGAAAACTCCAACATTCCAAATTGTTCGGCTATCAACTCTTCAGCATCAACTGCAAACGTAACTGCCTATCCACTCCTACAGCCACAGGAACAACATTCGCCGGTCCAACAACATCATCATCAATCAAACACCAACAATAACAATAACTGTGATAATTATACACAATTAACGTCACCCAATCATCAAACTTCGTGCCCGTCACCTGCATTAGCAACTTCATCGTCACCGTTTAGTGCAACGCTCAATCAAATGCCACATTTCGGTTTAGGCTCTGGTCCTGGCATGGCTAATAATGCTTATGCTCAAACGCCGCCCAGTCCGCCATTACATCATGCTGGCGGTGGAGGTGGTGGTGGTGCTGGCGGTAATGGTGGTTTAATGCCTCCCAGTCCTCCGCATTTACAGCAGGCTCATAATCAACACCAACAACAACAGCAGCAGCAACATCATGCTCATTTGGCAATGATGCCACGAGGTCTTACCGGTGGCAATCCGGGTGGTGGAGGCGGTGGTGGTTCCATAATGTCAACGGGTCTTAATACGTCGGTTAGTTCCTTATCATCTGCCACTTCATATCGCTCACATATTGAGGAGAAAAAATTAACCCGCGAGGCTATGGAACGTTATATGAGAGAACGTAATGACATGGTTATTGTTATACTGCATGCTAAGGTAAGCGAAATTCATTTATTCCTTAGATATTTTTAGAATAAAAATTCAGGATGCATAGAAAAATATAATCATTAAATTTTATTCAAGGTTGAGGCAAGAAGAGACTTTAGGTCTTTGTGAGGTTCATTAGCTGGCAATTAGTGTCGTAAACGCGAAACTTTTAGTGATGTTGGCAACAGATGAATCAAGCGTAAGGCCGAATGGTTATTGGTACAATGAAAAAGACGTTTTGGATTCGTGCGCCTATAGGCCACTATAGTATGGTTGTTGAAGGGTCAAAAGGCATGCCATCAAAAATTTCATAGAAAGCAGCACATTATTTGGCTTTACAGAAGGATGTTATTAGCACATTTTTGTAGACCTTTTAAACGCCTTTTTAAACTGCGTATTGGTTAAAAAGACGGTTCAAACTGGCGAAACATCGTTTATAATAAATGTCCAATCTTATATGGGGTATTTAAATATTCCTTTACTTTTGAGAAATTTGGAGAAGTAAAGTTACGTTTTCTTTTGTCGTTTAAGGTGGCACTTTTAGATGTTTTGTCGAAAATTGAAGTCGTACTTTAGTTAAACATTTAATGATTTGTTAAATTAATCGTTCAGATTTGCCGTTCTATTCATTAACTTAAGGCTTAAAATGCTTTTAAAATTTGAATAACATTAAAGTCGTTTAATGAAAGAATTTAGTTTTACTTTTCCACTTCTAATTGGCACAAAAGTCTGTAAAAAAATATAATTTTATACACTTACTTCAAAGATAAAAATGCAATAATTTCCATTACATTACTGTACTCAGTTTTGGAGTAATTTATACCATTTATCTTCGACTGGAAGAAATTTGATAGAATCTGGATATACAAGTAACTCTGAATGTATTTTTAAAACTTCTGAAAATTTTTTGTCACTTTTTGTTTAATTTAACTTTTCAAAACTGAATATAAAACCGCTACCACGTAAAATATTTGCTTTTTTGGATGAAAGATCAAGGTTATAACAATATATCATTCATATATTTACATTTTAAATACAACTATCATCATTTCCTGTGCTCTATTTAAAAAATCTGAAGAGAGTTGTTGTATAAAAACTATGCTAAAAGTGTTCAGTTGACTGAACGGATGTTCAAATTAAATTTAAAAAATCAATAGTTTTAATTAAGCACTGCCTTTTTTAAATTCATTTCGTAAATGTTTCTTTTAAATATTCGATAAACTTCATCATTTCAAAGCGTGTTATAAACCATTTTTGAATTTATTATAAGTAGTTATTTTAATAAAATTTTTAATTTCTAACTTAAGCTTTACATAATGTAGTATTGACATTTTGAAAATGTATAAGGGATCATTGGCTTAAAATAAGTTTTTAGTTTATGGTATTAGGTCGATCACCACTTTCTGTTCCAATATATTATAGTTGTAAACATAGGAATATACATACTTCTCCAGGGTAAAATCTACATCCGATTTAATATTCATCATTAACGTCTCCTTCTTCTGCATTAGAGAAAGAATGTGATAGAATTAGATAGGATACTATATAGTTGTCCTTTCAATTTTCTTGTAGGCCTGTAAATCTTCTGGAGTTGATATTAATTTCGCTGCCTACTTTAGGGTACTCGTATTGTAAGTGTCGCAGTTCTGCATCATCCTACTATTTCTATGTAGTTTTTATCCTATTTAGAGTTTTCCCGGGGCTTGTATTTAGAATTGTTTCGATTTTACTTTTACCCTTGCGGCTTGCATTTTCTTTCTCTTGGGATTGTATCAGCAGTGTCTAAGGCATGAGTTTCTAAAATTGTTTCCCCATTTAAAAAAACCCTTTGCTTTTAACCCATTGGCATAATAAACGTATCTGTTACCATACTAGAATTCATTTGTGCCTTAACTATGATACTAGAATAGTGCACGGCAAATCTGAACGATAAATTTAACAAGTAATTATTATCGTTAAGCTAAAAATCTTTATCTAAAGTAAGACTTCAATTTGCGACAAAACATCTAAAGGTGCCACCTTAAACGACAAAATAAAATGTAAATTTACTTCACCATATTTCTCAAAAGTGAAGGAATATTTAAATGCCCCATATAAAATTGAACATTTATTATAAACTATGTTCCTTCAGTTTGAAACTTCTTTTTAACCAATAAGAAGTGGAAAAAGACGTTTAAAAAGTCTACAAAAATGTGCTAATAAGATCCTCCTGCAAGGCGACATAATGTGCTGGTTTCTATGAAATTTTTGATGGCATGCCTTTTGACCCTTCAACAACCATACCATAGTGGCCAATAGGTGCACGAATCCAAAACGTCTTTTTCATTGTACCAATACTGGCTTACGCTTGATTCATTTGTTGCCAAAATCACTAAAAGTTTCACGATTACGACACTAATTGCCAGCTAATGAACCTCACAAAGACCTAAAGTCTCTTCTTGCCTCAACCTTAAATAAAATTTAATGATTATATTTTTCATGCATTCTGAAACCTGCTCACCATCTCCAATTTATAGTCTAATGTAAGGATCTGAACGATCAGGGATTCCATTTCCATTCAATGTTTCTGAGGAGATTGTTATCATTTTCAACAATCCGAATCAAGACAGAACAGAAACAGAAATTCATTAGATCGAAGAATGTTTACAGTATCGTTCAATCCAAAGGTTGTTCATTGGCTAAAATGTTACCGAGTGTATGGTATAATTCTTTGGATATGTTTAGACAGCAGGTTATCTGAAGGAATAACTAGGCACCAGATTATTTGTTTTGAACATTGACCACGCAATTGTTTGAATGTAAGGGTCGCTAAGAGTTCATTGAATCTCTAATGAGTTTTAGGTTAAAGTTAGAGGACGTGTGCTTGTCAATTGAGGCCAGTACAGTACCCGGAGGTCGAATTGACTCATTATACGGAACGTCCTTAAAAAAAGGATAATAGAGGGGATAGGAAAAAAGAGAGGAAGTAGGAAAGGGAAAATGGGAAGCGGCGGGATTTCACAGACTAAACAAAACAAAAAAGGGAGAGCGCGACTACACTGATGAAGACCTAGCACCTCTCAACCAGCTCAAACTACTAAGGAATCTGTGCAGAGCCTTGATGTCGGCTCTTGACACAGAATTCAAATCCTCAAAGAAGTCCCTGCCAAAGGTCCTCAACCTCAACTTACTAGGGGCTGGGCAGTTACAGAGGAGGTGCTCGACAGTCTCCAAACTCCTCCTCATCGCAACATACCCTGCAATATTCCGGCTGGGATCTGTTCCAGATCCCCGTCAGTGTCAGTCTGATGAGTTAGTACCCTCGATGTTGTAGAAATTCCGCCGTTAAACAAATTAGGTGGTAACAACCTGTAGCATTTGTACTTTTGCATTCTATTAATTTCCTTTTGCAACACCACATGAATTGTGTAAATAAAATTCATAAAATTTTCTTACACAAACCAACGATTTATTCCATCAATTGAAAAAGTTGCCGTGAGAAATTTACCGTGTGCATTATAATGCAAACCTTACCGCAAATAGTTCGTTCTTCTTGTAAAATATTATTTTCTTTAATTTATTTTTAATAGAAAAATATGTAAATTATGCTCTAGTTATGAAAATATGGTCGGTCATATTTATACAAATTCTTTGAATTTAGTTTAAAACTCATTTATTTGTCTCCTAAAGCCGTCGTCATAAATTATGCAAAGCTTTAAGAAAACTTTTGTTGCAGCCACCATAGATAGGCAAAAGCCGCAACAAAAAAATAAATAGAAAAATAAAGACGGAATCGAAAATCAAAGAAAAGTTGGGCATTGTGGTCAAAAGTTAAATTTTATTTAGCTTAAGTCAAAATAGACCAATACACACGGGCAACGTCATCGACTAGGGGGCAACTGTTGTCGATAATGTGTTATTTTTATTGCTATATATTAAGGTTTGCTGTAGTGTTGATTGTGTTAGGTCTCACATCCTTCACACCTGAATGCCTTTTGCATTAAACAAATTATCATCAGACAACATCATCAGCGTCGTTAACTACAATAACAACCGACAGCGATGGCGATGGCGGAGACGACAACGACAGTGACGGCAGTTATCGACGGCAAGTGCGCTTTAAATTTAATTAAAGTTGTAATACAATTAAATTCCTAATCATAATTCTGATGGTTGAATACTGTTTTTTTTGTTTCTAATTTATTGTTGCAATTATTTTCGCTTTGCAACTGTTGTTAGCCAAGTTGGAGAATGAAATAAAACAAAAAAACATTTCTGTGGTTAGATTTTTAGATGTATTCGATGTGATTTGATTTATTTAATTCTTAACGTTGTTTTGCATTATTTTTATTGTTTTGTTTTTGTTTTTTTCATTATAATTTTAAGGAAAAAAACAATTAAAAAGTTTTTTTTTTCATTTAACAACCCAACCAACTTTGGTGGTTAACTACAGCGCATGCTTAAAAGGTTTTTAATCAGGTGCCTTTTCTTTTGTTGTCAAGCTGTTGTAGTTCTTTTTTTTAGTGTTTTAAGGGCCTTACATTTCGGTTACACTTCAAAGCACAGCGTGAGAGCTTTACTTACAAGGTGTTGACCATTCAATGTTTGTCTTCAGACTTATAAAACCACAAAGAATTTTTAACTTTATTTTAAAATAAAAAAACAAAAAAATCTTATTTAAATCAAAAAATAATTGAAATATTCTATTTCCATATTTCTAAATAATTTAATTTGAATTTTGTCTTTTACCCACCAGGTGGCACAAAAATCCTATGGCAATGAAAAACGTTTCTTCTGTCCACCGCCTTGCATTTATCTGTTCGGCAGCGGTTGGCGTCGCCGCTACGAAGAAATGCTACAGAAGGGTGAAGGCGAACAGGGTGCCCAATTGTGTGCCTTTATTGGTATTGGCAGTGCCGATCAGGATATGCAACAGTTAGACTTAAATGGCAAACAATATTGTGCTGCCAAAACTCTTTTCATTTCGGATTCCGATAAGCGAAAACACTTTATGCTGTCGGTGAAAATGTTCTACGGCAATGGTCATGATATTGGTGTTTTCAATTCGAAACGCATAAAGGTCATCTCGAAACCCTCGAAGAAGAAACAGTCCTTGAAAAATGCCGATCTCTGTATAGCCAGTGGCACTAATGTTGCTCTATTTAATCGTTTGCGTTCACAAACTGTATCTACCCGTTACCTGCATGTAGAGAATGGTCATTTTCATGCCTCGTCCACACAATGGGGTGCCTTCACCATACACCTGCTCGATGATAATGAATCGGAATCGGAAGAGTTCCAGGTACGCGATGGCTATATCCATTACGGTGCCACCGTTAAGCTAGTGTGTTCTGTAACGGGTATGGCTTTGCCTCGTTTAATTATACGTAAAGTTGATAAACAAATGGCTTTACTGGAAGCCGATGATCCCGTCTCTCAGTTACACAAGTGTGCATTCTATATGAAGGATACGGATCGTATGTATTTGTGTTTATCTCAAGAGAAAATCATACAATTTCAAGCAACACCCTGTCCGAAAGAACCAAATAAGGAAATGATTAATGATGGCGCCTGTTGGACAATTATATCGACGGATAAAGCGGAATATCAGTTCTATGAAGGCATGGGACCAGTATCGTGAGTATTAATAATTATGAATTGAATCTTAAAATAATTTATTGGACTTTTTTTAATAAGCTTAAAAACTACTTAATCGGTATGGGTATTCATTTTTTAAATCAAATATAGGATTTATTACGGATATTAGTCTATTTAAGAATGGGTTTTGTTTAAAATTTTCAGTGATACTTTTAAAAAGAAGGTCGTAGATACAATTATGTACAATGATTAGGTGTATATACTACATTATAAGGTGTATTAAAAAGAAATATATGTATTCTTTTATCACCCCACTGTTGTACAAGCGCAAATGGATCTCTGTAGATTCGATGTACATGTAGCCGCAAGGGATGTCTAGAGTGTACTCTGCTATCAGGAATAGCACTGTCTGAGTGTGTTCACAAATAGGTTCAAAACGTACCAGTCCGGGTATCTATCTGAAGACAATAAGAAGAACAGAAAATCTTTTAACCGATCTAACCTTGAACGCAATTACTGAAGATTATTTATGTCGTTGTGAATAGTTTCGCAGCGCTAAATACTTTTTCGTCTAGATCTTAATAGCATATTTTATAGACATCTACTCTCGGTATCTAGAGGTACAGTTATAAGTTGAGGTCTTTATTGATAATGGTAGACGACATTTAAAAGAAAATGCAAAAGTAAATTGCATCGACTGTGCTACTGTCGGGCTTCAAGTACACCGTGTCTTGAAGTATGTCTTAGAAAATTTCAGAATAAGTGCTTCTAGTGCTTTAGAACTGATTTTGCTAGGTGAGAGAACTTTTTAATCAACAGCTACCCATTTAACCCTTATAGTCTATCTATGTCCTGGTGTTTTAAAAGCCAATAGGAGTAATTTTTTATTCTATAATTACGTTTTGAAAGACAATTATTAAAAATGTTAAAAATGTTGACAAATTATTTCAATTCTTCGAGTTGTAGGACAAAATGATACGTATTTAGCTTAATAAATACGTCCTTTTAATGCCAATTTTATAAAAAGATAATGAATTTTACTACTCCTTAGGTGTTCATAGATTAGATTACATTCAACAGAAGAATCTAAAAAATAAGACTACTTACAGACAGTAAAGCAAACAGCAGTCATGTTCGAATCACTTAGAAGTTGTTTTAGTTATGGAACTTGAAGAACGAAAACTTTAATTGAAAACATACGAAAGTAGTAATTTTCTTTTACATTTCAATTACAGTTCCCCCGTTACCCCTGTACCAATAGTTAATTCCTTGAATCTCAATGGTGGCGGCGATGTTGCCATGCTAGAATTAAGTGGCGATAATTTTACACCCCATTTACAAGTGTGGTTTGGCGATGTTGAAGCGGAAACAATGTATCGTTGCACTGAAACCCTGCTATGCGTTGTGCCAGAAATTTCACAGTTTCGTGGTGAATGGTTGTGGGTAAGTAAAGCTTTTGAAAGTCATTCATATTTAAAATAAAAATAAAAAAATATGGGAGATCAATATTACTGTCATCTGTAAAAGACTAGATAGGATTGGTAGTTCTTAGTTCATAGATTGTGTTCTTTTTTGTCATGGCAGTTAACATGTTATATGGAAGAAGATCCTTAAGAAAAATCAGGAATAGAGTTGGCGATACCATAGAACTTTGTTGTGCCTCTGAATTTAATATGAATTCATATGAATTCGTTTTTTGTTTTGCAATATTCCTATTGCTTAAAGCAGTTGACAAAAACGCTTTTATTTTGCGGAAGTTTAGTTTAAGAACATTAAGTTTCTTAAGTACATTTTATAGAAAAGGAAAAAATGTGTGTGTTAACATGACAGTGTATTTAAAAAATTATTGCTAATAGCCATTGAAAAATTAGTGTTTAGATGTGTGCTTTTATTGCTTTTTTTCATTCCATTTTTTTTTAGGTACGTCAACCCACCCAAGTGCCTATATCTTTAGTACGCAACGATGGTATTATTTATGCTACCGGCCTAACGTTTACCTATACACCCGAACCGGGTCCAAGACCACATTGTACACAAGCGGAAGATGTAATGCGTACAAGACTTAATAACAATAATATAACGACCTTAAGTAATAATAATAGCAACAATAATGTTGGCTCACCAGGTGAAGCAACGCAGCAAAGTTTAAGTCATGTGCATCAGCAACAGCAGCAACAACAACAACAGCAAACTTTACCCTCAATGTCAGAAGTGCAATGGAATACTCATGGCGGTGGATTATCCTGAGTGCTGCCTACAATTTTCATTTGGTATTTGAAATTAATTTTGTAACCCAGGCAGCATTAGCAGCAGGCAAACCATTAATAAATATTTTATTTTTTATTATTTTTTTTATAGGTTTTATTTTTATTTTTTTTTTTTTATTTGATTTTTTTTATTTATTTTTTTTATTTTTTTTTAAATTTTTTTTTATTTTTTATTAGTCTTTTAAACCCTTAAAAAAATTCTTGTCATTTCCATTGATTAATATTTTTTAAATCATAATTTAAGATAATATTTTTTATATATTTAAACGAAAGAAAGATTATTTTTAGTATTATTTAAATATTTTTTTAGCACTTTACTTAGTTTTTATTTGCTAGCATTTTTTTTACAAACAAATCTCTTCTGAAAAATATTAATTAAAAAAAGAAACTTAACCTTAAACTATTTTTATATATTGTAAATAACATTTTAAATGTTTAATTAATTAATTAATTTAATATTTTCCGCCCTTTTCATACATATTTCCTTTCACATCCTAATTGTCATCATTGTCATTCCTCAAATTTTATATAAAATTTTTTATACACAAAAACAAACAAAAACTAAAAAGTAAAGAAAACAAATTAAAATTAAATAAAAACAATGAACAAAAGTATATTAAATAATATATTATTTAACTACCAAGTAGTAGTTTATTTTTACACATTTTAAAAAAATATTTATTATTGTCTTAACGGAAACCAATACGAAAAAATAAAAACAAATAAAACTTTATATGTTAAAAATAAAAATAAAATAGTTTTTAAGCTCTACAAAAAAGCTCTTTATTACTATTTAACAAAAACAAAAAAAAAAGATTTTTATTAAGCAGAAAAATCAACCACCCCCCCCCCTTCCCCCCACAACCTTAAAACAAAAGACAAAAATTAGTTTTTAATTTGTTTTAATTTTTAATGAAAAAAAAACATAATTTTTTTTAGCTTTTAAGACAAGACGTAAAATGAAATTCCACCCTCTATAAATATTTAAATTTATAAACAAAACCCACACAAAAGAATTAAATTAAATGAAATAAAACAAAAAGAATATTGTAAATTATTAAGTAAATAAAATTAAAAAACAAAGGAAAAAATTTTAATATTTTTAAAAAACAGAAAATAAAATTCAAAATGTGTTTCAATAAAAAAAAAAAAACGAAAAGTAAAATAAGAAGCTTAACAGACAATTTAAAGTAAACTTTATGATTCTATAAGGAGACTGCAAGGCATGTCTTTCTGTTTTAAAAACTATCATGGAAGAAAAATACTTTGGAGAGGATAAACAAGAGTTTCAATTCAAATTATGCAGTCGGGTAAGCCGTAGGTAGAATTTTGGATCTTAGTTCAGGGGTTAATGGTATGGATATATCTGCCTTGTGTGGTAGCAAGCCGTAGGTAGCATTTTGGGACTTAGTTCAGGGGTTAATGGTACCGGTATGTCTGCATGGTGTTGTTAGAAGCTTAGGAGACGACTAGACGGAAGAATTGGCAGGACATAATCCAAAGATGTGTCTCTTTGGGTATATTGGGGCTTATATGACTGCTGGTGACAGTGAAGGGACTGGGAGCAAAGAACTTTTTGAGCTTATTTGAGAAGGTTTTGCTATGTCAGGTGAGTTCAGGCCATTACAGGATTCTAAGAGTTGCCGACTTTGGCTTACAGGCAATGATGGAGACTGGCACTAAGGTGGAGATGTTTTTCAATGATGGCAGTAGAGTGTTCTATAGCTTCCCTAATAGGCGCAATGTATTCCATACTAAGTTATTTGCCATCACCAAGACAAGATGGTTAGGGTATAGATTACGAAGTGGGATACGATGCCGTGAAGGCACTTACTGGGCACTATGTTATCCCGATGAAATGATGGAAGACGGTTAGAGCTCCCCCTAGAACACATCTTCCTTCTGACTGATCATGTTATAAAACAATGAGTGGACTTTTCATGGTGGAGTTGAGTAGATTGCAGAACCTCCAGGCCCATGTTAACCCGTTCTAGAACAGAAAATGTCCTAAAAGTCGGAAAGAGGCAGGATGTTAATCGTGATCTTTTGGCGGAACATTTAGTGTTGAGACCTAGTACTAAAGCACATTATCTGTGGTAATGTGGGGAAACCTGAGCCTATTCAACATAGATTCGAAGACTCAGAGTTCTTGGTCAGGGTTTTTTAAATGACCTTGTTTAGGTAACCTCTGCTGGGATTTCTTAAAATGGGGGGTTTCATCTTTGGTATTGTGTGATTGTTAACCATGTGGTAAGACAATCAACAGATTAACTGGGCCTCTTAACAATGCTTCCAGAGATTTTCTTGTACAGAAGACAATCAATTGTCTTTATTGATATCAGATCCAGCAAAACAAAGCTGTATTGCACGTTATCTCTTACTAACAATCATATTAAGCCTCCGAGTAAATCAATCGCAGTTCAAAAGAGGCAACACGAACGCTTATAATTGCTCTCTTTGTCCTTCTGATATCCTCCACGAGTTGTGGTCCAAAAATAATCTCAAATAAGAAAAGTTGAATCCTATTAGGGATCGGCAAATTAAATGTAATTATCTTGTATCGTCTGTTGGAAAACTTCAATTCTATTTTCCGATCGGTAACTTTGTAAGTAGTATGACAGGTAGTGTGTCGGCTTAATAAATGAAAACTTGTGGGTTTAAACCTAAGCTCAGACATCTCGAAGAAAAGTCCTTCTCTCAGCAGTCTTCTTGAAAAAGTTCTGACAGTAAATAAGAAGTGCCATGAAAAGTTTCTCAAAACTGTCGTTCGTAATCGAAGTTAAACCGTTAAACACCCACAAAATGGGTGACGTCAGAAGCTAGGTGTTAATTCTGACTGAAGGGTTGTAATAGCTACTAAACTACGAGTCAATAAATTTAAAAAATAGGTCTGCAATGTAAAAAATTTAAAATTATAAAATTTTGAGGCTTAAATTGCTTGAATTTCATTCAAGATTAATTAAAACATTTTCTAAAGAAGGAAAATATTAAATATTTCAATTAAATTTCAGACTAAAATTTCGAAAAGCTAAACTCAGTTCCCATGAAAATTTAGAAAGACAAACAAACAAACAAAAGCTAACAAATTATGATTTCTTTTCTTTTTCTTTTTTTTGTTTATTTAAATTTTTTTTTAACATGAAAGAGCTTAAAATACAAACAGCATAACACTTAAAGCCAGGCTTGAAAAAGGGAAAACACAAAGAAAGAGGAGAAAGAAAAAAGTTTTCTTTAAGATTTCTTTTAAGAAAATTCAACATTTTTTGCATAAAATTCCCACGCAGTTGTGATTTTTTTTTTCAAGCATAATTAAGCGTGTGAATATCAGAATTTTTTCATTGTAATTAACTTTTATTGCTGACTTACCACAAATCTGCCGTGCACTGCTATTGGCTAGAAAACTGAAACCGTTTTTGATAGTATAGAGTTCCACAAGGGGTTCTTCTTTATTTCTTTATAATAAATCTTATAAGAATCACTAGAAAATACGAAAAAAGGGTTACTTTCAGTCGTGTTTTTTTTTATTTTCTACTTGGCATGGCAGTACTCATTAGAATTTCTAATTATTACTTGAGGTAGCCTGGGAATTGTTGACTAAAAATTCCCACTAAAACCTTCTCTATATTTATGATCTTAAGTTGGTGGTGGTTGATTTTTTCGTTTTCTTGTCAGATATATTGTGTTCCTTCATACGTCTTAAAGACGAGTTGGCTGCACGCAAAGTTTGTTTTTTTTTTTTAACAAATGCTGGGAAATATTTTTCTTTCTACTTAAAACCAAGCATGCAAGTTCAAGTCTTACTTTATTTTTATCGTCATCATTGTCGAAATAATAGTAATTTTCTTATCAGATCTTAATGGAATTTTATATGTTCATATAGAAATATAGAAAAACAGGGGAAATTTCTCTAAAAAAAACCAAAAAAACAGAAAAAGAAAAACTTTTGTGGTGAATTTAGTTGTTAATGCTTGGCTTGTTTAAGTTTTCTTAAAGACTTGCAAGGGGAGAGGGTGTTTTAAGTAATGATTTGACAAAACAGAGCAGCGTGTTTGAACAGAAAATTTCTCACATTCTCTAAAAAAAAAGAGGGTGAAACCAAGTTTTAAATTGAATGTCTTTTAATTTAAATGTTTAACTAAAAAAAAAAGGAAAAAAAGGCAACAAATTGTTAAAAATTTAACATTTTTAAATTAAGGGCCTATTTACTAAATTGAAAGCATTTATTTAAACTTTCACAAATCGTTGTCATTGTTGTATGCTATATGGGTGCAGAAACATGCTGTCATTAAAGGCAGTATTCCAGCAGAAATGCTAGGGGCTGTTAAGACCGCACAGCTAGTTGGGAAACACATGCTGAGAGCTCAAGGGTAACAATTATGTGTATAATCAGGCAGCACTAAAGGCTGTAAAGGGACATACTTTTAGGGGCTGTAAAAGCCTGTTGAGCGACCTTATGTCCCATTGTCATTGTAACGTTACTGACAATGATATTGCAAATGAACGTCAAGATTGGCATCAACTTTAGAAAGATTGGAATAAACTTTGGAGGTAACAACAGCAAAGAGGCTGATAAAATCACCAACACTTCTCTGAAAGTATTAAGGAAAGGTTCGATTCACTCACCATTCGTGCATGAATATGCAAATTAAACTGCAGAGTCACAAGAGCCAAAGCTCAATTCAATCCTACAAGTACAAAACTAATCTTAAGCATAAATAGTAGCAGTTGAGGTATAATATAGGAGACTTAACTCGGTACAATCCCTTTAGTTACAGGCTTAACAAATGGAACAAGAATATCTCTGGTTTCCGTAAGTTATGTGAAGAGGCAGAAGAAACAATGCAACACGTTTGTCTTTGTCTGCATCTGCGTAGGCAGAAATAGCTACTTAGTCAATTTATTAAGGAACTGGTAAACCTTAAGAACTGTAAGCTTGCGGATTTAACACGGTTCGAGTACAGGATTGTCTGACTAGGGTGCTGACTAGGCTGCTATAGCATAGCACTTTCTTACAGAACATTATGTCATCTTGTGTGTGATAGATTTCTTTCTTTTCCTTTTTTCTTGTATTTTCTTTTTTCTTTTATTGATTTTTCCCAACAACATCAACATCTGATTTTTTTTTCTGCTCTATTTTAGTATTCTTCTTTACTGAAGGACTTTTTCAAAATCAACCAAAGGATCTAAGGATGAAATCATGCCAATGCTGATACAGTGGCACCGACTGCTGAATTGTTACATACCATATGTCCTATATTTTCATAAATTTGAATGCATAATTACACCATACACTCTAAAGAGTGTATTATGTATCGTATCAATAAAACCAAACTAACCTATGATCACCTCCATAATTAAGCTTGAACTTACAACATATCTCGAAGTGAAGGAAATTAAACATACTCGTATTTAATCGTCTTTTGATTCCTTTGCTTAGGACATGATAAACAAAGTTTGTTCCTTAAGTCCTTTGTTTTGAAAATCTTAGGAGATGATAAATAAATTTTATTGCTTAAGTCCTTATTTTAATTTCTCTCACATGGATTGATAATTGATATTTGTTGCTTAAATTTTTTGTTTCGAAAATCTTAGATGATAAATAAAGTTTGTTGCTTAAGTCTTTTGTTTCCTTTGCTTAGGACGTGATAAGGAAAGTTTGTTGCTTAAGTCTTTTGATTCATGTGCTTAAGAGATGATAAATAAAGTTTGTTGCTTAAGTCTTTTGTTTCCTTTGCTTAGGACGTGATAAAGAAAGTTTGTTGCTTAAGTCTTTTGATTCCTGTGCTTAAGAGATGATAAATAAAGTTTGTTGCTTAAGTCTTTATTTTCATTTCTCTCACAAGGATTGATAATTCTAGTTTGTTGCTTAAGTCTTTTGTTTCGAAAGTATTAGGAGATGTTTGCTTGGGATATGATAAATAAAGTTAGTGGCCTAAGTCTATTAATTCCTTTGATTAGGAGATGATAAACAAGGTTTGTTGCTTAAGTCTTTTGTTTCCTTTGCTTAGGACGTGATAAATAAAGTTTGTTGTTTAAGTCTCTTGATTCATGTGCTTAGGAGATGATAAATAAAGTTTGTTGCTTAAGTCTTTCGTTTCGAAAGTCTTAGGAGATGATAAAGAAAGTTTCTTGCTTAAGTCTTTTGATTCCTTTGCTTAGAAGATGATAAATAAAGTTTTCTGCTTAAGTCTTTTGATTCCTGTGCTTGGGAGATGATAAATAACGTTTGTTGTTTAAGTCTTTTAATTTCTTTCCTTAGGACGTGGTAAATAAAGTTTGTTGCTTAATGCTACGTTCGCACGAGCCTTCGAATTACTTCGCTCTCTGTTTTGAATTACTTATATGAATTATCATGTTCACACGGCAACTTTGTAATTCTCTTTGACCGTTCTTCTTCTCTTCTTCTTTTTATTGCTAAATTATTTGCTGTAAAATTGTGTTAATAATGGAAAACAAAGCTACAAATGCTTTTCAACAGGTTTTTTACACACATAGTGGATTCCTCCACTAATTTCGCGAATAATCTTCTTCTAAATAATACTTTTTTTAAAATGTTTTTTTGGATTCCATTATTGTTTATTGTTTACAATATTTATTTGTTTATATTTTTTGTGCTTTGACAGCTGGTATTGGCAAAAATACGATAAAATTTAGAGATTACATTGATTTTTAAGTAATTCACAGGGTAATAGAAATTGGATTACATACAATTTGGGTAATTCGCTCACAAAATTTTGTATGGCGAATTACGTAATTTAGCACATAATTGGATGTTGAATTACTAATGAGAGAGCGAATTACGATAAATTGTTGCCGTGCGAACATAGCATAAGGCTTTTCATTCCTGTGTGTTTGTTGCTTTTATTCTTAAGGAATGATAAATAAAGTTTATTGCTTAAGTCTTTTGCCTTTTGGTTTTACTTTCTTCCTATTTCCAAATAAAGTTTGTTGCTTAAGTCTTTGTTTTTAATTTTCTCACCAAAGGATTCATAATTAAAGTTTGTTGCTTAAGTCTTTTTCTCTATTTTACTATTTTGACCATAAAAATGAAAGGTTTGTTGCTTAAGTCTTTAGATTTCTTATGATAATTAGCATGTGTGGCATAAATTTAGGGAATTTTGAATAATTTTTTTTTTTTGTTCTTCATTTTTAAGTAAAAGATGATAGAAATTTAAACTAAATCTGTCTTAAATTTTAATTCTATTATTTTCATTAAAGTGTTGAAATACCTTCAAGTATTAAGTGCACACAGGCTATTGTATAGAAAAATGAATTTCCCAAGAAAATCTAGATTTCATTATAGTTTTTTAAAGCCATTGTTCTGTGTATATAAATTAAAACTTACTTTTGTAGAAACAATGAGGGGGAGCAGAGTAGAAGGGTTTTAAACTAAAATTAATTTACTAAAATGTTGATGTTGTTTTTTTAAGGCATAAATTAAGAAATTCTATTAAGGTGAAACAACAAAAACATTAGAGACTTGAAAAAATAGATTTTCGCAATAATAACAACACAAGCAACCAACTGTTCATGACACGAAAACTTTAAAAAAATTACAAGTTATCGCAACAAATAACAAAAACGACAAGATCCTATACCATGGGAAATAATTTTACAATCTATTGTAATTAGAAAAAAATACAACAACAAACAACAACAACAACAACGACAACAACATGTAAAATATAAAGTAACATTTTGAAGCAAAAATTATTTTCAAAAACCCATATCATCTGTAAAAAATCTTTAAAAAATCTTAAAAAAACCGTAAAAAAACAATAAAAATTCTCGACAATAATTAAGGAAATGTTTACAATAACAGCTACAACAACATTAACAAAATATTGATTTATTATATTTTCCTCAAATTATTTAAAAAAAAAAACATTTTATAAAACATTTAAAATTTCAATTCCAAATTTTCTCCCCGGAAGTTTGTTTTTTAATTTAAAAGTTTTGCAAACTGCTTTAAACGTTTCATATTATTTATTTATTTTATTTTCAAATAAAAGTTCATTGCTCTTCTTTGAAAAGTACGATTAAAATAAAAAAAAAAAATTATTGCAAAATCTTATTTTTTTAATGTTTAAATTTGTGGGAATTTGTTTTATTTTCCTTAAAAAAATTCATGGGAATTAAATGTGGCTTAAAACAACGTTTTCTTTTATTTCCCTTTATAACTCAAGGCGTTGGTAACACTAAACAAACTGTTAATATATCTACAGCCAATCAAAATTCAGTTTGTTTTCTCTTTCTCTTACTATCAACCAATAAGAGTGTTTAAAAAAGTTAATAACACTGTAACCACTTCTATTTATCTCAGGCAATGTTGTCAACTTTGAAATTTTAAAGCGTTAAAACGTTCAAAAAACTTATTTTAAGATGGAAGGCAAAATTTAACCTTTTTAACAAATAATAGCAGAGTGTAGGAATCGTATAACCAGATCATGTTAGTCTCCGCCAGTTTGCAAAGCATAGTGATATTATTGAAAACGAAAGGGTGATACACTTGCGTGATTGTGCTCCCAATCGATTTGTGATATAGTCATCGGACGTAATCAAATCCAATTTGCCATCTCTATGTATTTAATGGAAAATAGGGCCGAAAGATGGAGCAGAATCGCTAAAAACGATAGATCGAGATGCTACGTAGTTAGAAGCGTTTTGCTATCTATCAACGGAGGGAGAACTAGGTCGCTGTTGGAATTCAATAAACCCAACGGAAGACTAGTAACCAGTGGTGTTGTCGAGCCGGAACGCTCCGGAACATCGTTCCGGTACTTCCTTTTTGGACAGGAACGCGTTCCGGAACTAAAGATGATTTCTGATAACGAGAATTGGCTGACGTTTTGAAAAAAAAAAAAATTAAAAAGAATTGCTGATTTTTTTTTTCTAATTTTTGACGAATTTTTATATGTATTTTTATAAAAAAGGGGTGAACCGAACCCGAACCGGAACAAAAACCGGAATGAACCGGCTTGTTTTTCCGAACCGTGAACTGGAGTCCGGAACGTTTTTTTCTGCTGAACCGGAACAAGACCCGAACCAAAACAAATCGTTAAATTTGGGACATGAGACCGCACAGAGCGGCCGCCTACCCAGGATCGACCCTGTCTATATAATTATATATACGCGTTCCGGTAAAAAAAAAATTAGCACAACACCACTGCTAGTAACTATACTCCATATGGGACACTTGATGTCGATTTCAAATTTCTGCAACTGGTGAGGAGAAGTTAAGGACAACAAATGATTTTCTATATAACTGTCCGGATCTTTATACGACAAAATCGAACATTCTGGAAGAGGGTTTCTTTTGAGGGTTTAAAATCTTAGTTGTGAGCGGATATTCAGGATTTCCTAAGAGTTATGGACCTTAATCGTAGTCCTGGTCTATATATAGTGGTAATTTTTCCGCCATTCAATGTCTGATTTGTAAAACATTTTTGTACTTGAATATATCATTGAAGTTTTGAAAAAACGCTATAATATCTGTAGCACTGAAATGAAAAGCTGTGCCAAAAACACTGAATTATCAGCACTGCGATTTGATTCTGTTCGAGGGGCAGTCTCAGTGCCAGTGTTGCTGTGCAATAGTTTTTCTGTTAGTACGAAATCCGTATTTTTGTATAAAATTCAAGCTAATAAATAATTTCTTTGAAAACGCTATCACCTTATGTTACTGCAGTGTTTATATCTCTTAAAAGTAAATTCTTGCACTATTTTTCCTGATCGATAATACGATTTCTGCACGAGCGATTTAAGGACATGGTCATCTTATACGGAGGTGATCTGAACTGGTCCCTGAGATCTTGTGATTTAAACACGCTTGACTTTTTCTTGCTACATACATACATAATTGGTCATTACAACCCTTCAGTCATGATTTCGACCTAGCTTCTCACCACACCACTTATGTTGTGTGCGTTAATTTTATACATGAGTGGCGGGACCTACAGTTTAAAGTCGACTCCGAACGACAGATTTTTGAGAAGCTCTTCATGGCAATTTTATTTACTCTCAGAGTTTTTGCCAGAAATCGGCTGAGAGGCAGTCGTCGAAGAAATATTTTTTTTCATATTTCCTTTTGATGTCTGACCTGGGATACAAACACTGGCTTTACGTCTAATAAGCCAACACACTATCTACTAGACTACGGCGACTTTTTCTTGTTAGATTTTCGTAATTCGTGAGTTGAAGACGCGGTAGTCGAATAGGTACTGCGTTCACTTATTAAACGTGAGGCCCCTGTTCAAACCACAGGTCAAACACCTCCAACAAAATGAAATATGGAAAAATATTTCTTAGGCGACTTCCTCTTAGCAGATTTCTGGCAAAAGCTCAGAGATTAAATTAAAATTGCCATGAAAAGTTTCTCAAAAATCTGTCGTTCTGAGTCGACTTTAAAATGTAGATCCCGTCACTCTTGTATATATATATATGAACACACACAATATAGGTAATCGATGTGAGAAGCTAGGTCGTAATCCTGACTGAAGGGTTGTAATGACTAGTTATGTGCATGCAAATAAATCCAAACCTAACATATCTTATACTCATCAGTCCAATTCAGCCTGATTTATACGCTAGAGTAATGGACAATTAGACATTTCAGATGTGGTTCACTTAGGGAAGCCTTGACTGACATATGATCGATGTTATATAGCACACATAATGGCATCAATTGGTTTTTCAAACGAATAAAAAATGATAAATCACACAAACTTTATTTTGTTTAAATTTAATGATAGGAAGCGCTTAATTAAAGACCCTACAGTATCCGTAAATATGCCTACAAGTTTTAAAATAATTTTTAAAAAATAATTTATTTAATATTCCTATTTAAACAAGAAACTTATTTTATTTATACAATTTATTACTAGCTGACCCGGCGAACTTCGTCCCGCCCAAAATTGATTTTTTTTATTGCCCAAAACAGGTCACATTATATATTTATTGTAATACGCTGGTTTTATGCATAAATGTTTATGTTTTTTTATAAAAATAACTAACTTACTATAAGTGTGTGGATCTATCTATCTAGTTCAAAATTTAATCGAAGTCGGTACGTTTTTTAGGTGAGGCATACAAAGAATAACAATAAGAGGTCCGAATCATGGGTAGCGCTGACGAAGTTGTAGTTGTTGTACTCGCTCCAAAACAAAAACTAACAGACATACATGTTATATATGTATGTACATATGTATGTAGTTATAAACCATCGAATTTATAGGTATCTTTTAACGGGGGAGTGCTGCCACGCCCATTTTTGGTGAGTTTGTCGATATCGACTCTACGAACTTACCCACCAAATTGCAATCGTCTACGATCAATATGTAACTAAAGATTCACTATGTCCCTAAATATTCAATTTTAAAGGTTTGCCATGCCTACTTTTTGCCATATCGAATTTTTTTTTTAAACCATCTAAACCTGATAAGCTTTCGAACAAAAAAAGAATGGTTAAAATCGGTTCAGTAGTTTAAGAGTTATAGGTATCACTTGAAGGGGGAGGGTTGTCACGCCCATTTTTGGTGAGTTGGTCGTTATCGACTCTACGAACTTACCCACCAAATTGCATTCGTCTATGATCAATATGTACCTAAATATTCAATTTTAACGATTTGCCACGCCCTCTTAGCATTAAGGGATATGAAAAATAGATGTTGTCCGATTCTCAGACCTTCCCGATATGCACACAAAATTTCATGAAAATCGGGCGTTCCATTTCGGATGAGTTTAACCACTAACACCGTGACACGAGAATTTTGTATATTAGATTTTAGACATTTGAAATCTCTGATTATAATGGTTATATAGCAACACTGAAGTTTAAATTCCCATATATGGAGATAAAGTGTGAGGTTAGGATTTGCACAGTGGTAAGTAAAGATAAAAATTGTGCATTAAAAACCGTTTTTTTTTTTGCATATTTTCTGTATTGGAGGCTAATTTAATGAATTTTAAATAATTTTTTTTTTGTTTAAAAGATTTTAGATTTAAAAATATATTAAAACAAAAATTAGAAAAAAAAAATTTTTTTTTATAAAAATCAAAATTAAAACCCAAAAATGGAAAAAAAAATCAAAATTAAAAAATAAAAATTAAAAAAAAATTAATATTAAAAAACAAAACTTTAAAAAAAAATTAAAATTAAAAAAAAATTTAAAAAAAAAATTAAAATTAAAAAACAAAAATTGAAAAAAAAATTAAAATTAAAAAACAAAAATTAAAAAAATATTTGAAATTATAAAATTTAAAAACAATAATTAAATAAATTTAAATTGAAAAATATTGAGAACTTGAAATAAATAAAAATCCCATTTGTTTTAATTATAAATCATTGTTTTTTTTATTATAAATATATATTTATTGTATAAATTATATACTTGTTGTTGTTGTTTTGAATTTATTTTTTTTATTACAAAATATAACTATAATTTTAAAATTAATAAAAAAAAAGGGATGTGATTCATTTATATAACTTTTGTTTTTTGTTTTCTTGTGTTATTTTTCTTTTTAATTTGTTTTTAACAATATAAGGCGATATTAAATTAATTTCTTTACTTTTGTAACCAAAAAATTTTGTAATTTAAACTACAAATACAATAAATTTCGAAAAATTTAAAACCTTTAGAAATATATATAAAAAAAAAATAAAAAATAACCTTTAAAAACTTTTACTAGATAAAAAAAAGAGAAAAAAATTAAGACTGTAAACTGTTTTTAATTTTTCTTCGATTATTTTACTTAAAAACTAAATGAATAAAATATTTAAATAAATAATTAAGATAGTTTTTTTTAATTATAGGAATTAAAATTATATGCGCATATACATACAAATTACATACGATACGATAGTTATTTAAAAGATAATTTGTTCATTTAATAAGTAGTAAGAAGTGTGAGTGTAAAGGGTATTCCAAACTAATTTTTCTATAAAAAAAAATAAAGGGATACGATACAAGAAGGGGAATTTTAAGTTTTTTTTTTATAATTTAATTTGCGCGTATAGTACGATTTTTGTTCATATTTGTCAGCATCAAAGATATATAGGATGTTAGTAAATCATCCATTTTATAGCCCAAAGAGGTTTCGCACAAAAGTTTTGAGCCTCTCACCAAATTGCCAATTGTCATATGGAAGTATGTATTGCCCGAAGACCAATTCGAAATACGTGTAAATGGATGGGTAATTAAAATATCCTGCAAAAGAGGTAATTGTGATTTTATTTTTAAACAAAAAAGAAAAGTTTTTTTTTTTAAATTATTTCATACCTTTGTAACGGGATGTATTAGACTAACACCATGTTTATTAATTGCTATCAGCAGCATTTCAGGATAATTCGGTTCAGTCGTTTGTTTAACCTCAAAGAATGCGGAGCCAAATGTAGGCCATCTGTAGTTATAAATAAAAAATTAAAAAAATATTTTTTTAAATATTTTTACGAAAATGGAAACGGTGTAACATCGTTTAACAATAAAATGATAAACAAAAGCTACAAAAACAAAAACCATGAGTATGAAAGAAAAGGGGATAGACAAGTAAGCGAGCACGCAGCAACAAAGAATGTAAATTAAATACACAAACAACAATGAAACCACGAGAGTTCTCGAGAAGGCGAAGCCACGAACATTCGACTTCAAGAACATTCATCAGACTGTTTATGTGGACATATAAAAAGCCAAGACAAAGCAGACAACGAGTAGTAAGAATTTAGTCAGTATTGTGTGAAGACGCGTTGTGTGTGAAGAGAACAGTTGAGGTTTGAACATCTCCGCTATACAGATCTAACGAACAAGCAAACTATTGTTGTATACATCAAGTTGGACACAGTGGCACACAAAAATTGTGCGAATAATAAAGAATTTAATTAAAACTAAACACCAATTTATTTTTATTTTGTTTGCAATCAACGAACTCATATTTTAAACGTTTTTAAAAAGGTAAAAACGTAACAATATTTAAAAAAAAAAAACAAATATGTTGTAACCTGTCCCTCACCTGTAAACAATTTTTAGAAAAGCCACTTTAGCATCTTCGGAACTCATGCCGGAATCTTGATTATAGGAAGCAACAATAGAACGTTTCCATTCACTGGTGCTTTGCATTTTCATTAAATCGGAGGGTATCAGTTCACGCAGCATTTGTCTGGAAAAGAAAATCAGAAATTATTTAAAAAAATTCTTTAATTTTGCAAGGACAATGGTTTTTTGTATTCAACAAAATAACTTCTTAGCCATAAAATACTTACGGTATGGCCTGCAATTCTTGTTTATTATCACCATATCGTACACGATAGACTAAAGCGGCCAGTTTTGAGGCCTCTTCACGTGAACACTTATGGTAGCCTCGTAACAGTTTCGGCAGCTCTTGATGATAGTGGAATATTAAATCAGCATTACGATCCTTACCCGGCACCGTATTGGTCCAGAGTTTCTTCATAAAGAACACTTGATATGTAAACTGAGGATTAGTGCCATCGCGTATGGGTCGTGCTTTCTTAATCCAATCCGTTAAGTGGCGTACAAAATCGAAAAAGAAATCACCTTCGGGTACCGAAATAACTTTATCGGCAATCTTCACAAACAATGAAAAACCCTCACTGGTGCGCAATGATAAACGCTGGGAGATGTTGTGACAAAAGTCTTTAGCTCTTGTAGACGAATCCACTTCGAAAGCTTCATCAGTGTCATCGGGGAAATAGACTTTATGGAATATTTGTGTTGTCTTATGCTGTATAGCTTCCACTTCCACTTGATGTGGCGGATATTTACGTTGGCCATTGCGTATGGTTTTCTGTAGGCGATGCAAGGAATCTTGGGATATGGGATGTCTGCGTGTTCTTAAGAATAAAGTCAATTCCTTAAGTAAAGCCTGGGAACAGGCAAACAGACCAGTAGCCAACCACATAAGTTCCCAGCCTCTTTCCTCGGAAATGCGATTACGATTGTCCGTTAATTGTTTCATAATTTGACAATAAATTTCATCTCTTAGGATCTCATGTTTCAAAGGACCATCGAAAATATGATCCGTAATTTCATTACCCATTCGGGGCCTCTTCGAAGGTAAGTCGCCCATGTATTTTAAAATAGCCGCAAATGCGAAACAGGCTTCCTCAGCTAATTCCTCTTTGGCCTGCAATTTCCTTAGCAAAGGAGCCTTAATGGGATCACGCGAATAACGCCAGATTTCTTCGGAACGCTTAGAGCTTAAGGTTAAAGTTTTTGATACAGTACGCTTGGGCGGCAAACGGAAATGATCCATGGCATATTCCATTAACGTATGAGGCCGGTCTCTTGTTTCCGGCACACCATTCGAAACCATACTTAAACGGCGGCCATGATGGGCCTCATCCACATTAAACAAAGCCAAAATATCTTGAGGTGGCTTAGACAAAGTGGGTAAAACATACACCGTTTCTGCGGGGAAATCACCTCTTTCTTGGGAGCGTTCACAGCGCCCTATACACCAGCCATTGTTTAAGACATTCTCACCACAACTTTCATCTTCCAGGATAATTAAATCGCCTTTAAAGAATGACAAGAAACTGGAACCATCTGAAGGAGCCCGATAGTCTTGTATAGCAATGACAAATTTGGATCTGTAATGAAAAGAACATTCGTATTATGGGTTCCACAAGGATTAGCTACACCAACCACTTACCTTTTCTTTAAGCCATCCAAGAAATAAACCACCAAGTCTCTGATATCCTCTGCATTGGGACTTTGGAAGGTGAATTCTTCGCCTCGTACGGTAGACAAACTAAAGGTTTGTGTAAAAACCTTGTTGGTCTTTTGGCTGGACACGGCTGTAATCTCGGGAAAACTTAATTCCAACAGGACTTGTTCTTGATCATCCACCACATAAACGCCAGTCCAGTTTACCGCTATTATAACATCATTCTTGGGTAAATTGGGACCAGAATTACGATAGGCTTCGTAGAAACGCGAGAATAGTAAAGGCCATTTATATTTGGCATAACTGACTATATCCTCCTTAATCTTTAGGGAAGCAATCTTTTCTTTAACATAATAAGACTTCTTGTAGGCTTGTAACACCAAAGCAGCCCATCTTTCTATGGCCTTGTCTATGCCCGTAAGACAGAAGTCGGGTATAAAGTTGGGCAGTAAAGTAAATAATCTTTCCATAGACATATCAGTGCCATATTCTATAAAGTATTGTTGGGCAGCTATCATGGCCAAATCCTCTTCCTTGTCACAGCGATATTCGCCAAACTTTACGCCTCTAACCACTTGCTGATAAATGAGATTCGTGGCCACCTGATCAAAGGTGGGATCATGCCAAGGAGCAAATATCTCTTTGCGGAAGAATAAACGCCAGGGGGCATTACGTTCTTGGGCACCCTGTTCCTTGGCATACTGTTCGCACTGGGAAATGGCATCCATGACATGATCACCGCCACTGCCCAGCGAAGAAACCTTGTCAAACAAGGCAATATACAAGGAAAAGCCAAATTGATCCTTTAAAGTTATTTTTTCCGATAATTGATTGCACAATTCCCTGGCCGTGGTGGCGGAATCGGCCAACAAAGTCTTGGTATTGCCATCCATAAATGTTATGGGCAACATTATAGGCTTTTTAGACTTTGTTGCCTGCAATTCCAACCATGAAGGAGGCTGATTTCTAGTGCCATTATTAAAGGTGCGCTTTAAACGTTCTTCACAGTAGGGAGCATAGCCAGGCGGACCCTCACGTATGAAGGCCCTTAAATAATTAACAAATTTCTCTGAAGGCGCAAAACAGCCCACACACAAGGACAATAAAATCCAACCTCTAGCATGCGATGACTTCAAAGGATTATTGGTAAGCTGCTTACAGATCTGGCAATAGATTTCATCTCTTAATTCTGCCCTTAAAATACCATGGCCTATAATGAAATGCAATTTTTCGAGATTTGAAGTGGGCCGTGACTGCAACCAAGATTGATAGCTGTCCGCAGTGTACTCCTCATCCTGTAAACGTCGGCGTACATCTTCGCCCAATTTGTTTTTACGTTTCAAAGTCAAAGACACCAATTTGTGTCTTATGGAGCGTGGTTTCTGTTTGAGGAAAGCATCGGGATCTAAGCCCATTAGTTGGGCTTCTTGGAATTCCTGCAAATAAACAAAAAAGAGAACTCAAGATTAATACACACAACACTTTTGGAATTTTTTTATAGAATAAAGCATACCTTGCTCCTTATGAAGTTTCGTCCCAAAGTTGCTGTTACTTTGGACATGACAGATGTGGTATCCATGCGATCCATGGTATGATATTTGGGTTCAGGCATATCACCTGTAAATCTCAAAATGGTAATCCATAAAGCTTGGGCCGCCAATTGATCACCCTGGGTGTGTAAGGGCAATAAGGGATGTTTTAAAGCCTTTTTGGAATATTGATGATTGACATTGCCTTGGAAATAAGTGGCAGCGAATTTTTGGAATTTGAATTCGGACAAGTCTTCCTCATCCTCTGAAATATGCATGGGTCCAATGCAGTCCTATCATTAAATACAGAAGACATAAAATACAAACCAATTTCATTACAGAAAGAAAGTTAACTTACCTCTTGATTTACATGCTGGCCATGTGGCAAATCGTTAAACACCGAAGTCTCGCGGCCACCATGAGGTGTAGGCGCTTCACTACTGGAATCGGGTAGAAAATCAAACATGGCCTCCACCAATTTACTGTCATCTACTGGTTCATCTTGTTTGCGGGCAGCATCATTAATTAAATTCTTTTTAACCTCCACTCTTCTTCGCTCCTCTATTTCCTGTTCCATTTCACGTCTTTCCATCTCATGCAAACGATCGCGATAATGTTGCTCCGCTATTTCTCGGGCATGTTTATTGCCTTTGTGCATTAGTTCTTGCTCCTCCAATTTGCGCAAGTGCAAGACTTCCGCAAATTTCTTGTATTCCTCTCTTAATTTATTATACCTACGCATGGCAATCATGCGCCTGACATGCGATTGTATTTTAATAATGGCCCACATTTTATGGCCGTATTCCCTTCGCACCAAATAGCCTCTAGCATGAGCCTGCAAGCCTACAATGTGGCCACGTAAATGACGGAAACGATGCGATAGAACCCTTGAACGTATGAGAGCCTGCAAACGCATATAACCAACACGCATTTTCTCATAACGTTTACGTTGCGCATAACCCTTCCAGTAACGTTGCACGGTAATGGCAGCGGCACGCATGCGCAAGAAACGCCGACGATAAACCCAACCTCTAATCGTGCGTTGCAATATCAAAATCTTGCGTGTTAAAACGCGATCTCGCTCCTGTTCCAAGAACAAATCATGAGCATCCTTAAGGAAAACTTTGGTATGGCCCAACTGGTAATCCGTCTTACCCAATACAGCGGCACAAATACGCGAAGTAGCCAAGCGGCAATCGGTTCTATGGGCAGGCGGTACACCGGGTATCAAGAAACGATAACGTTCTACAAAGTCCCGAAAACCATGGCGTATGGGATAGCCTGCTCTTCTAATGCGTATAGTTTCCATCATGCCGGAATAACGCAATTGGCGACAGCACAAGCCACGATCAAACATCATGGGTTTCTTAACCTCATTGGGTTTAATGCAACGAATGAAAAACGGTTGACAGGAGCATAAAGTCTTCATTAAGGCATCCAAACTCTTTTTGAATTGTGTCGATAAAGTCGGTGTACGTTTGCGTGTCTCAGCACCCATTTCTATATCTTGGCTGAAGATCTGCTTCAAAAACTTATTACTGCTTTGACTAACGAGATGTAATAAATCGGGACTGAAAGTATCACGATTTTTATCCAAAAAACCGCTGGTATCGTAGAAAACCACACCAGCAAAATGGTTCAAACCAAAACTTGTGTTGATATCCGATTTGGGTTTCAAATAATTCTTATGGGTGCCATGGGTTTTGTGCAATTTCGCCAACATGGTATGATCAGTGCCCTTTGGAAATCGTGCTTCTTCATCTATTAAAGCCATAATATTAAGCTGCTTAATGGCTATCAGATCCAAAGCATCTTGATTGTCTACAAACTCTATATGCTGCCAGTTGATGCTCTCATGATTGTACTCCTCCTGTTCCAGTTTGAAAATATGCTGCACAAAGAACTGTTGCAAGTTTTCATTGGCATAATTGATGCAAAACTGTTCAAAACTATTCTGATCGAAATTCTCAAAACCAAAGATATCCAAAACGCCTATGGCATTACGTGAAGTTGCCCGTGGCTTATAGATTGCACTGTTAATCTTGCGTACAATGTGCACAAAGAGTCGTCCATATATGCCCTTGACAAAAGCATCGCGAACATCTACCGATTGGTCACGCGACAGAGTGGAAACCACAGTTTCACCATGAGCAAATAGGGTACGTCTGGTTAAAGCATCCATAAGCGGTTGCATGGGTAAACCCAAAAGAGCAGCTACACGTTCTACATTTATGTGTTCGGGTATTTCGGTAGCATCCAAATTGTCTACCACTGTAGCCTTGTACTTGATATTGCCACAATGCAGTAGAGCAGCCAAAAGTTTAATAATTTCCCAAATCTCCTGATCGGTAAAAAGTAAAACTTTCATAGCTGATCGGATATCAGAAAATTCAGCAGTATCATCACGTCCCTCACAGGTAATGCAATCGCCGCCAGTCAAATATCTATAAAAGGAAGGAAAATAAAGGTTTTAACTTTCTTGCTTCGAAAACAAAACCTATTTGCGACTTACTTGTAATCCGAGGCATTGCCCAAATCCAAACGTCTCTTCTCCTCCGCCGACAAGCCAGCCAATATACAATAGAACACATGATAGTTACGTTCACTAGGATTCTGGGAAACAATACGTGATTTTTCCAGCAGATATTGTTCTATTTTGGCTCCCTCTATAACACCATTGGCACTAAAGTGTATGTCAATATATTTGCCAAATCTGTAAACAATTACAAGAACAAAACCCCATTAACACACAAGAGATAAAAAAATTTCTTTAGCTGTAGAACTAGAACTTACCTCGACGAATTATCATTTCTTACAGTCTTTGCATTACCGAATGCCTCTAAAATGGGATTCGCTTCGAGTATCTGTTGTTCTATCCACGAATGTTTACCACTAATGGCAGCCAAATATTGTAGAATTAATTTTGTGCTTTCGGTTTTACCAGCTCCCGATTCGCCCGATATCACTATACACTGATCTTGGCGATAACGTTTCATATGGGCATAGGCATTATCGCCAATGGCGAAGATATGCGGTGGCAATTCGCCAATTTTGCGTTCTTTATATAATTTGATTTGATCAGCTGTATAGATGGGCAGGATCTGATACGGATTTACCGCTACCAAAATGGAACCGGTATAGGTCTGAGAATAAAAAAATAAATTTAAATTTTTTGAAACGTTAAATTTTGTATGTAATACAGCTCCCACTTACATATATCAAGTTATCTTTGTAGCGTATCAATAGATTTCTTAAAATGCCCGCTTCGTGTAAATCTCCCAATGAGATCATATCCTCCACACCCTGCACCGAAGAGGCATGCATCGCTTTGATGCGCCTTTCCGGTGCCAGCCATATTTCATCACCATCATCATCACGTACTTGTATGCGTCTACCTTCCGCCGATACGACACGAGCACCAATGGCTACATCGAATTCTCTGCCCGAAGCGGGTTCTATCCAGATGTAGTCACCCTAAAAAGAATGAAAAAAAGAAAAAATCTTGTCTTTAAAAGTCAATGAAAAATATGCAAAGATTTTTAAATAGCAAGGGTACAAAATTGCCCTAGAGTATAGAACTAAAGATAGCTTTCTGATGTTGATGTCTGAGTTTTAGTTTCACCAGTCGTGAAACCCCTATTCACCATCCTTTGAATAGAATTTTGGTTGTTGGCATTTAAATGGTAAAACGGATATACCATTAATAATGCTTAGCAGTCTCCAATATTTAGTACAAGAAATTGGAAAATCAGGCAGCAAAAAAGGACCCTTCAAAGCTCCAGGTAATGTATTACTCAAATATAACGGAAGGAACAAGGATTAGAGCCCCCTCTGCTATTTATAAAGTGGAGAAAATACAAAGGTTCCAGACTTGCGCACCGCTCCAATAAATTTTGGAAAGATATACCAAAAACCCTTAAACCCAGGTATGACACCTGGACAAGCACAAGAAAATAAATAATTTTCTCCTTCTAGGAAGTTTTCCTACAGTTTCTAAAGTGTTTGGCCAATGATCGTGTACACTGCTGAGTGTCGAAACAGAGTGTTGGGGCAGCGACATTTTTAAATTATTGCGCCCATCTCTTTCCTTTAAAAATTGTCAAGATGAGTCCATAAGTGCACAACTATCTGGCAGTCATTCTAAGCTGCCCATCTGCTATTCGCAACTCTTATAAAGGGTCCGCCAAATAACTTTTTTTCTTGAAAATGGTTTAAAAAAAACTACTGAATATTTTCTCAAATTTCTTTTTTTATTTGAAAGTACAATCCTTCCGCTTAATAATGGAAAATAATTTCATTCAAATGGCTGCCTCGGCTGGCCATGCAGTAGCCTAAACAATCGGTCCAATTTTTAAGCACATTATCGATTGTCCTTTATGTCCTTTAAAGCGTCAATTGTCTCTGGCTTGTCGGCGTAACACTTATCTTAGTCCAACGGTGTCAAATCGCAGCTCCGAGGTGGCCAAACGAGATCAAAATGAGCTTCATCTGAAAAGATGATTTTTTTTCCCAAAATCGGCATCTTCTGTAAGTCGATCGCAGGCCCACTTAGCGAAGCGAAAACGGATTGGATGGTCAATTGGCTTCAACTCCTGAACCAATTGGACTTTGTATGGCGTCATACCAAGGTCTTTATGCAAAATTCGTCTCAATGATATCAATGTTCAATTGTTGAGAACGACGGTGAATTGATGTTGATGGCGCTTTAAGCACACTTTCTGCCACAGCAGCAATATTCTCGGGTGTACGCACTGTCTTTGACTTTTCACGCTTTGGTTTATCGATCAGGATGCGAGTTTCTTTCACTTTTTTCACAAGATAACGAACATACGGAGCTGACGGTGCTTCTCTTCTTCCAAAATCCGTACGCAATTTTCGCACACATTCTGCAACATTACCATGATTTTCAAAGTACATAATGGCGCAATATTTCCCAGCGTTGTTCAAGCGTATACACAACCATATTCGTTCAGCGGAAGGATCTGTCAAATCAGACATGAGCTAAGTGTTACCATTCACGAAATAAGCACTAGTTCAAAAAAGTATCATGTCGGAATTTGAGTTTATAGGAGAGCATGGATCCACCTAAACTTTGCAAGTCCTGTGGAACATATCCCTAAATGTTCCTGTACCCCGAAACTTTTATGATTCGAATACTTACTTACTGTCATATATGCTTATAGGAAAATTAAAGCAACAAGGTATAGTAAAAAGAAAACCATTAGCGCTCAAGTAGTACTGGGTCTGAACTATAAAAATGTTTCTTTCCTTTTTTAGTGCACAATCTTATCTTCGTAAAGCCACCTAATGTGATTCAATCGCACTTCCACAACTCCCGATACAAGCTACTAAAGTTTGATTAGCAATCATATGTTTTTTTGTTTTAACATAACCTCACTTTTAATACATAACCTCCACTGGCATGCACCTCAGGAAACAAAGTGTTTACTTTACGCACCATTTAATTTGTTATGGAAATAACAATTTTTATTGGTACAATTTGATGGTTTCTTTGCTTCTTTTATGACAAACTTGACCTTGACGGTTATGCCTGATTGATAATTCCTAAAGAAAATCGTATCGTTCTACTGCTGCCGTGCATGCATTCGATAGAGGGATGACCTTGTCATTGAGAGCTTTGTTTTGTTTTTTTGTGTGTAATACATACTTACAAAACATTTTAAAGACAATTATATACCTACTAGAAGAACTACAACCTTAATTAAGTAAAATACTCTTTGTTAGAAGCATAACAGGCAACAGAATTAAACAAAAACAAGCAAAAAAAATGCGACCATATTGTGTAATAAAATTTTCTTGACTTCTTTTTATATTTTGTTTTTGTGTTTTTTTTTTTATTCATTTACCACAGGAAATATGTATGCAACAATAACAATAACAACAACAAACATATCATGTAATCTAAAAAAAACAAAACACACATTATTAAAGCAAAGACACAACGACCGCCATACAAAAGTGTAAAAGGAGTTAAAGAGAAGGAGAATGAGTGCGAGTACGAGTGCGAGTACGACAACAAGTATGTATGAGTATGGCAAGTAATGAATGATGAGTATGTAAACAAAATCCAACAAACCGCAACATGATTTTTGTATGTTTCTTTTTTACATATGAAAACATATGTGCACACACACATGCATACAAATTTCTTCTAATGATTACACACTTGGTTTGCATACAAATATTTCTATGCGTATGTATCGTAGTATGTGTATTATAATTTAACACCTTTTGCTTTAATTTTTATTTCTTTTTTTATTATTATGTTTTCCATTTTTTCTTCTTCTTCTTAATGTAATTGTTGTTGTTAAGGTTTTTCTTTTTTTTTCTTTCTGATTTTCTTATTTTGTTATTTAACTTTAATTGTATAAAATGTTAAATTGACATTTTATGGTTTTGTTGTTGTTGTTTATTTAGTTCATTATTGTTGTATTTGTTGTGTTAGTATTTGGTGTTCAATTACATACATTGTGCAGAGCCAAAGAGAGAGAGAATGTTGTTTTGTTTGTTTATAACCAAAATAACAACAAATTAGAATTGTTAACTTGACATTTCCAAATATATTACAGATTAGACCACAACTTTAGAAATAATTACTGTATAAAGCATTACAAATTAAATTAAGGTAAAATGTTACAATTAACCATTACCAAAACTGAATTTATAGGGTTATCCATTTAATGGTTTCAAAACTGTCATTCTAGCAAAACTGTCATCTAAAGTGACAGGTCTGTTTTCCATTTACGACTATGAATCGTTTCCCTGCTGAAAAATACGTAAAAATCGTTCAAATTTACAATAAAAATTGATGATTCACTCATGATGACTTTCCGACCACAACGGGGTGATTATTAGCTAATTGGTCGACTACATCGACTGTATGATAATTGACTTGTTTTTTTAGCCTGCATTTGAAGATTATGAACTGCATGATATTGTTTACGAAAATGGAAATGGTGTTACATCGTTTAACATTAAAATGATAAATAAAAGCTACAAAAACAATGGACTTGTTTACATCATCAACAAATAAATAAAAATATAGCAACGACATCAGTATAAAAAGTGATAAACAAATAAGCAAACAGGCAACAACAACACTGTAAGGACAAACGTAAAAAAATACACAAACAACAATAACGTAAACAACATGTTTACATTTATAGAGATTTCGTGAAGGCAAAGTCGTTCTCCTTCAAGATCATTCATCAGACTATTTACCCTGCTATATGAACGGCAAGACAAAGCAGGCAACGGGTCAGTAAAAATTCAGTCAGTCTTGTGTGAAGGCGCGTTGCGTGTGAAGAGAATAATCATGGTTTGATGATCTCCGTTGTAAAGATCTAACGAACAATTGTTAGTATTTACGCAGAAGAATCTAAAAAAGAATAGCAAACAAAGCAAATTGTTGTGGTTTACATCAAGTTGTGAACAGTGGCACACAAAATTGTGCGAACAATAACAAATTTACATAACATACATTTATTTTTATTTGCAATCTACGACCTCATATTTCAAACGTTTTTAAAAGGTAAAAACGTAACAATATGTTACTAGAACAAGACACTGCCATGAGCCAAACAAAACTACTGATTTTGGTTGGCTTAGGTTATGTGACTAACTCACATTTTAAAACAAAGACCCACTTAGTTCTCAGTTTAAACCTATTGTTGTACAACAATTAATGTCCAACCAGGGGATCAAACATACCTTAAAGGAAACCAACCAGACTCCAGAAAAAATCCTGCTATTGCAGCAATCTTTATATTGAAGAGTCCAGTATTCGCTTCTTCATGAGAAGAAGAGCAGTCTGCCTCTTCCTCGCACACAATTGCTGCAGAAGCCATGCGATGGAATGCTAAGGCATGCTAGCATTCCTTCCAATACGGCAGTGGCCAATGAGGATCGCACTTTTGCAATGGATAACCAAGCAGTTTAAGAAAAGACGTGAATCAGTTGTCTTCTTATCCATACAACTCCAGCAGAATCTAGCAATATTGCAAGTACCTATCTGTTGCTAACGATGTTAAGTCGCCCTGTGAAACGAGAGGAGAATACCTAGTGTAGCTGAGACAATTTTGCCGCGGAACATGTCAGCGATTGTGACCTCCGTACCAGTCCTGATCAGATTAAATGCAATGTAATTTTCGACGATATCCCTATGTCCTTCGATCCATATAAGATTTGAATTCGGAATTTTCGTGATAAAATCTCGGCATTCACGGACTTCAAAGAGACATTAATTAGAGACTGATTGTCCGAGTAAATCAGTATTTTTGCATTATTGCATGAAAAGTTTCTATACATAGTAATTTTACGTTTTGGCGACATTAATAGACCCTCAAGTAGTCGCCGTAGTCTAGTAGGTAGTGTGGTGGCTTATTAGACGTAAAGCCCGGGTTCGTATCCCAGGTCAGGCATCAAAACGAAATATGAAAAAAAATATTTCTTCGGCGACTGCCTCTCAGCAGATTTGTGGCAAAAACTCTGAAAGTAAATAAAATTGTCATGAAGAGCTTCTCAAAAATCTGTCGTTCGGAGTCGACTTTGAACTGTAGGTCCCGCCACTCATGTATAAAATTAACGCACACAACATAAGCGGCGTGAGAAGCTAGGTCGAAGTCCTAACCGAAGGGTTGTAATGACCAATTATTTACATATGTACATATGTATGTAGTAGACCCTCAAGATGATTCGATTTGACGCCATTACGCCGGTTTTTGTCATGGGCTACGTCAAAGACCATGTTCTCGTTGATAATCTGCAAATATTTGTCAACTTATCGCCGAGATGCTACCATAAATGTGAAAAAAAAACAATCGAAAACTAACAATAAAGGATCATGTGCTACAACTAACACAACGACATTGTACTCCGTTTATGCGGTAAAATCCTGGCATTATAATAAAATAAATTATTATTGAAATCATTACTTAATGTGTGTTTTGCTTGACTTGAAACCACAAAATGGGTAACCATTTATTTAAATTGAGTACTTAAGAAATTAAACTGTAACAGCCTTGCACACACTCTCTATGGGTGACGAAAACTTTTGTGTAATTAAAAACTCTTGTTTACACTAAAAAAAAACGCCATATTGTTGACATTCCAATTCTAACACTACTCACCACAACCATTGGCTTTGAGGTTAAACAAATACTAATGATCTCTCATACACTCTAAAACTTGTCTACACTAGTAAGGGGTGATTTTTTAAGAACTATAGGAAAATTTTTCAAAAAAAAAAAATACATAAAATTCAGAAAAATGCATGAAATCTTTATTTGAATCGATAGTACGGTCCATATAATTTAATGTTTGAAGATTATTTCATGCAAATGTCGACCGCGACTGCGCCTCAAAAGGTCCATCCGCTTAGTCCAATTTTGGCATACTCTTTCCAACATTTCGGCCGGTATCTCACGAATAAATGCTTCAATGTTGTCTTCCAATGCGTCAATTGAAACGGGCTTGTCTGTATAGACATGAGCTTTAACATAGCCCCACAAAAAATAGTCTGAAGGCGTTAAATCGCCTTTCAATAAGTCCATTGTTACGCGTGCTGTGTGGCATGTGGCTCCGTCTTGTTGAAACCACATGTCATGCAAGTCGAGCTCTTGCATTTTGGGCAAAAAAAGTTACGTTACGATTCGCAGCATCTTTGAAGAAGTACGGTCGAATGATGCCAAATTCAATGATTTGCAAGCTTTGTTCGTTTGTAAGCGATTCATGGTTAAATTGTAGACCAAACTGAATATGTTTGACAGTGAAACAAAACACGAAACGTGCGTGAGCTGTTTAAGCCAGTGTTGCCAAAAAGATAATAGCTAAAAAATCACCCTTTATGATGACAGACATATTGTTGACAACATTGTTATTTTACCACCTTAAAGAGTAAAGTTTTCATTACATTTTTAACAAAATTTTAGCTTTCAACGCTCTCGTGAAAAATACATTTTTTATTTACTTGACTAAGGATTTTTTTTTTAAATTTAAAAACCGTTATATTTTATTTAGTTAACCAATTATATAATATATGTATTAAATTTTAAAAGTTTTTTACTGGAAATAACTAAACAAAAAACACTGACCCAAATCTTTTTTCAAGTGTAACGCACCAGACAAAATTTATTTTTATTTTATTTTATTTTTTTTTACAAAAAATTAAAAAATTTTTTGTTGGTTTTTCTCTAAAGTAAGCACACACACATATGCTTACACATCGTCTAAAACGCTAATGGTGCTAATGTTTTTTACTCTGTGTGTGATTAATAATTAGTGGCTAAAAACTAAAGTTAATGAAATTGTTTTGGTTTTTTTTCTCAAACACGTTAGCAACAAAATAGGAAGATTTTTAAAATTTACATGAAATCAAATACTAAAAAAGAATATAAAAAATAAGGAAGAAATATTTTAACTGTGGGAAGGAAATTTTTCTTAAAAATGTGTTTACTCTGAAATTCTTTATAAAAATAAGAAATTTGAATCCGTGAAATTATTTTTCCTTTACAAATTTAATATGTACAGGTAGTCCCCGACTTACGACCGTTCGACTTACGACTATTCGCACTTACGACCATTTTTTTCTAATTTTTTTCATAGAAAATACTTAAAGAAGACAAATATGTAGTTGCGGGGAATTTCTAAAATATAAATTTTATATATATAAGTAAATATAAATATAAAATTTGGGGAGTTTCATTTCTCCTGACCCCCAAAGTTAGTAGTACAGTATGTAATTTTTTTCTTACATTTTTTTATATGAAATTCGACTTACGACCGATGACCAGGAACCTATCTCGGTCGTAAGTCGGGGAATACCTGTGTATTTTGTGTACCTAAATCACACACAATCACTACAGTGGTAGTGTCTTTCCGGTGGAAGTCACAGTTATTGTAAAAACCATGTACTGGCTGCTTGTTAGCAGAATAATCCCTGAGAATATACTGATCTACATAGACAGCTAGACTGTTTGCTATAAGTTTCTTTCTAATGCCATTATCGATATACAAGCTTATTCTTGAATGTTGCCTATTTCACCTCGAAATGTAGGATTTTTCAAAGCTCTTCGTCATTTGGATATGATGGCATAGAGATGCCTCTGGCCCTGGAAATTATGTTACGCATGAAATTTGCCAAAACGCTTTATTTCGCTTTATTTACATACGTATTCTCATTTATTTTCGATTTGGCAACTTCTAGAACTTACTCCTGACTTGTTCTAGTTATTCTTCTCATTTCTAGTTTTTGTGAACAGTCAGAGAATTTCATGAATGCATAATTTAGAGAAGAATTGAAGCCTTTTAATTTTCAAAATTCAAAAACCATGATGTAGAACATTTGTTTCATCTTCTCTAGGGAATCGAATCTGGATTGCTTGTGTTTATAGTTAAACACTTTAACTTGTGAACAACCTTATGTTATTTATAGCTTAAAAGCTGGGAGGTTTAGCTAATAGAAGAGAATTAATTTGGATTTATAGACCACATACATCGAATAGACTCTTGTTAGAAGTCTGTCTGTTCCTAACTACAGCGAATTATTTATTTACCTTTAAAATTATGCTTTTAAAATTATTTTTTCCAGTTGTTTGCCAATAAAAAGCCTGATTTCTTTTGAAAGTATTAACAAGCCATTGAACAAAACGCTGCATACTTGCATTAAATTTTCTAAATAAAGCCTTCAATTTTATGTAAATTTAGTGCATTTCCTTTTACCAAATAAAGTCTCCAATTCACTATAACCTGTTTTCCGCCTCCAGCTATTTGCCTTCCGAATTCCAAAGAATGTACAACTAGGAGCCATCCTATGATTGTTGGTTTGAGCTTAAAATTATGAATTCATTTTGACTGCAAATCTCCTACTTTTAAGTATTTTCTTTTCCCATTCCCAACATTGCTTTGATCTTTCCAAAGCAACTCTGGCCATTATTTATGAGGCCACTTACAATCTACAAAATGTTAAATTCCCAGGAAAGAAAATTCTTAAGAAAAATTTGCATTTTGCAATTATTTATGTTTTAAGAAAACGAAAAGAAAAAAAAAACTGTGTAATAATATCAGATATAATTTATATTTCCGAATATGAGAAATAAGATGCATAATATAGATTAAAGATAGCAGAAATTGTTATTAAAAAAAAAAAAACAAAGAAATTCCTACCAAATAAAGTTGCAAAAGAAAAATACAATTTATAATAATAAATAAAAAAATTTCCGTAAAAAGTATAACTCCTAGACTCACATTAATTTCGAAATTCTTAAACTAAAAATGGTTTCAAATATGTATGTACTTACGCGTGTTACAATCACCATTTTTAATGCCCTTCATTGACCATTAAATTGTATGTTTAAGGAAAATTGTTTTATTTTTAAAAAAATCTGTAAAGAAAAGAAAAATAAACAACCATTATTAGTAATGTAAACAAAGAAGAAAATAACACAATAATTTCTCCAAGTGTATACATATAAATAAGTATGTGTTGGTTAGTTGGTACGGCTATGCAAATACTATGTATAAATGAATGAAGTAGTCTTGACACTGTTGCTGTTGCTTTGCTTTACTTTTATTTGATTTTGTAAACAGTACGACATTTCAACAACAACAGCAGCAGCAACAATAATGACAACATAAAACTACTAAGAAACTTGTCTTGAGCTTTCAACACACACACATACACACATTCAATTTATCGTAGTAGAATATGGATAATGAAAAGCCTAACAGCCATATACAGTACATACATATATGCAAGTATTAATTTAGAAAAAGAAGCAATAACAACAAAAACAAGTAATGTTTATAATAATGGCAAAACAACAATCACAATAAAAAATAAAGGTGAAGTTGAAGTTTACGGTAAATTAACGAGCTACATACATACATACCTACCTATATACAAACAAATGTATTGAAGTGTATAATGTTTAACTGAGCAGAGATTTTTCAAATCCAACTCTCTTTATGGAATTACTCTCGCTCATTTAATAGCAGGTACTTTCTTACTTGGCCACAGTTACAATAACAATAATTGATTCATATATGAGTAGACAATTTTTATAGGCAGTATAATCGCTTTATGACACACACGCATACACACATATGTATGTAAATACATAATTTAATTGTAAACAGTGTGGTTAGTTTAAATTAAAAATAACACAAGCATACATAGTATGTGTATCGCAGAATATTGTCATTTCAGAAAAAGCGTTAAATTGTTGTCACTTTAATTTTAAAGTGTGGCCTTTAATAACCAAAAAAGGTATTTTTAATAAGAATTTCTACTGAGAATAATTTCTTTTCACATCTCTTCTCTATATATATAAAAATGCAGTGTATCTTCGTGATCGCTAAACTCAAAAACTACTGGACCGATTGTGACCAAACTTAATATACATGTTCTATGGGGCGTGAGGAGTGTTTCTGTGTAGTTTGTTCGTCCGACAGATGGCGCAATATTTAGTTTTTTGTGTTTTTGCACCGTAACTCAAGAACTACTGCACTATGCTGTGTTTCGTTGAAGGCGTTGGGTCGTTAATCAGCGTGCAGTGGCGTTAATTAGGCCGATACCGACTGAAACCTAACATCTTTTTGTGAAAAAAATATATTAAAAAAAAAAAGTAAATAAATATCTATCATTCTTTTTTAAACTCTATTTGCGCAATAAGCCTATTTTATGTTTTGCTGAAGGCGTTAGGTGCTTGATCGGCGTGTGGCGGTGTGTAGCGGCGTTAAGTATCCCGACACCGACTCATACATAACCTCTTTTCGTGAAAAGTTCGTGGGTGTCAAACGAAAAAAAGAACTTATTAAATTGAAGATTAATTTATTTAAATTAAATATTACATACATTTTAATAAATTAACCCAAGGTGTTAGTGAAAGTAAATTAATTGTATTATTGAAAGCTATTGAAGAAAGTAAATAAGCAACAGGTAAGACAATAAAGGGCAGCCTCCCTACCCCAACAATAACAAAAAAAAAATATCTTAAAAAACGTATATTGCAATACAAAATGCCACGCCCACGTGCAAATATTGGTCGCCGTACACGGCACACAAATCATATGAGAGTGCAGCAATGCGGATCGGGCCCAGCTATCAAAAATATATAATTCCATTTGAACAATAATTCCTATGTCGTTTTAGTGCACCTTTCATTCTTCTTCTAAATATCAATCAGCCATGACTTTGCATGGAAACCAGACTTACAGTGAAAACAAAAATTCGAAGGCAAAACAACGTTTGCCCGGGTCTGCTAGTTGTAAATAAAGTTCAGTCAGTTTTGTCAGTTTCTTGAGGAAATATGAATATTTTTGACATTTTAAGTCAAAACATTTGCTTTGTTTGTTGTAATTAATTGGTCATTACAACCCTTCAGCGCCAGGATTATAACGTATAGTTTCTCACACCATCCATGGTGTGTGCGTTATCCATGGCATTACGAATATTGGCCTTCAAATTCTTAATTGTCTCTGGTTTGTGGGCATAACACTTTTCTATAATGCCGCCCCACAGGAAATAGTGCAACGGTGTCAAATCGCCGCTTCTTGGCGGCCAATTGACATCTCCGTTTCGGCTAATTAAACGGCCATCAAACGTTCGATTGTGGCATGAGATGTGTGGCAAGTTGCATCATCCTGTTGAAACTAAACATCGTTCACATCAATACCATGAAGACCGAGTACAAAAATATCGAATATCATGGTTCGATACGTGCCTCCATTGACCGTAATAGTTAAGCCGTCCTCATTTTCAAAGAAATTTGGATAATGATACCTCCACTCCACAAACCGCACCAAACAGTCCCTCGTATTGGGTGCATTGGCTTCTGTAATACCACGTGCAGGTTTTCTGAGCCCAAATTACAGAAATTTTGCTCAATAACGTATCCGAAAAAATGTTTTTTTTTCCAACATCAACATCATCCTGCAATTTCTCGTTGGCCCAATAAATCTTAAATCGATTCTTTACGTTCAGTGGAGATAATATTTCTGATTTTGGTGCGATAAATAGAATGACATAAGTATTGTCAGATTCGAAATAACCGATGGTTCAAATTTAAACCGATAGATGGCCCACCCGTTACAATAAGAAAGAAGAAACAAATAAAAAACCTTTAAAAATTTACTCTTCATTTTTAATTCAAATGAGATTAGATTAGAAACGAAATCACAAACGCCATCATCATCATTTGTACAAGTACTGCAGGATGGTGGCGTACAATTAAAAATTCAATATATTCACCAATTTATTCCCAGCCAGCTAAGCAGTTTATAGTAGTCATTTAATATGGCATTAATTGAATCGATGGTATACGTGTTTTTTATATCCGATTGTAACGCAGAAGTATAATATCTAATATTATAGTCACAGTTAGTATTTATAATGTATTGTAATTTATCATAAGCACTTTGTGCCTGCTGTTCTATTTGTTTAAATCTAAACATGTATTGATGAAATCTATCTAAAGTTGCTTGGGCTTGTAAACAATTATAGGAATTGCCTATGTTTGTTACACGATTATATACCACTTCATCTCTCTTTCTATTATACTCCGTCCATATTGCTAAAACGAAGTTGGTTTTTTTGGGATACCGCAACAAAGTCTGGTAAATTTGTTGATTTATATAATTGGCTATTTGGTTATCACAATCTTGTGAGCATATGCCAGATCTTATTTGTATGTCGTCGTCTGAATCTGCAAGTGTTGTGTTTTCTCCAGAATCTACTTCTTCGATGGGGTATCCCAAGGCCGTATGTATTATGAAAATACATAGAAGTCCAATAAGTGCTTCAAAGTTGTTCATTTCTTTCTGGTTCGGCGTATACTTTACTTCGGAATGATTTTATGAAAAACTGTCTGCCTAACTTTGGAAATTCATTACAATTTATAGGTAATAAATAGATGGCATTGCTTAATACTTTTGTTATGCTAATTGAGCAATAAAGTTTTACAATTAACATCTAAAGAAATATTACTACCTGTATGCCCATACGTGTACTTAGTTACTTATGTACATTACAATTTGTGTGTAAAAATAGTACCAAAGACGTGTTTAAGATTATTTCTTTAAAACTTAAAACGCTTCCTTCCATTTATTCGAAAAACAATTAATTTATAATATAACTAGCAGATTGTATCCGGCGTTGCGCGGGTTATGTAGTTTGGATTAGTTTAAAAAATTAAAAAAAATTATTATTGGGTCATTTTTGCATTAAAACTAACAATAAATAAAAAACCGGTTTATCGGTTTCTTAAAAAATGCAATTTTTCAAATTATTCGGAAACCGGTTTAACAAACAACCCAGTTTTTTGAATACTCTAAGTCCTAAATATAAATGCATTCAATCTGCCCGTTTTTCGCCCCTTTTTGGGACCCCTTTTAGTCCAACTTTAGAAACGCAACACCTCCAATAGCTAATTGGGAAACTTAACCAGCTAAATCGTAAAAAATTACCTTTAAAACAGATAAAATACAGCATTTATGCATAAAAGTACTAATTTTTGCCCATTTTTTCTCCCTTTGTCCCATTTTTTCTCCCCTTTCCCCTTTTTTCTCTCCCAAATTTCAAGAAAATCGGTCCAGGCGTTCGTTGGCTAACAAACAAACAAACAAAAAAACAGACTTACAGAAAGATTTATAATATATATTAGGATTTCTTTTTATTTATTTTTTTTAATTATAAATTCATTCGAAATTAAAGTGTAAAGTTGTTCAATTGTCGATAATTGCATGTCTAATTAAAATTCTTGAAAAATACAATGTTGCATGATAAATTCATCGCTCATAATTCCGTATGATGGGTATGCAAGTGTTGCCAGCTATTTAAGCATCAGCAACTTTGTTTACCAAATTTTAAATAAATTTTTCCAATATTTTTTTCTAACAAAATAAACTTCTCCCTTTAAAGAAAAATTTGTTTTTTCGTGTCTGTTTTGTTTTGAAAAATATTTCATCACTGCCAACAGAACGAACCAACCAAAAAAAAAAACAAAAAACAAAAGTAAGCTAATGCCGTTAAACAAAATTATTGCTAAATACATAGCTTAACAAATAAACAGAGAGAGAGAGAGAGAAAGAGAGAGGTGGAGGAGAAAACCCCATTCATTCTAAAATGTCCAATTCAACCAGTTTCAACATCCGGTTTTGCCGGCGTAAACGGCATAAAACTCTTTTACGTTTTCTTTTTGCTTATCATTCTTCACCAACCATTCTATGACATTCTCCCTCTCTTCCCCTCCTTCTTTCACTCCATCCACATACATATACATACATATGAGCTAAACTCCCCATTGATGATGAGTAACAAATAATATTCGCATGAAAGGTATGACGTTCAAAACAATGTATGTATGTATGTTTATGTTGTAAACACCGATTTAGTATTATGTTGCTTGTATACAGTGGTGGGAGAAATAATAGGTTTGGTGTAGTTGTTTCAAAAGCAACAATTAATCGTTTTGAATTTGGTTATAAAAAGAAATTTTACATGGCCTGCGAAATAGTGACTCGTTTGAAGCTCATGCAGCTCCTTTAGAAGATTTTGTCTAATTCATATACGTACAGGTGCAGAGATTTGCCATCTATTCCTGTCTGTGAATAGTTTCGATGATGAAAAATGGGCCTCAATAGAAGCCTGTAAGTTCCAGTTTTTTTTTAACAACATTTGTGAGGATATCAATGAGAGGTCGTAACCGGATAACCTTCAAAATGATCAAAAGTTATCGATTGCTCCTTGCTTTCAAGGAGATTAATTTTATGTGGTTAGAAGAGGTATTTGTAGTATGTACTTAATTTAAATAAAACTTTCGAAGATCAACCAGCACTGTTTCTGAAGCACAGTTTTTCTTCAACATGGTGAAACAAATTTAATAAACTATTTGGTGTAGCTTTAATCTGTCTTGGAACTACTCTATCTTTGCTTTATCGTAAACTGGCTAACACCAGAAATGCAGCATTTGGAGAGACTAAATGCCACTAACATATGAAAGCGGAAAAGTCAGGGTCACGTTGAAATTTTAAGTACTGCTGGTTTTAATGACACAATATTAAAACTCGCTTTTGATACTGGTTTTATAATAGATATCAGAAAAATCCTGTTGTCAGAATGGCTTATCGCATCCCAGGAAATAAAACACAAGTGCGTACTGAAGGATCAATCAAACAAAATAAGATCGGAGGATGAATTTTTTTTTGATCCGCTGAATTTAAGATACATAGTTCTCTAAACTTAATGGTTGTTGTAGTCTCATTAAGACTGAAAGAGTAGCTATAAAGACACGCACCATAAATACTTATTGAAAGCAAGGTGGCCATTAAATTCCTAGAGAATGTACGCTCTCTATGTGAATCATTGCACTGTTTGACACTATCCGCTCTAGTGTAGCAAAGGTCGGTCAGGAAACATCTTGGATGAATTATTTGAAAGGTGGTTGAAGACTCTTAATGTTACAACTTGAAAAACCATGATCAAATAAAATTTTTTCGCCTTCATCTCTTTGGGGACTTTTCCACGTAGAAGATGAAGGAGTGTAGTGCAGTTTCCACTGATTGGCCCATCGTGTAGGCATGTTGGGATGAAGTTAGAAGTGATGGATCAATCGAGGCCCAGATATGAACATCAATTAGTCTTTACAGTGTCTTTAAAAAAAGGCAGAAAGGCTTTAGCGTATCAAAGGCATCGATTGACCTAGTTCGCTTGTTGCCTTTTATGATTATTTTAATTCAAAACTATTTATTTCGAAAATTATTTATTCTATTAATTAAAGTCGAAAATTGTTTGCAAAAAAGCTTATAGTTAAAACCAAGTCATAGCCAATTGTATCTATAATTTTTTCCAATACTGTATATAAAGTATAGCATGTTGCAACATTGTTTTTATTACATTATTTATTTCTATTGTTTTAATTTTATTGCTTGAGGTGCTATTGAAATTCATAAAATCAAGGTTTAGTTTTTAAAATGAAGCAGCTTAAGAAGCTATAAATAATTCAACACAATAAATAAATCAGTAAGAAAATTTAATAAAAAAAAATAATAATAATAAAAAATTATAAAAATATTTGAAAATTACTTTTTCCCTTACCTAATAACTTTTAAACCCAATCTACCAACTAATAATTGCTTGTTTACATTTTAGTTTAAGTGACTGTGCTGTCGTCTTTATTTACTATACTACGATGAGCTACATATATATTAACAGGTAAACAATAAAGTTTGGCTTACAAAAACCATACAAACACCAACACGTATTTTTTGCTTCTCTTCTCTCTTGGCAATATTTTTGCATAACAAAAGGATTTCTCCCAGGGATGGAAAAGTTGGTACAATTGTACTTTTTTAACACTATTTGGAAGTCAAAAACACCATAGCACCTCAATGACTTATTTAGAACTATTTAAAAAATTTAAATTATTAACAATATTAATTTAGAAATGCAATTCGAAGATGCCAGAATGCATATATTTTATAGACCGCTTAAAGTTTTTGTTCAGTCAAATAGCTCGCAATTTATACAAAAGGATGCATTAGATGAAAATGATATATTAAAAATCAATCTCAATGAAAACCATATTCCTATTGGCGAAATATATTGTGGAAGAGAAATTGATGTAAACATATCCATAAATAATATTGCTCACAGTATTATTTTGAAGCTTAATGAAATACCAAAGAATTTTATTTAATATTCTGTGAAGTTTTAAAAGCAAAAGTTGATTTAAATAATGAAATGTTACTATGGTTTACAATTTACACCAGAAAACGTTGTTTCAGGTAAAACTTCAAGTATTGTACCGTTTATATTACAAATATTTCCCAATGAAATTAAGAATATTAAATCAATAAATAATCAATTTCGTGCGCTTTCGGACTTATGAGAACATATGTACCTTTTGGTCGAAGGTATCAGAAATAAAAAATGAACTAAATGAACCAATGTTCATTATTTTCGTACCAAAATTTAATAAAAACCAAAGGGAGAAATAAAATCCAAAAGTACGTATCATCAAAAAAATCAAAATCGAGTTTTTGATTGATTATGATTCGTTAGGTTATCTAAAATATCTCTACCAATTTTTCGATTCTTGCGACCAAAAATAACGTTTTTATATCAATAATTCAAAATGTTTCTACATATGAAGTACTTGTTATTTTATAACTTTTTTTGCTTCTCCTGTAAAATTAGAAAAATGTTAGTTACGTATTTTGCATTTTCGACGACGATATGTACATAAATACATACATATATGTAAAATGAATTGTCATTTATATTTTTATTTAATTTTTAATAAAAACGTTTAAAAAAAATGAATTTAGTACAATCGGGCCGAAAAAAGTACAATTTTTGGTGAAAGTTAGTACAATTTGTTAAGATCAATTTCCCATCCCTGATTTACTATACTACGATGAGCTATATATTAACAGGTAAACAATAAAGTTTGGCTTACAAAAAACCAACACATATTTTTTACTCTTCTTCTCTTTTCTCTTTGCAATAATTTTGCATAACAAAAGGATTTCTCCTCTCTCCCTTAACACTTGCAAAGTGCAACGATACAAGAGGAGTATTGTCGTGTCATTTATAAATACGAGTGTGTTTTGTTTACCAGTTTTAAAGAGAGAAGTTTATGAACAACAAGTTAGGTTATGATGTTAAAATTAAGAAAATTAGGTTATAAACATAAAAATTATTGTTTATCTTCATGAAGATTATTATTATTGTTTTTGTTATTTTTTGCATTTTTTATTATTCTACTATTTTCATAATAATTCTTGTTGGTTGTTTTGTTTTTGTTTTTGTTGTGCTTGTGTTGAGAAGTTTTTGTTTCGGTTTTTATTTTTAGTTTAGTTGACACTTTTTTCTTCTTCTTCTTCTTTGAAGCCAGTGTTTGAGTTGTTTGAGCTAAATTCCTTTTGTGTGTGTGTAAGTTTGTGTGATTGTGTGTAAATATGTATATATATTACACTCTTACAAATAATTGGGTTAAATTCTATTCTATGCTGTGAAAAATTCATTTTTTATGTTTCTATCACACTTTTTTAGTGTTTGCTGTGATAGCAACTAAAAGTGCTTGAGAGTTTGACTCAATGTGGGCAACCATTTAGAAAATTCTTACTGCTGAGTTAGTTTCTGGGTTAAGTCTATATAATTAATTGCAATAGATTTTTTTTGCACCATGATTTATTATTAGAAATGACCTGATTTTTATAGTATTTGCAGGAAAAAGAAGGTAAAAAAGCAAAATATTTTAACCTGTAACGGGCAATTATATGCACTTGGACTCAGCATAAATAATACAATAAATTAATAAAAATAAAATTTCTGAACGAAATACACTTTTAAAGAGCCAAAACAAATTTTAAAAAATTTTTTAAAGCCAATTTTTGCTGATTTTAATTCATTTTAGTTGATAAAGCGTTTGACTTTTATTTAAATTCTTTATTTTACCATAATTTTCTAATTATAATAGACAATACACAATGTATTTTAATTTATACTGATAAGATAAAGAAAACTTTTATATAAAAAAACTATAAAATTTTAAAAGATGATTCAAATGCAGACATTTACTGTCTAACTCATGTCTTTAAAAAATGTTTGAAAAAAATACCTTAATTACGTTAATTATGTACAGTTATATTAATAAATAATACCGGCATTAATAAAACAGTGAATGAAATTTAGTTAGGAGCATACAAATTTTATAAATTAATAAAAAAAAATTAATTCTTTTCTATACTATTTTTGAGGAAACTTTCTGTATAATTGTGCCTTTAATTTAATTTTTAATAGTGCTCTAAAAACAGTGAAAAAAATTCTTTATTTATATTTACTGTAGATTAAATAATAATTTCAAATCAATCATATTAGCTGAAGCAATTATGATTAAATTCTTATTCAATGATAACAATTGACCTTGACTTTAAAATAAAAATTAAAAAAGAAATTCTAAGTTTGTTATCAATTAACAGTAGTTTAGTTATATAGGGTGTGTAACTTAAAAATTTGTTTGCAGAATTTCAGACTTTATAGTACAATTTAAATTGCCTTGATTTAACTGATTAGCCAGGCTACAATCAATTCGATATCTAATAACAATAGATCCATTAGACCAGGGGTTACCAAAAATTTTTTGATTGTGTATTAGTGAGTAAGAGGGAGAAAATAAGTTGAGAGCTTAAAGTCATAGAAAAATGTTAGTAATATACCCTATTTTGATTTTCATTTCATCAACATATATAAAGTTATACATCTTTGATTTAATAATTAGGTAATATTTTTTAGATATTTTCTGGGTACTAATTTTGGTTCATAAATTTCCTTTCTTACTAATAACCAACCTTTTAATTTTTCCAAAATATTGCCTTATGTCTATAAAAAAAAAGTTGTTTTCTTTCCACATCATCTAAATTATTTACTTGACTATTAAAACAATCAAAATGTGTTTTAAGAACATATAAGACTTTGAATATCGTTTTAGAGGATTTTTTAACATAAAATATTTTTTGAGTGTAAACCTAAAAAAATAATAATATAGCATCCGCCGACATGTGTGCTTGTCGCAGTCTGATCGACAACTAAATAAAAGAGCATAAGCAATATGTGTGAATTCTCTGTGCACAATTGTGCTATGAAATGGTAATCCCTACTTTAGACTATGGAGAAATGGTGAACTAAATGACAGAAGTCAGTGTCTAACCAGAGACGGATATTGGCAAATGGAAATATTTTACGCAATGGACCAGATGAGTCTGTTAATAAAGTGAGATTTCTATCCTAGTCCTTTGCGTAATAGATAGCGCAACAGAGATCAGAACTCCATCTATAAACAGTGCAGTCTGGATTGTTGAAAATTTCTTTAGGACTAGTTAACCTTGTTTTTCGATAAATTTTTGAATACACCTCGTAATACCAAGTAACTTTTCTGAATTGACCTTAGGAAAGCGAGTAAATGACACCGAATAAGTCTATAATAAATAATAGAACTCTGGAAATAAAGCCCCAAGGAAAGGAAACTCTAAAAAAACGACAAAAATTTCTTTTTCGTCATTTCGAGAAATAAAGAGAAAACTTGATTTTCCAGTTACTACTGGGTCCAGCTATCACGTCGATTAAATGTCAAAAAATTAAGCCTAAACCACCATTAACTAAGATACACGGTGAGCGATGTCTTGGATTTAACCAAATCTACTTTTGTTGGATCTTTGAATGAAAAGAGTTAGTCTCAACCAAAAAAGTTTAATTTAGATAATCCAGACTGCTACTGCTACTTCTGTTGTTATTGGGAAGATCTTGATCAAACAAGCGTAAAACGTTTCAAATAAAACTTTAATAGGGAAAGGAATTCTTCGAAGACTCAGAAACTTCCTGCCAAAAAGAATATATTCCATTCTTAATAATAAGAGTGGATTTTATGCTAATAAACCACAAAAAAGCTAATACCTATGTAGGTCTATTAAAAAAAGAACATTTTTATTCACATTACTCCACTTGTTATCACAATACAACAAATATGTACATTTTATTAACACATTATATAACATTTCATGTATATTTTCTATAACACTAGCATTGATGCGATAATACCGAATAAAAAACATTAAAAAAAACTGACCATAAATCACTTTTTATTTCAAATATTTCAAATTATTCAAGTGAAATTATATTCAATTGATGGAGACCTTCTTTCTATATTCGTATCACACCTTCGGTAAAGTCGTTAAAATTCTGTTCAGTGTACGAAAACGATAAGGATGAGCAACATTGTTATAACAAAGTGTGTGTATATGTGTGTGTGTCTCCAGCAATGCATATGAAAAGCAACACCAAAAATATGAAGTAAATCAAAACAATAATAATAATAACAACAACATTGTTAAGACATAAATTTCTCAACAACACCCCATTTTACGTGAGTTGATTTCTTAATTACTCTCTTCTTTCGCTCTGATTTCTTGTTGGTGAGGTAAGATACTGTGTGTTGGTTTTTTTTTTTTTTGCATTTCACCTTTTAACCATAAACGCGTAAGTAGCTGCCAGTATATACTGGCTGTTATATTTTGAAATGAAAGTGAATTTCAAAAAGCGTGACTTTGAATTTGAAAAATTTCGAAAAACAGAAAACCTTTCCCAACAATTTTGGTTAAAAAGAAAACGAATTAAACAAAAATGTTCTGCCCTTTTTTGTTTCAGGCAAATGTAATAAAAGCTCAAAGAAAAAAAGTGAAATGCTAGCTGCTAGCCTTCTAAGGATTTCATTACCATTTCTAAACGCTCTTCTTATGGCGTTATTGTTTAAAATTTCTATTGGTATGTTTTTCATATTTTTTATTTTATTTTTTTAAATTTCACTTGCCACTTGTTAATGGGTCATATTTAAACGTTTCTTAAAAAAAAAAAAATCATAGGCACGCGCTCTTAAAACAAAATTTCTTTTCACTTTACTGATGGCCCGTGTATTTTGTTTGTTTTCGATATATTTCCAGATTTAAAAAGAGAAAGAAATACCAGAGGAGGTTGTTGGGTTTGTTTTAACCACCTTTAAATTGTTTCTTCACAGTTTGTTTTTTTTTTGTAATTTTTGCATACAATTTTTTTATTACTTAAGCATTGTTTCTTTTTTTGGTTGTATGTTTTTCCATAATTTTTCAATAATGATATACGCTTCGTGGCATTAGGTTAGTTGTCGGACCGTTTATATAGTCTGGGGGGATTCCGGCTAGGCTAGTGGTGATACCACAAACCAATACCCAACCCGGAGATCAGTCTTTGCCTATAGAAACCATCCGGACTCGAACATAAATCTTGCTACTGCAGCAGCCTGGGAACTGCTATCACGTTAGATCGAGTTTGGTCACTGCACGGAGGCTCTTCCAAGGGTTTTGGTACTAAAATGGGTTTCGGAGTATTATGGCTTACTGGGCAACGAGATTGTGGATGAGGTGGCAAGGTATGGAACTCTGAAGTACGTGGACTTTATGCAGAGGTGCGATAGACAATTTTTTCCAATACTTTATTGGGTTGACCGATCAAATGTGAAATGAATACTTCTTGGGGGAATAGAAAATATTGTTTAATCTTAAGTTTACTACCGCCCAGATTTGACCGTCATAGAATGGAATGGGTATTCCATACATTGGGATTCTGATCGCTTTATTAAAGGGGCATTATGCTTTGCAAGAACCAGTAATGTAGAATAGGGTGAGACAGTTGACAACATTCTGCATATCTGGCCTAAAGTGAAGAGACTCAGAATTCTAATCGACTCTGTCCTGCGGTAGTTGTATAAGAATCTAATGAGGACTCCTTGTAACAACGACTACATCCCGGGAATAGCAAACGGATGAATTTGCTAGAGCAAGCATTCTCTTATGATATACAAACGAGCCTAGGTATGTATACATATTCCTTCATTAGGTTATCTTTTAAGCAGAGGTATTTATTGGCCCCTACCCAATCCAGGACTGAAGGAAGAACCTTGCTTTATTGCCAGACTCTTACTTATTTTATGCTTCTAAAATAGTCCTGCTTTAAATGTGCAGACCTTGAGCTGATTGTAAAGACCGGTGAATCAAGGTTTGTTAGATAGTTTCTGCGGCATCCCTTCATGCAGTGTCACAAAAGGCTACTAAGTGCGCACAAGTGAGCGTTTGATTTAACAAAGCAGTCACTCTCTCCTATCCCATCATATCATATCCAGGATCGTTATAGTATGTGTAATCACGCATATGACATCCAAACATGTAACCATGAAGCTATACGTGACTCAAGTGAACTTTGATTGTGCATCTTTAATATCGAAATTCCCGATACAGAATCGACCAGATCAGGGTGTAGATTGCATTAAATGTGTATCGTGCCCCTACCTCATGTTATTTTTCTTTAAATTTCAGATATTTTTTTATAATTTCTTCGTATTATTTTCAGCATTCCTGTATTGTTTGTTAACTGCTTCGAATACATTACATAAATTTGTGTTCCATTCAATAAAATTTTATTTTTTTATATGTTTTGTTTTGATTGTGCCAATATTTCAGTTTAGTTTTGCAAAATTTATGGAAATTTCAAAAAAGAAACAAAAAAATAAAAGGAAAAAACCGAAAGAAATGAAAACTTTTGTATTTTGTTTTACACTCGATTGACTATGATTTATAGCCAGTGAAACCCACTAACTTAAATACAATATTTAAGGAGGAAAACAATACCAAAACAATACCAAATAAACTAAAAAGAAATGAAATGAAAGAAAGGAAAACTATTACAAAAGCAAAAACAAAATTGTTTAAACTGATGAAATTACAAAAACAACAACAAAAACAAAAACAATGTTTCAAATGTTTTGGGGCCATAATTTATTACCCAAGAAATCTGATTCATCAAAGCCTGTACTCTCTCGTTAAGTACTCTAAATATATTACAGTCTGTACCACGGAGAAAGACAGTCCAATGAACTCACTTTGATGTGATTGTTTAGGTTACACGGCATAGAACATGTTAAGGAGATTGCGTTCTTTAGTATCATAGAGATTCTTATGAGGATAACTCGAAAATAGCAGGAACTACATGGAAAAGGTAAATCAGCTAGGCAAGCAGGAAATACGGTCCGGTCCTCTTTTGCTTTGTCCCCTTTTTCATGTGGGAATTCACCACTATGGCCAAGCAGATGAGCTTATCCGCTAATGGAACATGAACCCTTCTATGGAGTGAGAAGAATGAAAGGGAAAATAGAGGAACACAGAGACTCTTCTCAAATCAAATAAAAGTAAATTAATTAGACAGTCGGGAAATACGGTCAGGTCCCCTTTTTCAAGTGGGAATTCACCACTATGGCCAAGCAGATGAGCTTATTCGCTGATGGAACACGAACCCTTCTGTGGAGTGAGAAAAATGAAAGGGAAGATAGAGAGAGACAGAGGCTCTTCTCATATCAAATAAAAGTAAATTAAAGGGAAGATAGAGGAAGACAGAGACTTTTCTCAAATCAAATACATTTGATACTAATATTGGGTAATAACAATCAAAAGAGATTTGAGTCATGCATCAGTCTATTCAGGAACAATCTGTTTGGCTCTGTAAGCTCAAACAACACTGATTCAGAAAGGATATCGCCTCGAGCCCAGTGTGTAGGTTCTGAGATGAGGAAAGTGAAATATCACGAACCTCAGCGCCGATCTTGACATCACGAAAAGCTCTAAGCAGGGGATTATTCTTGTTTGACCATTGAGTATTCAAAATTTTGTAAGAGAAAAAGAAATGAAAGAGAGAGAGAGACAGAGTATTCCTATGTAGATTGAGACAGTGCAGTTGCAATACTATTGTCCTTCTAAACGACAATCACAATAACCTAGTCGACATATGTACGATCTTCCGCTTCTTAATGTTGTAAATACCAAAAAAAAAAAAAAAACAAAATCATGGAAAATCTGTATGAATCTTCATATATTTATAAAGAGTTCTGGGTTCCCCTAACCCTTACAGACTTTTTTCCACTACATGCTAATAACAATAGCGGCATAGATTTGAAATTTACATTTGAATTGAAAACAAATCTTTAAAAAAAGAGATTTTTTTTTGATTTGAATGAAAAATGAAACCACTTTACAGTTTCGTTTCTTAAAGAAAAAAAAACCATTTCTGATGAACTCAAGCTCTAGTGACAGTGTAAACCGCTTGACTTAATAGCTGATTGATTGACGGACGGGAGACCCATTAAGAGACTATAAACTATGGAGAGGTGAAAGAAAAGGCAACAAAATAAAACGTATTTTTCATTCAATTAAAACGATTTGTACGTCATCAGTGAAAGTTGTTTCAAAAAAAAAGAGACTCATTTTGTTTGTTTGTGTGTTATTGTTGTTGTAATTTTGTTGTAAAATTTATTTGTTTTGTTTATTTATTATTGAAAGATGATGCACTTCTTTTTTTTTTGTTAATTTTATTGCTTTTTTTTTCTTAAAAAATTTGTTGCTATTGAAAATGAAAAATAGAAAATAACTACAATAACAACAATGTCATGAGAGTTTGTATAAGAGGTTGTTGGAATACCTTTAAAGAAAAAAAAATAATTTAAAAAAATAAAAATTAAATAAACTTTGCATTTGGATGTGAAACAAAAGTCATCAAATAAAACTTGTTTGTTAATGGATAATGATGCAGGCAGGAATGCAGGGAGTGGGGGGGGGTTTTGATGGATAATTTTGTTTTAAAAAATAATAAAAACACTCAAAATAAATATTAATAATTATACTTGAGTTATTTTTTTATTCAATTTTCATTGTTGTTTTAATTGCATTTAACAATAAAATAAAGATGATATCATTCATAAGCACTCTTGAATCTTAAAAATTGTATTTGTTTTCAGTAAAAGGGTTGATAATTGAATTTATAAACCTTGGCAATACAGTTTGCTTTACTATTTAATAGAATCTTTTGTCTAGCAGTGTTGCCAACTCATGGGTGGTTTTAATGATTGCACTAAGTAGTTGGAATTTTCCAATTATTTTTAATAGAAATCCTTGAAATTCTCACAAATTTTTAGCTCTCTCCGAAATATTTTTTTATTCGATGAAATCCTATCAATTTATGGTAAATATTGAACGGTTTCATCAATAATTGATTGTCCTTTAGAAGATAAAATGCCGAGTACTGCAAGTAAACCCAACTAAAGAGCAGACTTGCCATCAACATCGACGTATGTTAAGGGTGCTGTTATCTTTTCTCCTCCTAAACTGCGTACCAGACCAAGTGATGCAAGGAGACATACATAGTTCAAAAAAATACCATAAAGTGTGGACAGCATGGCAGTTGCGAGAACTTGTGTAGACGATATCTGTCTGAAATTGGTTCAAGAATTTTTTGTTGAATACAAGTAATTTCCAGTCGCTGTAGCCTAGAAAGCTGTGTAATGGCCCAGCACTAGCGCTTAATCGTGGCCAGATATTGTAATGACAGATGTTGTAACGTGGGAGGCAGTTCCATACGACTAACTCGACTGCATTGCATATTACTGGACCTACTATTGGGCTAGGAATGCAAGCACTCTCTTTAATACATAAAACAGCGTATAATGTGATTCAATTATGCTAATCTTATAGAATTTCTCAGTCCTTTTTATAAAAAACTGTAAAGGAACTCTCAACCAAGTTTTCTGACCTTTAAGCGTAGCGCTTTGTACATCCATAGATGAGAATTTTCTTAGGCTTTCTTATGCTAACAAGTGGCACTTTGTACATCCATAGAGGATAATTTTCTTAGGCTTTCTTATGCTAACAACTGCACCTTGGTAGCAGAAGTTGATAACAAATTCATATTCATACACAATTCTGCTGATATATCGACCCCTTTAGTATTCTGTATTTTTGATCCACGTTTAGTATTTTTCAAGTAGTTCCTAATGATATTTTTGAGTCACGTTTAGCTTCTGAATAATCAAAATAGTGTTTACGTGATAGTTGGCAGACCCGACAATTTTCATTTCATTTCCATAATCTTCGAATTTATTAAAAAATTTATTTATTTTAGATATTGAGAATCTATTTGTTGATGACAAGGTTTTTAAATCCTAACCGCTGGACCATTAATAAATTGTATGTTTCCGTAGACAACATTATTTTTGAATTGGAGGCATATTATCGTAGAAATTTTATGATTGACCCCACCCATTAGCCTAACCTTTGGGGAAAACTATTATAAATGAAAACAAAATTCTCACTCCCATTTTTTATTTAAAAAATGTTTTTTTTTTCAACACATTTTGTAAACTTTTATTAGAAAAAAGTAAAAAAAAAGAAAAATTTTGTTAATCTGTTACCAACACGTTTTTAACTTTTTTTATTTTATTTGGTCTGAGTCATAAACGAAAACAACCAAACATTTTTTAAAAGATTTTGTAGTTTTGTGTTGTTTAAACTTTATTTTATTTATAATAAATGCAGTCAAGTGCAACAGTTTTGTTAGTGGTGGGTCGTTTTTTATACCATTTTCGTGTTTTTTTTTATTGTCTTCATTTTGGCCGACAGTCTGCTGCCAATAGAGGCAGCACTAAATACTTGTTGCATGCCCACTTTACTTTAATAAAATTCTATAGAAAAAAAAACAGAAAAAAGCCAACACTTTTGTTACTAACGTTTGAAAAGTTTCATTCTTTCATTTCATTTTCTTTATTTTATTTTTTTTTTTGCGTTTTTTTTTTCTGTTCTTATTGAAAAAGAAATTTACTATTAAGATAAAAAGTTTCAATAAGTTTTTCTCAGTGTACTGGCTGTTTATGCTGTTAAATATTCGTGAGGTACAGGAAATTTCTAGTCATTATGCCAAAAATTCAAGATTGTGTTGGTATTTGTGAGAGATGTTGTTGTACTAAAAAGGGTTTTATTTTGTAAAACATTATTCTCTCCAATAGATGTATCCACCACCACCATACGTACATAAATACATATGAAATTAACTGAAGCATTACAAAATTTACTCACATGCACTTATACATTTACTTATTTGTATCACACATACATGAGAGTCTCATATGTTGTTTTTGTTATTTATTTATTTGGACAAACTTGTTGCTGTTCTTTCCACTGCTGCTGTAGGTTATGTACCAAGCATTTATTATTCAAAATAACTGTGGTGGTGGGGAGTTCATTCGTTTTTTTTTATTGCCAACCACAATAAACTTTATTTCTTTATTTCCCTTTAATTAGTTTTAGTTTCTATTGAAAAGTGTAAACAGAATAAAAGAGAGGGCGTTACGTTTCAATGCAAACAAACAAAATAATACGAATTTAAGTAAGCAACAGTGTTTACTCTGTAATACTTATTCATTCATTCATTCCAAAAGAAATTGTTCACTGGGTAGTCGATTTAATCAGATTTCTCTGCTGCTTATACCATTTTTCATTATTATCTTTGACTCTCTTTTATTTGTAACGGTATTTTTTCTCTGTTATTATATCAGTATATAATTTTTTTCTTTTTCTTTGTTTTTCTTCATTTCAATTCCTCAGTCAAAAGGTGAATTTAATACGACAAACGTGCTTGAAAGTGAAATTGTTTGAATAATTTAAAAAATATTTGAAATAAACAATTGATTAGAAGGAAGGGCTTGCTTTTGTTCTAAGTATAGCAGAGGTTTTCGTGCCAAAAACCACGTAACCAAGCAGTGATACAATAATATAATCAAAGAATTTAAAACAAAAATGTATGTATGTTCTAACATAATTACAATAGAACTGAAGAATGTATAGGGTTAAGCATTTAGTGGATTTCTAAGTCTCCGTTGTTACAAGGCTGCCAGCTGTTAAAAATCTTTTATCAGAATATCAGCGACCAGACGTTAGGGAGCTCATACATTACCATTACCCTTCTCCTATTGGATCTTGTGACAAACGAGCTGCTAGTGATGTTGCGACAAGATCGAAATAATTCCTTATTCTTCCTCCTACACGGATGAAATAATTCTTACAATTTCGGGTGGATGTGTGGATCCTCTATTAGGTTTAGAATGCAATTTGTTGTGAACAAATTTAACGAGTAGTCATATGGTAGCGGTTTGTGTTCGAATTCACTAGAAGTCGATGAAGTCCCTTGACAAAACCTTAAATTCAAAACATAGAATTTTTCTTGGATATAAAGCTGTTTTGGAAACAGAATATGATCAACAGGTATGTAACAAAGTGTGGAGTAAAATAAAGTCTAAGGCCTAAGATAACTCACTACGAATGCAGTAGGTTTTAACAGTTCGGCGGTCCAGTAAATAATGAAATTTTGAAAATTTCTTTAAACATTATTTGTTTTCAAAACCTCTGCACCGTTCAAACCAAAATAATCAAGTAAAAACTTCAGTTTATATGCTATAGTTTAAGAAAATTACCAAATCGTATCTCATTTCGTTCCCCATTGAAATAATCAATTTAACATGACAATAACTTCAAAATAAATCTAAAAAGAGTCTCTTTGTCTTCAAAGTGAAATCTTTGTTATTTTCATAGACAAAACTAAAACTTATTTTTTAATTTCTTATTCTTCTTTTTATTTTCTCAAATTTAAATTTCATCTTAAACAACAGCTTTAAACAACACTTCTTTCTTTTTTTTTTTTGAAGAACGTCTGTCTATTTGGTTAACATCTTTGTGGCATAATTTTCTTCAAATACTTGATGAATTCCATCTTCAAAATTGTACACATTAAAACACAACAACAACAACAACAAAAATATCAAAACAAACTCTCCTCATGTGTGTGTATGTGTAAGCATGTTGTGTGACTTGGTAAGCTTTGCTTAACCTCACTTTAAATAATTTCCTACAAGATGGTTGATTGTTTATTTTACCGATATTTACCACCTCTCCGCCCCTCTGTTTATATGTTGTTTTTTTTTTCTTTACCATAAAATCTCTCATTTATATGCTCAGCATCAATTTAATTATGATGTTTCGAACATCATTAAAATGACTTGAAACCGGCTTATTACGGTTAGAAAGAAATTTCTTTCTTTAGTTTTTTCTTTCGGTATTTTTTTTTCGTGTGTGTTAAGAGAAATGCTCTCTTTTCTTTTGTTGTTGCTTAAGGTTTTTATTTCTACCAGTGTTGATAAGTGCTACAAATATTTTTTTTTATACTGAGTGTTTGTTTTTAACTGTCAATGCCGTGTGAAGCAGTTTTAATTGTTTTTTAATGATTTATTTCGGTTTTTTTATTTAAATTTGTTAATCGTTTATAATGGTTGTTTAAAATTTTTTTAACGAAAAAGAAATTAAAACGTAAATCGTTAGAAATTTTAAATTCAAAATGTTTAGAAGTATTTTCAGTGTTTTAAAGAATTTTAATGCCACTTTTTTAACCATCAGTGTCTTAACATGCCTAGTAAAAGATTAGCAATTCATTTGTTTCATAAGGACAGTTAAATAAAAAATAAAACACACATAAAGCTATGATTAAATGCATTATAATGGATTGGACCTTAGCTTCTGGATTGTTTGCAGCAGTAGTTTATCCTTTTGACATAGATTTCGACCACTTTTTCTCATCTCAAATGAAGATTCGCTCGTCCTGGTGTATGTCACGATTGGTTAGTGATTGTAAGCACTTCATAAATGTCGTGATCAGATCGAATTTGTTGCTGTTGGGTTCCGTGGCATAGCAGTATACCCGGAAACGAGATGGCGAATGTTTTTACTGGATTAAGTTCACGACTTGAGTGTTGTTACAAAGTCGCCGATCGGCTCTTGATCTTGTCGAAAGACGGGGCCAGAGTGAAGGAAGAGGAACGACAGATCGGATAGTTGTATGTCCAGAAGTCTATAGACGATGTCTAAACAGGCTTGCTGCTATGTTTAAATAAATCCAGCGTAAGACTAGTACGATAGCCTTTAGTGGGATGAAGTTGAAAACTTCGGGTAAGGAAGTTTCTTTGATGGTTCGTGTTCTCTGGCCTCATCGGTCCATATTTCTTTGAGAACGATCTTGACCAGGACATTACCGCCAATGGGGAGCAATATAGATCGATAATTACTAACTTTTTTTGGGCTGAATTGGATGATATGTAAACCAACAACACATGGTTTCAACAGCTGTAACGCTACGTACCACACAGTTCATACCACATTACATATGTATATTTAACGTGTGATTTAAAAGCATGGTCATGTCACATCGAGATGATATGATCTAGCCATCGAAGTCGTGCGATTTGACCCCTTTAGACTTTCTCTTGTGGGGTTTCCTTAAGCCGCAGATATAAGCGAATAAGCCACAAACCAAAACGGTCCTCAAAGCCAACATAAACCATGCCTTCGGTCAAATTTAGCGTGATTTATAAGCCAGGGCCATGAAAAATTGAACATTGCTCTCCAACTAGAGTAGCCCCAGTGAACATTTGAACGATTTTATGTTCCACACTTAATAGCATCAATAGGTCTTTCTGGACATTTTTCTGTTTAAAGTTGGGTAAGCACTTCCTGTATTACGTCTATTCTCTTTATCTCTCTCTCTCTCTTTCCTCTTTCTTTTCTAACCCCTTTACCTTCTTCTTTTTTACTTTTATGGACTATTACAATGAGTCAAATGATCTAAGGGTGTATTTTGTACTTGTCTTCATGACAGTGCACATCCTCAAACCTAGCTATAACATCAAAAATAGGGGGACATTTGGTAAAACTACTTTCAACCCACTTTTCTATTACTTTTAATAAATAGTGAGAGTCAAGACTTTGCACAGGGTTTTCAAAAATATTTATAGAATTGAAAATAAAACAAGTATTTAATAAGTATTACTCACCTCAAGAGCTGGGTTTTAAACAATTGCTTTCGAATTACTTGCTGCAATAATAATTTTCTTTTCCAATAATTTTTCTTTGAATTCTTTTTTTTTAGTTGTTAAAACATTTAATATTTTAAAATTTTAAGGTCAAAAACAAACACTGTAAAATAAATTTATACAAAATGAATAATGTTTATCAATTAAAAATTGTATACGAATAATAAAAAAAATGGAGAATATTTTTAATTTATTGCAGTTTAATTAATTATTTTATTTTTTATTTCTTTTTTATTTTTTTCTTTTATAATCAAAACAAGTTTGCGTTTTTTTTTTTAATAAGTTTTATGCGTTTTTTCGCACCAACCGGTATTTAAAATTCAAATTAAAATCATATTAATTTGTATTTATTGTATATTACATATGTACATATGTGGTGTATGTATGTATGTATGTATATACTGTAACTATAATATGAGGCATGCAACAAGCCACATTTCCACGCACTTAATTCTTGTTTCATATTGTAACACAAGTATTTTGCAATTGCCTCCACTTGATTTTTGCATTAAATTCAATTCATTTTTCTTGTTTTTTTTCTTCTCTTTTTTGTCTTCCTTTCCTTTCTTCGTTTGGATTCTTCCAGTTTTTTTTTTATTCATTTTCTTCCTCTTTTTCTTTTTTTTTTAATTTTTTTAACAACAAGTTATTGCACCTGGCGTTTTGTGCGAATTTTGTTGCTTTTACAAGTACTCACTCGCTCGTATTTTATTTGGTTCTGTCGTTTCTTTTTATTTTTTTTTTCTTTCAGTTTTCTGTTTAAGCTTTGCTTGTAAAATATTTCTTCAACATTGTCAATGGCTGTCTCTTTGTCTGTCCGTTCGAACCGGCTGCCTTATAGTTGACTGGGACATTCGATAAATGTGGAATTGTTTTAATGTTTAGCGACTGGGACGAAACGACCACTCTCTAGTCCAAGTGCTCTTGTCTTAAAGGTGAATGTGAGACAAAAAAAAAATTCATTCTCAAATTATTGGAGGTTGATAAAAGTTTTTGAACGAATTTCTCATTTTAACACATGTGGTATTCATTATATTTGCAAATTAACGACCATTACACTTACGATGGCTACTACTCATGCAGAGTATGATAGCGGAACTGGAAAAAAAATGTTAGGTGGGAGTGTGGAATAATGACAGAATTAAAGATTACGACTCTACTCATTTGTGACAAATGACGTCACACAACATAATTCTAATGATTAATAATTTCCAGTAGTCTTTATGAGAAAAATGACATCATCCCGTGCTTGTTGTAATTCTTAGGCGTACTTTCTGAAGGTCTCACTTAAGCCTATTATGATACCATAATTAATATCCAATCTGGAAATCCCTAAAGGAAACGAAAAAAAACTTTTTTCTTGCATATCCTTAAGAGGGGATTGTTCTTTCGATTAATGATCATATTGCCTAGAAAGGCAAAAAGCTTTGACTTCTCCTAGAATTTCTCATGCGAACCACATTGGTCTTGGACACTAGGTAACTTTCTTCTGCAAGAGCTGCCGCGATGAGGAAGAAGAGTGAAATGATCTTTATCTACTACTACTACTACATAGTGGATAGTCTAAGTCGCTTCGCTCAGAAGCTCCGAATGGTCGACTCTAGTGGAAAATAGATAACTGTGGTATCACAATGGACCCAAGTCCATTTCAACTTTCTTATGCGAACCACATTGGTCTTGGGCACTAGGTAACTTCCTTCTGCAAGAGCTGCCGCGATGAGGAAGAGGAGTGAAATGGTCTTCATCTACTACTACTACTACATAGTGAATAGTCTAAGTCGCTTCGCTCAGAAGCTCCGAATGGTCGACTCTAGTGGAAAATTGATAACTGTGGTACCACAATGGACCCAAGTCTATTTCAACTTTCTTTGGGCGGATAGCCAACTCTACCTACCTACCTACATATTCCTGTAATGTCTTTACTATTTCTGTTGCCCTGGTCAACTTTAGAATGCTACAATGACTACTCCCTGCCTAGTGCAAGATACGAAGACATCGGTTTCATTCTGAGATACATTAACATTCTACAGGTTCCAACTAAGTGTTCCGATGATTCATTCTGCTTATTACAGAATCGACATATCGAGTTTGTGGTGAGTCCTACTCTCAACGTGCCTCGAAGAATCTACAAGGTCCAGTCAAAAGGAAAATGAATAGCTTAATGGATGACGCAAATCTTTTCTCAAATCTCTCTCACAGCCAAGATAGGCTGAGATTCTTTTAAACCTATTTGCCTTGAGAAGTTTCTCCGTCTCTTTCCATCTTCCCTTTCACAGAGTTTACTCTTCCAAATATCACTGCTCACTCCACAGAAAGTTTCTGAACTTACATATCACTGATCTTCTAGAGATTTTTCAATCAAAAAATTTATATTTTCAAAGCCAATTTTCACAAAACCATATCACTTTATATGGGACTATATTGCTGATTGTATTAAGAGGCCTTGGAACATTCCTTTGAGTATGTGGTACTCATACACCTAGTATATGCCCTAAAATTTGCTCCTAAAAAAGTGACCTTCTTCAGATGGATACTGTTAAACAGGTAACAGTTCTCTGTTAAGGGCAAATGTTGCTCTGTTAAGAGCAAAGTTGGTCAGCGCAAGGGCTGCACAACAAAAGCACGACTACCCCGCACTGGAAAACCAGCCAGAAAGTTTGATGAAAGAAGCTATATCCTTGATGTCAATAGATGATAGCTCCGTTAAGCTGACAAGGAATGGGGTGCCAAATAACCTATATCTACACCTAGCAAGAGACGGGCACTGACAAAGAAAGTGAACAACAGTCTCCTCTTCCGTCGGTATATATATCCAGGACTTCCGGGTGGACGACCGTATTAGGATTCCAATCATCCCTACTCGGAATCAGAGCGTGGAAACATCTGTCAAGACAATATTCAGCAGGGAGATAGTCCATGTTCACAGGGGCCACCGGATCAACCTCCAGAATAGTGGAGTGACCAGAAGGTACAATGTGCCAACGAGAGAGAGCATTGATCCTAGTCGCAGCAAACTTGGCCACCTGCTTAGCGAGAAGCACAGTAGGAAGCCAGTTTAGCATTGCGAACAAGGCTTTCGTGGGGATGGCAGACCTCCTGACCTTGTCAAGAAGTCTGACGTTGTGTTGTTTGTCCAGAGCAGTCCACCAGAAAGCAACACCGTAGAGGAGGTTGGGTTCGATGACTGTAGAATATATCCAACGCATGATCCTTGGGCGAAGACCCCATCTGGTTCCGACCGCTCTACTGCAGCAGTAAGCAGCACATGCCGCTTTGCGTGCCCTAGCAGCCAGATTCGCCCTCCAGTTGAGTTTGGGATCGAGGATCAGGCCCAGATATTTAACCTCGGGACTCAACGTGAGTCTGGTCCCATTTATGCTGGGAAGGGAGAAGGTCGGAACATTGAACATAGCTTTCGATGGATATAATTAAAAAATTGTTTTTAAACCGTGCTTTTCAATGTCAAATAGCTAAAACAAAGCCTAATTAAATCGGATTTTGCAATCTCAGTCCATTTGTATTGCTACGTTTCCTAACCCATTCAAAATATTTATCATACTCGATATTTAAATGTGTGCTCTCTTTATAGGAAGAGACTTCTAGTAATTACGAAATTACATACACGTGTGCGTGTGCGTGTGTGCCTATGTGTTTAGAACAAGAGAACTGAGAATTTGAAATTTTCTTTCAGTGTATTAGTAGTAGCAAAAGTAGTGTGTTTTTTTTTTGTTTTAGGCCTTGTTGTTATAATTTTTCCAACGTTTGTGCCATTTAACCAAAACATCTAAACATTTTTATGTCTGCATGTCTATTACGTTTGTCTATCTGTCTGTTCCATCTAATGTTGCTTGGTCCGACGTCTCTGTATGTAAGCTTAAATAAGTTTTGTTTTTGTTGCTGTTGTTGCTGCTGTTGTTTTCTAAGATTCTTTTTACTTTGTGTTGTGTTTAGTAGTCTGGTTTTAAGGTGAATGCACTATACAACACTGTTTTTTTTTTTTGTTTTCTAACTAATCTTCGTATTGTTCTCAATTACAAATGCTCTCTTTAGTATTGTATTTATTGTATGGCTCTTGTTGTTGCTCTTTTCTGTTAAATTGTTAAGAATGCTTTATTAATATGAAATCTAATAAGAAATAAGTGTTAAACTTTACTTTAAACAATTTTTGTTAATTATTTCGTACGTTTTTCTCTTTTTTTTTTCTACTCATAAATAGTTGCCTTTATTAACACTTATTAAGGAATTTTGTGATGTTTTTTTTTTTCTTTTTTGTTCTGAAAGAGATCGTTTGTGTGGTTTTCTTATGAAGAGTTTAAATAAAACGGTTAATGCCAGTTTTTTCTTTATTGTAATACTTGTTATGGTGGGTTCTTTTTTATGATTTCGAAACAGGTTACATAAATAGGTCAATTCACATATTTTTCAACAGGTTACATTGGCCGTATGCACTTCCTGGTTGTTTTTTTTTTTTTCATAATTTAACACTCAACCAACTAAACCATTAATGCTTACACATGTACACATACTCGTATGTACGTTTAATCACACTCACACACTTTTAATTGAATTTTTGTTTTTGCTTTTTTTTTTGTACAAAATTTCTAATAAACACCACTTGGCTTTTTAAAGGGGTTTTTTTGCTTGTTTTAACTATATGGGTATTTGCTATTGTTGTTGGCGTTGGTTTTTTTTATTAATTTATTGCATTTTTCTTTAAACAAAATAGAAGAAGAAAAAAAATAGAAAAATTATTTTCACTTCAGTTATTTTTTCTGCGTAGACTACTCTACTCTCTTTTGTTTGTTGTTTTTCAATGAAACGTAACACAATAAGACAAAAAAAAAAACAAAAATGGGGGAAAAAAACAACAATAAACCGCTTTTGCTTTAAGTATGTACACCTTTATTTCTTTCGGTGTTTTACTTTATAATTCTTGTTTTGTTGCTGTTATTTTTTTTGCTTTATTTTATTTTTTTTATAAATTTCTCACCACTTTAATAAACCGTTTTACTGGTATTATCTCTTTTTTAATTTATTTTTTTTGTATTTTAATTCTAAACTTTTCTTCTACCAAAACTTTTTCCGTTAAAAACAACTTAACACGACGACTGGTAAACTCGTACTAAGTAAAATGGTCTTTTCTTTGGTCTGCTTTGGTCTTGTTGTTATTATTATTATGGTTATCTGCTTATAATAATTCACCTCTCTCTCTTCTCTCTCTTAATTGTACGTTATTTCTTTGATCACTATGTTGGTGTAAGTGAGACTCAATAAATAAAAGTGTTGTGTTAATGAAATAACAACAAAATACCTGGCTAAAGAGAGTTTAAATATTTGTCATAATTAGCCGGCTTGTTACTAGTGATGCAACAAGTGTTTTACAAAAAATAATCGATTAGTTTTCCAAAGTAATTGTTTATAAACAACAACAAAAAAAGTTTTTAACGATAAAGACAAGTAATATGAATGAAACCTAGAAATTTTGTTTAACTTGCTTGATTTTGTATATTATTTGTATAGCATATTTTAAGGCTTAAAATATTAGAGGTAAATTGCGAAAGATTTTTAATATCCAAAGGCACTCTGGTATTATTTGTGTAGCATGTTTTCAGGCGTCAAAAGTATAAAAAAATTTTAAAACAATTTAAAGAGTTATGTATGAATATTAAGAAAATAAAGGTTTTTAATATTGAAAACTATCAACGTGAATTTTTGTTTGCCTTTCAAGATGTTTAATATAATTTTTAAAGCATATATTAAGGTTCTATTTAATATATTAAAACACTGCTTGCGCTCAGAGATGAATTGCAAGTAAAATTGAATTTTTTAGGACCCTCTTGTTGTATTGATTGTAGAATAGCCTACTTTCAGACACCAAAAATTGTTAAATTTTAAAAGAAATTAATATTTCATTAATAAATAAATAATTAATAAAAAGTACATATTTATTTTTTAAGCATAGAGTGGAATTATGAAACTCTTTTACGTTTTTTTAAGTTTTCCGGGAATAATTTTTCATAGCATACTTTAAGGCGGTTATTGGGGAAAAAAAAAAAAAAAAAAAAAAAGACTATTCAACAGTTCTGCTATATCAAAACATAGTTGTTTTAGTGAAAACCAGTTTTAATTTCCAGATTTATTTATTTAAAAACAAAAATTGTTCCAGGAAAGGTAAATTCTGGCAGCCTTCAGGTTACGCATGTTAGTCAAAAAGTGCAATGAAAATATTTTAAATAAGAAAAATGAGTTAGATGGAAAAATAAACAAAGGAAACGATTAAGGGAAGAATTACTATGTCTAAGATGAGTGATATAGAAAAAAGATGAGGGAACAAAATAAGAAACCGAGTTATCTGTCCAGCCAACTGAGGCCACAGAGAAACTCAAATCAGATATCCTATCACAGCCTAACTTTCCTAGGCAATTGTATAAATCTCGGTCTAGAATCTTAAATCTTTGCCTTTGCATGACAGGGCAGAGACATAGAATGTTCCAGATGGTTTGAGGATCTGCCAGATTAGTGCAAACCCTGTAGAAAGAATGGGTATCTATGTTATATTGTGTTTGCCCTCTAAGCATAATGTCCTGTTATAAAACATAATGTGATCTTCATAGGCTCCCTACCCATATTCAATGATAGCAATACCGGCAAAAATTGTCCACGATCAGCCCAAAACTGTTGCCCGGATTGTCCCAGCTTATCTACAATCGTATAGCCCTAGTGTTTGGTCAGTAGTTAATTCTTGCAAATCGTAATGGTGAAAGCAAGGGGACCAAATATACATTTTTTTTAAATAAGTTCCAATTCTATATACTTTTTACTTTAAATATTTACTTAATATCAATGTCCCAAAAAAACATTCGTATTTTGTTTTATTTTTTAAATTTTTACATAAAATGCTTAAATTTATTTTTAAAATAATTTCTTTTTTTTTGGGTTTTTCATTTATTTATTTTTAAATATTTCATCCACAATTCATCGATAACTTATAAGGGAGGTTTTTTTAAATGATTTTTAAGTATCATTTAAACTTTGTCCAATTAACAAGAGTAATGACAAGAACTCCGGAGTTATTAACAGAAAACCATCAGTAGGTTGTTATTGTTAATTTTCCTTAGAAAAAAAAAAAATAAAGATATCATGCAGCGATATGACAGTGGCATAACTTAAAATTGTTGCAATGACTTTCTTTTTTATAAATCAGTGGGTATTTTTAAACAATATCTTTTCTTAAAAAAAAAACTTATAACTTTTAGTTTTTTTTTTTTTTTTAATTTTTAAACTACTTCTACTTTTTCATTTTAAAAAATTAAGATTTTAACAGAAATTTTTGTCAAAAGAAACTAAACCATATTATAAAAAAGAGCAAAATATTAGTAAAAAAAAAAAACAATAAATCATAGTAAATATCGGAAAAAAAAGGGAAGTTGTTTGATACAGTTAAAAAGATAACAAACGCTATCAAACTATTTTCATGGTATTTTATAGTGGTAGTTTAAACGTTATTAAAATGAAAGTCCTTTTAAAATGAAGGCCATTATTTCAGCAGAACTTCCAGCGATTACCGCATTCATTACACATGACAAAAGTAGTCATAGGTTCATCAGAAGAACGTGTTTGCAGTTGATTATAGGTACAGTTGCGTTTCTTACATTTGCCGCACTTAAGCAGATCCGTCTTCGTGCCCTGTACCGTGGCCAATTGGGCATCATTAATAGCTTCTTTAACAAATTTCTCTCTTAATTTTTTCATTTCATCACTAGCCATCTCTTCGGGTGTCATTTTTGCCAATTGCTGGGCAGTAATAGCACCGCACATGTAATTGCCGCGTAGGGTAGGATTTTTGGCGTCTTTTAAATTGGCCACTCTAGACCGTATGCGATTTTTGTACTTCATATCGGTGTTTTTGAATTCAGCATAAATAGCCTCCTCCAATTCAATGGCCATTTCTTCCGGCTCCGGGCAACCTTCCATAAGTTCACCCCCTTTCAAGGCATTGCACAGCATTTCGCGGCATTTCAAACGCACTGCATCATTCATACCCGAAGAAGCGGGGAAGGAGGTTTGTGTAGGTCTACGTTCATCTTTGGCTGACGAAGAAGATGATGATTTCTTTTCATCTTTCTTATCTTTGTCTTTCGAAGAAATCGAAGAGGATTTCTCTTTGTCTTTGCTGGATGCCGAGCTAGATTTGCTAGCCGATGATGATTTGCTATCACTACTAGTTTTATTGTTATCTTTGCCGCTGGCAGCTCCAGGGGCAGCTAAGAAACGTTTCCAGTTTTTAATTAAAGTCTTGGCCAAAGAGATTACTTCTTCATCTTTGCTGCTTTTACGCAACTCGTTGACAGTCATGCCAATGCGCGTTTTTGTCAAAATTTCCAAATTAATATTCAACGATTGCAAGGCCTTAAGCAAATCCAAGGCTTGCTCTTGGCCCTAAAAGAGAGAGAAATAGAATAAAACGTTATAAAAGATATTTTCTAAATATTTATCATCATAATTTTTTAAAATCCATTCTCTCGTTATTATGCTAACGAACCCCGTAACAAATTACAGTTTGAAAGCCATTGTTTACTAGCACCCATAAAAAGCATCAAAACACCGGCTGGCTGTACCCACGACAAACTTCATAAAAGGCGCGCACGAGATGTCTCTTCACACGCACTTCACTTGCAGCCTTAAATGCATATTTAACGATTTCTCCATCATCCTAATTTCTTGCTGGAGCTTTGCTGTGGCTTAATTTCTAAGGAAAATACTTACCGTGCCATCATTTGTTGTGATTTTACTCATTTTCTTTTGTATTTTAAAAACTTCCTCTTCCACACTCATTTTTCTACGGCTATGTTAAGCTAGAAAAAAAGTAATTTTTTTAGAATTTTCCAACAATTCTTGTAAACAAACTATTACACGCTCTTTATTTACCTGTTTTTATTAAGTATTTTATAAATAATTGTTTAAAAATTAATTATTTCTTGCAAGTAAAGAAAATTGTGATGTGATCTCGTTGCAGAAAAATTACAGCCTTTTTCTGTTCTCTTTTCTGCTTGAGGTTCGCTTTTTTTCTGTATTGACAACTAGAACAATATAAGAGTGGAGTTGCCATATTGCTAAGTGTTGTATGAAGACAGGGTTGTTTAAACTTATGGTAATAAAGAATTACCAGATGAATAATAGAAAATGATTGGCAAAAGTTTGCCAAAAGTCATGAATATATGAAATTTGTAAATGGCCGCACTTTCGCAACCCCGCCTTAAGGACCCCTGCTGGCTATTTTAAATGATTATTATTGAACAATATGCTTCCATTCAAACAACAAAACAAACTACAATGAATTCTTGTGCAACAAATTAGTGGCCCCACCATTCTAGTTGCGAGGTGAAAACTGAAGATCCAATTTTAAAGTGTTAGGCCTGATAATTCAATTGAAATTTCCTAAAGATCCTTTTAAATTACTTTCTATTTCATAAAAAGGTGTATTTTTGTTTCAATACTTGTTTTCTTCACAACCTACTTAGTTCCAACGTTTTTAGATAATTTGAGAATCTGGCAACTCAACTTTAGAAATGCACCCCTGTCCTTCAGCATAACAGCTGTTAGGTTTTCTTCACGTTCTTTAGTGTATTCCTTTAAAAAAATAGAATTTTAAGTAGAATAATTATAATTATAACAGAAAATTAGCAAATTAAAATGAATAATTTATTGAAAATTATAAAACCCTCATGGCCTCATGTAATACAACCACAACAAAGTGTTTTTAAACGTTTTTATGGTGAGAAATTAAGGAAACTCTAAGCCGGTTTGGCCACCGTCATGTTATTTAACTTTTCAAATTTATTTTTATTAATAAATTGTTCTTTTAGCTGCTCCTCCTAAACGTTTTTACAAAAAAACTTCTGTTTTATTTAATGATGGCAAGTATGAGGTTACATTGGATCATCGTAAACTAAAAACCCCCAAAGGTGCGCCCTTTACAGTGAAAAGTGAACCTTTGGCCATAGCTGTAGCCACCGAATTTGACAACCAAAAAGACCATATCGAACGATCAAAAATGCATTTGTCTGCCTTATGCTTTACAGCCATTGATAATCCCAATAATCATACAAAAATCGATATGGTGAATTATTTGCTGAATTATATACCCACAGATACGGTACTGTTCCAGTACGGTGAGGAAGAATCTTTGCATGCATTGCAGCGCAATGAATGGGATCCCATTATTCAATGGTTTAATGAACGTTACGGCACTAATTTACAAAAAACCATGGATATAACACCGCCAAACGTTAGCGCTGAAGATAAAATGAAAATTTCAAAATATTTACTTTCACATTCGGATGAGGTATTGAATGGTAAGACTTCGTAATACTGATTTATTCTTTGGAATCCTTATAATTGATCATTGAATTTTATCTTATAGGTTTCGTTTTTGCAGTGGATACTTTAAAATCTGTTATATTAGCTTTTGCTTGTATTGACCAACGTATATCCGTGGATAAGGCTGTCACTTTGTCGCGTTTGGAGGAAGAGTATCAATTGAAATTTTGGGGTCGTGTAGAATGGGCCCATGATTTGTCTCAGCAGGAATTACAAGCTCGTTTAGCTGCTTCTGTACTCTTTGTGCATTTTAATCGTTCCGAATATTTTGTCAAAGAGAAGACTTTAGTTTAAATACGCGTTGATCATTACTTAGTTTTATCTTAAGATGTTAGAAATTGAACAGAAAATGTTATTTATGTACCTAAAGAGAGAAAACGAAATATAAATTTGAAGCCTTTTTTAAAAAAAGGTAGAAAATACTTAAAATATGAAGAGCAGTGATGTTTGTCAGGGCAATAAGATTGAGGAAGACATTATAAGGATACCCTATACATAGTGAGGGCAGTGCAATAGATGGTCTGGTCGCAGTACTCTAGCACCTCTATGCAGCAATAATAAACCAGCTAAAACTAGGTGAAAGATATGATGAAAAATAATTTACAAACAATTGTTCCATTCGAGTAATTTTGTTTATTTAAAGTATTTTCCATCAGAACACAAGTTGTTTAAACAGAATCTGGCTGTCGTAATTCATCAAACAATTTTTCTGTCTCAAAGAGAATAGTAAAACTCTTTGTAGACTTCTTCACTGGTATACACCTTATACATTCCTTTAGGGGAACTAGTCTTAAATATTCTAAATATAATACGGACAGCATGGCCTTATTTATCTCTCCTTATACTTTCTTCTTTTGATTTCTGTGCTAATCACCTTAATTCTTTTTGGTATGCCCAGCACTAATCTGTAATTTAAGCTTATTTATTTCAACTGAGAGCTCCATTTTTCTAATTTCCATATCCATTCTTTGCATTTCATCTTCCCTTTTACTTCTCCCCTCTTCCAATTTTAATCTTTTCGCTTCAATGTTCTTTAGATCTCTTAGGCTACGTTTAATTGATTTAATAGAGTTTGACAATTGTGTTAATAATCTAGCCTGATCATTACTATGCCTTTCAAGAAGTTCAATACGTTGTTTCAGGGTATTTTTATTTGGTTTTGATGCAGAACAAATTTTTGATTTTGAAGGGTTTGGTGGTGATGGTGTGGGCGACTTTGGTGGTGATGGCGTGGAGGCTTTTGACAGTGTTGATTCTGATGGCGTTCGCGACCTTGATAGTGATGGCGTTCGCGACCTTGATGGTGATGGCGTTCGTGATCTTGATGGTGATGACGTTCGCGACCTTGATGGTGATAGCGTTCGTGACCTTGATGGTGATGGCGTTCGTGACCTTGATGGTGATGACGTTCGCGATCTTGATGGTGATAGCGTCCGTGTAGCAGCTTTGCTACTGATGCTGGATGCTCTGTCCTGTAATAAAGTCAAAATATAAATGGATCGCAATAAAAAAATGAGGAAATCTGAGGCTTACAAACTCAGCTGATTCGGATAAGTTTAAATCTACACTGTCTTCCGTCTTTACGTCTTCATACATCAAATCCTCAGAGTCTTCGTGTGTTTCCTGCAAGGGGCTCAGAACTTCCTCCTTAATTTCAACACCTTCAGCAGCGTTTATTATTTTGATTTTGTCCATCATTCCCACCACAGTGTAACCTGTGATTCCCACAACAAAAATATACTAAAAACACAACACAAATCTACAACAACTTTAAAAAATGCCGCCGAGAATTTCAAAGCCAGAATACCGAACATATGTTGATATTGATCGACAAATAGCAGCGTTGCCAACTAGAATACTTTAATAACTGAATTTGCATTTAAATTTTGTTTTAAAAATTATTTTCGTTTTCTTTAAATATAATTTTCTTTATTGCATGCTTAAGTTTCTGTTTTTTTGTTCTTGTATTTTTTTTAATAATTTTATTATTTAATCACTTGTTAATTATGCTTATATTTTTTGGTAAGCATTTTAAATATATATTTTTTTATTAAAAAAAAAAGAAAAATAAATTTAATTAAATATATAAGTATGTATATATATAACGTTGTTGTTGTTATAAGGAAATTGGTTCTTTAGAAATGATAACAAACAATGCCTTTTAATTCTGTTCTTTCTTTTTAGTATTTATTTAGTTTTTTACTTCTTCTTACTTTGCTTATACATATTTTAAAATAACATTTTTTATTTTTTTTTTAATTATTTATAAGAATACATTTTAAACAAATTCTTTAATTCTTTAATTTTTAAATTTTTATACATACATATACTCAAAAAATAGGCGAGGTTTGTTTATATATTTTTTATTTATAAAATTAAATCGAATTTTAATTTGTTAAGCTTCTTAGTTTGTATAACAAGCATTGGTTGGTATCAGAAAACAAGCATTTCTTAGGTTATAATCAATTTGGCCAAAAAAATCTTTAATTCTTGGTTAAGAGATTAAAGCAATAACAGCGAGAAAAATGATTGGTTTATTTGTTTTTTTTTAATAATTATTTTAAGCCTAGCTTCTCTACGTTATAAATATACATAAATAATAAAATCAGTTTAAACATAAAACAAAATATTTAAAATAAATTAATATTGTATGTTTTTATATACAACTTAAGCTCAATAATTATAATAACTTTATAAAAATTGTAATTTGCGTTTAATGATAATATAGTGAAGGGTTTCCTTTGTATACATTGCCCCTCAAATGTTATATAAGAGCATAGTAAAATATTGAAAGAAATTTTGGTTTTCAATATTCCAACTGATTGGCCTTTAAATTTTTTCAATTTCTTTCAAAACAATTTTTTTAATACTTAAAAAATATATAAAGATCATGTAAGGAGACTGAACTAATACAAGAAACAATCGGTTGCCTGAGAAGGATAAGTAATCCGAATTATTATAAAAAAAAATAATAATCGAGAATATAATCAATAAACCACTAGAAGAGTATGCGAAATGGTCTAGACGGTTTCCAAGCATATTTGCCACTTTAACACACCGTGCATCATTTTGTAGCAGATCGTGGAATGGCGTGTCCTTCTATACCCTGACTTCGTCAGAGTCGTTATACATGCAGGGCCGATGAATTTCAAATAAAATATTACGTCTTACCAATGTATTGTTGCGAAAATGGTGTTACATCGTTTAAGATTAAAATGATAAACAAAAGCTACAAAAACAAAAATAATGAACTTGTTTACATGATAAACCAGTAAACAAATAGATACCAACAACACCAGCATAAAAAGGGGATAAACAAGTAAACAAAAATGCAACAACAAACAATGTAAACAAAATACACAAACAACAATGAAACAACGATGTTTACATTTATGGAGATATCGAGAATGCAAAGTCACGAACATTGGTCTTCAAGATCATTTATCAGACTGTTTATGTCGGTATATAAAAAGCAAGACAAAGCAGGTAACGGAGTCAGTAAAAATTCAGTCAGTCTTGTGTGAAGATGCGCGGTGTTTGAAGAGAATAATCGTGGTTTGAAGATCTCCGTTATAAAGATCCGTCGGACAATTGTTATTGTTTACGCAAAAGAGTGTAAAGAAGAATAACAAACAAAACAATTGTTGTTGTGTACATCAAGATGTGAAGAGTGGCACCCAGAATGGTGCGAACAATAAAGAAATTAATTAAAACTGAACGCAAATTTATTTTTATTTGTAATCTACGAGTTCATATTTCAAACGTTTTTAAAAGGTAAGAACGTAACAGTATGATAGAATGGCGACTCGTTTCGAATCAATCACAGCATTCAGACATAACTGGAATGTTAAGTGATGTTGAGAAAATTTGTGTGAGATTTCTTTTCGCATCGTCTGAAGGAAAAGGATAATTCTATGGCTCTAAAGTAACAAAGGAGTTCGTATTTAACAAGTATACTAACTCTTTAATATGTTTTCGGCTAGACTGAAATTATATTGACACTAAATGAATTTTTTGTGATATTTTTGATTAAACCTCTGTAACTTAAAATTTACGTCAAACAGATAAAAATTTAATATATTTTTACCTTGATCTAGTATAGTATACATATGTACATACATAATTGACAATTACAACTCTTCAGTCAGGATTACGGCCTAGCTGCTCACATAGTATAGTATATGAATCATTTAAATTAAATGTTAATAAAACAAACCCTTTAAACCTAACTTTAAAAACAAACTAATTTTTATGTTTTAAATTAATCTCAAACTGTTATCACCTACAGTAATATTCTTCTTAACATTTACCACATTATCCCTATCCCTTACAAAATAAAACTAAATTTGAAATTATTTTCCCTAATTATCCTTCTATAGTCACTCTAAAATTCATATGATGATGTTGTCTGTAATAAATAATTGAAATAAAACGTTTGTTAATGAATAAAAAGCGATTACTCGTTAAATTTTTCTGTTTTTTTTATTGGATTATTAAAAATTTTTATTAAACAATAGCACAAAAAAAAAATTGTTATTAAAGTAAGAACAACAGTGGTTTTTATTAATTATTTCTTTTTCTTTTTTTTTTGTTTGTTTCTTTTTTGATTAATTAAAATATAATAATGCAGTTAAGCCCAGTGTTAAACCGAAATTTCGGGAAAGCCATTTTTTTTTGGAAAAGAGAAAAGAAAATAAGTCTACTGTAGCGGGAATAAATTTCGATACTTTAGTAGCTATCGCCTATGTTTTATATCCCAGCCCATTCTGATTATCCAACAAATCTGTAGGCAGTATCACAGGAATAATTATAGATTAGAGTCTGGGTAATTCTCTTCATCCGAATACCTTCATTATAGCCTAACAATATGGATTGTAAACGATATACATATATATGAGCCGGAATTTATGTGAAGGACAAATAGAACTCGATTGATGACCAACACTCTCTAATTGGAAAAGAAATAGTACCACTAGATGGAGGCCATATATCATGGGGCTTTACTTTATGGCCCATTTAAAGAAATTATAGTAACACAGGGATGTAATTATGACAGAAAAAAGGAGTAAATATACGATCGAAATCGAGGATAAAAGAAAATGTTGCTTAAACTGAGAAATCGGACTGTACATCAAAGCGATAGCAATGTGTTAAAGCGTTAAAACTCAACTAATTTTATTTTATTTAGGAAATGATAGGAGATGATATTGGATAATACGTTATGTATGATACGTCATGATGGAATGGTAAGTTATGATATGGAGTATGAATATAAAGGGTCCGCCAAATAACTTTTTTTTTTGAAAATGCTTTAAAAAAAAAACTACTGAATATTTTCTCAAATTTCTTTTTTATTTGAAAGTACAATCCTTCCGGTTAATAATGGAAAATAATTTCATTCAAATGGCAGCCTCGGCTGGCCATGCAGTAGCCTACACGATCAGTCCAATTTTTAAGCACATTATCGATTGTGTGCAGCTGTATTTCACCAATGGCTTCACGAATATTGTCCTTTAAAGCGTCAATTGTCTCTGGCTTGTCGGCGTAACACTTATCTTTGACGGCACCCCACAAATAATAGTCCAACGGTGTCAAATCGCAGCTCCGAGGTGGCCAAACGACATCAGCTCTGCGGCTGATAATGCAATCTTCAAAAACAGGGCGCAAATCATCAAGTGTAGCTTCGGCTGTGTGGCACGTAGCGCCGTCCTGTTGAAACCAAATGTTGCCAATATCCTCCTCTTCAATTTTTGTGAACAAAAATTCGTTCAACATGGCCCGATAACGATCGCCATTGACTGTAACGGCCACTGCTTGCTCATTTTCGAAGAAAAATGGCCCAATTATGCCTCTGGACCAAAATCCGCACCAAACAGTGACTCGTTTTGGGTGCGTCGGCTTTTCAATGTATGCGTGCGGGTGTTCTGTATCCCAAATGCGACAATTTTGCTTCTTTACATACCCGCCAGGATCAAAATGAGCTTCATCTGAAAAGATGATTTTTTTGCCAAAATCGGCATCTTCTGTAAGTCGATCGCAGGCCCACTTAGCGAAGCGAAAACGCATTGGATGGTCAATTGGCTTCAACTCCTGAACCAATTAGACTTTGTATGGCGTCATACCAAGATCTTTATGCAAAATTCGTCTCAATGATGTCTCCGAAATGTTCAATTGTTGAGACCGACGGTGAATTGATGTTGATGGCGCTTCACGCACACTTTCTGCCACAGCAGTAATATTCTCGGGTGCACGCACTGTTTTTGGCTTTTCACGCTTTGGTTTATCGATGAGGATGCCAGTTTCTTTCACTTTTTTCACAAGATAACGAACATACGGAGCATACAACGAACATACGCAATTTTCGCACACATTCTGCAACATTACCATGATTTTCAAAGTAATGGCGCAATATTTCCCAGCGTTGTTCAAGCATATACACAACCATATTCGTTCAGCGGAAGGATAAAACTAATTATCTGTCAAATCAGACATGAGCTAAGTGTTACCATTCACGAAATAAGCACTAGTTGAAAAAAAAAAAAAAACGTTAGATGGCGGACCCGATATGATAAGGTATGTTATGATGTGATATGATATGATATAATATTATACGATTGTTTCAAAAGGAACAATAGGCCTTCATTTTTTCCCCAAATTTCAAATGGGCGAGGCATTTTGAAGGCAAAGCGAATAGTTATTATAATTTATTCAGAAAATTATTGAAGCTAAAGCCTTCAAATATTATTGGCATTATTAGGACATGCATTTGCATTATTTAACTAAATCTGTGAGACAAGTTTAAATTTAATCCATAAGAGGACTTCGTGAGCAAAATAATCGAGTGGATCTCTTCTTAACTGTCTACTGGACATTTTGATATTGGGAAGTTCATTACAATAAGGCTTAGTAACAAAAGTGAATGGATCTTGGGGTGTTTTTGTTTGCAGAATTAAATATTTCGAAACCATGGAGAAATTCGTGTGCATCCTTCCAACAGAACGCTATGCCATCGAAAGATGTGTTCAATTCAACTTAGATGGACACGGTACAAACAGACAATAATAGGGACAAAGGAAGCGTTCGTACATTTCTACATAAAATATATAAAAGATAGGCTACAGGTTTTAAACAATTTTTAACAATTTTCTGAAAGAAGAGATAGGCAGACTATAGCTTTCAAAGAATTTTGAAGATTTTCTAGCCAAACACTTCCTGCAATACTCTGGACACTTATTGTGTCGAACTTTATTAGAATCGATATTCGTAGACAATAGAGGAGAATGCGCGGGCACAACCAGGACACCCATTAGAGAGGAAGTTCAAGTTACAACTGATGCTAGCAGCGGAGACAAATAAATCGTAGAATAAGCTGAAACTAAGGAGTGCGCACAAAAAAAAACTGGACTTACACTTTTCGTTATAGAAATAAAACTAAGTGGCGAATTTTTTTCGTTTTATATTTCAATTAAAGTAAATAATATTTGAATTCTTTTGTGTATAAAATTTTTTTCTGACAAAGGTCTCAGAGCATCCAACTTTTTGAGCCACTTTTCTTCCAGACATGTTAGGGTGTTTTAGAAAAATACGTATTATTTTACTTGCTTTGTTTTGGTCGGCATATCCTTTTTTTCTTCCAATTCCACGCTTTCTCTCAATACTCAAAGACTCCTTATACTGTTTTAAGTATTACCTTAGAAACTGTTTTTTGGTTAACACCGGCGAGCCTAACAGTCGTTTTTTGTAAGCGGCGCGGTTTTTCATTGAAAATTTCAATTATTTTTTTACGACATTCTTGTTGGGAGCCCATTTTCAAAAAACTAATTTTGCTATTGCAATGACATTTAGCACGTGGATTTTTTTTTTTTTATGAAACCAGCACTCAGGGGATGGCCCCTACTCATGCAGTGCATTGTGCAGGTTTTTTAGGAAAGGTGGAAAGGGGGAAGATGCGAACGGCAAGGAAACGAGTTGCTGCTAGGTGACTATAAAATGGCCAGTGCTATACCTTCACCATTAGACAGTCTACAGGCAATCGTCCCCAAGAAGCCTGCAGTTTCTCACACCACTTATGTTGTGTGTGTTAATTTTATACATAATTGGTATTTTGGATTTTGGTGGATTTTGAAACAGATGACTAACAAAAACAATGTAACGGTATTCATTTTTTTCAATTATGATAAAAGTTATAAGCTTAAAAGTAGGCCCATTTTTTTTTGTGCGCACTCCTTACTTACAGCGGATAGAAGGAAATAAAGTTCAATTGTTGAGACCCATATAGGAACAAATGGAATTTATGAATTTATATACGTATATATTGCCTGTATCTGCTTCCTTATTCTCCCTTTCCTACTTCCTATCTCCCCTATTATCCTCTCCACTTTAGGACATTGTATAATGGGTCAACTGGACTTCCGGGTACTGTACTTATCTCAATTGGCAAGTACACGTCCTCTAACCTAAGACTAAACAGTGGTGTATGTACACTACTGTATGTAGACTTTTTTCCCGCTGTTTTTTTTTTAAATTGAAAAACATGTTAAAGCGTTGTTTAATTGTTAAAGCATTTGCAATTAAATATGTTTGAAGAAAAAAGCGAATTTGAAAAAATTCTTTCAATAGAAATTATTGGAAAAAAAATATAAAAAAAAAACGTTTTTTATGTAGACTTTTTTCTTTGACTGTATATACTACGGAGGTAGCAAAGCACATTAAGTATTTGGTAGTAAAGTCATGAAACGATTATAAATTTCTTTTCTTTAAAAAAAAAAAAAGACTTCCCTTTTTCGGTTTAACATTTTTAGTGTCTTTTTGATTCGTTTTAATCTAAAATGAATTTTTTTTATAGTTTTTTTTTCTTTAAATTTTTTTATAATTTAAATAATTTTCTTTTTTAACTATTACACAGCATTTGTTTTAATTTTTGGTTTTATTTATTTTTTGTTTAATAAAAAATAAAAACTTATTGAATGTTTTTTTGTTTTTTGTTTTGTTTATGTTTTTAATTAAATATTATTTTATTTGTCCTACTTAATAATAAATTTTGAAAATAAATTACAATTACAATTTGTTAATAATGGTTTTTTTGTTTTTTATGTTTTTTTTATTAATTTATTAAATTATTAAATAAAAAATATTGTTTTTTTTGTTTTGTTACTAAGAGTTTCATTATTGAATTTTAAATTTATTTTGGATTTGATTTTGAATTTAAATACAATTAATTTTGTTTTTTATTTTATTTTCTTTTTTAGCATTAATTTATTATCAATAACTTGCTTAATTTGTTGTTGTTTTTTTTTAATAATTTTTGTTGTTGTTTTTAGCTCATAAAGTGGCAAACTGAATTTGTAATAATTTCTAGATTTTCTTATGCTGGTTTTTGTTTTGTTTTTTTTTGGATTTGTAATGCATAATGAGTTATAAGGCTGGGCCCTGTTTGTTTTTTTGGTTGTTTTTGTATTGAACATTCATTCATTTTTTTTACATAATTTGTTTTTCCATATTTTCCTTTGGTTTTCTTTTAAAGTTTCCTTCAATGTTTTCTTTTAATCGTAATCGTAATCATAATCGTTTTTAGTTTTTCTTCTTTTTTTAATTCTTTTAACAAAGTAATGTTCACTTATGCTGATATGCTACAATTAAAAAGCTTAAAAAACTAAAGCTTCTTAGAAGCTGAACTTAATAAAAAAGCCTCTTCTCTTTTTTTTTTATTACAATTTTTGTTTTTTGTTAATGATCTTTTTTTATTTTTTAATTATTGCTGTTGTTTTTGTTTTAATTTATATTTTTTATACATAATTTGTGGTGTATATATGTATGTGTAGGTAGGCGAGTAGTGAGAGAATTTTCGAAAAAAAAAAATGTTTTAATTTTAAAACTTAAAGTATGTTTAAGAATCGAATTTTTTTTTTTTAATTGCTTAGCTGCAGTTCTCACCAGATTAAGTTTTCCCGGGGGCAAGTCAAGGTTTGGACAGTCGAAAACACATACTAGGACTATAAAGTCTAAACCAGTTCTCACTGGGTTAAGTTTTCCCTGGGGGCAACTCAAGGTTTGGACAGTCGAAAACCCTTACTAGGACTATAAACAATTAGAACTACAGAAAAATTACACAAAAGAGGGCCTATGTATAGGCCTATTCTATTTTCTTTTTAGAACAATATTGAAAGGATTTTGAAAGCAGGAGATTACCCATGTACATATTTGAATACAAGAAAGACATTTTTTTGTCTTTTTTTTTGCTTACATCATTAGTCATTATTACAACCCTTTAGTCGGGATTACGATCTAGCTTCGCACACCATCCATTTTCATACATGAGTGGAGGGCGGGACCTACAGTTTACCGTCGACTCCGAAAGACAGATTTTTGAAAAAGTTTTCATGTTAATTTTATTTACTTTCGGAGTTTTTTCCAAAAGAGAAGGAAAGTCACCGAAAGAAATATTTGTTTCATGTTTCGTTTTGTTCGTGATAACTGAGCCAGAGATTGAACCACGGGCTCTCGTTCAATAGCTAACACACTACCTACAAGACTGTGCAGCCCTTGCCTTGACCAACTTCTTTTTCTTTCCTGGTTTGGAGGAACTTAAATCCAACAAAGTTTGATACCAAAAGCTCACTTGAGCACGCATAGCGGCCACAGATGGACATTGTCTCAGTCTCTCTCTGTGGCATCACAAAGGGCCGCTATGCGTGCTCAAGTGAGCTTTTGGTATCAAAGATACCACTCCAACCTACCTACAAGACTACGGTCACTCTTAGTATTACAGGAGCAATGAAAATCAGCTCTACAGTGACATTGAAAACTTTGTTGGATTTAATTCCATTGCACATGTTAGTGAATACCAGATCTTCTGGGATAACAACTTCGGAAGCAAGCCTAACCCGAAATTCATTAGCAGCCTTCCTGACCAAAAGAATCGAGCGGCTGACAGCTAACTTCTTAACTGTCTGTTCGAGTCTATCATATTGGGAAATGCTCTACAAGTAGCCTAAGTACCTAAATTGAACGGATTAAGCTGGAAGCTAAGTACTCTTCCTAAAGAGAGATCATTTTGTGGTATACGGGTGTGTCAAGAAAAAAGCTTGGCATAGAAGCGAGTGTTTTGGTTTTAGAATGAAGTGTTCCAAGCACATGAGAATATTCACGAATATGTTTCAGGCAGAAGTATAAGCCATTGAATGATGTGCTCAATTCAATTGGATAGAAGTTATAAAGGACGGGTCATAACAATACTATCTGAAAGTCAGGCCGTTATCCGAGCACTCATCTCTTGTGAGATAGAATCGAAGATAGTAGGGAAGCTGAATCAACTAGAAGGGTAAAATAGGGATACATTTTGTTGGATTCCAATGCAAGCTGGAAATTCGCAGCTTTAAGCATACAGGAGGAGAGCTTCCACAATGCTGATGAGGCCAAAACCTTTCCGTAGAGTTGGGACAGATGTTTCTTTGGTCGTTTTACAGGGAAGCGCTCAACATCGTTTACAGTATGCTCAGCATGATTGCACAGCTGATATGGATAAGGAGAGGAATGATTTGATTGCGTCAGTTCAACTGAGTAATCTTCGATCGTTTTACAGAGGGACTAACAGGGTTAGAAGCATAAGGGGTTTGCATGGGCTGTTATGGACAAGAAGAAGATTGAATGTCTTCTTTTATTGATTTCGCAACCATTTATCACACTTAATTAGAAGGCATTGTATGTATGTATGAATTGTGGATCTAAGGAACAGTCTATCTGTGTTAGGGCCTGGCTCTTGATATGATGAGGGTAGATAGTAAGTCTAAAGCGATCAAAACTGTTGTTGAGAAATTTGTATAAGAGTGGATTTGAGTCGTGTATCAGAATATCCAGGAATAACCTGAGACAGGGCTCTGCATACTCAAAGTACGATTGTTCGGAATGGGGATCCTCTACTGAAAACGAATCTTCAGAATACATTCTTGGAATCTGTAAACCAGCTAAGTAAGCTTTGAAACTTATTTTTCATTTCATTTCTAGAAAACTTCATGTTCATAGTTTAGACCAGGGATTACCATTTCATAGCACAATTGTGCAGAGAGAATTCACACACATTGCTTATGCTCTTTTATTTAGTCGTCGATCAGACTGCGACAAGCACACATGTCAGCGGATGCTGTAATATTTTTTTTTATGTTTACACTCAAAAAATAAATAATATAATAATTAAAAAATCCTTTTTTTAAAATTCAAAGTCTTATGTGTTCTTAAAACACTTTTTGATTGTTTTAATAGTCAAGTAAATAATTTAGATGATATGGAAAGAGAACAACTTTTTTATAGACATAAAGCAATATTTTGGAAAAATTAAAATGTTGGTTATTAGCAGGAGAGGAAATTTATGAACCAAAATTAGTACCCAGAAAATATCTAAAAAACATTATCTAATTATTAGATCAAAGATGTATAACTTCATGTATGTTGATGAAATGAAAATCAAAATAGGGTATATTACTAACATTTTTCTATGACTGTAAGCGCTCAACTTATTTTCTCTCTCTCTCATTAATACACAACCAAAAAATTTTTGGTAACTCCCTGGTTTAGACATTGAAGCCCCCAAGAAAACTTGCCTCGTGAGATAAACTGTTTATAATTTAGATGCGTTTTTCTGTTTATTTTCGAATAAGCAGTAGATTTTAGTTTTTTTTTTTTTATTAAATTTTAATTTTACGAATTAAATTTTTAAAACGAGTAATCGGTTTTTTTGTTTTGTTTTGTTTGCTTGTTTGTGGTTGATAGTTGTTGTTATTAAACGTATGCGAGTAAACTGTAAAGGGTTTATTTTTTTTTAATTTGTTTAATAATAATGCCGAGTTTTCTTTTTATATATTTACATAAATTGCCTCAAAAACAAATCAATCAATAAAATATTCAAAACATTATAGAGTTTTTTCTCAAAATTTATAAACATTTTTTTTCTTTGGTTTTTATTATAGATTTTATAGGTTTTTCTTTCGTTTTCGTATTCATTTTCATTTCGAATAAATTTGTTTTAAACTATTAACAATTATTTTAGCTAAAGTAACTGTTTTATATTATTATATACCATATCATATCATATTATTATTATTATTATGCTAATAATATAATTTATTTATTTATATAATTAATTATTAATTTAAATTAGTTTGCTATTTAGTTAATAAAGTTACTTTAGTTAAATAATAACCATTTTAATTCATCTTCACTTGTTTTTTTTTTTTTTATAACACTAAACTACAATTATTCCTAAGATTTACCACCGAGAGAAAATGAATAAAATTTTTTAAAATCATTTTTTAATAGAAAATATTTAAATTTGATTTTACAGGGGTCGGCCCTAAAACAAAAAAAAAAAAACAAATTATAGCTCTTGGTTGCAAAAGACTGATTTTTTAGATTAGTGTGTGATTGTTATGTTGTCAGTCTGGAGATTAAGCGCAGGATAACTCTTGCCAACATGTGCTACTACCCTACAAGAAATGAATGACTGAAACTAACACATGAAAAATTATTATTACTAACACATTTGCATTTTTTTTTTTTATAGAATTGTTTGAAAAAAAAAATTTTATGTTCGGTAGCAGTTCGCAGATCTGATGTCATTTCATGCCAATAGATCCTGATCTGTAAGAGGATCAGGACATTTCCCAATACACCTAATTCTGTTTTTACACGGTTTTGATATAACTCGGTTTGAAAATAAAATATTTTTAATTTTTTTTACACGATTTTATTCCATTTAGCACGATTTAAAATTTTTTGTGCTTAAATTTTTTTTTGTCACATTGCAAGATTGCTTCTGGAGATCAGAAAGCCGCCAAAGAATTTCCACTCAAACTTAAAAAAATAATAGCCGATGGTGGATACAGTCCAGATCAGGTTTTTAATGCCGACGAAACTGGTCTTTTTTGCAAAAAAATGCCGAGAAGAACATATGTGGCCAAATCGCAAAAAAGTGCTGGTGGTTTTAAAGTTGAAAAAGATCGAGTCACATTTTTATTTTGCAGTAACGTTTCTGGAGATCGGATGTTAAAGCCCCTGCTTATCAATCGTGCTCTTAAACCTCGAGCAATGAAAGGTGTCGATTTTGATACATTGCCAGTTAATTGGATGGCCAATAAAAAAGGATGGGTGACAACTACAGTTTTCACAGAATGGTTCATTAAATATTTTGTGCCAGAAACTAGAAAATATATGAATGAAAAAGGCTTAGAATTTAAAGTTCTTCTGTTGGTAGACAATGCACCCGGGCATCCTCAGTTGGAACACGAAAATGTACAAGTTTTGTTCCTGCCATCGAATACCACATCCCTTATCCAACCACTGGACCAAGGAATTATTGCAACATTTAAAACTTACCACATCAAACGAACATTCCAGTACATTTTGGATAAGGATAAAACTCTTACAGTAATTGATGCCTTTAAAAAGTTTTCTATTAAAGATTCTGTTACACATGCTGGTTTAGCATTATCAGATTTACGACCATCAACCTTAAACGGATGTTGGAGAGCAATTTGGCCAGAATGTGTAAAAAATAAATATCCTGTGGATCCAAATACAAACGAATATCCCAATATAATTGCTTTGGCACACGCAGTTGGTGGGCAGGGTTCTGATGACTTGGTATTCGATGACATTGATGAACTGATGATTGATAAAGTTCTTAGCGAAGACGAAATATTACATTTTGCCTCACAGAATGCTGATTCTATAGAAAGCAGTGATAGTGAGGAACCTGTAAAATTAACTGCAAATTTAATTCAAGAAGGACTTCAACTTGCAAATAAATTAGGACACCATTTCGTCATAAATGATCCCAATGTCGAAAGAGCTGCACAATTCCATCGTAAGCTGAATTCTTGTATGGCTCGTTACAAAGAATTATACAAAGAGGTAGCTAGAATTGGCGAACAACGTCTCATAACAGAGTTCATTGTTAAAAATGTAGATGCTGAACGAGCAAGAGAAAGTCCAGTTCAAAATTATTCCAGCGATGATAGTGATTATATACGCATTCGAGGCAAGCGAATGCGAATAACTGATGATGACAGCAATTAAATTTATGTTCCTGTATTTATGATTATCACTTATTTTTTTATTTTTTACCTTAAAAACTGAATTACCTATTCTTTTCGTTAACAACATAGCTGTTTAACAAAATTGTTTTTAGTTCCTTAACTTGCCTGAACATTTAATTTATATTATTTTTAAGCTTAGAATGCAGTTTTTTATCTTTAATAACTATGCTTGTAAAAATAAACATTATATATGTGATTTAATAAAATAAACATGAATACTTCTTCTTAAAAAATCCTTTTTTTTCACTAATTTTAATAGGTTTTAGGGATTAGGAACCAATCACCTATTTTTGCATACGATCAGTGTCTTTTTTACACGCTTTTTTAACAAGGTTTTTTCTGGAACCAATCTACCGTGTAAAAACAGAATTAGGTGTATAATTCTGACGAACTTGCATCAGTGTAGCAGGAAATGAAATGAGCTCATGGCATTCAATTCAATTCGTGATTGTATTTCTCTTCATTGTCTTCTTTTGCCCGGCAAATTATGGAAAGTTAAGCAAAGAAAATATTGAAGAAACATATGAAATATAATTGAAGATAGAACTGTTGTCTAATAAGCTTTGAATTTAGAAAGAAGCAAATGTAGTGCCATTCTATATATTTACTAAAGCTGGTATAAATCGCTCTTTGAGAGAGTTCCAAATAAAGTAAAGAGGAGTGATTACCGTTATCGAAAGTAATAAATTTTTGAAGTCAAACAACGGGGAAAATCTAACAGAATTTTAAAAGAGTAGTGATCCACGCCTTTAAAATTATTTTTCAGGTATAAAATTATTTTCGAATTTTCTTTTAATGGTAAAAGTAGGATATCTGTAGCTTAGTGTTATTAATTTGTCTTCTTCTTTTTATATTTTTGTTTTTGTAAAACTAATTTACTTAATTTAATTTCTTTTTAGCTATTTTTTTTGTTTAGGACCTTTTCCCTAAAAACTTTTTTTATTTGTTTTTATTTTTTATTATATTGTTGTTGTTGCTTTTTCTTTACCTATATATAACAGTTAATATTCCTTTAAGCAAAAAAGTAATCGGTTTTATTGTTTATACTTTATAATATTTTTGTTGTTTTTTTGAGGTAAAAAATAATAGCTCAAAACTTGAAGCCTTGTTTGTCTTGTTTAAAATATAAGCTGGTTCGTTTTATTTTATTTTTTATTATTAATTTATAATTTATTATCCCTTTTTTTTATCATATAAACCGGTTATCATATTTTCATTATATTTTCTTTTTTAAATATCAAAGTGGTAACATTTCTTTGTTTTTCATAGTTAAGGGGGGGGGGGGTAGGCTCATTTAGTTATGCAGATTTGTTTTTATTATAAATTTCTTCTTTTTGTTTTAGGATTTTAATAAATAATTAAATAAAATTTTGATCTTTAGAGCGATTATCATTAATTAGCCTTTTTTGTTTTATTTATGCATTTTGTTTCTTTTTTTCCATTTTTCTTTTTTTTTTTGCTTTTTGTAAGTAACCGGTTATATTTTTATTATTTAATAGTATACCCTATAAAATAATTATTATCATCACTACAATTATTTATTTTCTTTTTATATTTTATTTAATAATTTTTTTGTTTTTCTTTTTTTTAATGATTATTTAACAACACGCGCCTTTTATTGCTCAGCTCTACTTTTTTTGGTGTGGGAGTGTAGGTTTTATTTATGTTTTTTAAATTTTTAATAAATTTTGTTTTAATTTTTCATCATTGGCTCCAAGGAGGAAAGAAATTATTTTTTAAATTGTCTTTGTCAAGGCTTAGGTTTAGGTTAGAGAACGTGTACTTGCCAAATGAGACAAGCACATTGTACAAACGTCCTAAAGGGGAGAGGATAGTAGGGAAAACGGACGGAAAGTGGGAAAGGGAGAATAAGGAAGCGGATGAATTACATAGACTAACAAACAAACAAGAGAGCGCGACTACACTATTGAAGCCCTAGCACTTCTCAACCAGCTCAAAATAATAATGAATCTATGGAGAGCCTTGAGAGGCTGCGATCTGTTCCCGATCCTTGTCAGCGATCTAATCTCGCAGTGCCCCGTAATAAACCCAATAACTAACCTTAAACTGGCCTTACCCAAGCCCAGCAACCTGTTCTTATACTATCTATAGCAGGCCATAGACACGTAGAAATATAACAATTGCTAAGGCTTTATTGCAAGCCTTTTTAATCTAGTCAAGTCCGTCATTATGTCATAACTATAATTGTATCCGTCGAAAAATGGAATACAACTCTAATGTATGGGTCAGCTTCTACACGAGAGATCCAAGGAACTTATTAATGACAGTAAGTTATCCAACCCTACTGCTTCTTTAGAGCACCGTCGCAATGTGCCTTGTGTTTCTCTATTTTTTTTTTTTTTTTTTTTTTTTATTATTAATATTTCATGTACAAATTAAATCTAAATTCTAATAGTCTCAGCGCCCTTAAGGCATTATTGAGACAAGTTGGCAAACAATTTCATGTACAATTCATTATTAAAATTATGAGTTTTTGAATAAAAAATATTAATAAATATAAATATTAAAATTTACAATATAAGTGTTTCAAGATTTTCTGCTAAATGTTCTTTAAGACAATTTTTAAAAGTTGAAATTCTGGTACATGTTTTCAAAATTACAGGAAGGTTATTGTATTCAGCAACACCCATGTATTGAATACGTTGCTTGGTAGTCTCTAACCTGCACCGTGATGTCCATAAGTTGTGCTGGTTCCGAGTATTGAAAATTGTTGGGTTCTGACGAAATCGAACCGTACGATAACCAATGTTGTTCAATGATTTAAATAAATACATCAAGACTTGGTACTTATATAATCCATGAATTGGGAGAATTGTTTTACAGATGTCGCGATAGAGGGATAAAGTTTGGAATCGAATTGGCAAATTATATACTGCTTTTAACGCTTTATTTTGCATGCATTGCAGAGCTTTTAACATTGTAGTGCTTTTGAATCCATAAATTATAGCCATATAATTTAGGTGACTTTGAATTAAAGCATGGTATAACAAAAGTTTTGTATTTTCATTAAGTTTATTTTTCATTTTATATAATATACCAATAGCTGGAGCTATTTTTGATTTCAATTCGCGTATATGCAGATCCCATGCAAGATTACATTGTAGCGTTATTCCTAAATACTTTACTGAATCCGATTCATAAATGATTTTACCATCAACATAAATACTGAAATTATTATTAACAGGATGTGGTCTAAATCTCACTAGTTTAGTTTTATCTGCATTTAGTACCAATTTGTTTAGGCGAGCAAACTCAAAAATCAGAGATATATCCCTTTCCATATTTGCCTTTAACGATAAGTCATATTTGTACGGATAAAAGAGGCACACATCATCAGCAAACATATACAAACGTCCAGTTAGATCCAATTTACTAATATCATTTATATAAATTTTAAACAGTAGAGGACCTAAGCAGCTACCTTGAGGCACACCACATTCAACATTTGTCATATCACTTTTACTTTGATTAATTTCCACATACTGCTTCCGATTATTGAAATAACTCTCAAACATGTTAAGCCCTCTTTCATCCACACCATAGTATTTCAGTTTTTGTAGCATAATATTATGATCAACTAGATCGAAAGCTTTACTAAAATCCAAGAATAGGCCTGCTACACCATTATAACCTGTATCTAATCCGTTACATATGTCATTGACTACATTCACAACTGCTTCATCTGTTCCGCAACCTTTTTTAAATCCATACTGTTGTTTGTAAATGTAATTATTATTTTCAATGTACAGGACAAGTTGTTGGTATATAAGTTTTTCAAATATTTTGTCAATAATCGAAAGGAGAGCAACTGGACGAAAGTGGTTTACCGCAGAAGCATTTGAAACTTTTGGGATGGGTATAATCTTACTGATCTTTAAACAATCGGGGAAAGTACCCGAAACGATAATTTTATTAAAAATGTTAACTAGAATTGGCAAAATAACATCTTTACATTTAACTATTAATTTAGCTGAAATTCTATCATAGTTAATTTAATTCTATCTATCGTTAATTTAACGTAGGTAGGTAGGTGATGATTGAATGTCAAGGTCAACCGACCTGCTTTGTCCACAATAGATACAGACCTTAAGCCAGCTTTAGATTCCATCAATAGAATTAATCAGCAAACACATATGGGGGCTGCCCACTATATTTGCTATTGTTTAATGCGGTCATCGACAACATTGTGACCAAACTTCCATCAATGCCAAGAGGAATCTCCTGCTAATTAAACGGTTTCCTGAAAACCTTAACTACTCAAATAACATTTGCCGGCTGTTATATTTATTTAAAGATCTTCAGTCAAAACTAAGGAATATTGAATATTGCAGTCCCAAAATAAACGCTCCCAAGGGAAAGCCGGTAAAAAATTAAAGCATTAAGTAGCGTACAATTTATAATTTAACAACGGCTAGTCGAAGACATCCATTCTTTTTGTCTCATGGACATCATAATATCAACAAGTGAGTGCTGGAAAGTTAATAAACCCAGCTATAGCCTGCTTGAAGATTCCGGTACATCTTCAAACAGATCAAAAATATTTATCAACCCGAGTTTCAAACGCATACTAAATATTTATTGACGACGAAACAGGCCAGTCACCAGTAACGGTGAAAATAAAAAAAGGAAATCGTAATGGACCGGACTTGGTTTGTGGATCGGACCAGATGGCATGCCATTGATACTTGAATAAAAAAAGCAGCTAAAATCTAGTAATCGAGTAATGTAAGTGGAATGTAACTGTTGAGGTTTAACGCCACCTGTGGAAACAATCGGAATTTATACATACGTTATGAAGTTAAAGGCCTTGCAAGAATAGGAAGCTTACCTGTAGATCTATTGTCTGTTCTGATGATAATAAGATTGTCTACTATATGAAGAGTCTACTGAGAGATCAGTAAGCATGTGGAGTTTATAATAAATGTGAACAAAATATACGAGTGAAAGTGAATCTGAATTAGGAGGTATATCTACCTGATTGGCCTACCGAAGAGGCAATTGTACGTAAGATTATAGCTGCTAATTGAGGATAAGTGGTTTGAAATAAGTTGAGCGCATAATACAGAATAAGTACTGCCTCGAGAATCACGGCTGAATACCTCAGTGCCACCCAATGATTTCCGTATGATTTCAGATGTAATATTGTCACAATTCAACTTGACAATTCTATTTGGCAATCGTGATACCGGACTCTTATACCGGTTCACTTTAAAATTCATCAATAAGAGGTACAAAAGACAAAAATAAATTAAAATAATTCCCATTTAATTACTTTTCTTATTTCGAACCGCGAGTGTTATGAATGAAAACTGCAATATAATTAGACTTACTGCCTGCAGATGGATACTAAATGTAGCCCATGATCGTCTAATAATTTCTGACGGAAAACCCTTTGCAAAATATTGAGCTCCGGAATATTGCTTAAAGAAATATCAATGAAATGCTTGAATTATGTATTGAAAGACAGAAAGGTCATGGTCATATTATTTTCATGGAAGATAGCAAAACACAAAAGACAATAACGTTACAATCCGCCCACTAACTATCGCATATTATTTAGCGAAGTATAACAGATCATATTGAAATACAGGCACATTACTTACTTACTGAATAGAGCTGGAGATAAGTGATCTGTGTTATATATCTGGAGGAATGCTATGCAATGCTAGTTTGTCAGAGGAGGAGGAAGCCAGTATTCAGCAATTGCCTTGAAACAGTTCATTAGTGCTGTGCGATAACATTTTAACTTGAATCTTATGAGTACAAAAGCAATGAGAAATCTAAAGAAAGTTCCTGATACTGACAGTCCGATTCTTCAGTGAAGTGAAGATCATATAGAAAGACAAGCACACTACTCACTCGAGTTCCAGATATGTGATCTGTGTTATAATCTGAATAAAAAGGTAATTTGCAATGATAGTTTACCAGAGGAGGAGGAAGCCAGTATTTAGCAATTACTGCGTAACAGTTCGTTAGTGCTGTGTGACAACATGAGTATATAGGATATGAGAAATCTATCGAAAGTTCCTGATACTGGCAATTCGAAATGATGAGAACGAAATCTAAATACATTCCGATTCTATTCCAGACCAAAGAAGACAGGAAATTGGTGTAAGGAGGAGGCATACTATTCAGAGCTCCATTAAAAATAAAAACACACTTCTTAACAATATTTTAAACATTAAACATATTGCCAAAAGCTTATAATAAATTCAACACGATTAGGCAATCATGGGCCAAATTATGAAAGTATTAAAATTTTTCACCTCTTGGTGTTATGAAGTCCTATCCTTGGAGCCTTTGTTTTTAATTTTTTAATGTTTTTTTTTTTAAATAATTTTCCTAATTTTGTTAATAATTATCAAGTGACTTTAGAAATTTTTCAATGAGTTTTTCTTTGCATTTTTTTTATCATTTTAATAACCTTCTCTTGTTTCTTAGAATTTTTTTTTTATATTTCTTATAAGAGGTCCTTTTCTTATTACCTTTTTTTGTTTTCTTTTTTGTTTCTATTTTCTTATAAAGTTTAAGTATTTCTTTTTTTCTCTTAATTTTGTTTAGTTTTGTTTGCCTAATTTTGTCTTTTGAATTTTCTTTTTTGGGAGGGAGGTTTTGATGTTTTTTTTTTTGTTTGTTTTGTTTTTAAGTCTTCTTTACCTTTTTTACACTTCCGTATCGAGTATATTGCCATAGGTTTCTTCCACAAATTTTGGTGCTATAAAGTCTTCATAGTAGTTAATAAAGATCTCCTTATACTCATCGGGTATATACTCGAGGGCGTGTAACATTTGCATTAATTCCTTATCGCCGCACTTGTAATTGCTCAGAGCCATTACATCCCAGAAATAGGACATGTATTGGACATATTCAATGCTAAAGGTGCGATATTGGGCCGATACTATATGTAAAGCACTGCGCATTATAGAGCCCAGTTTGTTGAGTTCCCATTCATCAAGTTGTTTGGAACCCTCTTTTATTGTTTTCCATATGAAAGGCACGGTTTTTAATGTTAAAGAAAGATAAGAAATAGAGAAGATAACACAAAATAATTAATTTAAAAAATAAAAATAGTTTTTGTTTAAATATTTGAATCTTAAAATATTCTTTAAAAAAATAAAGATTTTTATTATTCAAATTAAATAGTGTGTGTGTGTATGTGTATAAATAATTGTTTTTAATAAAACACTAGGCAACAAGGATTTAAATTCTAATATTGACAGGCAGTCGTCGAAAGAAATATTTTTTCATGTTTCGCCTTGGTGGAGATGGGGTTTGAAACAGGCTCTCGTCTAATAAGTCAACACACTACCAACTATAACAAATCTGCTCTATGAAAGGGTCTTAAGGAATACTACTGATAGGAAAAAATCGCTTTGCTTCCTTAGAGTACATTGTAGTGTAGCGAAACTCAATCGTCTTTAAGACAATGAATCAAGAGGGTTTGGTATCCTAATGTCATTAATGAGTACTTTCGGGTATTGATAGGAGCTATAAATAGCAAGAACTGGACTAGAAGTGAAGTATTATTGCATCAACCCAATTGAATGCATTGCGTTGGATTTTATATTTACACAAACAATAGGAAAGGTTGGAATGACATTATTGGGCACCACCATTCCAAAAGGAATTCTCAATTTTAACGCCACAAAAAAGGGACTTTTCTCTGAAACTGGATTGAAAAAAATGAAAACACTTGGGTAACACGATGATGGGCAGCCCTCGCGCCGACCAACTTCTTCCTCTTTCCTTGTTTTGGCAGAACTTGGTCAGTACAAGGACTGCGTTCACCTGTGGCGTCACAACTGGCCGCTATGCGTGCTCAAGTGAGCTTTGTGATATCAGAGCTACCACTCCGACCTGAGTCCTGGATAACACGATGTCTGTAATGGGTATCTGCACAAGAAGCGTGCATCAGATACTAGAACCTGGGGGGCACTGGATCAAAGGAGATACAGATTACTACACGCACATATGCTTTTCTAACAGATTATGTTGGTAGTCCAATTAAAGAAATTGATTCCTCAACATACAATATTAATTTTTCGAATCATTGGAATTGACCCTGTACATAAGAAACCCTTCTTAAGGTTCTATACAGATCAGACGGCAGTGGGTTATAAACCCCTTTTGAAAATACAAAATTAAAAAAGTTGAGGAGAGAAGAGCATTATGAAAAAAAGAATAAAAATTGAAAATAGAAATACGTTTTGTGGTGCTTTGGTCCTGAACCCCCAGTCTGCCACCTCTATAGCCTCATCGATGGATGGGTCAGGGAGGAAGAGCAGAGGCGTTGGGGGAACGGATCGGGTTGTTCTGTCTCTAGACGTCTATGGCCTGCTGTGGAAATAAGAGAAAAGATTGGCTGCTGGGCTTGGTTAAGGCCAGCTTAAGGTTGGTTGTCGGTTTTATCACGGGGCACTGCGAGATTAGGTCGCTGACGGGGATCTGGAACAGATCCCAGCCGGACTATTGCAGGGTATGTTGCGATAAGGAGGAGTTAGAGACTATCGAACACCTCCTCTGTAACTGCCCAGCCCTTGGTAGGTTGAGGACCCTTAGCAGGGCCTTCTTTGAGAGCTTGAGTTCTGTGTCGAGAGCCGACATCAAGGCTCTCCACAGATTCATTAGCAGCTTGGGCTGGTTGAGAGGTGCTAGGGCTTCATAAGTGTAGTCGCGCTCTCACTCCTTTTTTGTTTGTGTCTGTTTTTTTCAAATTGCACTTATTGAAGTACAGTCTCCGCATTTAAGGACTGTATTTGAAATAAATGGCGTTTAGTCCTGGCAGGTATTACCTTCAGCCTTGTCTGTTGCATTCCTTTGCGAAATTTGTAGAAATCTTGTCCTGTAGGAAACTTATCCATTTACAGTGCTAGGCATTTTTGGAAGTTGCCCGAAAGTTAAGACAAATTTTATTGACTTCGGTTGGACAAGTGCTGAATAAATGCGGTTTTCTATTCTGTTGGGAACGTTGTAATAGCCCTATGTTATTGGTGGTTGGTGTCTCCGCTATATTAGAGCAATCAGCGAAAACTTCGTTCGCACACGATTGTCCTCTTGCTTTTATAAAGACATAATCAACTCTGTTGGGAGTAACAAGATTTTTTGGAGTTGTGTCTGTAACACCAGGCAATAAATGCTTCTAAGGATGCTGCCAACAGGTCATCAGTAAAGAGAAAACTATACTGTCTTACGGAAACTCTATAAGATTGCATCTTGTGTAGATTATTTAGGTATACATGTGCCATAAGATGGTTGTTAAGTATAAATTTCTTAAGTTTCCTTTTTAAAAATGGGCGTAACATTAGCAACCTTCCAATATACTTGAATAATACAGGGAGGAGTTAATGAATAAACGAGAAACAAAGACCACGGTTTCATAACCAGTGCTAGTATAATAACTATTCAAAATCTTGTTTATATGGAAAAGTTTTCCCAGATTATATGACTCATAGTGACTGTAATTTTTAATCTCGTTGCCTAGTGTTGATATAAAGAAAAAGTACTTGAAATTTTCGACTATTAATAGTATTAGTTAATATTTTAAAAGGCGGAATATAACCTAAAAAAAAATTCACTAATTTTACAGAGTAAACTAGCGAATAAAATTTGTTTTTAAATTATTAATTATAAAAATGTTTTATTGTATGGATTTAAGTTATTGCTTTTGATATTTTGTAATATTATAATTACAAATTCTATTTAAAGAAAACACCTTTACAAAAACTTTTTATATACATTTTTAATGTTTCTTAACATGTAGCGAGTAACCAGTTTAGTTGTTGTTTTTTACGTACTACACTGTATAAATTTTTTTAAAAGGGTAGGATTTATTTATAAGAAGAAAAAAATATATTTCACATATAAAATCAATAAATAAATATGTTTTCTTTTAAAGAAAAATTAAAAATTAAATGAAAAAAACTATTAAAATTAATTAAAACGTTTTATAAACTAGCGAGTATTATTAAATAGTAGTGATAATTACCTAAACTAAGGCTACAAGTATTTAATTAAAGGAAATTAAACTAGCAAAAGCTACTTTAGTTTTGAATAAATATTTCATTTTGATTGATTTCATTTGTTTATTAATTAAGTTTAAAGAATATTCTAAAAAATTCTTTAAATTTTAATAAAAAAGAAAATAATAAAAGTTTGTTCAAAAATTAAAAAAAAAAAAAATTTAATTGAAAATAAAAAACAAATTTTTCTTTCCTGAAAATTAAATTAAAAATAAAAATAAAAATTAAAAAAGAAAGAAAGAAAGAAAATTGCCCAACATACCTCTGTGTATTAACAAACATTGTTCAACTAATTGACGTGCTAGTGCCACTTTCAATTCGTGTGTATCGACGAGTTGCTTGTCGGCTCTCTCGATGGCCGCATATAATTTACAGCGCTCCTCGATTGTATCACAGTCCATTAGGGCAGCAGTGAATGTCCAAAACCATTCGAGCTTTTGGGTTTGTTCACATTCAGTGCAGACTAGCAGTTCGGAGCCATTGTTTTCGGGCCTTCGATAATAATCGGACTTCCACCATTGTAGATTACGGGTGCGTTTTAGATTTGATGGCGTAAAGATTTGTTTGCAATTCGGATTATCACAGCGGTAACGATGAAATTTATGCTGAAATTTTTGTGTCAAGTGGTATTGGTTGGCAATTTTTTTATGGTATTTTTTGTTTTTGGTTTTGTATTTATATTTTAATTTTGTTTTTTGTTTTCAATATAAAAATAATACATACATATTTTTAACATACTTATTAATATATTATGTATGTATGTACATAAATTATTTGTAACATAAAAAGCAACGACATCAACAATAATTCATTTACAACATTGAGATTTTTATTACAACGTAAAAATGTAGAACAATTAAAAAACAAAAAATGTGGAAATAAAATGAGGGTTTATGAGGAATTTAAACAATGGAAAGGAAAAATGGGAAATGAGAATTTGTTTGTTTTCAAGATAAGGGGCCTATTTACCCCTATTTATTGTAAAAATTTTTCATCCAATTGCTATTTACGTTTATAACATTAAGGGCCATTATTACAACTTAAGGCCGTTAAAGTTGGGTTTAGTAAAAGGTAACATTAAAGTCACCTTTAACTTCTTTTCGTTATTACAACCTACAGATAAAATAAAGTTAACTTTTTCAAAAATATGGCAATATCTATAACATTACCTGAATGAAGCAAGTTTTTTTTAAGCGCAGTGGCAATGAGGGGCTTCTTTTTTTGTTTTAGTTACTCAGTTTATTTATATTTGAAGTTGCCATATTGAAAATAATGTATGCATGATATGGCAAGTTGAGACATAAACTTATCTTTAAAAGTTAGAGGTAGGATGATGCTCCTTTTAGCATAACGCTCACTTCTACCTTATTGTCCACTTATAATAATGAAAAACAATTTATGCCCTAATCATGGCCACTTAAGAAATAATACACCCATTGAGAGCTCTTGGAGTTACGAAAGTTTGTGTGTCTCTGAAAGGCTGTAAATCTCAGGGATCAAATACTGATTCTGAGCTGCTTAATGTATCGCCTAATAGTAGGTCCAAACAAATTCCTGATGTTATAAAAATCTTTTGGTTGACCTACGTAGTTAGGTAGGTAGAAGTGGCAACCTTTCCATAGATAGCATAGATACGCTTAGTCCACATGTGACTTATTATGATATCACAATTTTCCATTTCTTCTGATGAAACCATTCAGACTCCCTTTGTCCAGTCTTTGCATATCAGGGACACAATTTGCATAGAAGAACCGTAGGTGCTTCTTTCTCCTATCTCGGCTCTACATTTCCTGCAAATGTCATTGGCCGTATGACCAAGAAAACACGTCTCGCTTGAGTATTCAGAATGCACTGCCCAGTAATAACTTCTAGACCTGAGACCACACTGTCTTCCCAACATTTTATTGCAAGCATAGAGAGCAAAGTAGATCGTTTTATTCGATAAGCAAACAAAGGAGAGATAAACAGGAGGGTCTAATGATCGATATTGAAAACTGTATAAAACGCTTAGTCCGGTCGGTACAAAACGCTATTTTCTGCATAAAATTAGCTCTACTCCATCGTAGTTAAACGTGTTATAACTCGAAAAGTCATTAACTCCAATCAGTCCAGATAGAGGAATACATAGCCGAGTAGATCTATTTAATGAAAGGTTACGGTCTTTAACCTACCAAATCCTCCTTAACGTCGATGGATGGAATGAAGATTGCGCTAGAAACGACATCCGCTACGGGAAGCTAACAAAGATATCAGAAGATTCTCTAATGAACGATGCGTAGAAATATAACACAGAAGAGGTAGGCTATTGCTCACGTGCCGTCGGGGCCTATTAAATAAAAAAAAATGTTTATTGGATTACATTGTTTTCATTACAAGGCACTGTGAGAATAGATTGCTGACAAGGATTTGAAACAGATCACAGCCGAACTATTGGAGGGTAGGTTGCGATGAGGAGAAGTTGGATGTTCGAACACATCCTCTGCAACTGTTCAGAGCTTAGTAGGTTTAGGACTCTGGGCAGAGCCTTCATCGAAGTTTTGGACTCTCTGCCGATAGCCGATATTAGGGCTCTCCATATATACATACATAAATAGATTGAGATGTGCTTGGACATCAAGGTTGTAGTCTCGCTGTCATGTATCCTCCATTTCCTATCTCTTCTCCTTTTCCAATTTCCCTATCACCTTCGCTATCCTCTTCCTCTCTCTCCTATGTCGAATTTACAATGGGTCATTTTGATCTCTGGATATTGTACTTATCCCAGTGATAAGTACATGTCCTCAAACCTAACCTAACTGACCGACAAAGGCTAACAAGATTTTTAACATAGACAGCAGACTATACAGTCTTATAGGTTTTTGAAGCGCTGAATTTTAATCCAACCTTAAAATTGTTATAGGACCCTGCAATATTCCAACTAAAACTTCTTTCGTTTTATTCTAAAATAATACCAAGTACACAACTATAAGTGACCATAATTACATATGCATGCTATTCTAATTAAAAAAAATTATTACAATTTTTAATATAAAACAGCTCAATTTGTCATTCCATACTTTACCCAAAAACTATGCTACAACCTTGACAGTGATTTATGCTTAGGCTAACAAATATTATAAGAATTCAACAGTACAAGTATGCTAATTAAACAGGCTATATTAACGGAAATAGCAAACTAACCGCTGTGGTTAGTGAAAGATTAACGTTTTCACTTAACTCTGTTCTTTGCAAAAAACGTTCCATTTATTCCTGTAATCACGTTATTTTTCGAAGAGAACAAATAAATATTCAGAACACAGAAGGTAAAATAAAAAATAAAAATAGCACTGAATGCTTGGTGAGGGTAATGGTTGAGGGTGGGGGGGTTGGCGATAGTTTATAAACAAATATTTAAATACGAAAACATTCATGTACTACCATTAATTATTCAAATGACATTCGCAATTATAAGATTTATAATAACAATAATCATAATAGTAATTCATTTTTTTTATTGTATTTTAACAAGTTCCAAAAACAAAAATAAAAAAAAAAAAAAATTAACAACAAAACAAAAAATATTGATTATTAACAGTCATTCCGTTTTCATTTAAAGAGAAAATGTGTTTATTTTGTTTAAAGGACAGCTTGTTTTGATCATTAACAGAATTACACTGCGTAACAGAAAAAGGTGTTCAGAAATCATACTCATTCTCAAATATGGCTCCTTAAATTCAATTGATTCGTTAGCACATTAAGCTAGAGGTACCCCCTGACTGGATACGAATAACTTAAATTTCAAAAATGGATTAGAGCTTCAAAACATTTGAAACATTAACAGTAATTGACAATGAGTCCTAAAGTACTTAAACTCCATGAGGATCTATGAGCTATTCCCACGAGGCAGACATTTTGCCAATTATGAACTTCGGATTTGATAACCTGTTGTCATTATAGGCATGTTTGCCAGTAAAGCTGTTATTAGAGATAGTGTGTTCATCACAACTAAGGCTGTCTAAGAATGCCGAAAGTCTCTGAAAGAGATAGCGAGATATTAGATATTTACCCTCACATGGGTTCTAGGACATGGGTACAATAAAGGTAGCAAGAAAACTGACACACTTGTAAGGTCAAGTGCAACAGAGGATGTAAATGTAAGCGAAGAAGTTCGCTTACGAACTATTGCTGCCCCAAACAATTAAAAAAAAAACTTATGAAAGGGATACTGAATTTGGTTCCTGTTCTGAAAACAAGGCAATCCTAAGGTCTAATTTTGTGGTCATGCAATAGCGTGTACTTTACAATTGAGTGGCTGAGAACTTCCTCCTTAACAAGTCAATTTTATGATTTTGGGAAATGCTTTGTAATGAGACTAAGTAATAAGAGTGAAGGCAGCAGTCTTGAGGCAACATACTCTCTAAAGAGAGAGAATGGATAGGTCGAGGACAGGTAGTGGAGGCGTTCAGCCACAGAGTAAAATATTCGAAACCCATTTGGAAACGCAGCGGTATCTTTTAAGCGAAAGTCAACTTGGAAGGGAAGTACAAAGGTCGGGACATAGCAATCTAAGCACTCAGCTGGAATGAGTTTGCAACTGTAAGGGCAAACTCAATCATACAGACAGGAGATATATTTAACGTTAGATTGTTACGTATAAATATGAGATTTTCAGGTACAAGTCCATTTGTTTCGTTAGAGTAGCAAAAGTAACAATTGAACAGGATTGTAGTAAGGGGCACCTTCGCACATTCGTGCACATATTTGAAAAGCATCAAAGCCTTATCTGCTAGAATCCAGTACACAGCAATATGCACGCAGGTGGCATTGTGAAGAGAGCAGCTTTCTCTCACTAGGGTGGAAAGAGTTGTTTGGTTTCGAAGCAATCTAAATTACAATAAGAAGAGAAGAGTCATGTATTACATTATCCACAAGCTCCCTGAGGTTAGTAATCTTCTTTTGAGCGAGCACTAGAGACTCAAAGAACACCCGTTTACAATAGAAATCGATCTGAGTTTAATATGTTAGATTATGTGATGAGCAGAATGAATCATCAGAGCATATAATTGAGTACCGAGCTCAATATGTTAGACTATGTGATGAGGGGAATGAATTATCAGAATATATAATTGAAACCTGTGCGGCATTAATGCATATCAGAAGAATACACTTGGGTGCTTATTATGAATTCGGGATAGTGTTAAATTTATTGACTTCGAGCAACGTCATGAAGTCTGTCGACACAATAGGATTTGAAGAAAAATAATACAGATTGAGAGAAGCCCAATAGTACGTATGATACCAGTAAAACGTTACGCCTAATAATAATATTTGTTGTTAGTAGGCTTTTGTAACGCAGTGTTATTCGCCATATTTAGAGTACAGTGTCAGTATTGTGACAGTTTTTCGTGGTGTTGAGTTGTGTTTAAGTTTAATAAAATAAGTTTTTTTTTTCTTTTTAATAATTAATACACACTCATATACCACAACACGCATACATACATAAACACATACAAAATAAAGAAATTCCGCCACAATTTAAAAATTTGACTTTAAAAATAAAAAGTTTACACATCAAACGTTTAAACAACATCCAATAGACAAAAAGAGTTTGGAAAGGCAATTAAAAAATGGAAAATAAAATAACGAGTAAATCAACCATAACACCGAATACAATCAGAGAACTTAAAAATTTTAAATACAAAATTAAAAATCATACATAAAATTAAATAAAAATAGCATCATGGTATCACGGGATTAGTTTTTAGGTGATATTAACATTCGAAACATTTACGTTAATAAGAAATACTTACAAAATCCTCATCAGGATATGGACGAAAACATTTTTCGCATTTGCAATCAATGCCACGCGATGACAATTCCAATTTACGTTGACTGTACAGCGATTGTCGATAGTTCCCACTAACAAAACAATTGCAAATGCAAGCATCTGCGGCAATTTCACTTGTGGCATAGGCGGTCAGTTTGCAGCCGTTGATCTTGCGATAAATCATATCGACACACGAGTGACGACAGTGACTTAACGTTTGCGGGAATACAGCGTACGCTACCGTTGTTACATCGCCGGCTATGAGGTGTAGGTAGCCGCGGCGTACATGTCGCACGGTTTCCCAGAGAGTGAACTCATCGTTGGGCGAGAGTACGTGAGGATCGGAGGGCAGCACAAAGGATGGGCAGTGAACGAGGTTTTTGTGCCGCAGCTGGCATATGTGGCGCAACAGCAAAGCGGACGCGAGCAATTCCCATTCCTGACGCGCTAGCTTTGCTGCTGCGGGCATTGTCAGCTCGAGTAGTTCGAAAAAATCGGTGTACTCGCCCAAATAGATGGCAAGTATGTGTGCGACAATGGCAAAAGAAACCATACTTGGCTTTTCCTCCTTATCTAAGTGGGATTCTAAACGCAATAGGGCTGAATACGATGTGGAGGAGGCAGCTAGCGAGGCGGACGAAGAGTTGCAATTGCGTTCGGTCAGTATGCTATTGAAGGCATTCCACATTTTGCTGACTGTGGGTTTTTTGCGGCAATGTGGCACCACCTGGGGCAGGCCGTTGATGAGCATGCGAAAGGCGAGCTGTAGTAGGCGTGGCTTTGAGAATTCAACACCAAACTCTTCAAAGAGTTCGATTTGATGCGCATAGCATTCGAGAGCATGTATGGAAGCGTGGGCCGCACGACACTTGCGTGAACAGTAGACGGCTGTACGATTAGAGCAAAAAATGCATGGAAACGGTACAAATTGTGTAACGCCGCAATGATCACAAATGCGTGCCGCACCACTGGGCACAAAAACGGCGGCTTCCTCCTGGAAAATGGGTGTATTATTGGGTATATCGGTAATGGAACGTAAATAGGCGCTTTTCGTGGTAGTTATAACATTCGTATTGTCTAACCAGGCCCTAAAATTAAACAAAACAAAGTAAATAAATTATGGTTGGGGGTGGAGGGTTTGGAAAGAAGGAAATATACTTACACTTCATAGATTTTGGTACCGTTTGTTATTAAATCGTTGTCTGTTTGTACACCCATTTCGATTTTTTCCGCTTTCAAAACTTCACATTCATGCCACAGTTCATGGGTGCGTGCTTCAAACGTTTCCGAAAGTTCCATGTGTAAGAGTTCATGCAAATGTTGTTCGCATAACGCAAAATTACGCATTTTTAAGGCACAAGAGGCTTGACGCAGTTTTATCAATGGATGATACTCTTCGGGATAGCCTAAATCCAAGGCGCACAAACAATCATCATACGATTGCTGCAACATAAATAAATAGAAATTAAATGGAAGTGTGAGTGAGGAGTCAAGCAAATATGTAAGTAAATAAGAAAACTATCCATCCATCAAACAAACAGCCATGCAACACAACACAACCAACAAATCAATGCCTTTTTCAAACTCATTATCCAAAACGGAAATGTTTGCTTACTCCCGCCTTCATTAGTAATTATTATTAACTTATAATGCAGACACACACACGCTTATGCAAGAGGAGCAGGGGTTGAGAGAGAGAGAGAGAGAGAGGGGTTTTTATAATTATATCCCCGTTATTTACACGTTATATTTCATTTCATATCCTACCGCACACTCACTCACTCACATACTTTGAGTCTGCAACGGCTCCCATCACTCTCTTAAGCGACAAACTGCTGTCATCAGCCACACTAGGAAAACCAAACCAAACAGCCAGCCTACCAATCACTTGTACTGTGGCGTGCTGTGCCTGCCAGTGGTGTTGATAATTGCAGTGATTGTGTATGTTGTGTTGCAGTGCTGGTTTTGCATTTGGCATTGTATCCTGCCTTACCTCATACATGCCGCAGTCATGCAATACAGTGGACCTATTTGCGTGCGCCATTGCGGCTGCTATACTATCTTGTGATGGCGCCAAAAATATTGCTTCCGTATAGAGGTCACATGCTTTAAGTGCATGTCGCTCTTTACGATAGGAATCATTGCCGGCTTCTCGCATTCTTCTCGATTCTTCGTCAGATTTAAAGTCTTCAGTTCGGGCGCGTAGTTGTTGAAACCATTCAATTGCCAGAGATCTTGAAAAATGAAAGAAAATTTTTATTAAAATATGGTCACTTACTTTAGAAGAAATAGTTTTTAGAAAGGAATAGGTTTAGGGATGTGGAGTCATGGGACCCAAAAGTACTTGTAGTACTTTGAATTTATATTTTCCTAGGAAGATATCTCATACATAGCAACTCCCATTAGGAGAAGACTAACCCAAACTGCCTTTCAAGCCCATTTGAAGTGTTTTGAAAGAATGTATTGAAGCGTATTAGAAAAATAATCTGAAGTACAATTAATAATTTTCCCAATTTCCTTAAATTACGTTTAATTCCTTATGTAATCCTCATGTTATTCTCCTTAAAATGTTTGCAATTATTTCAGGAATAACATCTCCATAGCATTTAAACTGACATTTAAGTGTGGCCCCAGCATATGTTGAAGCAAATGCCAAGGAAACCATTTTATTGTAAATAATTTCAGCAGCTAAATGCTTAAAAAAACTCTGGCCACCTGTACGTAAATTGCTAATGCCCAGTAAAGAGGAGAAGAAAAACTGGATCAACTAATAAAATACAACAAAACAGAAAATCTGATAAACTAAGGAAAGAAAAGCGTATTTATGGCTCTTTATCAGCAAATCAAGTGGAAGGCAACGTATTGATGAGCTGTGCTAGCTACTAAATAGGAAACAAAATGCTATCATAAGGAGGTGAGAAAAATAATCTAAAAACGATGGAAACATCGACAACAAAACCCTTTAGAAATCAGTCATGAAGAAACACAGAAAACAAAAAAAAAAATAATTAGAACGACAATAAACACAATTGCAGAGGGGTTAGGCATGACTCAGTGATACCTTAATAAACATGGTTAGAACGAGTACACTTTTTAAGAGAGCACAGGATTGCACATTGTTTGAAAGGCATTTCCAAATCAAAAATCGAAAACTTTTGGGTACTTGTAACGATATTTCGACTTAGGAGCTTAGAATCAAGAAAAATGAGCCTGATAGAGCTTACAGTGGGTTCAAAACCAGAGAAAGCCAACCATACTAGCCGCGTTAAAATTATGTAAGCGTCTCAGGCTTGCATTACTGTAAGAACTGAATAGAAGCAACGGAATAGCACGAATACAGTCAGATTTGGTTACTTAAAGAGCCTGGATACGTAGGTTAGAGGACGTGTATGGCTTTAACACACAATAAAAAATATTGAAAAAGGATGAAAACAAAGAAAGAGGATAGAGAAAGGGAGAAGATAAATAGAAACAGAAACAAAAGGTTCAGTAGTGTGCTGCTGTGTCAATAAACTTTAGGAGACCCTGAATATCGACACCCGATAGAGAGTTGAAACTTATTACTCAAGCCTGATACTGCTGTTGGTTCAAAAATGAAAGGCAGAGTGACAACTTTATAGCTGGAACCAGTGGTGTTGTCGAGCCGGAACGCTCCGTAACGTCGTTCCGTTACTTCCTTTTTGGACAGGAACGCGTTCCGGAACGGAGAATTGACGTTTTGAAAAAAAAAAAAAATTAAAAAGAATTCCTGATTTTTTTTCTAATTTTTGACGAATTTTGAAAATCACCCCCGTCGTTAAATTTGGGACATGAGACCGCACAGAGCGGCCGCCTACCCAGAATCGGCCCTGTCTATATAATTATATATACGCGTTCCTGTAAAAAAAAAAAATTAGCACAACACCACTGGCTGGAATCGTGAAGAGAATTAGATTTGGTGACACGAAAAGCCTAATTGAAGTTTGTTTAGCCAAAGGTCAAACGCATGAAAATGAAAAATCCGTGAATCCGTGTTCCTTTAAGGAACATAAAACATCTCTTCTATCTTCTTTAATACGTTTCTGTTTTATTAATCAAGATTTTCTAGCCAAACATAACCAATTATAGCAGATTTCAGAATAATAGGGTTGCCAACTTCTATGGTTGTCTAAAAACAAGGCTCTGTGTTAAATGTATAAATTTGTCGTATTCACAGTAATAGGGGAAACAAAAACCTGTCTCATAGCATCTTTACCCTCTCTCTTTAACCTTTAACTTCCACCTAAGCAGGTGATTGTTCCGATGTAGCTGGTCTTAGGAGGAAAGCTGGTAAAGCTGTCGTTTCTGTGTTGCCTAGTAACAATTTTTTTTTCAGAATAAGTGTTGGTTTGAGTGGTAGAACTTTTTTGCTTATTGAGTCCTAACATTTCAACTCTCTGGATAAGGGGATAGGAGCAAGTGGCTTCATAAAATGGATTATTTGAAGGGAATAGAAGAATACCCACATCGAATTATATAAATTCGTGATGTACATGAGCTGGGATTAACCGATTTCGTAGTGAAACACTAAATTGCCGTAGTCTAGTAGGTAGTGTATTAGTTTATTACGCTCGTACTCGCGGTTCAAACCCCAGCTCAGACATTTCAAACAAAACGAAATACGAAAATTAAAATTACCATGAAAAGCTGTCGTTCAAGCTCGACATTAAACTGTAGGTCTCGCCACTTATTGATAAAAATAAACTCCCACGATATGGATGGTGTGAGAAGCTAGGTCGTAATACTGCCTACAGACTTGAAATAAACAATTAAGTAAATAACTCTGAGAATAAATAAAAACGCCATGAAAAAGTTTCTCAGGAATCTGTCATTCGGAGTCTACATTAAACTGTATGTCCCGCCACTTGTGAATAAAATTAAACACCCACAACATAGGTGGTGTAAGAAGCTAGGTCGTAATCCTGACTAAAGGGCTCTAATGGCCTGTTATGTATGTATTAAGTATATAAGTATGTAAGTTAAGTTACAAACATCTGAATAAATAGACAATACAGTGTATTATTAGCGTAGGGCATTAAAGATAAGAAAATAGCATCATCATTATGATGACATCGATAATGGCGGGTAAAACTCAATGACATGTTTTCCTACCAGACACTTCTCTAATCCCCGGACACTCAACGACGCCAACGACAACAACGGCAACGACAATAGCCATTAAATACGGAAATAAAAATAATGGCGAAAAGGATAACATAGGCTGGCTGCATAATGCATTTAAATGCAAGAAAATAAAAGAAAATATTAATAGTTTTAAAACAATAAAAAGAAGAAGAATAAGGAACAACAACATGACATACACACACCCAATCACGTATACATTCATCTCGACTTAAGAGTATTTCTGTGTATGATGCTTAAAAAGGAATTGAACCTGTGATACAAAAAATAAAAAAGAAAGAAAAAAAACAACAACAACAAACATGCATACAAAGCCAAGGAGAAGCTAAAGAGGCAACCACCGCAAGAGCTCTTAGAGAAAATAAGGCGAAATGAGATGAGTTGCCAACTTTGATGTTAAACTAAAGGCTTACAAATTAATAGAAGAAGCAATTTTGCATAAGCAAACCACGAGTAATTTATTTAAATTCATGGAAACGTCGTGGTAAGCATTTGAAGCAATTTCGTTTTGCGTTTCGCATTTATTTAAATGCGTTGCTCCCTAACAATAATAAATAAGTACGTGTGTAAAGAATTTCCATAACTGTACATAAAGAGCGTAAGTTATGTATTTAAACTCATTTAATAAAATGAAAATGTGCTTATTTTCATAATGTGTGCTCTATTAGCGGAGATATTTGAAGGTGGTGGTCCTGGTAACAATACTGGACAGTAAACTGACATGGAAGGCTAGTTAGAGTAAAGACTTATGAATTGTTTGGACAGTAGAATGTATTTGAAAACAGCGGAGATGATTAAGTTTGATAAGATGCAGAGAACCTGGTCGTACAGTGGGGATCTAGAGACTTTGTCGACTTAAACTTGATGCCCTGGCTGCTTGCCATCTATGACGCTAGTCTTAGGCTCCTCTATATCCCGTGGAGCTAGAGAATATCTAGGGTTATCTTTATTCCCAAGGCTGGGAAACCATCCCACACTAAGGCGGATGACTATAGACCAATCAACCTTTGCTCCTTTCTTCTGAAGATACTGGAAAGAGTCCTTGATGTTCACATTAGGGCCTCGATTGATCCACTACTTCTATCCCCATACCAACATGCCTACACGAGGGGTAAATCAGTGGAGACTGCACTGCACTCCCTTATCTCTCGGGTGGAAAAGTCCTTGCACGTTAAAGAATACACTCTGGCCATTTTCCTGGACATTGCGGGTGCATTCAATAACGTCAACCCGGACGCTATAATTAGGGCTCTTAATTCTCTCAACCTGGATCAGAATCTGGTCAGGTTTACTGAGCTCCTCCTCAAATCAAGAATAATAACCTCCATAGTGGGGGCCTCACAGTGTCAGAGAATTGTCTGCAGAGGAACACCACAAGGCGGTGTTCTATCTCCCCTTCTCTGGAATCTCGCAGTCAACTCACTCCTGAGAAGACTTGAATCCTCTGGTAATAACGCCATAGTCTACGCTGACGATATTGCCATAACTGCGTCGGGAATATGTCCGCAGACTCTGTCTGATAAACTAAACTTGGCGCTATCAATTATACTGGACTGGTGCGGAGTTTTTGGATTATCCGTTAATCCCTCCAAGACAGATACAATTCTTTTTACTAGGAGATACAAGGTCCCGGCCTTCACCCTCCCTAGTATAAACGGGACCAGGCTCACGCTGAGTCCCGAGGTTAAATATCTGGGCCTGATCCTCGATCCCAAACTTAGCTGGAGGGCAAATCTGGCTGCCAGGTCTCGTAAAGCGGCCTGTGCTGCCTAATGTTGCGGCAGAGCAGTCGGATCTAGATGGGGTCTTGGCCCAAGGGTCATGCGCTGGATCTGCTCTGCAGTTATCGAACCCAACCTCCTATACGGTGTTGCCTTCTGGTGGACTGCTCTGGACAAGCGGCACAATGTCAGACTCCTGGACGGAGTCAGAAGGTCCGCGGCTATTCGAATCACTGGTACTCTACGCACCACCCCCACAAAGACCCTGTTCGCTATGTTTAACTGGCTTCCTACTGAGCTCCTCGCTAAGCAGGTGGCTAAGTTCACTGCGACAAGACTTAATGCCCTGTCTCGTTGGCGCGTCGTCCCCTCTGTTCTGGTCTGATCTCCCTGTGGAATACTGTTTTGACAGGGGTTTCAACTTCCTGATCCCGAGCAGAAGCGATTGGACCTATGATATGACCGTCCCCCCGGAACTCCTGGATGTATGCACCGACGGCTACAAATTCGATTGCGGGGTGGGCAGCGGAGTCTACTCTGGGAGATTGGACTTGAATATTTCACTCCGGTTGCCGGACTATTGCAGCGTGTTCCAGGCGGAGGTAATGGCCATCTACCGGGCCGCACAATCAATACAATTTTTTACTACGTTGGTGCTGATCCAATAAGGAGAATGTGTAATGAATTTAATAAATTGTATATGCTAATTGATTTTTCTTTATCGAATAATGTTATAAAAATAATGTAATTAAGTATTTAAATTCATAGTTTTTAGAATTAATATATTGTAATATTATTTGATTGCCTGCAAGGAATATTTCCATAGGCAAATAAAATCAAAATAAATTAAAAAATAAAATAAAGCAGTGGCAAATCTAAACCACCATCGCCTCCATCCACATATGGATTATGCGGCCAGAATGATCATGAAGTACATGAACGCTATATACGAGTATACAGGTCTCGAAGCATCTGTCTCCTCTAAATTTCATAGAATGAGAGTAAAGGTAACACCAAAAATATCGGATGTGATTAAGGATTCAACTAAACTTCAAGACTGATGCTACGAACGACTTTAAACTGTTTATGCCTGTAAAATCTCAGAATTATTGTAATTCTAACACTAACTTCTAGAACGAAGAATCATAGAACCAACAAGATAAGTTAATTCCAAGCCTAATAATAAGTGAAAGGCATATCTGGTACAGGGCAACACAGAATTGCAGGAAAGTTTTGCAGTATTTTATGTAAAAATTTTAATTAAGAACTCCGTAAGTTAACCCATGTGAATCCAGAGTGATTCCCATCTATCAAATTTCAAGTAGACTTTAAAGATTAAACCAACAACCAGAACTAGTACGTGCGATAATGCCTGCAATGTCTGCATTGAACAGAAATGACTGTAAATTTCCATAAAAAATTAATGAAAACTAATCATTATTATAAAATTTCTCATTGAGTGTCCAGGTAGACTAGTAGATAATGTGTTAAACTATTAGCGTGAGGGTCGTGGGTTCGATTCTCACCAGACTCTGGTCTGTTACACTACACCGAGCATAATTTCTATGCAACTTAGCTCGTAATCATTATAGTACATATAATTTGAAATTGTATTGTAACTAATTAAGACTTTCACGAAAGCGTTTTAATGCATAATCGTCGCCTACGGGCGGCTGCGTTTAATACTTTTCGCTCTATCGTATTTTTTTTTCGACAGTCGAAGTGTTAAAAATCTAAATATTAGGTATTACGTACCGTCTAAAAGCATGATCAATTGCGTACCACCCGGTGGTACACGCCGCCCGATAAGACAGTCTAGTGCTGGCCACCGGTGGTACGCGCCGCCCGATTAGGCAGTCTAGTGCGTGCCAACGGTGGTACGCGCCGGCGTGAACGTGTTAAATAAATAAATAAAATCTGCAATTGGTTAGATCTAATATTGGTACCCCCGTATTTCTTAAAAAAAAAATTTCTCACATAGTTTAATCTTTGTAAACTGTAAACAATCTCAGAGTTGATAAATAAAATAAATAACAAAATAAACTATTGATAAAAAAACAGAAAAAAAAAATTAAAAGACAGAAAGAAAACACAACTAAAAACGAAAAGAAATAATTCTTTATGCCATAAGCCGACAGATTATGAAAAGTTTTGAAAAATGATGCCAAATATCCTCAAATGAACTTCTGCAGTAAATGTCACAATTAAAAATTGACAGTGATTCATACATACGTTCATTTACTACTACTACAGCAACAACAACAATAGAAAAAATAACATAAACTAAATTATAGTTTACATGTACATACGAGTGAGTACACAAGGAATCAATTAAAACTTTTGCTTTGCACGAAATAAAATCAAAATCACAACAAATGAGACACGAAAACTCTAAAAAAGTACGAAAACCAGCAACAACAACAACAACAAATACTTGTACTATAATAAAGTCAAGCAAGCTTTCCATTAATTAAATATCGAAAATTTTTATTTTTATTCTCGATTGTTTTTTTGTTTGTTTTTGTTGTAACACAAAAACACAAATTTTGTTAAGGCAGTCAGTCAAAAATACCGAAAGAAGAAGAAATACGTGTGAAGCTTTTAAGTTCACCACTTGAAAGATAAAAATAAAAACAAAAATATGACAAATCAAACAAACAAACACACACACACTTGCATGCACATAGAGAAAAAAGGACACTCTATTATAATAACAAAAAAAGAAACAAAATTACAAGAGAGCAATAAAACAAATGAGATAATAACAAAAGCAACAAAAAAACCTAAGAATATGATATGAAATCAATTTTAATTAAAAACACAAACATTAATGAAAAATTCAAAACACGCCAATGCATGCATGTGAAACATATTTTTCTTCTTCTATTTTATTTTATTTTATTCTCTTTTAAAATTTCTTTTTTTTTTTGATTTTTCCTTCTATTTTTTTATTCTTTTTTTTTTTTTGTCGTACACGCCACACGTGACCTTATTTCGTAGGAATAAAGGAAAAAGTGACAAAAAGAGTTGCTTGTCTAAGGAAATTGGGATGTGAGAGTGTAGTTTTTTCTTCTTATTATTTTATTGATAGAGAGCCAAAAAAGAAAAACAGGAAATGAGAGCGAGTGTAAAAATGTTTGGCAAAAGTAAAAACCAAGAGTAAGTAAAATAGTGCTGCCAGATGAAAATGTTGAAAATGCATTAAAGAATGAGTGAATCACAGAACGAGCGATGGCGCACATGCGAGTACATCCAATGAACATTTTTAAGAGGAAGTTTTTTTTAGTAGAATGAGCAACTCTGTTATTCAACAGCTGTTTCCCATGGCAATCCTGATTACTTAAAATATAATGGGATACAGGAAATTAAAAATGGCATCATTGTTATTGTTGTGTAGAGGTCCTATAGTCCTGTGAACATTCGATCTATTGTACGACACTGAATCTATATACACATACATAATTGGTCATTACAACCCTTCAATCAGGATTACGACCTAGCTTCTCACACCACTTATGTTGTGTGCGTTAATTTTATACATGAGTGGCGGGACCTACAGTTTAAAGTCGATTTCGAACGTCAGATTTTTGAGAAGCTTTTCATGGCAATCTTATTTACTCTCAGAGTTTTTGCCAGAAATCTGCTGCGAGGAAGTCGTCGAAGAAATATTTTTCATATTTTCGTTTTGATGTCTAACCTGGGGTTTGAACTCGGGCCTTCAGTCTAATAGGTCAACACACTACCTACTAGACTGCGGCGACTTCCATATTACCATATTCGGATAACTATGTAAATGTCAGGACACTGAATTTGAATATAACGACATCTAGGACAGTCTACGGCTCCCACCTAGATGACAAAGTGGTACGTCATACACTAAATTTTTACGAAACTGCAAGGTTGAACTGGCTAGATACAGCACAATCATTGAACTTTTGTTTAAATCCTCTACACTATATTGAGAAATTGTCATCTCAGAGTTGATAATGCAGTTATGGATTCCGTCAACAAATGTTGCAACAAACCTCCCCAAGCCTAGGTAAAAGGCACACAGAAAGTCTGCTTAAAGCAGTATTGTATTCTGGGTACTCATGCGAGATGCATTAGTCTTGGTCCTCTGTAGACAAGAGAAAGAGCATCAAACTGTTCCTTCCTTCTTGGGTATATGCCAGCATTAAGCCATACGAGAAGGAAGCTGCTAGACTTCTACAATGAAAATAATTTCATTGATCTATCATTGGATGTCTAATTGGCTTCATCAGAAGGTTCGAATTATTCTAGTATTAGGGGAAACGAAATTTGTGATATCACAATGGGCCAAACATAATCTAACGTGCTTCGGTATAGTGCGGATTTTGCTCAGACGACGCGATTAAACGTTGTTTTTGTTGACTAAAACTGAAGGCACTGTTGATTACGAATTGCTTCAAGTCTAATATGCAGAACATGCGATGCGAAGAACGCTGCATAAATAAATTTTAGAAAGAAAATTTTTTGTCCTTATCAAGCACTATTCAGGGAGTTATTTCTACTACCAATGAATAAAATTATGAGATTGGGGGAGCAATTTCACATTTTGACGATGTCAATTTGCCACTAAGATCAAGGATTTGAAAGCTTAGAGACTGTCAATATACAAAATGATGATCAAACATTCTGTATAGGAAACCATTTCTACTCTAAAATAAATCTCTCTATTATATTAAATCTTATTTTGAAGAGTTCTATCAAAGATGAGTGCAAATAAAAATCAGCTTCCGCCTCTTCACAGCGTGAGTCGAAGCTGACACGTGAAGTGAAAGATAGTCTATCCCTTCATACATAGGCAGGGGTCAGTGAAAACACCAATTGTGTGATGGATGGATTTAAGGATAGAAGACAATCGGTTCTCATCTTTCTCTTATAAATTAAGTTAAGCCGGATAAACGACCGGATAACAGCCAATTTGATCGTGTCAATCGGAATATCTGTACCCTGTAACAAGTGAAACAGTATGAGCTCGCAATCCATCTTGACGAGCTTCTTAACAATGCAAATGCCGATGATATCCCTATGTTCTGGAATCCTTAATATCAACACTCCATACCAAATCCTATCAAATGTATTGGAATGTCTAAAATTATAAAATTACCTTCATCAAATTGTGTCATTTAAATCTAGATTGAAGAGCGATATCCCCAAATACCGCTTGTGTTTTTCAACGTATTATAACCCCTTTATTTGAAGTCATTGCCTATTAAAACAAAAACGTTTAAACCTTTTAGAAAACACCAAAAACGAAAACCTTTTAAATTGGATTTTCCATTTAGGCTTATTCACCTTAAAATATGCTTTAAATTTTATTATATTCTTGGCTACATATTATCGCTTTACTTCGTATACAACTCAAGGATACTTTCTTAACAGCTCCTTCTTATATACTTTTTTTTTGTCCCAAATGGCGCCACAAAGTATGCAATCAATTTAAGAAAAACTTCTATCAATTGCTGTGTAAGCAAGCAATTAATTGGGGATTTTGTGGGCTATTCTCATACCTCCTAACGGGTAAAGTGCACAGACACACACGCGCACACATACAATTAATTGAAATACTCACTACGAAAGAGAGTGAAACAAAAAAGAGAATTAGAAGAGAGTAAAACTGATTAAATGTGGTTAAAAACAAAAGAGTGGCTAAAATAAAAATCAAAACGAAATGTCATTTTTAATAAAAAAAAAGCAAAAAAAAAAAGAAAAACAAAGAGGAAAAGGAATAGGAAGAAAGCACGAAAGGAAGGGTTTAAGGCAATTGTTAAATGACAGAATAACTGTAAATGTATGGGAGCAAGTGTGTGTGTGTGGGTAAATATATGTTATTTTTAGTAGAAAAACAAGAAAAATTCGAATGAAAAAATTAAGAAAAAAACATGGATTTGTGGATTTTAAAACGCTTACGAAGAATTTACGTGGAAAGTACTAAAACGTATGTGCACATTTCATTATAAATGATTTAATGAAATTCCTTTGAAAGATTATGCAAATTTAATAGGGTTTCAAAAAAGCAACAACAAAAACAACTACAAAAACACTATGCATGAAAACCATTTTAAAATATTAATGAATAACATTGTTGTGGTAGAGAGTATACGAGAGTATTAATAACATTAAAAATTTCTAAGAAAGTTGACGTTGAAAGAATTTAAAAATAAAGCAAAAGGAAATGACAATTATTTTGCATTTATGGATTATAAATTTAAAGCCATAAATGTATAATCTATCGGGTGATTTTTTAGCTATTATCTTTTTGGCAACACTGGTTTAAACAGCTCACGCACGTTTCGTGTTTTGTTTCACTGTCCAACATCTTCAGTTTGGTCTATAATTTAACCATGAATCGTCTTACAAACGAACAACACTTGCAAATCATTGAATTTTATTATCAAAATGCTTGCTCTGTTAAGAAAGTTCATCGGGCGCTTTTTCCATTTTATGGTCAGTTTAATCGACCCACTGAAGCGGCTATTTTCTTGCCCAAAATGCAAGAGCTTGACTTGCATGACATGTGGTTTCAACAAGACGGTGCCACATGCCACACAGCACGCGTAACAATGGACTTATTGAGAGGCGAGTTCGGTGAACATTTTATTTCACGTTCGGGACCGGTCAATTGGTCGCCCAGATCATGCGATTTAACGCCTTTAGACTATTTTTTGTGGGGCTATGTTAAAGCTGTTACAGACAAGCTCGCTTCAATTGACGCATTGGAAGACAACATTGAAGCATTTATTCGTGAGATACCGGCCGAAATATTGGAAAGAGTATGCCAAAATTGGACTAAGCGGATGGACCATTTGAGGCGCAGTCGAGGTCAACATTTGCATGAAATAATCTTCAAACATTAAATTATATGGACCGTACTATCGATTCAAATAAAGATTTCATGCATTTTTTTTTTTTTGAAAAATTTTCCTATAGCTCTTAAAAAATCACCCGATATAATTGTTGCTGTTAAATAATTACGAAGACAGTTTGGAATTCATGCTGCCTAGAAATGTGTTTCAATCTCTCAACTAAGTTACCTCAATAACAGTGATAATCTACTCCAATGAACTGGAGTACTAAACTTATTTCAGTCATAACAACGATCCTCATTGTATCATTGCTAAAATTGAATATGTTTTCTTGCTACTGAACAGGGTCTCTCTCTGCCGACTCTACTATCAGTTCCTATTTTTTACCTACCCATTGAAAACATCCTTTGGACTACAAGATTACAGAATAGTCATAACCCCTTAACGATTCTCCACCGGTTCAACAGAATAATTTCTTTGGTAAACATGTTGTTTAGTATGGAAATTTATGGGTAAGTCCGAAGTCTCCAAGTGCTAATGATCTTTCCGTTCTTTAAAATGTAATCCACTGGCATCCGATTGCGTTCCTAGTCTTGATTTCACTTAAATAATTACCTAACCAGTGTAGAATTTATACAATCGAGTGTGGTAATAACCCAAAGAATATGCTTTCTGGTTATTTCATTATCTAAGCATTAAAACCTCATGGTTGACTGATAATAAATCTGAATCTGGATGTTAAATTGCACATCTTCAGTTAGCGAGATGGTTCCAGAGTTCCCTTACTAGTTTCACTAAGATTGCCACAAAGACGTGATGGAATTTGTCCGTAATAATCAGAAATCGCTGTTAAATCGCTTTCAAAAATTTTTATTTAACTTTTCATGTTAGTCTTCGAAGTATTAAAATTTTGCAATTTTGCTTTTTCCCTTCACATTATAAGAGGCGATTTTTTAAGAGCTATAGGAAAATTTTTCAAAAAAAAACACATAAAATTCAGAAAAATTCATGAAATCCATATAATTTAATGTTTGAAGATTATTTCATGCAAATGTTGACCGCGACTGCGCCTTAAATGGTCCATCCGCTTAGTCCAATTTTGGCATACTCTTTCCAACATTTCGGCCGGTATCTCACGAATAAATGCTTCAATGTTGTCTTAAAATGCGTCAATTGAAGCGGGCTTGTCTGTATAGACATGACCTTTAACATAGCCCCACAAAAAATAGTCTTAAGGCGTTAAATCGCACGATCTAGGCGGCCAATTGACCGGTCCCGAACGTGAAATAAAATGTTCACCGAACTCGCCTCTCAATAAGTCCATTGTTACGCGTGCTGTGTGGCATGTGGCACCGTCTTGTTGAAACCACATGTCATGCAAGTCAAGCTCTTGCATTTTGGGCAAAAAAAAGTTGGATATCATCACGATTAAACTGACCATAAAATGGAAGAAGCGCGCGATGAACTTTCTTAACAGAGCACGCATTTTGATAATAAAATTCAATGATTTGCAAGTGTTGTTCGTTTGTAAGACGATTCATGGTTAAATTATAGACCAAACTGAAGATGTTTGACAGTGAAACAAAACACGAAACGTGCGTGAGCTGTTTAAACCAGTGTTGCCAAAAAGATAATAGCTAAAAATCACCCTTTATTTCTTGAAATTACTTGTCAGATATTTATGTTACTCAGCTGCGCTAGCGGCTTAATAATACAACATTTTCTGTGTGTTCTATAAAGTAAGCTACAGTACCTGAGGGGCCTTTACTTATATTTCATTTATGCAGCAAGTTTGGGCCATAGGATAACAGTTGTGTATATGAATTGGGTCGCTCATCTCTTCTTCCCGGAGGTATGGGTGTTAAGTTCTCACACTACATTCACTGAAAATCTCCTGTATAAATAACCGAAATTTCTTAATTGAGGAACATGACGTATAGGCTATCTTCAAGCTGTCTGACTATTAGTAAGTATCCTAATTTAGGTCGGATACTGCGAGAAAAAAAAAAACACTTCATTGGCCTAATTGTAAAACAAGTACTTTTAACCCATTTCCTCTTTTATAAAAACCGATACTAATTTCAGCATCCGACTTTTTATTCTTTTTATTGTGGTGAAAAGGTACTTTAGTACTACACTTTATAGAGCATCTCTACAATGAGTTCTCTAAGCCTATTGCTCTGACAAACCTCATTGTGCTGCTCGATATCAATAATGACACTTCCCTGCCCAGCACCTGGTCCAGTATACACTCATGTGTTTCTTTATAAGCATTAATGCCTTACTGGATCCAAGAATGTGCTTCAATGTGCTTCATTCTCATCGCCACAGAATCTACTTGTTGGGCTTAAGACAATCGCTATTCTGAATAAGCATACTCCGAATCTATAGTGCCCTGTCAAAAAACCGGTTACTATCATCAGATTATTCCTGCATAGTCTAATGCACGATTCAAATCTCCAGATTGTCTCAAACACACTTGGTTTGAGAAGCGTCTTTAGCTCACTCTATCTTCTCTTCCATTGACAAAACAAGATAGGCCTACTGACTTGATATTGAAAGCTGTTGAAGACGCTGAGAGAGTTTAGAGTACCCCTAGAGATCTCTGTAAAAATGCCAAAAAGGTGTGGAAAATATTCACAATGTTTGACCAATAAATTAATGTGGTAGAGTCAAAATTAAATTAAGGTCAACTGTAAACCTAATTCGATTCCTGATAGGATTATGGAAGCTATCACAGCAAAATAACCCTACAAGGAATGTATGCTCAATGCGCCAAATAAGTGGAAAAGGAATTTATGAGCCCCAAGATCGAATATGTTGTGAAAGCAATCAACTAACTAAAGCCAGACTGCGGTCAACTACGCATCCGATAAACTTTTCGAAACCGGAGTTGATTGCGGAGTCGACTAATCAGGAGCTTTAACAGTGTTTTACAAAACTTTATGCAGTCCATTTACAGAAGTGTCCTGTTTCTTGTGTATGGGAACGGGATGATGTTACTGCTGCAAGATGGCGCTGGCAGTAAATGAGGACAAAACGAAGTATATATCGCCGACAAGTGGGGACGTGACAATGCCTTCAATGTTGTCCAATAATTTATTTACCTTACCTTAGCCGTTACTAGCAAAAATTATGACAGTTTGGAGATCTAGCATAGAATCGCTCCTGCCGACCAGAGCTATTAGGATCTAAATAGTATTTTGGGAAAGCCTTGTCATTGATTGATGTGACTAGCTGGCGAATGCGCAAGATTGAAAGTATTAATGCAGGACGAATTCCGACAAACGAGATGTACGAGATAAGCAAGTAAGTAAATAAGTTATGCAGTCCATTAGCAATCTGCAAAACTTTTGCATGTTAAAATAATCACTTGTTTGTTAAACAAAGTGCTTTAAAACGGGTTACCCGCATAAAGGTTCTAAAATTTGGTAACTTAACAAGCCTTCCAATCCCTAGTCCCTGTAATTTACATGTAATTTCGTCATTCATATGAACTTACCGAAATTCCTTTTGTTGATCGACATTGAAGCCTTCCTCCTCACTATCACTAAAACTGGGTAAACTGTTGTTAATGCGACCACCACCGCCAACATTACTTCCAGCAGCTCCACCGCCACCACCATTGCCTAACACCTCCATCGCAATTTCTATACTGCCATTGGCAATATTCTGAACACTGCCACCCACCACAGTCGGCAACGCTGATACGTTCGTTTTACTTTTACGACTACTACTGCTGCGGGCTATAGCACCCGTACTGCTGCTGCTATTGTTGTGATGATGATGGCCCAAACCCAACTCTTGAACGGCCAATGTTGAGGGTAAATCTGTACACGAGGAAGCCTCCGGTACTTGTAAAGCCTGATGCTGTTGATTTGCCAGACTTTTCGCTAAGGTCGGCGGCTTAAGACGACGCTGTGAACACTGCAGCATATCCAAATCCAATAGTTGACGTTGCAATTGCAATTCATCTTTATAGTTTAGATCTTCGAATTTAATGCGTTCCAATTGAAATTCTATTAAATCGTCAAGATCCAATAACGAAGCAGCCATTGTTTTGTAAGCGAAAAGGCTAAAAAAAAGAGGATTTTTTTGGGGGATTTTTTTTTTGAGTTTTTCCTCTTTTAAGAGCGTAAGGCGAGGTGTTTGAAGAGAAGATTTTTTTTTCTGCAGAAGAAGAAGTTGTGGAGAAGTAGTAGCAGTAGTAGTAGTAGTAGTAATAGAAGAAGTAGTTAAAATTGTATGTGTGAGTGTGTGTATTTATTAATGGATTTGCTGTTGTACAGGATTTTCTATAACATTTTGAGTTTTTTTTTTTTGAAGAGAATTTCTTTTTTTTTATAAAATAATGACGGATTTTTATTTTCTTTTTCTTTTTGTTTTTTTAGCTTTCTTTATTTCCTTTTTTTGCTTTTTGGTAATAAAACTTTAGAATATTTTTTTTTTTAGTTGTATGAGTATACTTCTAAACTAACGTTTACATACACATACACAGCCTTTTTTCTTAACATTTACTTTCGTTTACACATTTTTCTTACTTTCTCTTCACTTTTTTGGGCTCTCTCTCACACTCACTCTCTCTTTATTTATTTTTTTTTTGCTTTATAACACTGGTTTACTTGCCAACTCTTTTAGTACGAAAACAAACTGTTTTTCGTATCACACACACACACACACACACACACCTTCAGATGTGCTCTCATTTAAAACACTTGAATTTTTATTTCATTTCAGCTTTTGTTGTTATTTTTTTAAATAAATTTTATACTCTTTTGTTGTTGTTGTTGTTATGTGTGTGCTTTATTATCTCTTTTTTAATTTGCTGCTGATTGTAAGTGAGATTAAGATGCTGCTGCTGCTGCTGCTTTTGGCTGCTCCAGCTGCTGTTGTTGTTCTTGTTGTTGTTGTTGTAGCTGCTGATAATAAAAATAATAAATAATAGCAGAGCTGCCACCCAGATTTAATCTTCATTTATTTGCAATGCATGTTGTGTACGTTACAGCTAATCCTGCTTTTTTTTCTTTTAAATAATTTGTGTGTTGTAGTTGTTGTTGTTTTATTTGTAAATATTTTTTGTTTTTTATGTAAAAAATTTTTTTATCGCAATATTTGGGTTATTTTTTGATTTTGAAAAAAAAAGAACAAAAAAATTGATTTTCTTGAAAATTTGTTTGTTGTTGTTGCCTTTTTTGTTGTTGTTGTTTTAGTTATTGTTGCTGCTGTTTTTGTAGCCATTTATTGATTTTTAACACTATATTTCATTATATTTCCACTTTTTTTGTCGTTCAACACTGCCTTTTGCCAGCTTTAGTTGTTATTATTTTTTTCTAGTTGTTGTTGTTGTAGTAGTACAATTACATGCTGCTGTTGTTGTTGTTGTTGCTGCTGCTTGCTGTTGAAAATGGCAAATTATAAACATTTTTCACCATATTTTTTTTTTTTACTCTACTTAAGTAGCAAAAAAAAAGACGGAAAAAACACACACGAAAACACGAATAATTTTAAAGAAAATAGGAAAAATCGTTTTTTTCCCTTAAGGTTGTTGTTGCTGTTGTTATTTTTCTTGCCTTCACTAGCTTTAACATTTTATTATGGCATAATAATTTGCTTTATTTTTTTAAATAATTTTATTTTAAAGCCTTAAAAAACAATTACAAACATAAAATATTTCTTTTTTTTATACAATTTTCTTCATAATTTTTTTTTAAGAACAAGTAAATATTATAAAATATTACAATTTTATAATATATTAAAAGAAAAACCGTTATGTATAATTTTTTCCACAAAAAACCCTCTGAAAACCTTAAGATTTCAAACAAAAATCAAATAAATATTCCACACAACACTTTAAAATCTTAATTTTCTTTTTTTTCAATACCGTAAATTATTCTTTATTTTTTTTAATAATTTCTATAAAATTTTCTTTTTTTTGTGTTTTTTTTTTTCTCTAAGTAACGGACTCGTTGTTTTAATATATAATCCCGTTACTAAAATGTTTAAACACAATCGTTACAACCGTTCAACGTTTTGTCGTTGTATGAATTAAAGCACACAAGAAAAATGTATATTTTTCTCTCTCTCTCTCACTTCGCTCTCTTCTATACGTGTTAGCTTACTCATGTTTGTGGCTATGTGTAAGAGAGAACGTATTTTATATGAGAGTTGGTGTACCTGTGTGTTTTGTTGTTTCAAGAACAGCAAAAAAAAAAAGGGAAAAGAACTCATAATCCACATTCTTTCAGAGTGCAACTAAACACACACAGGCACACACACCTAAAAGTTAATGGCTCTTCTCTTTAATTGTCAATATATACTTTATTTAGAGGAAAAATATGGTGTAAGCTTTAAGGGTTTTGAAAACACAATAAGATCGCAAACCGGCAAGCGTTAGTGTTGTGTGAAGAAATAGGGGTAAAAAATTAATTTTAATTAAAAAACTAAAAAAAAAAACAAATTATTCAATACACAATAAAATCTAATATATAAAATTCTCGTGTCACGGTGTTAGTGGTTAAACTCCTCCGAAATGGATCGATGGATTTTCATGAAATTTTGTGTGCATATCGGGTAGGTCTGAGAATCGGACATCTATTTTTCATATCCCTAAATGTTAAGAGGGCGAGGCAAATCGTTAAAATTGAATATTTAGGTACATATTGATCGTAGACGAATAAAATTTGGTGGATAAGTTCATAGAGTCGATATCGACAATCCCACCAAAAATGGGCGTGACAACCCTCCACCTTTAAAAGATACCTATAAGTCGGCTAATTCGATGGTTTATAACTACATATATATTTACATATATAACATGTGTGTCTGTTAGTTTTTGTTTTGAAGCGAGTACAACAACTACAACTTCATCACCGCTACCCATGATTCGGACCTGTTATTGTTATTCTTTGTATGCCTCACCTAAATAACGTACCGACTTCGATTAAATTTTGAACTAGATAGATAGATCCACACACTTATAGTAAGTTAGTTATTTTTATATAACTGTTTTTTGCAGCGTATTACAATAAATATATAATGTGACCTGTTTTGGGCAATACAAAAAAAAATTAATTTTGGGCGGGACGAAGTTCGCCGGGTCAGTTAGTAAAAATATAAATATTGAATGTTGCAAATAATTCATAAGAAGAGCCCTGATCTACTTCGAGAGATTGAAGAAAAAGCACAAATTATCTGATGAAGGAAAATGGATCAACCAGAGCCTCAAATCATATCACCGCTTAACGCGGAATTATATAAAGTCGCCGTAGTCTAGTAGGTAGTGCGTTAGCTTATGAGACATAAGGTGTGATAAACTAAGTCGTAACCCTGACTGAAGGGTTATAATGACCGATTATGCGTTATGTATGTGTGTATTTGATAGGATGCCTTAATTATTACTTGCGAGCTATTGCATCACCGTAATATCAGATTGATTTTCTATGTCTAATCTGATCCACAACGCAGCTGCTCGTTTCGACTTGTTTTTACACTGGGACTCTGTATATGGAAGAAACGGAAACCAAACTTTGCCACCAGCCATCTCTCATAATATAGTTTTTAAAAACGGAGATATGTGCGATAAGGAAATGTATGAACTGGGAATTTAAATATCTATAATGATAGTTAAATGGTAATTACGGCAATAGCATTTAGGGATACGGGATCAAGGATGGTCGCGGAATGTAAGAAAGCCATAAAGAATCACTCCAGGCATGGCTTGGTACGTAATATATAGTATCGGACAAAACTGAAACACGGAATTGTGTTTGCTAGAATATAAACGAATAAAATTTTTAAACTCTGATAAATTTAAGTTTTTTTTTAAGGATTTCTTATGTCTACTAAAACTATATTCATACTCTCATACTATCTAAATACTAATTTGAATTTGTTTAATACCTATATTTATTCCCCATTAATACTCGTCGCCGAGACGCTTAGTCGCCTTATCGCTTAAAATTTAATGACTTGGTATGTGCTTTTCTGTTTTAATTTTATCGCCGCTACCTTTTCATATTTTCATTTTTATCAGCGACTAAAGAGTACTCTTTTCTATAAACACAGCACCTAACAACAACAACAACAACAACTCTTGATAAAAATATTTTTATAAAAATGTCTCTCACTCGTCGTTCTCGTCCTCTCTCTCTCTCTCCTCCCTTTCTTGCTCTCTTTCGACCAATATGGTTATGGTTTTTTTTTTCTTTTTGAATTTTTTTGCTTTCATTTGCTTTACTAATCATTTTATTCCACTTCCACTAACCACTTCCTTTTCCATACAAAATACATTTCATTCACATGCATATACACTATCAAACACGCAAGCTCACACGCACGCACACACACTTCACATACACATACACACGGTACGGTACAAGAGCACGTATAAGATTCTACAGGCCTTTACAATATATTTTTAATAGTTATTAAGATTGTTGTTGTTGTTGCTGTTGTAACGTTTTTTTTTTTGATTTAAGAAAACAAATCAGGAAAAAATAATCATGCAAAGACCCCTTAAAGAAAATCAACTCAACTGCTCTCGAATTACAACACACAGCGCCTAATAATAGGCTAAAGAAAAAATAAGAACAAAAAAAAAGAAAGTAAATGTCAAAAACACGAAAACACGAAACGAAACAACAGAGACACACGACATACTGATATACTGACACAGAGATATGATGTTGTACACTGTGTGGTAGTAGAGGTGGTTGGTTGAAAGCCAAGAAAGCAAAGAAACAAAAGAGAACAATAACAACACACACACATACACACACAAAATAAACTCAGCACATGTTTTGTTGAAACCTTTATTTTGCTTTTCGTAATTTTACTCGTTTTTATTATATGTGCCTGCCTGTAAAGGTTTTTGTTGTTGTTGGTGAAATTTTAGAACAAAACAAAAAAAACCTGTTTTACTACTACACAAACACCGAAACAGAAAAATAAAAATGCACATGAGTAAAACCAATATGTATTACAGCACAAATAATAAATTGAAATGAGAGTTTGTGTGTGGTATGTGTGCCTGTTATTAATATTAAAATAAAATGTGTGTCATATAAACGATGATGATTACCTTTTACTTTTCATTTGTTTTTATTATTAATTACATTATAGACGAGAGAGATGTATACAGTTAAAGAGAGGAAGGAAGATTGACAAGGAGCCAAGTAGTGTGAGTGGATTGTAACACTTAAAAGCAAGCCTACGTAATACAAAAAAAAGAAGCAAATTAACACTCTCCTTCACAGTCATTCATAGATGGATGTACTCAAAAATAAACGTAAAATATTTACATGTGCTTAAAGCATATATGAGAGAGTGAGGGAGAGTGTTAGACAGAGAGCGAAGGGAAAAGTAAAACTGTTATTTCAATTGTAAGCAAACAAAATACAAGTACATACAACAATAATAAAAGAGCAACAACGCAATAACAAAAATAATGGAATAGGAATTGTTTAAAATGTAAGTGTTCAGCCGTTAGCTTAAAGGTGAAAATAAAAATAAGCCGCCATAATAGTATAACGGTAATCTAAAATAAAAACCATTAATGGGTGATTGATTTTAATTGTCTGGGATTGGTTGTCTGCAATTAATTACAATTATTTACACTTAATTGCAGTAAATGCAGACAACAAAAAAAAAAAAAAAAAACAGTAAAAAACCGCCCAAATTAACTCCTCTATTACACATACACATATTTTACTCTATGAAGAACAATAAAATTTAATTTAATTTTTAATTGCTTTAAAAAGCAATTAATTCTTCAAAAAACCCCAAACAATAATGCCAATAAATACATTTTGAATATTATTAAAAACGTTCAGAGTTTCTATTTGTTTGGGAAAACCGTTACTTAAAAAACCGTAAATAAATCAAAAGGCAAAAAAGCTTCATTCCGAAAGTTTTTTTAATGAAACTACTAAGTCTACTTATACAAAAGCTTTCGAATGCTATCGAATTCACCTTCATTGGTAAACATTAAATATTGTGAATATAAAATCAGTATTACCCTTGCAGATTTATAAAAAAAATGAAAAAAAAATATATTTTTAAGAAATTTAGTAGTCACTTACATATATATCGGGTCTTCCAACAATTCCTTCTGAATAAGCTCCAGAGCAGTAAGGGTACATGAATTGCGGAATTTCAGACAAAATCAATCCATATGACATCCAAAAGCGTTTAAGGCATACTGAAAAAGTATTTTCTTAGAGTGAATTGGGGGCTGGTCATCGATCCATATTTCTTTGAGAACGACGTTGGCCAGGTGATCCCTATCAATAGCGAGCATTATTGCTCGTTGATTATCAATTCTTTTGGTCTGAATTTAGTGATTTGGACAACAGCGACAGGTGGTTTCAACAGGATGGAGTTTCGCAACACATAACTCATGCCAGATTGCGTATTCTGCATTAGCGATTTGAGTGCATGGTCATCTCACTTAAAGGTGATATGAACTGGCCAAGAAGATAATACGATTTGAACCCTTTAGGCATTTTCATGTGGGGTTTTCTTAAGCCGCTGGTGGATGCGACCAAAGCGTTCCTTAAAGCCAACATAACCTATGCTAACGGTCAAATTTAGTATGATTTATGATCGAGATACGTAGAATATTAGACATTTCGAATGCACTTCACCCGGAGAAGACGTGGCACACATTTGAACGGTGATAATGGAATCAATAGCTATTCTAAACGAATGAAAAATTTCGATGTCTTATTTAAATTTAAAGATAGGAAGCGTTTAAAATTCAGCCTATAGTAACATAAACTGTAGACGTATTTCTGGTTACATTTGAACACTTTAATTTCCCCTATTAATCACGTTTCTAGCTTTAAGAAAAAACTTTCAGAAGCTTACAGGATATTAACTAAGCAAAGCTCTACAATACCAGAAAGCTTTCCTATGAGACGCAGATTTTATTTAACAATTCTGTTGAGTAAATAACAAAGCTTAACGTGGGAGTAGAAATTAGGTAAAGAAAAAAAACTATTCATTCAATTCACAATGCCCTATTAAAATTGATAAACGTACTTCCATCAATACAAAATACTGTAACAAAGCAAACCTTTTTGCAAAAGCTTTTTAAAATTCTATGTTAAAAATTTCAAATACCGTTCTCTTTAACATCCCACTGTTAATGTTTCTTAAAACTTCTCAATGTTACTCATCATCATGCTGCAGTTTATCTCCTTTTTATCTTCGCATTTTATCAGAGCCAATACACTGATTATCAAAGTAAATAAATTCTTAAATAAATATCATCATCATCATCAACAACAATTCAAAACACATCAGATTGTTTTAATATTGGTGCCGGCTAAAATACCACATGGTCTTGAGACAAACAAAAAACGTTTTAATTTTGAATAAATCTTAGTTAAAGACAATGAAAATGTTATCTTTCTTTAGTCACTTCACAATCAATGTTACCAGGAAGTAAACAATTTTCTAACCAACTATTGAAAAAGAAATCACCAAAGAGCGAAAATAATGACCAAATTTTTTTTAGGCTCAACCCATGCCTGTTTCGCACCCCAAATTATGTGTGGTGGGTTTGTTTAACCCAAAGGTTCCGCTAACAAAGGTGAAAATTACTTATTCAAGACATAGACCCATTAATTCACCACGGATAGTACAGTGATATATGGTAATACATCACCTATTCAGAATAACGGTACTTTGGTTAATTACAATTTTATCCACCACAAAAAAAACTCACCACCCTGAAAACACATCACACCGAATAAATTCACCACGTTAAAAACACACACACCGCACTAAAAAGGAATTTATTTTGGGGTCTGTACGTCAAATCCGAACGAATTCCAACAACACTCAAACGGATGCAACCATACACGCAACAACCACCACAAATATTCAAAACCCCCATTGTCCTCACCCGACGACAAATTGAGACAAATCCAGAAAGAAGAAACCCCACCACACACCATAAATTCTTCTTAAACGACAATGGGCTTCATTTTCATTTATACAAATCGGAGACGAAAAAAGAATATGCGAATTATATTATTTCAATATTTGTTTTTTAAACAAAAAAAAAAAAAAAAACAACCAAATTATCCAACCACATATTGAACAAAAAAAATAACCAGTTTTGGTTAGAAATAAACAAAAACGGCAACACTGTCCATAACACATTTACTATGTAATCTAATAAAATGCATTTTAATTATGTTGTTGTTGTCATTGTTGCTGTTGTTTAATTATGATGACACTTGTTTACTTTCTTTCTGTTTTTGTAGAGTAAATAAAATAATAAAACAAAACTCACCATCATGTTTAACTCCGTATAAGGTTTTTTTTTTCAATGTAAACAATACGTGAAATTCACCTTTAGACAACACACTGTAACAGTGTTGCAAAACTGAAATTTTCAAATGGTACTGAACTATAACTGAAAGAGTACTTTTTTGCATCAAATGGTACTTTTGTAAAAGAATACATACATGCATACATATTGGTCATTATAACCCTTCAATCAGGATTACAGTAATCCTTCGATTTACGTAGTCTCGATTAACGTTGTTTCGATTACGTCGTCAAATTATAACCCTATATATAACCTTACTTTTCACACCACTTATTTTGTGTGTGTTAATTTTATACATGAGTATTGGGACCTTTTGAGAAACTTTTTCATGGCAATTTTATTTATTCTCAGCGATTTTGCCAGAAGGAAGTCGCCGGAGAAATATTTTTTTCATATTTCGTTTTGATGAAAATGTCTGACACATGGGGTATGAACCGAGGACTCACGTTTAGTAAGCCAACACACTACCTACTAGATTATTTATTTATATTCAATACACATACGGCATGGAATAGAAAAACTAACGATTTATTCGTGTGTCTCACATGCAAGACAAAAACAGCTGATTCGGAACGTAAAAAAAACGTAAAAGCCCCGTTTAGTCAAACGTCGATGGAACGTAATGTAACATAAGTTCGTTTTTAGCATATGAAAAGCAATGCAAATGCTTACCGAAAATAACATTACAGTTCGGCAAGCATTTTCAATGCTTTTCGTGTTCTAAAAACGAATGTACGTTCCGTGCACGTTTGGCTAACCGGGACTATAGCCTAATTCTACTTTTAGCATTACGTGGAACATGTTGCTAATGCATTAATAGTTGAAAAGCGCATAAGACATAAAATATGTGATAATAAAAAAGTACTAAAAGCGTTGCGGGGGTACTGCGGTATTTTTGAAATGAAAAAGTACTGAAAAAAGTACCAAAGTACTGAATTTTTCAACACTGCACTGTAATGAAGAATGAAATAAAAGTATGTTAAACAGGAGAGTGAGAGGCAGGAAGAGAGGTACAGAAAAAGGCAGAGCAATAAAAGTAATGAAGAAATAATAATTACACTGTAGAAATACAAAATTAGTACACTTACATTGCAATGCATTCCAACAATATGTATGTAAACGAGATTAGCGGGTTCATTTACTTTTTACAATAATAACAACAACTCTTTATAATTAAAGAAGAAGAGTATAACAACAATTGACAATTAAAAACGAGTAATTTGTATGAATGAGAAGAATTTTATTTATTAACAACAGCATCCACTCGCTGTTTGACGACTGTGAGCGCCTTTTTTCTTTTGTTTGTTTTCCTTGTACACGATAGTGTCCAATTAGCGTTTATTTTAGAAGAGGTTAAGGGAGGAATATAGAGGGAAATTTTTTTTAAGCGTTTTTTAAGGAGTAAAAGTTTCTTTAGTCGATATTTTAAACAATTGTAGACAAATTTGGAAAATTCTTGTTTTGTTTGAAAGCTTTAGTTGTGGACTTTATAGTCAATTTTATATATGTTCATATTCACAATGGGAAGAAGGAGTTTTATTAAGCGATAGTTGCAGTAAAACACCTGATAAAGGGGGATTTTATAGCTATACCTCCTAATTGGCCCACGTAGGCATTAACCTCAACATATGCACGCAATTCAAGTATTATCAGATGATACAAAATGCAAGGATTTATTGAGGATCGAACCTTCATCTTCGCTTCATCTGTCCCTATCCACGAGAGTAAAGTATCTTAGGGATATTTTTGACTCCAAACTCTCCTAGTGGGATAATTTTTTTTTTTGTTGAAACCAGCACTCAGGGGATGGCCCCTACTCATGCAGTGCATTGTGCAGGTTTTAGGAAAATTGGTTATAGAAAGGTGGAAGAGAGGGAGTAGTGTTTGTGGACATCTCAAGATGCGAACGGCAAGGTTGAAGCGTAAGCGCAGAAAGATGCGTGCAAGGTCCAAATAAATTACCTGATTACTCTATGATTAGACATTATTACACTATGATTAGTGTAGTGTACACTGTTCTCGCTTTACGTTTAAACCTATAAAAGAATAATACAATAATTAGAGAAAATAGAAGAAGAGGGCCGTGGGAAACATATGAAGGTTCAAATATACGATCTGTTTGACCCCTTCATAAAGTGGTGATGCTGTAAGGTGCTTACGTTTGGTGGACCGTGTGCAAATACCAGTGCTTCTGCTGACTGCTAAACAGAATTCGGTATCAGTCAGTTGTCCTAACCACCAGTACCAGTCCATCTAAAGCATTATCTTCGATACTCAATTGACTCACCTCTGAACTTTCATTGATGCAGCTAAGCTATCTGCAGTAAGGCTCATTGTAGTTTAAGTCTTGGAACAATTTTGGCTAAGGCCAGGCTGTAATACTAGGAAGTCGTAGGTAATTAATATACCAATGGCTTCTAAATGCTAGACAGAGTACGTTATGTATGTATACTGGCAATCAATTTTGTTGTGGAATAGCATGAGACAAGAACCCAGATTCTTGTAGAATAGCATGAGACAAGAACCCAGATTCTTGTAGAATAGCATGATACAAGAATCCAGATTCTTGCAGAATAGCATGATACAAGAATCCAAATTCTTGTAGAATAGCATGAGACAAGAATCCAGGTTCTTGTAGAATAGCATGATACAAGAATCCAAATTCTTGTAGAATAGCATGAGACAAGAATCCAGATTCTTGTAGAATAGCACGAGACAAGAATCCAGATTCTTGTAGAATAGCACGAGACAAGAATCCAGATTCTTATAGAATAGCACGAGACAAGAATCCAGATTCTTGTAGAATAGCATGAGACAAGAATCCAGATTCTTGTAGAATAGCATGAGACAAGAATCCAGATTCTTGTAGAATAGCATGAGACAAGAATCCAGATTCCTGTAGAATAGCATGAGACAAGAATCAAGATTCTTGTAGAATAGCATATAGAATAGCACGGGACAAGAATCTATGTGATATATGCTAAGCGTTCTGACTTTAGTCTACAAAGCACAAGATAGACCATAATAAAAATGTCTCAATGCTTGTTTTGTGATGTTATTTTAATTGCAAGTTTACTCAGACAGCCAAGCTAAAATCAAATACCTTACGAATGTTCGTAAGGTATTGTGTGCATTCTTTTACGAAAATTTTATAAGCAACTATATAGGCCCCATGACACAGGGAGACCATCAGAATAAGTATTTCTGATGAACTGGCCTGCCTAATGAAATTGCAGCATATTAAAAACTAAAACATTTCTTTTAACATTTATTACCATTTTAACGGTTTTTATTAGCCTATATTGTCATCACTTATTGGTGATCTTCGTTATGCTGTCAATGCCTTGGCCTATAAATAAATAACTTTTCTTTGCACTTTTCACCAATACTTTTCAAACTGTTGTTGTTGTTGCTGTTTTTATTCCTTTAGAATACAAACAGAACAACAAACTAATGAGGCTGACTGACATTTAGGCGGGAGTACACACACTGGACGAAAGATAAATATGGAAACACACATACATACACACACTTAAGCACAACACACTTCACCAAATCATTCACCACATTGTTGATAAGCTCAGTCTGTCTTTGCTCTTCCTTATAATTCTACTGCTTATCAGCTTTTTTTGTAGATTGAGAAGAGGCAAATGAGTGAAAATAAGAAGATAATATCGTCCGTAATAAATAATATTTTTATAAAATAAGAAAAGATTTTCAAAATTTTATCTGGTTTTTCTGTTTTTTCAATAAAACCAACAGTTCTTCGGTTTCATTTGTTGAAAAACTTTAATTAAGCAAAGTACTGTTACACAGAGAGTGGAGCATTTTTTTTTAACTTTTATTGTGGCGTAGAATCTGTGTTGTCCATTTACACTTAGTTGAGTTACGGTTTCATTTTAACGTGTTTTTATTTTAACGTGTTTTACGTTTTTCCTTTGAAAACAAAACAAAAATCGTCTTTTTCCAAAAAAAAAAAAAAAAAATCGGTTTTTGTCATTTGAATTGTTTAGAAAAATAATATTAAAATAAAAACGTATTGAAAATTTTTTTTATTGGTGTTTAACAAGCTTATACGTAAACATTTGGAAATCTTTAGCCTGGAATTGGGGTCATTTTACTGCCAGAATGCCGAATAAAGAGGAAACGCCGTTCGTTATGTAAGTAAAAATCCATTTCTAATTAAATTCTACGAGCAATGTGAGTGTAAAAACTGTAACAGAACCTCCAGATTTTGTACAGAAACTGTACCAAATTTTAGAGATAAAAATTGGTGGCCTATCTTATCCAATATTTACATGATCCAAGTCTTAACAGTTAATGTGTCAAATAAAAAACAAAAACAATTAAAACACAATAGAAACAAAGAGAAAGTTATCTAGAAGTGATAAAGAAAGGAAAATTGAAGGAAGAGAGATAAGCAACAGAGACATATCTCAAGCCAGTTAGTTGAAACTTTCACTAACTGAGGCTAACTTACTAAAATCTCTAACGAAATTCTGGCCAAGACGGTTCAACCTTGGCCACAAAATCCTGGGGGTTCTATTATATCTGATCGATTAGCACGAAAAAGTATGCTAGGGAAAGACTAACTGACTATTCCACCGTGTTGCTGTACAGAAAAATTTTTACTATCTGTACAGATAAACACCTAACCAGCTCTGCTGCCTTAGTGATAATAAACACTTAAGGCTGGAAAACACTTGTGCGCTTATCAGGGAGCCTACAGTACAGCTTAATGTCATTCTCGGTGTAGTATCTTAGCTAGTCGCCAATAAGGCAGATGCCATTACGGCTATTGACCAGCATTGTTAGCGTACCTGTTTCCCCATTTAATACTAAGCTAAAAAATTTTTCAGGAAACCTAGCAGGAGTTTCTTCCTTTACTTGGCTTTTTAGTTGTTGTTTGCGGTCGATGGTTGGATAATATAAATCACTGGCTTCATTAATATTCATAAGTACTGCAAAAGATTTGATTTTCCTTATCACAACACACATATGACACTATCTTTTCCATTCCTTTTGGGACTGCCTAGCGTTATCAAGGGCAAGTTTCTAGGAATGTGGATAGCTTAGCTGCCCTGACGTTTCTGGATGTCATCGGACTCCATGAATTTAAAAAAATTTGAAGTGAGTCTAGGAGTGTTCCAACTGCCTGATTTCTGCTATTTTATGGCTAAGAACACTTTAAGGTCATTCGGACAGGAATGAATGAGAAGTCACTGATGTAAATTGATCATTAAACTCCAAAACTACTGACAATTCTGCCGTCATTGAGGTCAGCAGGCCTTAGGGGTTTGTTTTTGGTACCAAATGGTCGGAGTATGAATTTGTCTGTGATAAAAAGTGGCCACTGTCAAGATAATTCTTAACGAGCTAGCTTTCTGGATTTTGTAGCCCAAATCACTTGATTGTATGGACGTCTCATGCTGTATTACTGGTTATAAGTTAGCACGGTAACACGTCATATGCTGTTAACAATAATCATTGCTAAACTGAATCCAAGTGGGAATTGTAGGTCTCTTCTTACTTCTATCCAAGATGTGGTTTCTAAAATATCTTAAAACCTCTTCAGCTTGCTCCGCGTCTACCATTTTCACGGAATATAGCAGACAGCTTTTAGGTTAAGATTACCTCTTCTCTAGTTTATGACTTAATATTTGAAGCCTATACAAGGGCGTTAAATTCTAACATTTTCATTTAAATTTTCTTCCTCTGAAGCATAGCTTTAAAATACTTTTTAAACTCCATGTTAAGGCGTAAAATTTAAATTTTCTTTTTGCAAGATTTTCCACAAAATATGATTGTTTTAATAGCCTTTTAGTATGCTTTAGAATTTGCAAATCCTTTCAACAATTTTTTTCCGCTACTTATGCTTATTATTTCTCTTCCATCATTTCATTTTCCAATGAAAATTTGTTTTCAGTAGCATTATCATACTCTCAACGCTAACATTAGCGAAATAACAACTAAAATACACAAAATAAAACGATTCTTTAGAATAAATTTTCAATAACATTTCCTCCAATGCTTTTCGTGCTCCTAAAAGTATGCTATATAGGGGGACAGTATAAGGTTTTGTGATTGTGTGCGTGCTCAATCATCTATTGATACAATGATATTTTGTCATCATAATTACAATGCTGCTGCTGCTGTGTAATAAATGACAATGACAGAGGGAGACTTTGGGGAACTATGTTGGCAGAAATTTTTTGGTTTTATTTTTTTTTTGTGCAAAGTTTGGCGGTATTGGTTGTAAGTGGTGGCGGTGGTCGTGGTGGCAATATTGGGATTGGTGGTACAGAGCCATTATAAAGGAACCTATTAAAAGCCTCAACATTTTAACCAGTGCCATCAATTGTTTCATCAATTGCCTATGAGTATGAGAGAGCAACAGAGACAGAGAGGGTAGAATTTTTGACTTGTTGGTCTTTAGTTGTTGACAATGATGATGGGGCCAGGCATGTTGTTAACGAACGACAAAATCGCAGAGATTGGCAGGAGGTAAAACGATTTTGCAGGCTTGTTTGTTAAGTTAAGCGATTGTAAGGATTTTGTATTAAAAATTTATTAAAATTTTATTACTTTTTAATTTAAGTTCTTGGCAAGTTGGATTATGTCAATCACAAGATGCTTAAGCTCTTTCTCTCTCCCTCCCTTGGTTTCTTGTTTTTCTCTCTTTATCTTTGCGAAACGTGATTTTTTCCCATCATCATTATCATCAGCACAGTGTTATTTGATGGCTTATTTTTTCGCCCTCTCTTTGCCTTTCATTTTCCAATTTCACGTGCTGCCTTAAATCCAACACTTACCCAGCAGCAGCTCCACATAGTGCTCTAAGCAGGGAGTAAATATCTCTCTGTCTCTGTGTCATTTTTTCGTTTTTTTTTCTTTGCTTCAGAAACTGTCAACTCAAAGTGTCTGAACTACTGCTGTTGCTGCTCTTGGCTGTTGTTGAATGTATCTTTGAGTTGATATTTCCGTTTTGCCCCCCCACCCTCTCTTTTCTTTCACTCGCTTATTACTTTTATTTGCCGCTTAATCCTTTCAAGAATATCACGCGCTTGGCGTCAACATAAACTTTTCAACATTAAGAACAGCGAAATGCATGGGAAAAAAGTTCCTGTATCTTCTACGTTTAATTTTCTTAGGCTGGTTGAGAAAGAATGCCAAATGTTGTGCTCCCATAATTTTTCTCTTCATTTAATTATGTTTGTCACCGGGCGGTAAAGGGTAAGACAGAGTATACTTAGTTCAGGTAAATGGTTGCGCTTCAGTTCTCTAATCAGATTACAGCAGATGTGCAGTGGAGAGCACTGATCTCAGATTCCGCACATGGATTCGTAGGATATTGTTCTGAATTCTATGAAGAACTCTGCACCGTGTGTTCTAAAACAAAAAGTTTAGCCCAGAGCCAAGAATCCTACTTCGTAATCAAGCTCCAGGACTCCTGTGTAGTGCACTGACGCTAGTTTCCTCTATTCGCCTGTTTCGTCTGCTTCGTACTTGACTGACTCCTGTAGTTTCAGTTCTCTAATCAGACTACAGCAGATGTGCAGTGAAGAGCATTGACCCTAGTTTGCTGAAGTTGGTACGCAGAGCATTATTGTGCATATCTTGAAGGTATTTCGACTGCGTATAGACTAACAAAGAACGTCCAGACTGTTTCAGCAATCAGCTCATAATGAGTCTGCATATCGCCTTGTGGGTGGATATTATTACCTTCTTCGTTGCCTGGATGTCACTGGTGTTATACTTTCAAACCATTCACCAGAGACGAATACTGTAATGCTATTAGCACAGCTGAAGACTCCATTTGGTGGGTTCTGGTAGTCGTGAAAGATATTGGTTGAACAGGGCTGAGGAAAAAAGTCCACCTTAAGATACTCTACTTAATTTTTCGAAACTTCGATCTCTGACCCCTGTACTCCTCGAAGTACAGCTGGCTGTTAAGGTAATTTCTGAACCAAAGTTTGATATTGTTAGGTGAGTTGAATACATATCTGGGAACAACATGTTAATGTCTAGTTCTTCTTGATGGGATCTATTTCTAAAGATAGGATCTTCGAGCCTGTTAGCATGAAATTTCTTTTGGAAGTCATAATTTTTTAATGGCAACGACTTTAAACCCCACGCTGGCTATTAGCCGAACCATGTTGTCGCACAGCCAGTATAGGCCCTCTTTGTATTTTTCCGATGATTTTCGGTTGGATGATTGAATGATGTTATCTTATGCATCTGCTTATGAGGGAAGTAATTGTAGAGGAAACAGATTGTAGGGCCAACCACCACACCACAGTCCAGCAAGAGTACCAGTCATACCCCTACTCTGGTACATCATTTTGCCCCGAAACCTGTAGGTCTCATCCAGTCTCGAAGCTGTCATGACTTAAATACCGACGGTATCTGGTAATGCCGTAAGAATTCTCTTTCGAGACCAGAGTGTGTTCTACAGAGTGTACGAAAATATTCGCCATAAAGATGCCTTAGTTGTCAGCCAATCTATAAATAAGATGTCTGAGCCTGGAGAGGAATGCTCTGTTGTTCCATGAAGAGCTAGAGGTTCTTGGACTACCATTTTCTGTCTTGCTTGACGGAAATCTTCAATGTTAGTATTGATGCAATTGCGAGATTTATTCTAGGGTCAGGGTGGTTTCTTTTAGGAAATTTTTGAGCTTCGGATAGGATACTAATTGTGGTATCACATGGGTTAAATCTATGGCCTTGTTCTTAAAGGCGAATCTGCCATCTAATCTAACTTTTCCAAGGAGTTGATATACATCACCGCTCAACATAATTTTTCGTGCAAGCATTACAAGTTAACCCATGAAGTCACAAAACTATCTGAGCATTTTTGGCATTATCACATGCCACGAATCTTTTTTTCATACTGAAAAATCAAACAGCAAATAATCACTTTTTATTACAGGCGCAAACCTTTCGTCGTATTCAGTTTGCCGTCTTGTTTCTTTCAGCGTAAAGCTTATTAGATAAACAATACAGAAAGAATAAATTTTAATTAGCATACATTAAGGCGCTTACCATGCTTAGGCGTTGACTTTTAAAAGAATAACAAAAAAATAAGGGAGAGTAAGACGTATAACCCAGTAACATATTTTATGGTGTTATTATTAACAATGTTGACTTGACTTTTACTGAAACGTCTTGGCCAAATGTTACTCTCCTTATTCATTTTGGCTAAACATTTGTGCTGATTCTAAGAATTAATGTTAATATTCCATCTTCTTTATTTCTTTCTCTCTCTCTCTTTTTCTCGGTTTAATTTTCTAGTAAAATGAATTTTAATTTTTCCTTCATTTCTTTTCTCTTTTCTTACTTTCATTTTGTCATTAACAAAGATTTTTATTTCTTATAGTTTTCCATGCTTTTCTTTTCTTTTTTTTTTCTTTTGAAACATTTTCTCTTTTTCCCGTACATATTGAACGGAGGCACACGGAATTGTTGAAAAAAACCAATTTAAAGTTTTCATTAATCACAGCAACAAATACTGCAACAACAACAACTATTTACAAAATATCTAAAAAGTGTTGAAGCTTCTTTACTTACTTACTCTGAGCAAGTGTTGTCGAGAAGACATTGAGCAACGGCTGTCTGTATATCAGGCTGTGTGGCTGTGGCATGCAACGCTGGGTGTTAAAAGCTTTAATGGCTTATTTTATTCAAGTTGCCACTTCTTTACTGGCACAGTGTGTGTGTCTGTCTGTTTGTCTGTTTGCCTGCCCTAGCTCAGTCTTTCGTAGCTCACTGCACATGACACTTTTTAGCTGTTGGCTGTGTGCGGTATTTAGAGGGTTTTCCAATTATTATATTCTGTTTTTGTGTGTGGCAATAGTTTTTAACTACTGCTATTGCTCCTGCTCCTGATGTTGTTGTTGTTGACTCTCATTTTAACTATTGATGCATTTGTTGCATAATATTTAAGGATTATCCAACAAATACACTCTTCTTCGTCTCCTTCCTGCTGCTGTTTTGTATTTTAATGAAGTTTTTTTTCATTTCGTTGCATATTTTTTTGGGTGCATACTTTTTGTTGCATACTTTTTAGCGAATGTAAATCGTTTTTTTATATTTTTTTTGGTTGCAAAACTTTTTTCTCTCATCAAATTGTGGCATAATAATATTGTGGCTTTAATTAAAAGTCAGCTTAAGACTTTCCACAAATTTTGCAAAAAAAAAAGAAACAAAAATTATGATGAAATATTTTATGGTTGCTATTGTTATTGTTGTTGTTTAGAGATTAAAAAATTCGATTAAAATTTTAAAGCTTTGTGTGCGAAAATAGTCATCATTTCATGAGTTTAGTAAGCTCAGCTGCGCCTATATGTTGGGCTACTAAAGTTGTAGACAAATGTAAGGTAGACTAGATATTGTTAAATGAGGCCAATTGAAATGATCCATGGTTTACATATAAATCCTCCCATAAATCGTAAAACAGTTTTTGAGTGTGGAACCTTCTTTTAATCACACATTGCAAAAGTCAATGGATTCCAGGCTACTAACAATAAGGACTAGAAATAGTCTTTATTGTGAAAACTAAATAAACTCTTAAGTGTTTATCCTGTAAATATTGTTACGTTTTTACCTTTAAAAAACGTTTAAAATATGAGCTCGTAGATTGCAAATAAAATAAAAATAAATTTGTGGTTAGTTTTAATTAAAATTCTTTATTATTCGCACAATTCTGTGTGCCACTGTTCACAACTTTATGTATACAACAACAATTGCTTTGTTTGTTATTCCTCTGTTTACTCCCTTTGCATAAACAATAAAAATTACTAGACAATTGTTCGACTGATCTTTGTAACGGAGATCTTCAAATCAAGATTACTCTCTTCAAACACCGCCTCTTCACACAAGACTGACTAAACTTTTACGAACTCAGTTGCTTGCTTTGCCTTGCATTTTATATGGCAACGTAAATAATCTGATGAATGTTCTTGAAGGCGAATGTTCGTGGCTTCTCCTCCTCAAGATCTCTATAAATGTAAACATCGTTGTTTCATTATTGTTGTTTGCGTATTTTTGTTTACATTAATTCTTGCAGTGTTTGTTGTTGCATTTTTGTTTACTTGTTTATCCCTTTTTTATACTGGTGTTTTGTTGGCATATTTTTGTTTACTTGTTTATCATTTAAAAAAATTAATTGTTTTTGTAGCTGCAAATATTAAGTTTGAGAACAGTTTCCCGAACACTGTAGGTCACAATACCTACAATAAGTACCTAAGAAAGGGTGTATTGCAATGTGTGTAAAACTCTCTTATCGTTTAAAAATCGGCCGACAAAAGATCCGCTGAAAATCCCTTGAGCAGAGAGCCCATAAATACAATGACATACATAATAATGAAGGTAGCAAACACAAAAATGGCAAAAGATCATAACATAGTAACGGTAAATATATCTTGTGTATTGGGGGGAGGGGACAAAATTTCTCCAAAAATTTATTATGATTTCACCTTGACAACCTTTTCTTTGGCCAACTGAAATCCTTTATAAAATATTTCCAAAATTTCCATTCCTTTGCGTTGTTAAATCTAAAATAGAAAGAAAAAAATGCCAGCGTTAAAAGGATTTATACTTCAAAGCCAGTAGAAAAGTGAAACAAAAACAGATAAATTTCACTTTTGAAACAAAGTAGCGCTGGCTGGGGCGAAAAATAGGTTCATCTTCACCAGAAAAAAAAAAAAAGAAAAATAACGATGACTGTTTCATATGTAATGCATTGCAACTACCACCCTTACTCCATATCCACCGAACAACAAATATACTCGTAAAAGGTTTCAATGTCCTGCCGTACATGGTACATTAAAATAGGCAGAGTAGAGTTGGTAGTCTCTCTCCACACATACACACACACATATTGTCATGGCAGTTTTTGTAAATGTTGCACGAATCACGGCCAATATACACATTCCATGCAAGAGTATATCATGTGCTGTTGCAGATGACAACAATACACATCACCTGCAATGAAAAAACTATACGGATAAGTAACATTCAAGGCCGTTACAAAATAATAAAAAAAATCTGCATGCAGGGTAGCAGTAAAATACGAAATGAAAATATTTTTCTTCTGTTTCAACCCAGAAAGAAAAAGTAAAAAATCAAGTTGAAGTTGAATTTATAAATTTCAGAGAGAGAGAGATATGAGGAAACCTTTTCGTTACGTTTTGTAAAATTTAAAATTTATTTTCTCTGCTTTTCAACGTCTCTTATTTTTCTTTTCTGTTTTGCATTTTACGACTTTTGTATTTTTGTTCAGTCAATTCCCATATCATTTGAGAAATAAAAAATTTAAATTTCATTTCAAGGCTTTTTTTCAGGAGGGGGGAGTATAATAACTTATTTTAGTTGCGATACTTTTCATCGTAGTCACTATGGTGTCAGAGGTAGAAGAGTAAATTTATTAGGGGATTTGTAATAAATAATAACGACATTATATAGTCCATTATCATGGCTTTGCATTTGTTCCGGTTTTTAATTTGTTATTATGGAAAGTGCTTCCCAGTGACACTGAGTAATAAAACTAAATGCAATAATCTGGCAGCTTCATACTCTATATTCAACTTCAACTGCTTTGTGTTACACAGATGGGTCTAGGAGGGAACTTGAAACAGTAAAGGGGGTTTTTGAATCCAGAATGAAATACTCAGAACCAGAGATCAGCAATGAGTATTCAAAAAGATGAGTAGAATCGAATCATACTCATAATTTCTGATACTTATACGCATTCATACTTATTTTCATATCATGGAACCTCTAACAACACGTATGAAGTTGTTGATTTCGACTCTCCATGACTTAACATTTAAAAGAATCACTAAATAAGTATGAATCGCGTACAAACACTAAAATACTCACTAAAAGGTTGCGTGTTTGCTCTGCTTGCTGCTCTGTCTTTTTTCTTATGTGTCTTATTTTTTTTTGTAAATACAACAACAACAAAGACTGTACATTTTGAATGAATGATTTGAGTCACTCGAGTCATTTCTAAAGTTATGATTCTGAATGCGTAGGCTTATGAATTAAATATATTTCGAATGGTACGAGTTTGATGTCAACGTTGCACACATACTCATTGCAACCTGTACTTATAAATCAACATTGTAGTGAGTATGAATGAATCAGAGTACATAGTTAAATTTCAATATTGTTGACTCACTTGTATTCAAAATTACATGAGTGCTTATGAGTAGCGAAATAACGATTCATTGCTGATCTCTGTTCAGAACTCTTCGGAAAACTCGCGGGTATCTTCCAAGCGTAAGTCTGTATCATCATAAGATATGCTCAACTTCAACTTGGATAGAAGGTACAAAAGACACGACACGCACTCGGCTGTTATGGGCTTAAATTCGAAGATAGTGTAGAACTGTCTTATAAAGCTGAATTGGCTAGATAGGGCTGGGGCCACAGGTCATGTGGGAATTTTGAGCAAGCAGACGATCTTTCGTAGTCGCCGTAGTCTAGTAGGTAGTGTGTTAGCTAAGTAGACGTCAGGCCACGGTTCAAGCACTAGATCAGACTTCAAAACTAAGATATGAAAAAATATTTCTTCAGCGACTTCCTCTCAGCAGATTTTTGGCAAAAACTGTGAGAGGGAAATAAAAATTGCCATGAAATGTTTCTCAAAAAAATCTGTGATTCGGAGTTGACTTTAAACTGTTTAAACTGTAGGTTCCACCACTCATGTATACAATTAACGCACACAACATAAGTGCTGTGAGAAGCTAGGTCTTTATCTTGTCTAAAGGGTTGTAATAATCAATTATGTATGTATGTTATGTAGATGAGTATTCGAAGAGAGAAGCTTCCACGCCGTTGTGAAGGGTTGGTCTGTTTTGCCAAATCGCCAGGGATAGATACAGCATTCGTTGTCCGTGACAAAAATCATCTTCAGCGATAAGGCCGGTTGTACCACGTGGAGATAATGTAAACTGGCCACCGAGATCGTACAATTTGACGCTGTGAGACGTTTTCTTGTTGTGTTTTCTTAAGTAGCAAGAGTATGCAAATAAGCCACTTAGGGGTCCTGAAAGGCAACATAACCCATGGCGGGTAGGTATGTAGGTAGAAATGGCTGTCCCCTCGATGAAGTCATGAGCGCACACAGGGCCCATTGTGATACCACAGTTTCACATTCTCCCCTAGTCCAGGAACCCACTCGGAGCTTTCGATGAAGCGACTCAGACTGCCAATATCAATGCTTGATAGTATATCCAGATCCAGTAGGCACCCCCACCTCTTTCTCTTCCGATGTGCACGACGTGCCGGGCAAATGCACAGTAGGTGATGGACAGTCTCATTGTCCTCCTCATCTCCATAGTTTCTGCAGAAATCATTTGCAAGGTGTCCAAGGCCAATACGCCTCGCATGCGTTCCTATAATACAATGCCGCGTAATAACCCCGATAACAGTGCTGAGGCTACTCCTTTGGAGTTTAAGCAGAGCCGCCACGCGTCTCTTATCCAACCTTGGACAGATTTTCTGCGCCGTCCTGAACGTGTCCGAAGCTGCCCTTCTACTGTTGACAAAGTCCACGATTGCGTTGCTTGCAGGTACCCAAACGGATCCATAATGTAGAGAATTCATCAGAGAGATCGATGGTCGTGGCCCTTCTGGCCAGTTCATCCGCTCTGCAGTTACCGGGAATGTCACTATGTCCGGATACCCATGTGACACAAACATTATATGGATTCGCCACCTCGTTAAGGCATCTGCGACTGTCGTATAACGTCCTGGAGCTCATTATATTAGAATCCAATGGCCCCTTGGCTATCGGAAACTATGGTGATTTTCCGCCTGTGAACATATTTGTTCACAATAATTTTCACTGCAGTCTGAATTGTCGACACTTCCGCTTGAAAAAAGACGCCGCAGTGATCCGGTAGTCTTATAGACCGGGATAATCCGATTGATTTCGAATACATTCCACACCCAACGGCTTGTATTCTGCATGCATATTTATATAGCAAGGAAAGCCTTGGATTGAATAATCCAATCCAATCTGCGTTTGAATATTTAGACGAAAAATTCATTCGCATTTTGCTTCTGTCTTGTGTTTTTTTTAAACCAATTCTTAGACTGACATTTGGAAGCAGACTTACATACCTATGTGGGCATGTTTGTGTGTCAGTTGAAAAATTTTACAAATCAATAATAAAATTTTAGACAATTACTTATTTACTACTGTTGAAAGAAACAGAAGCAGAAAATAAAAAAAGAAACAAAATTAAACTCCCATGCAAATTGCTAAGGGAGTTTTCCTTTCATTTCTTTTCGTTCTTGTGCATGTTTTTGTTGTTGTTTCCTTCAATAAGAAAAGGAAAAGTTTCCATTCATTCATTTTTGTTCAATTTTTTTTTTCTACTTCCAAATTCTATGAAATTTTCAACTTGCTAAACTGCAATTTTCATATTTTTTTTGTTTGTTTTTTTTATTTGTTTTTAACGTTTCCAACCATCAAATGTACCTTTCTTATGGGGCTTTGAAGGTATCAGGGCGGAGCAGGGGTAAGAGTATTTCGTCAGGAAGTGCCTGTATTTATGCAAAAGTTTTTATATGCCAAACATCTTGTTGCCACGTTTATTTGTTTTTTCTTTGTATATATGTATGTATGCCATAGTGAGTAGGTGGTGGTTTAAACTGTTTTTCGATTGCCATACCGTTTGCCTAGCCCGTTTTATTATAACAGTTCTAGTAACAGTATTGCTGGTACATATTTTTCCATTCCATTCCATTCCAAGTAGAATGTTGTTTACCATTGTGATGTGCTAATTTTGCAATCAACATGAACATTTTTTCTTCGTACAATTTTTCCAAAAGAAAAGCAAAAACAAAAAAAATTCCAAAAAAAATTATTCAAAACTGATGACGAAATTTAAAATTTGTTTGAGAAAAATATGGAAAAAAATATGCGAAAAGGAAAAAGTTTTCCAAAAACTTTCTTTTACTTTCTACTGGTGAAGGAAAGTAATTTTTTTTGTTGTTGGTGGTGCAAGCAATTTGTATGTGAAATTGGAAAATATTTATGAAACAAACGAAAAATATATTCAAATATTAATTTTAATTTAAAATATTTTTTAAATTTAAAAGATTTTTAAAATATTGAGCCTAATGGTAGACACAATTTTTTCAATTCCCCTTAAGATATGCTATACAATATTTAACTTTTATTATTCAAATAGTATACTACAATGAGAAATATTGTTAATAATTTGCTTCCTAAAATATGCTACACAAATAGTCTACAATTTATCCTATTGATAGTGTAGAACACCTGATCGCCGAATGTTATATTTCTTAAGCCCTAGAACTATTCTAAATACTTTACTAAACACCTAAATGTATACCAACACTACTGCAGAAGAAGGTTTGAGGATCTAGAGGCACTTTCTATGCAGTCTCATACTCCAACGACATCGTGAACAGTCTATCAATGCCAATGAAACGGAAAAGCAACTCGCGCGATGCATGTTATACCTAACGGAACATAAATGTGGAAACATTAGGAAACATTTAAAGGTCTTGATGGACTGTCTATGCAGTCCAATTCTTCACAGCGATGCCATGGTGTCGCCAAGAACAATTTTCTTCAGTATGTTAACAACTATGGTGAATAAAGAACCAAATCTTTCAACTTTGGGTCCAGATCGCTGAGGGAAGCAAGATAGAAAATGGTAGAACAAGGGCGGAAATCAATAGGCGGGTATTTAGAAAATCAATGGGTTTATATGTTATCAGAATGTGTGATACCAGCTTCTGCATAGTCAAGTGGCTCTTAAATCTCTTGAATCAATCGCTTAACTACAAAATTAATGAATAGAAAATATTTGTAACTCCTAAAAATATGCTACAAATTTTACGTAATCTATGTGAGATTTTTTATGCTTTTTTTACTTACAATTTTATTGACATTTTTTGATTGATTTTGGTTTAAAAGATTTGCACTTTCTATTACTTATTTAAGTTTAAAAATTTAATTTATTTTATGAAAGGATTTAATTTTAAAAAATCAGTAATTTTTTACAGCCTGAAAATATGTAGCAAAATGTTGTTTTTAAGACTTAACGAAATACAATTTTTGTTATTTTTTTGTGTAAAATTATGTTTTCGAAACTTTTACTCTGTATAATAATTTTTTAATTTCTGAAAAAGTTTAGGAAGCCTAAAAGTCTACTACAGCTTATGTTAAAATTTATTCAAGCGAACCAAAGCTGTTGTACTTTTAAAATTGTTTTGAAAATTATTTTAAATCATGTTATCAGAATTTAACAACTCATTTTTATGGCCTTAAAATTATTTTACAAATATTATTTATTTCTAAAGCCTAAAAATATACTGCAAATTTTATATTTCGTTATTTTTAATTTCTAGCGATTTTAAACAACGCAGATCAGGCAATTATGGTTCAGCTACAAATACAAATGGTCCCCAATCACCCGGTTCCAGTTGTAGCAACAATAATCACAGTGATACGGATTTAAGACAAGGTCCTTCGGTATTTTGTTTACATGGTCAGCGTCATATTGAGGGTAAGTCACCAAAAAAACAAAAAAAAAAAAACTTTAAAAATAAAAAATTCAAATGTAAAAGCAGAGAAAAACTAAAAACGTTACAACAAACTATTCTAATCAAGTGACCAAAATTATGTAAATCAGCTTAAAGCCAAAAGCTATAGTTTTGCTATACACTGTGAGAATTTTTGGGCAGAAAATATTCTGTTTAATAATTCAGTGCTGCGAAAGGCTCAAACGTTAATAGGATAGTAAGAATACTATGGAAAACTAACTTTAAAAGCCGTTACACACTGAAATATTTCTCTTTTTTGACGTTCTTACCAGTTCAGTTTAGTGTATTGAAATCTAAAATAGAGTCGGAGGTGAAGCGGTGGCAAAACAGCTGATGAAAGCATATTAAGTTCTTGGTAAAAAGGAATTCATTGATAAATTTACTATATAGAAAATGCAAGTTATCGATAGATTTACTATAGAAACTGTAGGTTATCGATAAATTAACTATAGAAATTGCAAGTTATCGATAGATTTACTATAGATAATGTAAGTCGTCGATAGATTTACTGTAGAAACTGCAAGTCATCGATAAATTTACTATAGAAACTGCGAGTTATCGATAGATTTACTATAGAAAATGCAAGTAATCGATATATTTATTATAGAAAATGATAGTCAGCGATAATTTACTATTGAAACTGCAAGTTATCGATACATTTCCTATTGAAAGTACAAGTCATTGATAAATTTACTATTGAAAATGCCAATTATCGATAAATTTACAATAGAAACTGCAAGTCATCGATAAATTTACTATAGAAACTGCGAATTATCGATAGATTTACTATAGAAAATGCAAGTCATCGATAAATTTACTATATATATATCGATAGATTTGCTATAGAAAAATCGATGAATTTACTAAAGAAAATACAAATTGTCCCTAAATTTTCCATAGAAGGTGCATGTCATTGATAAGTTTACTATAGAAAATCTATGTCATCGTTGGTAGAATATTTTTACAAACCTCTTGTAACTCAATTTTGAATAGATTTAACGTAGGTTAATAAGCGTCCTTCAAAATTATCCAGTCTGTAGAGATCAATCATCTAGAAGTTAGTTGATGATGATTGATCGTTGAGTTTTAAGTCAACACAGCACTGTGTGAAAATCACTGTCGATACACATAAAAATCTTCTTTACTTTGTAGGAGAAATCAATTTCCTTTTATGGGTGCATATTTTCATTCATAAATGCTTGAACCAAATCTCAACATATTAAGAATATTGGAGTCTCTTTATTGCAAAGCGTGTTCCGTTGGTACCTTTTTTATAAATCACTTACACAACAATTTTGAATAGATTTTACGGGGGTTACATAAACGTCCTTGCCTATGAACCCGCCTGTAGAGGTCAATCAATCACTTGATTGATGATGATTGATGATTGATGGTGAATGATGATTGCTTCTTTGGTTTAGTTTTGTAGATATTTGAGTATGAAAATTAATCTGTATGTGTATCTGAATGTAAGGAATTGCCATTACTAAGCTATGCATTGGACTCTATTCAAATTTTTTAAAATATTTTCGTTTCTCTTAGTGTATTGCTTAATGTTTTATTAAAACTTTGTTGCATTTGTACATGCAATATGTAGATTTTTTGATTTTCAGTTTTACTTTTATCCACAGATTTAACAAAATTTTGTAAATTTTTCTGTTGCTTTTGTGGCTTTATTCTTCTCTCTCTCTCTGTCTATCTCTCTGTCCTGGGTTTTTATATGGCATTCTAGCACTATTACTGCTAAATTCGCTAAAATATGATGATAAAATGGAATACATTTGACATAATAAAGTTTTATACTAGGAATACACACACATACATACAGTTATATTTACTTATTTACTAACACACAGACATACATTTTCCTGCACTAACCGGAAATATATTGAATTTGTTTTGTAAGCCATTTTAAAAAAAGGTTTCCACTACTTGTACTCGCTTTGCTGGCTCTTTTAAAGTGGGTAGGTGCATGGGGGTATGGGGTAAAGTAAACCAAAGAAAGTGAGAGTCAGGGAGAGGAATTTAAATTTTAATTAAAAAACTAATTTTTTTTTTTTTTTGAACACACACAGCTTAGGATTTAGAAAAAGACAGAAAGGGATAGAAAAATAGAAAAAATATGCGGAATATAAAATAAAGTTAAAAACTAAAATTGAGAGAATAACTAGGAAAAATGTGAAAAAAAGATGGAAATGTGGGGCTCTAAATGAATGTGATTTAGAAGTGGTTGTGAAGCGAAAATGCAATTAAAATGACACACAGTTAAAGCTGCTGCACTTGTTATTGTACAAAAAAAATTAGATCACATTTAATGCAATTGTGTGTGTAGAGTATTTTTTTTTAAATAGTTTTTCTAATTTGTTAATTTGTTTGGTTTACAATTTAAAGTTTTTTTTATTTATTATTTGTTATTCCAATAATAGTAAAGAATTAAATTCTTTCCTATTGTTGTTATTTTTCATTTTTTTCTTTTTTGATCAACATTTAGTTGCCAATTTTCGTTCATTTATTTTTGTTTGCTTTTCCTTATATTTTAGACACGCAATATTTTTATTAGAGAATGTATTCGTTTTTTTGTGTTTGGCTTGGTTTTCATTACCATTTATTATCGTTCGCTCATTATCTGAAAATTGTTCACAATTTTGTTGGTATCAACAACTGCAGAAAATTTGCTTAAACAAATAACACATTATTTAAATGTGTATTTACATATAAAAAACGTTTCTATTGTAGTTGCTGGCAGTTCAGCAACAAACTTTTGCCTGCCTGCCTTTCGAAATGTTACGTTAAATCGTTGGCAATTGTAAGAGACGTTAATGTGTAAACAAATTATAAAATAATATGACAAAAGCACGGTCGGAAAAGTAATTTGTGTGTAAAAATATTCGTTAAAAAGGAAAAAAACAGGAAATTGTAAATGAACTTGGCAACATGTTGCTAAACTACCACATAAGTTGGAAAGTTAAAAAAAAGAGAGAAAAGAAATTAAGCTTAAGATAAGAAATTGCAATAAAAAAATGGTTTTGCTTTAAATAATCTAACTAAAAGTTTTAGCAACATGTTGCTAAACATAGTTGCAAGAAAAAGGAAAAGTGATCTTTACTAATCGTAATAGTGAAATGTAAAAAAATTATTCTTATACTTAGCAACATGTTGCTAAATGCTATACAAAACACAGAATAAAAAACGCGAAATAATTTTTAATATTTTCTTTGAAAAAATCTTTCAAGTAATGATATTATTAAGAAAAAATATTTTTAATTTTTTTATTACTTATAAAACAAAATCATCAAAGTATTTCAAAGAAAAATATGTTTACCAAATTAAAAATAAAAAAATTCAATTGACTTAGCTACATGTTGCTAAGTAGTATTTGTATATAAAATAAGTAAAACCGAAGATTGAAACCAAATTACAAAGTGTCTAAGCACATACTGCAGTACAAAAAAATTAACAAAAATTTCAGTTTTCTTTAAATATAATAAATAAAAGTCCTTAGCAACATGTTGCTATAAAAGTATTAACTAAAATATATGTAAACAAACTTCGAAAACGAGTTACACTAAGTTTTTGATATTAAAACGCAAAAATTAAAGTTAAACAAAATAATTTTTTGTTATTTAGCAACATGTTGCTAAACAAATTTATATAATTTTCTATATTTTATACTAAACTATTAATAGTTTCTTCGGAATTAAAAAATATAAAAAGAAAATATTGAAAACTGTTTTGAAATTATTAGCTACTGCAAAATGTTGCTCAACAAGGTTGCACGTACAAGCATTGGTGAGTTTTAGTTTTATTCTAAAAGCATAGTTTCTAAATGAAAGTATATTTTATTCAAATTTATGAAAAGCTCTTTGAAAAGAAAAAGAAAAAAAAAGAAAATAAAACCAAATGAAATTATTATATTAAGAACATGTTTCTTAATAATAATGTTTATAAACATTGCTTTTTGGAATTTTCTAAAACAAATATTAAAATACGAAAAAAAAAGGAATTATTTATGTTGACAATCAGCAACATAGTGCTTAACACAATTAATATTAAAATTTAATTGAAGTGCTCAGCAACATGTTGCATAACAAACTTGTGTTAAAAAGTCTAAATAAAACAACCATAAGGCTTATTAGACGTGAGGCCACAGTTCAAACCCCAGGTTAGACATCTCCAACAGAAATAAAACATGAAACAAGTATTTCTTCGACGACTGCCTTTCAGCAGATTTCTGGCAAAAGCTCTGAGATTTGCCATGAAAATGTTTCTCAAAAATCTGTCATTCGGAGTCGACTTTAAACTGGTCTGCCACTCATGTATAAAATTAACACACATAACATAAGAAGTTAGAAGCTAGGTCGTAATCCTGACTGAAGAGTTGTAATGACCAGTTAAGTATGCATGAATGTTATATAAAAAACATGTTGCTTAATAAATGTGTTTATAAACAAGAAATTTATAAATATAGCTTTTAGCAATTTTCTAAAACAATTTTTATGTAGACAGTCACGAACATATTGCTTAACACAATTGATATTAAAATAATAAAATAAAGGACGTACTTGTTGCTTAACACAATTATCTTCGGAGTTGTCTTGAAAGGTCTGAATAAAAATGACCATAAGATTAAAAATATTTATATACAAAATTTTCTTAGCAACATGTTGACAACGTTAGTTGTTAATTGCAACATATTGCTGATTATACTTGCTTGAACGTAAAGTATATAACAGCAAAGAGCTAATGTTTGGAGAGGTAGTGTACTTAATTAATTGAAAACAAAACATGTTGCTCAACAAAGTTATAAGAAAAAAAAAAACATTTACTGAAAATTTTTTTAACTTTTTTGATAATAAAGCATTCAATTTATCAAGTGAGCAAGATACTTTTCTGGGTTATTGCTGAAGTAATATGCACATTATTTGTTTCTCAACAATGTTGTTTACATTTAATTGCTTGGATACACAAGCACTTAATAAAAATTAAATTAAAATCTCGTTTATCACTTTCTCTTTTAGAAAATCCTTTTGAATTCATTTACAAAATTTAATTTTGTTTAATCTTGACTTGCTCCATTAAAATAAATATTATTTTCGATTTATAAAACTAAATAAGCAAAATGAATGAATGTATATGACCACAATAATTTGATTTATATCAACTAAAGTATATATTTGTGGCTACTTTAAAATGAAAAGTATTTTTAGTTTGTTTCTTTCCTTTTTTTTTTGTGGAAAAACATCCATTTGCCGTTGTTGCTGGATGGTGTTCCTTAGCCACACAGTATATTTTCATCATTCAAAATACATAAATTAAGATTAGCCGTCTGTGATAGTAAATTCAACATTTATTACCAACTATTCTCCATAAATACTGTATCTGGTTATAATTCATATGAATGTGTGCATGTTTATGGGTTTATATGTCCTTGGGTTTTGCCTTGTATATGGCAAGAGTCAGTCATCATACAGTAAAGTAGCAACATCCGAAAGCAACATTTTCCCAAAAAAAAGGAAAAAAAAATATGGAAAATGGCAAGCAATGTGTGTGTGAGAAGAAAAAACACTACAGAATTTGGACAGACTGATGACATATGAGTGGAGAGAAAAATGTTGCAAAACAAACTGAAAATTTATATTTATGGCCAACAAAATGAAATGAAGAGGATAATAATGGTCAAGTAAATTGTTTGGTAAATGGGGAAAAAACTACTACTCATGTTGCTGCTGCTGTAGCTGCTAATCAAATCGAAAGAAGGCCAGGAGATTTTTGTAGAAAAAAAAAACAAAAATTAATAGTTCCTATAGTATATAAAAAGTATGTAGATATAAAGTATAAATATATAGTCTAAGTTTATGACCTAAAATGCGTAATAAAACTATTGTTAACAAAGCCAAAATCGTAAAACGTTTAAGCAAATATGTGTGTAGCAATAAAAAAAAAAAAAAGAAAAAAATGTTGCTAAACTCTAAAAGTTATAAAATATAAAAAGTTATAAATATAAAAATTAATGAAAACTTTGACAAAATTTTTTGTTGCTAAAAATTGGCAACATGTTGCTAAAGAAAATTTTTGTATCAGCAAATTACTTGAAACTTTTTATACAATTAAGCTTATATAGAGAGAATATTGAGGGAACATGTTGCCGATGTGGTAGGAAAGAAAAATATTGTTGCTCTGCATTTGATTACATTTAATAATATAAATTTTTGTTATGTTGCTTAGAAAAAAGTTTTACTTTGAAAATAATGCTAAAATATAAATATAACAACTAATAAAAATTTCTACAAAATTTTATAAAAAAAATGTTGCTAAGGAATAATTTCTATATCAGAAAATTACTTGAAAATTTTAAAATAATTAAGCTTATATAGAGAGAATAAGAACATTTGTGTTTTATATTAACATGTTGCCAGCAACATATTGAGGGAATATTTTGCCGAAATGATATAAACTAAAAATATTGATGCTTTGCATTTGGTTACATTTGTAAACATAAAATTTTGATATGTTGCTTAAAAAAAATACAACGTTGAAAACAATGATAAAATATAAATATAAAAACTAATAAAACTTTGGACAAAATTTTATAAATAAAATTGGCAACATGTTGCTAAAGATCATATTCTATATCAGAAAATTATTACTTGAAAATTTTAATACAATTAAGCTTATATGGAGAGAATAAGAATAATTGTGTTTTTATATTAACATGTTGCTACCATCATATTGCGGGAATATGTTGTCAATGTGGTAAAAAATAAAAAAAATTGTTGCAATCTTTGTGGTTATACATTTCAACATAAATTTGCGACATGTTACGTTGTTAAGTTTTACGTTGACAATAATTTGATATTTCAATACAATTAAGCTTATATGCAAGAAGAAAGTATTGTTATAGTTGTAGTAACTTGTTGCCTTTCCTAGATAAATTTTGTATACATGTTGCTGGTAATATATTGTACGGAAATAAACCAAGAAACTAAAGAAATCTTAATCTTTAATTTAAAGAAATTGTCAACATGTTGCTCAGGAGAGTCTTCAGTAACTTATTCGGTAGAACTTGATATTTAAGTTCAATAAAATTCAAATACCAAAAATTTTACATTTGAATGACCTTAGCAACATAATGCGATGTAAAAAAATGTTGCACACATGAACATTTTTTCCAAATTCCGAAATTAAGGGGAAAATATTTAAAATTTAAAAACAATTAGGCACAACAAACATGCTGCCAGCAATGTATTCCGTTGAAAAAAAGAAAATATTGTCCATATGATAGAAAAGAATTGTAAAATAAAAAATCTAATCAATGTTAAGAAATTTATTAATATTAAAAAAAAAACTAGCAACATGTTGCAAAGAAAAGCGTGGAGCAATGTCTGCAAATAATTTATATTTTTGTATAATGAAAGTTTTAATAATGTGGAGCTTTTATTCGTAAAGAATATTTATAGTTTGTCAGTCTTAGAAACATGTTGCATACAAGAAAACTGTATATATATGTATATGTTGCCAGATTTATATTTTTTAAATTCCAAATGTAAATGCAAATCAACGATATTTTAACTAAAATGATGATAATTATATCAAAAGATAAGGTAAATTCGAAATCAGTGGATTTTTTAAAACATTAAATATATGTTGTATTATAATAAAAATCTGTAGACATGTTGCGGGCAACATATTTTATATCTCTAATAATTGAAGATATATTGACCAAATTGAACTAGAATAATAACAACATTATACCTTATAAAATTTAAATATGTTGCAGGGAACATGTTCATCTAAACATATTTCTACATGTTCTTTGATTTAATCTGGGGTCTTTGGATTCACTATAGAAACATATGAAGATTTTGAACATTATTTGGTTCTATAAAACGATTTCTCAAAAATTTAGCATTACGTTAAGAAAGTGTATTATACAGTTCTTGCAACATGTTACCAGCATCATATTCCAAAGACCTTATTTGATCAAATTGTAAATCAATTACTTACAGCACCTTCATATACAATATGGTTTGTTTGTTAAGTGGCTCTTTACAAGTGGTGTTATAATTTTAATGCAAACTGTGTGTAAATATTTATTGTCTCATTGACAAGCTTAATAGGATGAAGTAATTTTTTATTTCCTTTATAAATATTTAATATGTTTGCTTTACTAGCTGAATAGTTTGTCACACGTTATGGTAATTCTATTGATGCAATTTGTTACAATCGTAAAAATGATGAAATCTTAAGTAAAACTTGACATTAATCAGGTGTTAAAAGTCAATTTTTTATAAAAATTGTAAATTTTACTATAACAACTCAATTTAAAATTTAATGAAATCTAAATAGAAATTTAAAAAAAATGGAAATAAAAAAATGTTGTCAACACAAGGTATTCTTAGTTTTTCTTTTCAAATATGCAGGTATTTTAACAAACTTTAACACCAGTTTATGCAAATGTTTAGTATAATGAAATCTGGACGAATTAACAGAAAAATTAACACAATTTTCAGTATATTTGAAAGCTGTTGACATATGTAGTCAAATTTCAAAAATATAGCAACATGTTGCAAGGGAAATAACACGCATCATAGTGTTTGTTGCTTTTGTTTCAAAGTTTTATTTTATTTGAAGTAACGTAATATATATATAAAAGTTTAGCAACATGATGAGGAGATAAAAAATCAAGTCAAAATGTTGCCAGCAACATATCCTTAAAAAATGTAATGTTTTTGTTGTAAAGTTTAATTTTATTTAAAAAGTAGAATATATTTAAAACTTTAGCAACATCTTGAGGAGCTAAAAAATCAAGTCAAAATGTTGACAGCACCATATCCTTAAAAAATTGAATGCTTTTGTTTTAAAGTTTAATTTCATTTAAAAAAGTATAATATATTTAAGAGTTTAGCAACATGTTGAGAAGGTAAAAGTTTAGCAACATGTTCAGGAGGTAAAAAATATAGTCAAGTTTAAGTTAAAGTTTAGTTTTATTTAAAAAAGTATAATTTATTTAAAAGTTTAGCAACATGATGAGAAGGTAAAAATTCAAGTTACAATATAAACAGCAACATAACCTTAAATATTCTGCAAGTGTTTTGGCATTTTCAAATGTTTATATACATGTTGGAAACTGTAATATCTGTAACCGTTGCCAGCCGGACTTTCCCAAAAAAAATTTACAATACAGTGTGTTGATATAATTTTCTTTCAAGTGCTATTTTATTTTTACTATACACTGTATATAAATATTTATTACCTTATTGACAACTTTAACAATTTTAAGTGATTTTGTTTTCTTTTTATTGTTTACCTTATAAATATTTATTAAATTTGTTTTTCTAAGTCCTTCCTCTCTACTTTTTCTTCCAAGATTATGACATATGTAGGTAGGTAGGTAGGTAGAGTAGCTCTGCGCACGTCACAATATTTCTATTGATACAATTTGTTACAATCAATGTAAACAGCTATTAAATTGTCACCTGTATTCTTTTTTTCACAATTTCTCCCTTCTTTATAGTCTTGAGAATGACATGCAATTGCAAACATGCCAACTGATTAAAATGGTGGAAGAAATATTGTAGACAAGCTAGAAAACAGTGACTTTATTTCAAAGGCACATATTTTTACATCATCATCATCACCATGATAGTGATTATCGGTATGAGACTCGTTATAATTTTTGTTTTTTTTTTTTCTTCAAATAAAAATGCAATACAAATGTTTAACTAGAGAAACATGTTCTTCATAATAAACTACGAAATTAATTATTAAAACTCAAGATAAGATGTGAAACAAAGCAAAAAAAGGGCGAAATTAATTATAAAATGAGCATGGAGTAGAATAGAAAGAAAATTGAGAAATATTATCGCATGTTTAATTTGCATAAAATAAGTTAAAGGGTGCATTATAAACGAATATTTCAATTCACTTGTTATTGCATCATTATCATTACCATTCATTTATGCATTCATTCACTCAATTGCTTATTCATTCATTCATTCGTTCAGTTTTTATTTTAGTTTTCACTACACACTACACTACACTACAGAAGCGTTTTCATTTTAATTTAAAATGCACACACGCCTCTTTATATGATAAAATATGCAAATAAAGACAAACAAATAAGAATAGCAACAACAATTAAGTTCAAAGAACTTATTTTTTTTGTCATGCCTTGTAAAATATCTTTATGGGCATAAAAAATTGTTTTTAAATACATAATTGCAGTAGAGGAATGTTGCTGGCAACATGTTGCCTTATATGAATTGAGTTTTGAGATTAAAAAAAAAAAGAAATGAACAACACAAGCATTTCTAAACAGAAAGTAAAATAGTTATTGAAAAATACTTTCCAGCTAATAGCAACATGTTGCTGAGTAATTGGCACTAAATCGCTTAGCAACATTTGGGCTTTTTTAAAATTTAAAAAACGATTAAATTTTAGGCAGAAAAATTCTGGGCTTGCAAATGCATAATTGGAGTAATGGAATGTTGCGGGCAACATATTGCCTTGAATTGAATGAATGAATGAATGAATTGAGTTTTTAGATTCTAGAAAAATTAAATGAGCAACAGAAACATTACTCAAGATAAAGTAAGTAAAAATACCTACAGATTAACAGCAACATGTTGCTGAATAATTGGAATTCAATTGCTTAGCATCATCTGGGTTTTTTTTTTGAAATTTAAAAACTTTATTGAATTTTTCACATAAAAATTCTGGGCTTATCAGATCATCTTTCTGCTCATTGCCAAAATTTCCCACATGACCTACAATTTTTTTTCCCTGCTTAGCTATTTTAGCTATGTCAGGCAGTCCCATACTATTCTCAAGTTAACATGAACTGACTGCTCAGACATCAGCCTAGCTATCAGAGTGCTACTTCTTTTCCTGTGTACTTCGTCTGAACACATTTTTCTTTTGCGTTGGAAGATACCATAGATTTTTTCCCATGGGTTTCAAATATTTCACTCTATGACCGAACACTTCCGCTCCATTATTTTTCCTCGGGACATCCGTATGCTACAAAATGGTCCCTCGCTTAAAACAATATTTAGTCTGTTTACTACTGATTCTAGTCAAGAAGCCTTTGTTAAAATCATACAGCCTACTGATTCCACTGGATTTGTTGGAACACAATGCCTCCTGATGAATCTCGTGTCAGACTTGTCTCTTATGATTCTAACCATAGTTTGCGTAACCATTACCATATGTAAAGAGTGTATATTCAAGATAGTCAGCATAGCCGCTGTAGGACAGCGCCTTTAGATATCAAAGCTGAGGTATGAACTCTAAGTCATGTCTAGTAAGTTCACTTACTACCCGCTTGAATACGGCAAACCCTTCAGAAAATACGATGACTCTAAGCTTTCTGTTGCTTTAATGTATATTTAAATGTTGCTGGCAACATTTTTAGCAATAATTTTCAATATTGTTTTCTTTTTACTGTATTGTTGATAAAATTTTTATTTATATGGCATTTTTAGTAAAAAAAAGAGTTTGAATATATGCTTGCAACAAGTTGCTTGGAAGATGTACACTTTTTTGTTTCTGGCGACATGTTGCCTTTAAATTTTGGCAACATTTTCATTTTTAATTCAGTCAACAAAATTTATGTAATAAAAAATATTTTGCAACATGTTGCTAAAGCTTTATTTTATGTTCCTAGGTATGAGGTTGTACATATTTTTCAGAAATGTTGCAGTTAAGTGTATATACACTTTGTATCTTGCTTTTAAGAATTTATTTTAATCGTTAATACGAACAATATTTTTGAAAATAATTTTTTTTTCTTTTTTAATTTATGGCGAATTAAACATGTTTATGAAAGACATTTCAAATGGACTGACAATGTATAAAAAGAAAAAAAAAATATTTTGATTTTTATAGCAAAACTATTACATAAATCAATGGCTTTATTTATATGATCTATAAAGCAAAACAAGAATGTCATTTACACCAAACCCACATCAATAACAAAAAACGAGAAACAGAAAAATAAAATAAAAAATCTATTTTAGAGAGACAATAAACATATGAATCGTACGATGAGTATATTCCTGAAAACTAAAAACCATTAAAATATTTTGCCATTCATCAATCAATGGACCCCCACATGCATGCATACATCCAACCATTCATCCATTCATTGATCCATCCATCCACCCCTTGTAGAAAGTGTCATCAACACTTTATTTCCGTTTGTTGCTGGACATGTTCCGTTTTTTTGCCCATTTCCTCTTTAGAATAACTGTAAATTGTTATTCTAAGCATAACAGCTATAATTTCAACAAAATCCAATTCAATCCAATCCAATTTAGTTTTTCTTTTCGTCTTCTTCTCCCTCGTTCACAATATTCTTTGCAATTTTCCAAACAATTAAATTTGGATGGCAAATGGAAAAAAAAAAGAAAATTAACTTAAGAGGGCGAGTCTAAAAGAATGTTGCTCATAAAAGGAACAAATTCTTGGGTTGTAACCACAGTAAACGATTGAATGTTTTACAAACGTGTAGACACTTCAGCAATGGCTAGTGATGACCACGTAAAAAAATAAGGGAAATTAAAATAAGTTATTGAGGGCTAAGATGTATGAAATCTGCATAATCATTGTGATAAATAACATTGGGAACGTGGTTGAGTTACAGGCACGTTTAAAAGTTCAGCGTATACAGTAACACAGAAAAGCATAGTAATACCAATACCAGCAACATGTTGCCAAGCAACTATTATTGTAAATAAGACCCATTTTGTTCTTTTATCTTTCAAGAATTGTATAAAAGAATGCGTATATTTATTTTAGTAAGATTTCAAGAATTTAAACCTGGCAACATGTTGCTAAACATTTTGTGTTTTATTATTATCAATAGAGAATATGGGAAGAAATATATGTAAGTGAATGTAAAAATGCAGCGGATAGAAGAAAATGAAGATCTAATCTAATCTAAGAGAATCTATGGTTGTGATAGGAGCCAGAGGAAAAATAAATTTTAAAAATGTCAGTTTTAGTGTAGAAATGTTGGAAATACCGTCAATAATATGTTTACAGAAATCGCTTTTATTTTTTCCTCTACATTTTTAACCATTTCTACATAGCATTATTGCTAGCAACATGTTGCCAGCAACATTTGTGCCTTATATATATATCATCGTCGAAAATCCAAAAGTACGTAACAAAAATTTTTCTAATTTTACAGGAGAAGCAAAAAAAGTTATAAAATAACAAGTACTTCATATGTAGAAACATTTTGAATTATTGATATAAAAACGGTATTTTTCGTCGCAAGAATCTAAAAATTGGTAGAGATATGTTAGATAACCTCACGAATCATAATCAATCAAAAACTCGATTTTGATTTTTTTGATGATACGTACTTTTGGAGTTTCGACGACGATATGTTCCTTTTACTCCTCTAGGGAGTATAGGTCCGCTTTCTTGTATTGGTTTCGGTAATAATGGTTATTTAAGACGTACAGCTTATTAGGCTGTAGCGTCCGATCCTGGTGTTGGGGTTGTCAACATCGCCACCAGGCCTGCAAACTGCCGGGATTTAGCCGCACAAGTATTGAGGTTATACCGCCCATGGTCGGTCGTCAGAGCCTCGTTAGCGTGACAGGGGACACCAAGCCCTTGAAGGACAGTGGGTGAGGTTGACATTTGGAAAGGATTGGCTATGTGAAAAATTAGTCCTCTAATGGACTAGTGCCTTAATATTTATTTATAAATAACAAAAATGAGTTCTAACATTTAATGAATTTGGATGTGTTTCAAATTTTTTTTTTGAAATTTTGTTGATAGCAACATGTTGCCAGCAACATTAGAGCCTCAATATTTTGTTATAAATAACAAAAAGTGACATTTTAGACCTCAAAATGAATTAATGAATTTGGAAGTGTTTCAACATTTTTTAGAAACTTTGTTGGTGGCAAAATGTTGCAGGTTACATAAATACATATCTCTATATTTATTATAAGGGTTGTTGTTTTAGTAAATTTTAAAGAAAACCCAATTAAAATTGCAAAATACTAAAACCCCCTCGTCTGGAAATACTTTAACTGTTTTTAAAAAATTTCCTGTTAACAACAAGTTGCCAGCAACACAATTGTTACTATATTTACCATATTAAAAATAAAAATACGGTACTGCAATACCAATTAATATTTCAAAGTAACAACATCCCTGGCATATATTTTCATTCATGCTGTTCCTGTTAGTGTCTCTTAATGATGAATAAAACTGTTGCTATGGCTACATGGGTAATCAATATAGGACGACCACATCAATTGTTTATTTTTCTCGTATTCCAAACGACTGGAGGTTTTAAATTACCCTAGAGGGTGAAATTTTAAAATGAATGGAACGGAATATTCAAAATACATTCAATGGCGGGTTTAAAAATAAATTTCCATATGCAATGCCTTTTATGTTTCCGGTTTTCCTGTCATTTCCTTTGTATTGCTATACAGAGGAGAAGAGAAAGAAAAACAATGTTTTTAATTGAAATTTTATCAGTTTGTATTTCAATTTCATATCATTTACATAAATTATTGCCGTTTTTTTTTATTTCTTTATTGGAAAAATAAATACAAAATAAGAGAAATTTAAGAAACCGCCGCCACCATTACATAAGGTGGAGATGAAAATCAATAATTTGAATTGAAATGAAAATGACAAGACAATCATTCTGATATTTTCTTTAATTTTTTTATTTTTGTTTTTCTCTCTTAATTTGATTATATTTCTTTTGTTATTTTCTTTATGAAATAAAATTCAATTTCAATTTCTTTTTGTTTAAAGTCTAGACATGTTTTTAATATGATTTTATTATTGTGTGCCAAAGAATGCAATATGATATGGTAAATTTACCTTAAAGAATAGCTGAAAGTATCATAAGATTTAAATATTTTTAAACTTATTATGCTTAATGATGTGTAATTGAACAAGAAACTGAAAGAAAATAATTTAAATTGTTTAAAAACTTAACGAAAATACTTAGTTTAAGAGTTTGTTGTTTAACAACATGAATCTAGAGTTAGCAAGCTAGCAACATACTGCAATTATGAATAATTTGTTACCATTGTTATGTTTTGTTTATGTTAGATTCTGTTGCAATGCCGTGTAATTCAAGTAATCACTTTTTAGGTTAGAGGATGTGTACTTGTCCGTTAAGACAAGTACAATACCCGGAGGTCGAAATTGACCCATTGTACTAATCACTTTTTAAATATTGTAAAATGCTTAACAACATTGTTGCTGAAACTATTTAAACTTAGAGCTTAAACAACATGAGTCTCGAGTTAGCATGTTAGTAATATGTTGCAACTATGAATAATTTTTTTTTACTATTGTTATGTTTTATTAGATTCTGCAACGCCTTGTAATTAAAGTAATCACTTTTTAAATACTGTAAAATGCTTAGCAACATTGTTGCTGAAACTATATAAACTTTGAGCTTAAACATCATGAGTCTAGAGTTAGCATGCTAGTAAAATGTTGCAACTATGAATAATTTTTTTTTTTTTTTTTTTTTTTTTAAAATCACTTTTTAAATACTGTAAAATGCTTAGCAACATTGTTGCTGAAACTATATAAACTTTGAGCTTAAACATCATGAGTCTAGAGTTAGCATGCTAGTAAAATGTTGCAACTATGAATAATTTTTTTTACTATTGTTATGTTTTAATAGATTCTGCAATGCCTTGCCTTTAAATTAATTCCTTATGAGATATTATTATGATGCTTAACAACATTGTTGCTGAAACTATTTTAACTCATTATTTTCTGCTCAATTTGCTTAAAATTTTTTTGTTTGAAATTTCATTTAATTTTCTGCTTAATTAATTTGCTTCTATTAAAAGTTGTTAATTGTTAATCAGTTTTTTTTTTATTAAAAAATTGTAAACCTAAGGTGCGAAAACGATTTTTAATTTATTTTATTTTATTTATTGATATTACATCACAGCCAACCAATTATTTAAATTACTTTTAATTACTTTGAATGAAGGCAATGCAAAAAGAGGGGGAAAACTAAATCGTTCTGTTTTCTATTTTTCAATTTAGTTTTTCTGTATCACAATTTCCATCTTCCAGGTATTATTGAGTTTTTCCAATACCTCTTTCTCTTTCGAACGTATTACGGCTAGAAAGACGATAACATAATTAAATACTGTAATACTGGCAAAGTTCATTATATGTTGTTGTTTTTCTTTCGTTGCTTTTTTATATTTAGACATTGAAATATTTTAAATTCCTCTGCAACATGTTCTTAGCAACATACAAAATAATTCAGAAATATGTTTCAATATGTTGCCAAAATTGTAGTCGCCGTAGTCTAGTAGGTAGTGTGTTGGCTTATTAGGCCGGGTTCGTATCCCAGGTCAGGCATCAAAACGAAATATGAAAAAAATATTTCTTCGGCGACTGCCTCTCAGCAGTTTTCTGGCAAAAACTTTGAGAGTAAATAAAATTGCCATGAAGAGCTCAAAAATCTGTCGCTCGGAATCGACTTTAAACTGTAGGTCCCACCACTCATGTATAAAATTAACGCACACAGCATAAGTGGTGTGAGAACATAGGTCGAAATCGTGACTGCAGGGTTGTAATGACCAATTATGTGTATATATATGTATGTATGTTGCCAAAATTGAAAAACAACTGTTGGCTACTTCGTATTCAGTTAAAATATTAATTAGGATCACTTCCTGAGGGCTATGTGATAGTTGGTCCTGATCCTTCAATCCGTCATCTCTATGGCCTCATCAATGGATGGGTCAGGGGGGAATGGATCGGGTTGTTCTGTTTCTAGGTGTCTATGGCTTGCTATAGTCGCACTCTATTGTGTGATGTTAGTCTGTGTAATTCATCTGATTCCTTATTCTCACTTTCTACACTACTACTTCCTCTCCTTTTCCCTATCTTCCCTATTATCCTCTCCCCTTTAGGACGTTGTAAAATGGGTCAAGTGGACCTCCGGGTACTGTACTTCTCTCATTTGGCAAGTACACGTCCTCTAACCTAAACCTAAACCTAAAACTCCAATTGCAACATTTTGTTGGTCTTCTCTGAAATTTACCAATAATTGCAACATGTATAGAACAATTTAACATAGAATTTTTGAATTTTCTATTTCAGAAACGCTTAACTTTTTCTGGTTTTTAAAGTGGTTTCAGTTGCTATCAATATGTTGCTGGTAACATGTTGCTTGAAATTTTCCAACTTATTTTTTCTAAATGCATTTTTCAATCTTTACATTTTCTATTCAAATACCCTGTTGTTGTAGTCATTTGTTTATCACAATGTACTCAATGTACGAGTATTGTAACATTTTAATGGCTACCTTTTAAATTTACCAATAATTGCAAAATGTTGCTGGCAACATGTGTAGAACAATTCAACATAGAATTTTTAAATTTTCTATTTCAAAAACACTGAATTTATTCTAAGTTTATAAAGTGGTTTCACTTGCTATCTACATGTTGCTGGCAACATGTTGCTTAAAATTTTTTGAATTATTTTTTCTAAACGAATTTTTTAAATTTTTCTTTACATTTTCTATTCAAATACCCTGTTGTTGTAGTCATTTGTTTATTACAATGTACGAGTATTGTAGGTCTAATAACGCGGCAATAATAAATGGCTACATTAAAAACAACAACAACAACAACAGCAACGAAATAAAATCGCCTCCATTCAGTCAATATTGCCAGTCAATTCAGTCATTTTCATGCCAAATACAAATGAGGATGAGAAAAAAAATGCAAAAAAAAAAATTGTTCTCGTCATAGATGAGTAGAAAAACAGTAGACTTAAGGGCTATTTTTTTGTTTGTTATACTCAATGCATTTGTTGTTATTGCTACTTAGTTGTTGTAGTTGCCGTTGTAGTTCATTATCATTATCATCAGCCCAGTCGGTTTCATTGCTGCTGCTGTTGTTGTTACTTTTAATAGAAAATCATCTGAAACGGCGTAGATGTATAGTAGCAGCAGCCAGCACTATACTGGCCATATTGAAATCATCATCGTTTGTATTTCCATTTCCATTTATTCGTTGTAAGAAACTGGGGGGAAACAAAATAAAACTGAAAAAAACAACTCCAAAGCTTTTCACATTTGTTCTGAACATTTAAGTTCAGTTCTCTACGCTCTAGACAACTGACTGACGTTCATAATCACAACCAGCAATCATTAGGAGAAAGAAGAAGGCAAAAAACGAAATATGGCAGAAGGAGAAGAAATGAAACACAACACAATACAGTGTATCATGAGGCAAAACGTTAAATTGACCCTAAATGTTGGCAATTTAGAAGGTGGTAATAGTAACAATATTAAGCTCAATTGGCTAAGGTTAGTTAAGTGCAAATATAACAACAACAATAAAAAAAATAATAATAAAAGTAACAACTAAACAACAACAACAAAATAATAAACAAATAATAAAGTTTACAAGGACAAGTGTTTAATGTCTAAAAGCTTCAAGGACGATTGAAACAGCCAAAGCAACTTACTTACTGGCCATAAATATTTAATTAAAGTCGATAATTGCACGTGAAACGTAAAGAAAAAGAAAAAGTGTCAATAAAAAAAGTGAGTGAAAGTGTTAAAGAAAGAACATCAATTAAGACGCGTTGCAATTACAGTAAAAGGATAAGAGAAAAAAGGATAAAACAAGGACGTTATTTAAAGGTTGATTAAAAAGTGTTGAACTGTTGTAGCAAAGAATTAAGCTGCTAAAGTGATTAATTGTGTTAAAAAGTTATTGAAAATTTTTTTATTATGCTTAGTTTTCAATTTTAATAATGTTGGCAACATTTAGTTTAAATATTTCCCCTACTTATGGTACATTTCTTATAATAGCTTCCTTCGTAATAAATTTCTTTTCGAACGTATAGGAATAATTCAAATTATATGTTGTTTTTTAAAAATTTATTAATTTGAATTTTTGCTGGCAACATGTTGCTTAACTATTTCACTTTCTTTTGACATATTTCTTATAGTAGTTATATTTACATAGCCTTTCTTTTTTGTAAAACATGAAAACCAAACATATTGATTTCACTTTTAATAATAATAAAATTTCGAATTGTTGCTGGCAACATGTTGCTTAAATATTTCAATATTTTTGATATATTTCTCATATGAGCTTCATTTACAAACCCATTCTTTTTTTTAACATGAAAACTAGACAGATTGATTTCACTTTTAATAATAATAAAATAATAAGTTTAAGTAAACTCTGTTACTTGCCAGCAACATGTTGCTTAAATGAATTCGTTTCCTTTTGTTCCAAAACCATAAAGACTGCCCGTGATTGCATGCCACTTTTTATAACTAAAACGTTCATTGTGGTTATAATTAACTTTTAAACTATCAATATTGCTAGCAACATGTTGCAAAACGTATAATTGGCCTGAAGCTTTTACTAACATATTTACTAACTTTAGTTTGTCTAAACTAACTAAACATAACTAAAAGCATCAATGTTTATGGCAACATGTTGATAACCGCATATTATGTCTCTTTTAATCAATTTTTGGATTATTAATGTTGCTGGCAACACACTATTGAAAAGGTTTGTTTTCTTTTACCATACAATTTATAATTGCTTTATGCGAACAATGTTTTGTAAGTTTTTTGCACTAAAAATTGCTGGCAACATGATGCTTAAAGATTTTGTGCTCAATATATGAATATATGAATATGTATATGAGATACATTCTCATCATCACAAAATTAGGCTAGATATAATCTCCATTCTGAACTACTGTTCCTAGAGTCTACAATGTCTAGTCAGATGCACAATTGCCAACCTTATGTTACTTCTGCATACTATTCTCTTGTTATGCTCATGTGAGCCAAGCACTTCGTGGGGCGGCTTGATAATATTGCTGGTGTATCTCGTCCTTTGCACTTCTTATCCAGTTGAATTGAGTACATCTATTGATGGCGTTAACTTCCGCGTTTTTCGCTTTGGATTCCGAATTTTTCTTATGATTCTATCTCATTATATGGCCTTAATGGATTCTTGATGCATATTTTGTTAAAATTTTTGTTTTTTGAAATTATGTTGCTGGCAACATGTTGCTAAACTTATTTATTTAATGACTTATTATTGCATTCCCTTTGGATTCCCATGCTTTTTGAATTGCCTTTTTAGTTTTTTTTTTGAATCACATTACCGGCAACATGTTGTTATATTTTGTCTAAGTTTTTATTTTTTAAAATTATGTTGCTGGCAACATGTTGCTAAACTTGTTTTTTAAAGACATTAATCCATTTCCTTTGAATTCCAATGCTTTAAGGACATTATTTTGAATTGTCTTAATATTTAAGTTTTTTTTTTTAATATACAGTACCAGCAACATGTTGCCAATTGTTTTTAATACCTTAATTGTTATTTATTTAAATCTTTAAAAGGTTTATAATTTATCTATTTATTTTATTTGAAAATTTCTTTTGTAAAAATGTTTTTTCCTGATGCCTGCTTATCGTTTTAATAGCCTTTTAAAATATTCGTGTTGTTTTTTTGTTGCTGTTGCTGATGCTGTTGCTATTGTTGTTGGTTGGTTTTTAACGAAAATTGTTTATATACATTTATTTTAATGTTATTTCCTTGTTTTTATTACATTTGTTGTTACTGTTGTTGGTATTGTTGTTGTTTTTATAGGTTTTTATTGTGTAATTTTAATAACCCCAAACATGTTTCGAGTGTATTAAAATACAAAGTTCCTGTTCAGTTTTTTTTCTTTCTACTATTTTGGGGATACAATTCTGCAATTGTTTTCATTTGTATATGAAAAAGGCCGAACAATGAAATAAAAAATGTTGCCGTACACGGTAAACAATGATGGAGGAGGTGCAGGGGTATGGTGGAGTTTTTTTTTGTTATTTAAATTGAACTGGTTTTGTAGAGACAATAGTAGTGTCCTGGCTTTAGTTAAAAGTTGTTGTTTTTTATTTTTCTGAACATTTTTTCATGCTTTTTCGCATTTTTGTTTTTGTTGTTGTTCAAAATAAAACGTTTAAAATGTATTGTGAAAGAAATACGAGTGCCTGTGTAAAGCGCTAGTGAACCGTGATGTTGTTAGTATTGTTGTAACAGCCTGGCATATAATTTCCGTTGATTTGGTTTGTGTGTGTGCCTGTGTTGAATGCAATGTTGCTGGCATTAAGTTACAAGCACTGAAGCTGATTTTGTATTTGTCTGTCCAGGGGTATGAAATAAAAACAACAACAACAATAACTACTTTTACTCTATTTTACAAATGACTGTCGTCGTGGTCACTTCCGGTGCGTAGTATTAAAACGGTTCGTTTTTTTTTCTGTTTGCTTTGCATCTACTACTAAAGGACAATCTGAAGGGCGGAGACCAGTAATTGTGCAGCAAAAGTGTGTCTGTGTATGTGTTTGTTTTTATTTGTGCTTAAGTGTTTATTTGTATGGCAGCAAGTGTGCATGTTTGAGTGTCTATGCATATGCAAACCCCATGTGGCAAAGGCTCTACACGGAGCACTTTTAATGGCCTACAACCGCGTCCGCAATTGGTTTTTGTTGCCAGTTTTTTTTTCTTGTTTTTCTTGTGTTTTTTTTGTTTTTTGTTGTAGTTTTATCCAGCGCCTGCTTTTGTTTTGGTTTTGTTGGTTGTCGTCGTCGTCCGTTTGGCTGGTTGGTTACTGAAATGCACAGCTATTTTGCAATTTTGTTGTTGCTGCAGTTGCTTTTCTTGTTACAACTTAAAACAACAAGAAAAACTGTGGCAAATAAATATTGTGTTGTATTTGTATTGTTAAGCCTTTACAACATTTAGCAATTGTACCACTGCCACTACAATATCAAGTCATACGCACACAGTTACCAGTTACCATTATACATATGTGTGTGTTATGCTGTTGGTACAGAGTGTTTTAACACGTAGTTTCTTTTTTTAAATGCAAATTGAGCGAACAAATAATTTTTTAAAAAATGTTTCTAGCAATATATTGCTAGCAACATTTATAATTTGTTAGCATGTTGCTAACAACTTTATTTTTGATTTAGTATTTTTCTAAAATTAATTTTGCTTACCCTTCAACCCCCTACAAAGGATTATAATCGAGCTTCTCCCACCAACATGCAACATGTTGCTCAACTTATTTAATTAATGACTTATTAATACATTTCCTTTGAATTGCAATGTTTTAATGCTGTGTTATTTTATTTATTAGTGACAGCACCCATAGTTTAAAGTTGATTTCGAATGACAAATTTGAGAAAATTTTCCTGGAAACTTTATTAACTTTAGAGTTTTCCGTAGTCAACTTCCGGAAGAAGACGCCAAAGAAATATTTTTTAATTTTTCATGTCTTAGCTGGGGTTTGAATTACTAGCTACCAGGCTACCACGACTTCAAAAAGTAATTTTATTACTTCTTATATAAAAAGCTTACGAAGGAAATTTATTATTGCTGGAAACATGGTCTAGTTGTTTGAAACATGTTTCTAAATATTTTCGAATTGTTGCTAGCAACAATTTTTATTACTTTGTTTAGTTTTTAAATTAAACATATAAAAAAAATTTATAATTATGGATATCAAATCCTTTTATGTTGCATACTCAATACCAGCAACATGTTGCTAAGGGTAAGCATTTTATAAAATAAAAAAATTACAGTCTTTAGTCATTTGTTGTAAAGTTTAAGGATAAAAATGTTTCTGGTTTTTGTAATTCATTCTGAAACATTTGAGCAGCAACATGTTGCTAAAGAGAAACTGTAAGAAAGTGGCCCAATACTACAAAAATTAAATATTAGATCGTTTAAATATCTGAAAAAAGAAAGAAATCCATTATAGGATACAAATTACTTTGGCAACTTGAAAGATGTTGTACCCACCACTATTGTTACAGGCATGGTTGTTTAAAACATGTTTCTCAATATGGCCAACTTGTTGCTAGCTACAATTTTTATTATTTTGTTTATTTTTTAACTGAAATATATATAATAATGAATATAAAATCCTTTCATGTTTCATGCTGAATGCCAGCAACATGTTGCTAAGGCAAAGCATTTTATAAAATAAAAGAGTACACAGTGTTTAGTTATTAGTTGAAAAGTTTAAGGATAAAAATGCTCCTAGATTTTGCAATTCATTCTGAAACATAATATTATGAGCAGCAATATGTTGCTAAAGAGAAACTGTAAGAAAATGGAGCAATATTGTAAATATTTAATCTGACAGAAGAAACAAATCTGTTAAAGCATACAAATTACTTCGGTAATATGAAATTTAAACTTGAAAGATGCTGTACCCACCAGTATTGTTGCAGATATGAACCTTCTTGTTATATTTACATTTGTAGACTCGATGTTTTTTAATGTTGTTTTAAAAATAATATTGAATCCTTTCTTTCCTTTCGTTTTAAATAATAAACATTTTTATTTATTTGTAAGTGTCTAGCAAAAAATAGTACAAAATTGAATTCAAATGAACAGCCATTTAAAAAATTGAAGAACAAAAAACAAAACTTGGCTTTAATCTTAAAACAATTGGCAACCACGTTTGATTATTTCTTCCTTTTTTTTTAAATAAAATTTTTGTTGGCAAGTCAATAGAATTCGTTTTGAATCGTTTTCATTTAAAAATTATCTCCAGATATTATCAAGTAATAAACAGTTTTTACTTTATGGCGCATTAAATGCATTCCAATGAATAATTGTTGTTGATTGGCATCAGACAATTTTTTTTTAAATAATAAGAGATTGGAGAATCTCATTTAAATAAATTGCTTATAAAACGAGATGATCTTCATTTATTCTCATATTTTTTTTTAATTTTTTTCATAAGCATAATTGTTGCTTTGTTCTAGGGTAGGTTATATAGTCAGCTAATTTATTGAAATATTTGATTAAAATTCAACAAAAAAAATTTATAAGTTATAAAAAAACAGAATTGTTAATTAACATCAAGAAAAATTTATCTTGTTTAACACACATAAAAGCAATACCGACCTAAGGCAAATCGATGTGGGCTAAACAATTGTATAATAAATTCCATTTAGACATTTCAAATCAATCTTGAAACAGTTTTACATGTTTTTGTTTGCAACATATGTCTAGCAACATGTTTTCAATAAGCTTTTGTTTCAAAAATTAGTTTTGTGTACATTTTTTTTCATAAATATTGTTACGTTTTTACCTTTTAAAAACGTTAAAAATATGAGTTCGTAGATTGCAAATAAAATAAAAATAAATATGTGTTTATTTTTGAATCAATTCTTTATTATCTGCACAACTTTTGTGCCACTGTTCGAACTTATTCCACGTATACAATGATAACTTTCACAATATGTGCTGGTTCGTGATATTTCTCTGCTTACAACCTTTTTTGTAAGCAACAACAATTGTTAGTTATTCTTCTTTGCTCATAACCTTTTTGTAAGCACGACACTAACAACTGTTTTCTTCACGCAACTTGTCTGCACACAAGTCTGACTAAATTATAACTCGATCTCGTATCTTCACACACCACTGGTTGAATTCTCACTCAATTCAACGCGACGTCGTCACACGACTAACTTAACTCGATCTCCGAGAATCACGTGCCTTCATACACGACTGGCTGAATTCTAACTGAATCCTCGTTGCTCGCTTTATCTTGCCTTTTATATCACTGGATCAACAGTGTGATGAATGCCCTTGAAGGATGATGACGGCCTTCGGGAACAATCCAAAAATGTAAACATCTCGTCATCATTGTTGTTCGTGTATCTTGTTTACTTTCGTCTAGACAGAATTGTTGTTGTTTTGTTTATTTGTCTTTCCGCTATATTTTTTTATACACGGACGTTGTTGCTATATTTTTGTTTATTCATCGATCTTGTAAACAAGCCTGTTGTTTTTGTTGCTATATGATTACTTATTCGTTGATCACGTGAACAACTGCATTGTTTTGTTTTTGGAGCTTTTGTTTATCATTTTATGTGTGATCAAGTCCATTGTGTTGTTTTTGGAGCTTTTGCTTATTATTTTAATAACACCATTTCCATTTTCGTAACAATATAAATGTTTTGAACTGATGCAACATGTTGCTAGCAACATAAGTCTAAACACAATAGAATAATCTTATACAAAAATAATAAGTTTTGCTTTGGAAATAGTAGTTAATAAATATTGGTTTAAAATGGGTACAAATAAACCACAGCAACATGTTGCAGATAACATATCATTTTAAATATTTAAAAACTTGTGTGGCAAATGATGTTGCTGGCATTAATCTGGCAAACAAGAAGCCTGTGCGTTACTCGACATAACACGAGTATCGTTTTGTTCGAGATACCGCGTGATTTGAACCATGAGCTCTTGTCGAATAAGTTAACACACTACTTACTGGAATACGGCGACTTTCAGATACTCAACACTACTTACAGAAGTAAACTGACGATGTCAAGTTATTTCGGTAGACGGAATGACAGATTATATGGCCACAAACGTTTAGTTCCATGATACCAGAATGTGATTATACTTGATAAGGTTTTAAAGATAGATTCGAATAAACCTTTTGAAGATAATCAGACAATACTGAAGGTGCTGAGGAGATATGTTTTTAGATCACATTTATGTCGGATTATTGAATTAGATTATGCGACGTTACTGGCAAATAAGTTGCAGATGAACTGGTAAGATCAGGAACAGCTTTGCAAGTAACGTCGATAGGTCGATGAAACCACCAATTGGTATCTTCTTTGTTATTACTGGGTAGGGTTGCAAGAGTCTTAATGCTGAAGCTTCATTCTACAAAGCTTGAAGAAGAATGATGAGAATTGTAATTTAAGTCCTAACGGGTCATGGCCCTTTTAGACACGGGATGAACAAATGGATTTCAGGGACATCTTTGGTTTCTGTATGTTATGTGAAGAGACAGAATAAACAATGTTTTATATATCTGTTTGCAGACATGTTTAGTTAGACGATCTGTTAAACTACTTGAGGTTTGCATATTCATCTATGGGCTTATGTAGCGTCACAATTTTCTTTCCCTTCTCTTCTATCTTTCCTTTTTTTCTTCTTTCTTATGTTTTTTTAACACACTTTTCTTTTTTCTTTCGATACTTTTTTCTCTTGAAACTTCTGTTAACATCTGCCTCTGTTGTTTTGTTGCTAGTTGGTTAATTTTTTCTTTTTTAAGGGCTTTTTTCAAAATGGTGCAATGGGTTCCCGTGTGAAGATGTTCAGCTCCTATAATAGTGAATACTTTGCTAATGAAATCAAATTTTATTTTATTCACTTTAACATATCTTTGCTAAGCAACATGTTGCTAGGAACAAATTTATCTTTAGGTTGCTGGTATATTCACAATTTGTATGAATAAATATTCTTCTTTTTCTAGTTAAATAGAACACATATATCCATTCACCAATTGCCATATTGCCCTTTTTATTTTTTCCCGTTCTTGGACCATAAATTGTCTTATTAGTCTCATATAAGTCCATAAATCTGCTTAAAAGGGCTGCCATATATTTCTTTCTCTTTTATTTTTATATTCTCTACAAAAACAAAAAGAAACGAGCGAATAAAAGATGGCCTAGCGGGTATATAAAATGCTTACTTTTTAGGCGATTAAAACTTTTTTTGCTTCTTCTTCTTCTGCTGTGTCTTTTCAATATATTTTATTATCATTTTTGCATATCTGAGTCTATTAAATGCTTTTATTGCAACATGTCGCCGCCATATTTTATTGTTGCCAGTTTGCAACAATTCCATTTTTGTTTGTTTTTGGTGTTGTTTTCATTGTTTGCACTTCTATTCATAGAGCAGGAGAGTAAATTTTTGCAGCTGCAACAAATGCTAGTGAAAATTTGCCATTTTTGCATAAAAATGGTTACAAAAGCAGGCAGAAGAGTTTCCATACAAAAAAAAATTTGGATCTGGATATTTTTTGTTGTTTTTTTTTTTTTTTGCTTTTTTCGTTAAATCCAAATTAAATTCTTAGGATTGTATAGCAACAATAAAAGCAGCAGTAGTAGCAGCAACAATAACAATATGAAGGCAATCACTTGTATTTTTACAAAAAAAAAATACTCTGGAAACTCATACATTTTATATGAGTTTGACTTTTTATGTGTGACGTAAAGCATCGAGTGTGTTTTTTTATTTGTTGCAAGTGAATTTTTATATATGGCACAGTGGGCTTGTTTGAGTTTTTGTACGGCACTCTGATTAAATTTGGTCTGCAATACGTATTTGGTTTGAATTTTAATTTTTCTTCTTCCTTTTAAAGAGATATTCCTGAAATTGCTTTATTGTAGTATGGGTTGGTGACTTTTTACTAAAATTTGGAACTTTTAATTATATTTTATATTATTACGAAAATGAAAAAATCTAGATACTAATGTTTTGCTTTTACATCGCTTAACATTAAAATTATAAACAAAAGCTACAAAAACAAAACAATACAGTAAACAAAACAAATAATAACAAATACCAGCATAAAACAATGGTAAACAAGTAAACAAAAATACACAAACAACACTACAAGAATAAATGTAAACAAAATATTCAAACAACACTACAATAACAAATGTAAACAAAGATGTTTTCATTTATAGAGATTTCGAGAAGGCGAAGTCATGAACATTTGCCTTCAAGAACATTCATCAAACTGTTTATTCTGCCATATGAAAGGCAAAGCAAGCAACTGAGTTAGTAAAATTTTAGTCAGTCTTTGAAGAGAGTAATCGTGGTTTGAAGATCTCCGTTACAAAAATCTGTCGAATAATTGTCTACTAATTGTTATAGTTTATGCAAAGGGTATAAAGAGAGTAATAAAAAACAATTGTTGTTGTTTTCATCATGTTATGAACAGTGGCACACAGAATTGTGTGAATAATAAAGAATTTTAATTAAAACTAAACACAAATTTATTTTTATTTTATTTGAAATCTAAGAGCTCATATTTAAGCGTTTTTAAAAGGAAAAAACTTAACAATATATTTCCTCTTTTTGTCCCACTGTTTATCCTGTACTTCTTAGTATTTTATATGCTGCAGAAGAAGTTTGCCACTCTCTCTCGCAAACAGTCAGTTTTATTCAGTATTTTTTTTATATTTTTATTTTTAACTCTTCTTTGTTTGAGTATGTTTTTTTGTCGTGCTTTTATTTTTGCTGTTGGTTTTCTGTCACCATTTTTCCATTTTATTTGTTTTATATTCATTGGCGCATAAAATTCATTCATGAAAATCCTCCTGCGGCAGCTTTAAGGTGTACAATTTAATTGATTCTTTTACTGTGTGTGCTGCCTGGTATACGAGTATATACATGTATACGAGTGCGCCAGGTAATTTCTTCCCAGGCACAGGTAGTAGTACAGACACTAGCAATTGTAACAAATGTATGATACGTCTGTACATACGAATGCCTATTTGAAAAGAGTGGAGAAAAAAAAGAAGAAATTCCCCATATTGAATAAGTAATGCCGAAGCTCCTTTGAAGTTCATTGGAGGCACAAAATTCAAATTGAAATTGTCTTTCGTTTTTGTCTCATTGTCTCTTTGCCGTCCCCATTGTATTGGCAACAATAATGTGGCAGGCAGGCATGGTTCATTTTCAGCTTTTTTAAATTTAAATTTATAAATTTGTAATCAAACCAAATGAAAGAAAAAATAAAAAACAAAAACGAGGAAATATTTTCATTTCCTTTTCTTTTCTATATTTTTGTTTTTTTAATAATTTTCTCTACTAATGCCAGTGCCTATGCTTTTTCTCGTGCAACATGTGTATGTTGCTTGATTTCCTTTCAAATATGTTTTTTTGTCACAATATTTCCTCCAAATTATTATTTTTAATATATGCATCGAAGACATGCAAAAACGTTAACGTTATGTGTCAAAAATCTAACGTTAAATATATAATTAAAGCCAAATATTGCTTCAAAATGTTTTTCTGATGTCTGACTTGCATGTTTGCAATCAAACGTTACTCAACGGTTTATTACGTATTTTAAACGGAGATAATTTTTAAAATTTTTTAAAGTACTTTAGGTCTGGGGCAGTGCTCTAAAATGTCATAAAAAGTAAAATTTTACTGGCAACATGTTTATAAACACCTGCAACAATTTTCGTACAAAATAATTTTAGAATTTATTTCGTTACAATTATTCAATACAATATTCGGTTTAGCAATATTGCTAGCAACATGTTTATAAACATGCTAACAAATATTGAAGAGAAAGTCTTAGACAATATTTTGAAAATACTTGAATAAATTGAAAACAAAATTAAATCTCATAAATAAAATTAAAAATGTTGCTGGCAACATGCTTATAAACATATTCGGTTTAGAATTGTTGCTAGCAACATGTTTATAAACATGCTAACAAATATTTCACAAAAAGTTTTAAAAAATATTTTTGAAATACTAATAAATTTAAAACAAAAGTAAAAATCAATTATGAAATTGTAAATATTGCTGGCAACATGTTTATAAACATGCTAACAAATATTTCAGAGGCAAACTTAAACAATATTTTGAAAATACTTGAATAAATTTAAAACAAAATTAAATCTCATACATAAAATTATAAATGTTGCTGGCAATATGTTTATAAACATTCTAAGTAGGTTAGGTTAGGTTAGAGGACGGGTACTTGTCAACTGTGACAAGTACAGTACCCGGAAGTCGAACTGACCCATTGTACAACGTCCTAGCTTCTCACACCACTCGTGTTGTGTGCGTTAATTTTATACATGAGTGGCGGGACCTACAGTTTAAAGTCGACTCCGAACGACAGATGTTTGAGAAGCTTTTCATGGCAATTTTTACTCTCGGAGTTTTTGCCAGAAATCTGCTGAGAGAGGAAGTCGTCGAAGAAATATTTTCATATTTTCGTTTTGATGTCTGACCTGGGATTTGAACTCGGTCCTTTCGTCTAATAAGCCAACACACTACCTACTAGACTACGGCGACTTCTAAACATTCTAAGTAACATTTCACAGAAAGATTTAAAAAAATATTTTTAAAATACTATTAAATTAAAAACAAAAGTAAATCTCATTAATAAATTTATAAATGTTGCTAGCAACATGTTTATAAACATGCTACTAAATTGTTTACATCTGTCAATACTTTTGAGGCAGGTTTCAACCACTTTTTCGTATATTTCAAATGGTATCCCGATGATAAGTTGACGAATGCTGGTTTTCAAAAGCTTCAACGTTAGGAAATTACCCGCTAAGACACAAAATTTAACGTAGACCCGGGAAGAGTATGCGTCAAATCGCCAATTAGTCACCAAAATGTGAAATTAGGTCAGGTTAGATTGTGAATGAGGGATAAGGTCTCACTCATGCTAGTTTTTTGTCCAAAGTGCAAAGATTATTGATATCCCGGAGATCAAACAGGAAAGAGGGGAAACCAACACGAAAGCCTAACAAAGAAAGCCAAGATTATGGACAAGTCTGTCCAATAACACTGTTATTATACAATCTCTGTTCCCAAATAGTAAACCCTGTACTAAGTGAATAACACTTTAGAGGAAACCTGCTTTACAACCCCCTAAATGGTTAGCCCATTAATGTGTTTGGTTGTGGTGTGAGAATCTGCTTCTCTTTCAATGTATTTTTAATAACTTTTCTGCAACACTTTAAAATGCAAATCAGTTGTATTTTCTTGTTGTTCGTTTATTTTTGTTTTTTATTTTTAATTCCCATGGAATAATTTTGCACAAAACATTTCATTTTTAATTTTTTTTTTTCTGTATTTTTCTGTATTTATTTGTAGTGCGTGATCATTGCCATCGTCAGCGTAGTGAAGGTGTTGATGTTAAAGCTCGCCGTAAACTGATTATCGCCAGTGGTTTGTGTTTATTTTTCATGATCTGCGAAATTGTGGGTAAGTTTTCCTTCTGTTTTCATTTTTTTCTGTTTGTTTTTGATGTAATTTTAAATGAATTTAACTTTTGAAGTTACTTTGTAACGCGTTGTTGTGGTTTTCATTTTTATTGTATTTTCGGTACGACAAATAAAGAATATTAAATAGGCGGCCGCAATAGTCCTTGGAACATAGTGGCTGCACAAATGCCACAACAATACCAACGCGGTATACAATGGTAATGTAATGGTACCTCAACAGATGGAAATAAATTTTAAATACCAGTGTAATGAATAGAAAATTAAGGGGTGAAAAGGGAAAAAATTAACATATTTTTCCACTTTGTTGTTTCTTTTATGGGGGGTGGGTGTATTGAAATTCAGTTTTTTTTCCATGTTTTTAGGGAAAGAATTATTAACGTTTTTTTAAAGAAGAGTATCAAATATTTGATTAAAATTAGGCACTCATAAACGGGATAAATTTAGTACCAAAGTACTTTTCTTTTTAATCCTATACCCTAACACCTTACGCAGTGTGAAGTTTCTACTGGAGAAGCAGGCAATCAAGTTAAATTCGGTACTCTAAGCAACTTCAGGGACAAGAAAGCGACAGAGATCCCCTTACCGTTTGATACCAAAGAATGAACATCAGTTTCCTCCCCTTCCTTATCTCAACAGCTCAGCTTTAGAAGTCGTGGACCATATATGGCCAAGACAAAAGGGTCTCGCATGTGTACCTAGAATGCAATGTTCAGTAAAAACGCCAGGATATGTGCGCGACATAGACCCCTTTACCCCTTGGAATCGATCGTGTATCCAAAAGGTGAAAACCAGTTTCCTATGCTTTCTCATCTCTGCAGCTTCTTCAGAAGTCGTGGACTATATGGCCAAGACAAATATGTCTCACATGAGTACCTATAATGAAATGTCCAATAAGAACCCCGAAAACTGCGATAAGCGTGTTTCTTTAGAATTTGAGAAAAATTTCCGTGCGACCATCACCTAACCCTAGCCAGATCCAAGGTCACCCACACGGGGTTTACGGTGCATATCAATTCTGTTCCTCAGCATAAAGAACTCATCCATATCTACTACAACATCTACTGTGACGACAGTATCACTCTGCCATGTTGTCTAGAGCCTCATGGCAGTCGCAGACCAGCCTTGATGACATTATGTTAGAACAGTGTGCTGTGACAGACGCCTGAGTGTCAGAGATATTGTGTTCTTTGAGAAACATCATTACAGTCTGTATGACATACACTTTTGTCTGAAATACGTTGCATTAATCTAGTGTCCTTATCGAATGGGATCTACCTGCCAACTCGGAAATAGGTAGCTGGGTTGGAGTGGTAGCAGCCCGTTGTAACGCCACGGGTAAACGCAGTCCCTGTACTGACCGAGATCCAACCAAACTGGGGAAGAAGTTGGTCAGCGTAAAAGCTGCACGTCTCCAAAATAATGCCGTGTAATTTAATGAAGTCGTTCACATATATTCCTAAAGGTTTTCAATTACATCAGAATACTGAAGTGACTGACATTCGACCCGTAGCGTTGTCCAGTCAACTTCTAGACACTGTCTAGTATATGCTTATACAGTACAGGCAGAGGTGTAGTACACAGTGCATCGGAAATAATACTGTAAGTTGATCTTATCAAGTTGAAATTTAGTTGTTCTGTTGATCAAAATAGATCTGACAATGGAGGTCATCTTGTACCGCTGTCAGCACTGTTTCGTATCCAAAATAAGTTCAAAAAATGTTGGCCACATGAGCTGAATACATGTTTTGTCCCATACAACCCCTTTAGGCAAAAAGGTGTAACTTCTTGTGAAAAGTATCATATTGATTTTCTCATAATTTAAGCCGCGACAAGAATGAATAGGGAACGGGTCCCTAATCTTTTTTAAAGCACGTTCGCGGTGTCCCTCATAGGATCCATAAATCTATTTGAGATTGTAGAAACTGAGTTGTGGGATCTTCTGCGTTTCACTTGCTGTCCTCCTAGTGATGTGTGAGTTCTCTATCTTCCTGGGAAGATTGATAGGAACCGCTTCAAATGGTACTTTTAGTACTTTTAAAAGTATCCTCCTTGGAATGAATGAGTTCTCTATTTTCCTCGGAAGATTTCCTCTTCAAATAATATCTTTGGTACTTTTAAAATTACCCCCTTCTGGATTCCGATTGCTATCTTCCTAGTGATAAGTGAGCTCTCTACCTTCCTGGGTAGATTGATTGGAACTGCTTAAAATAGTACCTTTGGTACTTTTAAAAGTACCCTCTTCTGGGTTTCATTGGGACCGCTTCAAATAGTAACATTGGTCCTTTAGTAGTACCCCCTTCTGGGTTTCACCTGCTATCGTCCTAGTGATGAGTGAATTCTCTTGCTTGCTGGGTAGATTGCTGGCAATCGCTTGAAATAGTACCTTTTTGGTATTTTTAAAAGTACACTTTAATTAAAATTCCATTTTGTGGCTTTAAATGTTCAAAGAAAGGACATTTTTAAGCCTTTTTTCGTGATTAATTTTTCGGATTCTTATCTTTAAAACAAGTGGGGAGTATTACTCTGCAACAATCACTCAATTGCCATTAACGAACGTCATGCCATGTTTGCTTTGTTGCTGTTGCTACCACACAAATTGAAAAGGTTACATTGGGGACAATTTCCAATGCAATCCTCAGTCCTTTTTTCATTTCATTTCATTTTGTAGTTTGAACAACTCAAAGTGATCAACTAAAGAGGGCTCCACCTTTTCAATGTTTCTCCCAAAAAAAAAAAAAAAAATAAATAAAATATTCGGGCATCAAATTGAAATCAATTCCACAGCAAAGCATTTGAAATTCAAACATTTGAAATTCCTTTTATTTTTCAATTTTCATGTGAAATTTTATACAAAAAAAATAGAAAGATTTCTTTGTAATAAAATCCCCTCCCACCAACCGTTTATTTGCTTCCTTAACTTTGTTTCTTTTGTTTGTTTGTTTACAGGTGGCGTTTTATCGAATAGTTTGGCAATTGCAACAGATGCTGCTCATTTGTTAACCGATTTTGCCAGTTTTATGATTTCATTATTTGCCATATGGATTGCTGCTCGACCTTCAACACAACGGTAAGTGTTTTTGCAAACGTTTTTCGTCTTTCTTTTGCCAATTTCCAGTTTAAGACATTAAGTAACACCACCACCACAGTACTCTTACCTCATGGTCCTGTTTTGCCTCTCTGCCTCTAATGTGTTACCATTTAATTTTATGTCGTAATTCCAGTTCAAATATTAATGGCTTCAGCTACCTACTTTCAGTTACAAATTAGATTTTCGGTTACAAAATTTCTTTCTTCTTCTTGTATTTGCTAACGTTTGCTAGACATGAAATCTTGGCTATAACAAGGACAATAGCTTGGCTTGTAAGCAAACTGAAAAAAATTGCAAGAAACTATTTAAGTTTTTTTGTTCGTTGTTGCAATAAATTAAAGCTGATTTGTAAATGGCATGGAAATATTGAATTTATCAGATTGTTTTCCATTGAAATTTTGGAACGTAAGGAACTCATTTAGGGGGTCATTTGTTTACACCTTGTTAATGGTGATTTAATTGGAACTTGTACTTCAGAAAATTAAAACAAAAGGAAAGTTTTTCTTTATAATCTTTTAATAAAGGAAACTTTACACCTTTTCTCAAAACGAAAATAAAGTTTAAGGAGCGAACTATCATAATTACGCCTCCATACACAGATCCGTAGACAATTTTTAGTCTCTGTAAGACACTAGCCAACCGTGATTTAATTTTGTTTCTTACCAAGCCTAACACAGCTAAGTATATGAAATTGTTGGAGTTAACATTAAACTGTAGGTCTCGCCACTCATGGATAAAGCTAGCTTGTAATCCTGACTAAAGAGTTGAAATGTCGAATTCATGCTATTCTGCAAGATTTTTGTCTCATGCTATTATGCAAGAATCTGAATTCTTGTCTCATGCCATTCTGCAAGAATCTAGATTCTTGCCTCATGCTATTATGCAAGAATCTGAATTCTTGTCTCATGCTATTCTGCAATAATCTAGATTCTTGTCTCATGGTATTCTGCAAGAATCTAGAATCTTGTCTCATGCTATTCTGCAAAAATCTAGATTCTTGTCTCATGCTATTCTGCAGGAATCTAGATTCTTGTCTCATGCTACTCTGCTGGAATCTAGATTCTTGTCTCATGGTATTCTGCAAGAATCTAAATTCTTGTCTCTTGCTATTCTACAAGAATCTGTCTTTTCATGGCAATTTTATTTATCCTCAGAGTTTTTGCCAGAAATCTGATGGGATTTCGTTTTTTGGAGATGTCTAACCTGGGGTTTGAACTGTGGCTTTACGTCTAATAAGCGAACACACTACCTCCTACACTACAGCGACTTCGGCTAGATGCAGTCCGCCAATAAATTCTGAGAACTTGTTCTCTGGTCTCTTCTACGTTCTCATCATTGCACTTTCTTCGGAAGTCATTGTTAAGTATTGCTACAGCTGGGCATGGGTAGCTTGTGGCCGGTATCCTGTTATGAGAGCCATAATCTTAAGTAAGATGCCTATCTTAATGACAATAAATCTTCACAAAACCCTCTGTTTCTGAGAAACGGTAGATAGTGCTGCTATAGTTGACGAATTGTCTGCTTAGCTGGAAAATCTTGATTAAAGGAACACTTATGCCCCATTTACTGGTCGTAAATGGTACCCTTAACCTTTTGAATTTAAAACTAGAACTCTGTGCCTATCCAGAGTATGGGAGAGTATTTCACTTGGTAAGTAGAACTTGATCGGATTTGACAAGATGCATAATAAGGCTGCTGTGTTACTTTGGTCATGTTGCTGTCCGAATGTGGTATGCCGAAGTCTTTTCACCAAAACCTCAAAATATCTGCTGAGGATAACAACTACCGTTTATAAAACGTATTGTGCAGAATAAAGACTCCGATTGTAAGGACTTTTGAAGACAGATTTCATTAAAGTGCTCTCTTCTCCGTATTGCTGCTGTAGAAACAGGGATTCAAAGCAATCAGGAGGCGTTAATACCCCTTATCAGTTCTCATCTGAACCCTTTACGTGTTCTCTCTGCTTTCAATTTCAATTTCAATTTCAATTCAATCAATTTCTCCCCGAGCCACTTGAATTCATCAGCCTGTTATTTTTCTTTTTTCATTCAACCAATTTAAAATATCTTTCTTGCCTGGTAATACATCCATTAAACAACTGTTGAAACTTTAAATGAAAATCATTAAATAATCAAGTGTTCTACTCTATCTTTCATCAGCAAGCCTCTTCCTACCTCCACGCGCCATAAACTACACTTAAAGATTTACAGGGAAATTTCGTTTTGGTAGCTACACTCACTTAGTCACTCACTTGTTGTAATCAGAAACAAAAAAAAAAAAAAAAACGTAGGAAAGAATGGAAAAATATTCCACCGTTAATACAAAATCGTTTTTTATACTCGTAATACGAGCAACAACAATCAGAAAAACTATAACAATATTGTTTTCATTTTTGTTGGTTAGCTTGCCTTTCATAATATTTTCCAAAGTAAGCTTTTAGGCTGATATTCCTGGTTTTTTTTGTATGTGCTTCTTTACTGCCACTCTCCAAATGCTGAAATGGTTCTATACATATGTGTATGTATGTGTGTTATTACATATACAGTCGATGTTTTTTAAGAGGCGCATATAGTTTTCCTACATTATCCTGATTTTTTTTCTGAAATTTGTTTTTTTTTTGTTTTCTCTTCGAGAGAAAAATTTCTGGTAAAAACTTTACGGCAAGTATAAGTGAGTAGCTTTGAATATTTTATGAAAATGAGATTGGTTTTCCTTTCTCTGTTCTTTTTTTATTCCTTTTTAGGCAGTGTTTATTCCATAGGCTTTTCTTTTTTCCCTTTTGGTTCTGTTTCTTGCTTTCAAAGTTGCTGATATGGTTTCATTGTTGTTCCATAAACACTGGCTTTAAACCAGGCAGACAGTTGTGTCGTCATTTTCTTGGTGCTGTCACACTCTGAAAACAGCCTCAGAAACTGCTTTAAATAAAGCCATTGACTGGAATCTGCTTATGACTCAAATAGGTCAGGTACGTCTAAAGTTAGTTGACCGAAAACATGATTAACTACAATCAGCATTGCATACTGATGGCCACACATGATGGAATATCCACAGAAAAAAGATAAAAAGTACTAATGCTATTCTACAAGAATCAGCATTCTTGTCCCATGCTATTCTACAAGAATCAGCATTCTTGTCTCATGCTATTCTACAAGAATCAGCATTCTTGTCTCATGCTATTCTACAAGAATAGGTATTCTTGTCCTATGCTATTCTACAAAAATCTGGATTCTTGTCTCATGCTATTCTACAGGAATCTGGATTCTCGTCTCATACTATTCCACAAGAATCAGCATTCTTGTCTCATGCTATTCTACAAGAATCGGTATTCTTGTCCTATGGTATTCTACAAAAATCTGGATTCTTGTCTCTTGCTATTCTACAGGAATCTGGATTGTCGTCTCATACTATTCCACAAGAATCTGGATTCTCATACTATTCTACAAGAATCTGGATTCTTGTCTCATGCTATTCTTCAAGAATCTGGATTCATGCTATTCTTCAAGAATCTGGATTCTTGTCTCATGCTATTCTACAAGAATTAGAAGTGTTGTCTTATGCTATTCTACAGGAATCTGGATTCTTGTCTTATGCTATTCTGCAAGAATCTGGATTCTTGTCTCATGCTATTCTACAGTAATCTGGATTCTTGCCTCATGCTATTCTACAGTAATCTGGATTCTTGCCTCATGCTATTCAAGAATAATCTGGATTCTTGCCCCATGCTATTTTACAAGAATCTGGATTCTTGTCTCATGCTATTCTACATGAATCTGGATTCTTGTCTCATGCTATTCTACAAGAATCTGGATTCTTGTCTCATGCTATTCTACAGGAATCTGGATTCTTGTGTCATGCTATTCTACAGGAATCTGGGTTCTTGTCTCACGCTATTCCACAACAAAATGGATTGCCAGTATACATACATAACGTACTACATTTAAGAGCTTTAAGGACGAATGGTTTTAGCTCTGATCTTACAGTATTTGGGGATATAAGAAACACTATATTTTGCTGTTTGTTGCTTATAGGTCTCTGCTTGCTTTCGTATGCAAAACAAATCTATTGCCATATATTTTAGCAAACGCACTTAGGAAATAAAATGGGTGACCCATAAAGAGATTTAATTTTACAGTACACTAAACAAAAGAGTTTAAAATTCGAGTTTTATTAGTGTAAACTGTTTTGAACCCCTAAAAGTATACTTTGAAGTATTATGTTTAAATCAGCCTAAAATTATACCTTGAATTATTCTGTTTAAAGCAGTCTAATAGTGTATTTTTCTGATGTAATTACCAGAAAACTGCTGAAAGTAAGTCGCCAAGAGAAATATCGAGATGTCTTAGACTTGGTTTGAAACACGGACTCATGTTTAATAAGCTAGCGGACTATCTACTAAACTACGGCGACTTCAGTCTTTCAAATTTAATTACTTTAAATCTAAGGTTTCTACTTATTGTCAGACGTTTGTCTTGAAGAACAAATCGTCCTTTTTTGTAGACACCCTTTATAATTGAATGCCAACCACAGTAAAGGGAAGCAGGTCCTGAATATTATTTTCGGTTTTTTATTGTTAACGTTATTTCTCCAAAGATTTGTTTGGAAGTTGAAATTTATAATAAATATGGTAAAAAAGAAGACTAAGAAGTATCAGCACAATATTCTCAAAATTTCGTATAGTTACAACAGCAGCAGCAACAACAACTACAAAGCAATAATGTTATAAAATATTTATTTAAACAAAAAAAAAAAAAAAAAACAGGAACAAAAACTACTAAAAAAGAGAAACAGCCATCGACATTTTTTGTTCTTTAGCAACTGCCTAAAATTAGGCTACAAAAAACAAACGACGGGAAAAACAAAATCTAAAAATAGTGGTTAAATAAAATGGAAAATATATTACATTTTTATTTAAATTATTTATAAATTTATAAAAGCAGAAAAAAACTAAAAAAAAGAAATACTTTTTAAGAGAAGAATGACTTTTTTGGGGACTTTCAAAAAAATATGGAGCATAGTAAGTCTTTCTACAGAATTGTTAAGTAAAACAAAAAAATACTTTCGATACTTAATAGTGACAGTTTCTGTGTTATAAATTTACAATAAATTTTAATGAATAATGGCCTGTTTAAATTTATTTTATTCCTTAAAGTATGCTTTTAATTTTTCAATTGTTTAAAGCCACAACTTTTATTTACCAATTTTTTATCCCCTAAAAATATGTTTTATAATTGTCCGCTTTGCACTTGAGTAATATTAATACAATTATTTTTCCCGCCCCTTAAATTGTGCTTTAAAATTTTCGTAGTTGTACGTAAAAAGAAAATATTTCCAAGGAATTTAACGAAAATGGTAAAAATTAAAGCTGACCCTTAATGAACATTTTATATACGGAATACCGAATTGGTCATTAATTTATATTCCCCTTTTTAAAAAGGCTTTATGCTTTAATTTTTTCATACTTTAGTGCAATTATGCATTTAACGAATTTGCTTTTAAATTGTAATATTTTACGGAATATTAAATTTTTTTAGTTTAATTCTTTTCACATTTTTCCAACCCCTTAAACTGTATCCTTGATTGTATTTTTTTCACTTTTCTCTCTTTTTCAAACCCTAAAATTAGTCCTTACCCTTATTCATTTAATGTAAGCCTTATAGGTATGCTTTACTTATTTTGTAAAATACGTTTTTAAATTCTTTCGAAGCACAAATTAAACGAATTTCGATTGACATTATTGTATGCTCTTTAAAATATACATTAAAATTTTAAATATGCAGTCTGTCTCAAAAGAAAGGTTATTCATTTTTAGATTATAGCTTGATCTTTTTATGTTATCTGCTATGAAGATTCTGTGGAAGTCTACAGGCACGTTGCAATATTTGAAAATAGTTTGGAGCGCGTTTATCTTCTGACATCTGAAGTGTATTTCTGATGGAGGTAATGGCTATAAATTATATTGCAGAACAAATTCAGAGAAGGGATATTTAACTTCTAGCGTTGACATACAAGCGTTGAACTTGGTTTTCAGCTTGCTTTAAATGCTAATTTAGAACGTCTAGACTAGTTTATCAGGCTTTGTTAGTTAGTTTTTTGGCATCGCTTCATGTGTTATTAATTAGGACGCTATGTGTGCTCAAGTGAAATTTGATTTAACAAAGTTGACACATCCTCCCATCCTGTCCTCAAAATATCGTGCAATTTCTGGGTTCCCACTTAGCTGAAGATGTCATTTTGATGTTTGTCTAATAGAGATTAAAGTTTTTAAAAATTCTTTACTTCCTCCTAAAATTCCATATTAACATTTCTAAAAAAAATTCACCCTACAAGTATGCTGCATTTCATTTAATTTGTTCTTTTTTTAATTTTTAATTTACAAACCAAACATATTAATTGCTGGCAAAAATAGAAAAAAAAAACGAAGCAATTGGCATATATTAGCTAACTTTTCCTAACCATTTTCCAAGTAAACAAAATACGTAAAACTTTTTCTATTATTGCAATAATATTATACAACTCAACGAACTTTTGTAAAATTCAGCCTAAATGTATGCAAATTGCATTAGAAAGAAAATTTTCATATCATTTCCTATGTACGTATGTACATACATACATACATATTGACTGTATAATAGAAAAATGACGACGACCATGTTTGTGTTTAAAGAAAATGAAAATGTAATTTTCAATTTTCTCTTATTCTCTTGCTCTTCTCTCTTTCGCTTCTCAAAAAAACTTCGAAATAAACAGGCAAACTTCAATTGCAAGAAAACACACATAAAAATGGCATATTTACTCTTCTCACAGCCGTATAGTATGCAATACAAAATTAGCTTAACAATATACAAAAGATACGCCCTAATGTAGGCAATATATTTTGGAAGCTATTTTAGCTATTTAAAGCATAACAAGGGAGAGGGAGAAAGAGAGTGCGAGAGAGCGGGTAGGGGGTTATAAAAATGCAAAATACTTTCCAACTTAATGTCTAGTTTACAAAATATTTTGAAAACCAACAGGAAGAAGTTATTTTCAAATCATATACACATTTTTGAAAGCCAAGGAGACACGAAAGAGTGAGGTTGGGACGCTGTTAGGTAAACTAATTTGTTGAAAATTTTCTGCTTATTTTCGTTTGGATTTTCTTTATTTCCAACCAAAATTATATGCCGCTTATGTACTTTGTTTTTGTAATTTAAAGCATACTTTAAGGTGCAGTTTTCTATCTAGAATAGCTAAAAATACAGTGACAAGCCTTATATATTTGAACATAAAAAACAAAAACTATACAGACTATATATTTAACCTCTGGTATTTTAGTTTGTGAAAAATTTAATTTTCATTTTAATTGTGGTCAAACTAAGGCGTGAGTCTAACATTACGTTAAAACTGGCCTAAAGCTAGGCAAAGGAATTTTATATAAATTGTTTAACACCCCTAAACTACTTGCTGTACCTTCTTTACACTCTCATACTGTTTAAAATTGTAAAAAAAAAACATATTTTCTAAAGCATACTTTAGGGCGGTTAGGAACAAGTTAAATATATATACAAAGCATAGCTAATGTACAATATTTTTCGAGCAAGGTAAGAGTGTAAGTTTTGTTAGTGGCTAAATGTGAAACACAAGCAAAGAACGCCAAAAAAAAAAGAAAGCAAGAACTTTGCAATGTTATGCTAACAATAGATCCCAACCTCTATTGCAAAGCACACAACTCAACTAGCCTTCTGCCAAGCAACCCTTACCAAGTAAATAACCCCCTTAGTATGGGCATAGTAGAATAGCATATAATTTATTTATGCAATTATTTTATTAGATTGTTGCATACTTCAAGGCTGGACAAATAAACAAAAATATTTGTTTGTATTCATAAAAACTGAATATTTTTTTTGCTATGAAAACCACAAGAATTTAAAGCCAACTATTGTTTAAAAAAATATTAAACGTTGAAATTAATTTAAAATCATAAATTAAGACTAAGGTTTCAGGATGGAACAAAAGGGCCGCAAGGCTTGTAACTAAGCTTAAAAAACTTTTTTTTTTAATTGTAATTTGTTTTGAAGAGTTAAGCATATAAAAATATGTTTTAAAAAAATTAAATTAAAATAAAAAAATAAAGCATACCTACTAGGCTAAACTAAATATTATGATACAAATTCTACCTTAGTTTTAGAAAAAATGTAAAGTCAACAGATTAAATTGAAAAGTAAACAAATTACTATAATTTATTAAATATTTTACAGCATATTTTCAGGCCGTATTCCTGACTATATATAAAAAGTACTATTATTTTCCTGTACTGAATTGTAAAGTGCTGCAACCGAATGGTCAATTATAATTTACTTAACCTATATAGGATTTCGCTATAATGGCTCCCCAAACCTTGTTGCTCTAATGAACCATAACATGCTTTCTGGTGTCAGTAACTATTTGCGAAGTATTGCTATGTCTAGTCCTATATGTCTTCTATATAAGTTAAGTTGAGCACATCATTTGATGACATTAACGTCTGCTCGGAATATACCCATGAAGATCGAGTTCTAAAATTTAAATTATGGGCTTCAACATTCCCGTTCCTGTACTATTAACAGTCTTTGAAACATCCGTCAGCTTGAAAAAAACGGGAAATTTTTTTCACGAGTTCTGAATTGTTAATTTTGAGCCCAAACTCCTACAAACCAACTACTTTCTATTGATCCATCTGTGTACCACAGAAAGGGGGTTTCTCTTTATAGAGTGAGTACCTTATTTACTGAGTACCATAACAATGCGCTTGCCAAAGTCGTGGAGTCTACTGATTCAGTCCGGGGACCAGTTAAGGAGGAGGTCTGCCAGATCACAATACCTTCTAATGAATCTTCTAAACGATCTGCTAATCAGAGTTCAGACTACTCTCATTCTCTCTATCAGCTGTAGTGCATTTTACACAGCAGAGGTTCTAGCGCCGGCTTAAAACACCTACCTTTATGGAGATCAAGTTACGATTAAGCTTCCTATGGTCGGGTGGGTTATCCTGTTACCAAAAAATTTTAATATCCTACACAATATATTGCTTGAGTAGGGTATATCCTCTCACTATATATTTTTTTAACTTTTAACTTAAACTTCTTTGGCATTAAAGATGTAATTTTGTCTTATTGTATTGTGATGTTGCATACATTAAGGCGTTTTATGTAAATTTTATTAATGTAACTTAGAAATATTTTGTTTTTAATTTTTTCTTTAATTTTTTTTATAGTATGTCCTTTGGCTGGTACCGTGCCGAGGTAATTGGTGCTTTGGCTTCTGTTGTTATGATCTGGTTTATAACAGCCATATTAGTATGGCTGGCTATAGAGCGTGTCATCAATCAGGACTTTGAATTGGATGCCCCTGTTATGCTAATCACATCCGGACTAGCCATTCTGGTGAATTTAATGTAAGTAAAAAATAAATTTTTTAAAATAAAAATTGTTGCATATCTTGCAGGCTGTAATTTTTTTGTAGTATACCTTTAGGTGCTAAAATAAATGGAATATTTTTAACATAATTAAACTTATTTTTTTTTAATCCTTTAAAAGTAAATAGTTTTTACATCTTCTATTTCTATACTGTTTTAAAAACCCCTAAAATTATGCTGACATTTTCTTTACGCTTTTCTATTTGTCTTTCTGTTTGCCATTGTCCACTCTGTGTATCTTTCTAATTCGTCTCTTAATACACGTTGGAAATTTTTAATCACTACATTTCCACTCTTGGGTTCATGTTTTTTCTTTTCGAAGACTTAAATACTCGTGTTATTTTATTTGATTTGATTTTATTGCCTTGTCTTGTTCGTAAATTAGCCAACTTGTATGTGCCAAACACGTTTATCAAACAATTTGAAGTGGTAAATACGGGGTTTTTCCGTTTGCAAAGAAACTCAACTCAATTCGAACGAAGAATTTGCCAACGTTCGCTAAATACATAGACACAATGAAAAGAACAGAACAGAAAAGAAATGGCACAAATGAGAGATAAGAGTCCTGCTTCTCAAGTGCAGAAGTTTATGTTGTCGTAGTAAAAACTTTAGCCAAAAAGTATGCTGCAAAAATTATAAACTACAGTGTAAACACACTAAACCTCGAACACTAGTGGTATTCCATTCACTATTATTGCCAAAAAATAGGAGAAAACAAAAAAAAGAAATCCTCCAAAGCTGTTGACATAAATTTGCTGGCCAAAAAAGGAATGAAAAAAAGAAAAAAAATTAAAAATAAAATAAAAACCAGAGTAAATAATAATAAAAAAGACAGGCTAAAACAAAAGAATATTAAATAAAAATAAATAAAAACCAGAGATAAATACACAATATAAATAATATTTAACAATACTTGTGTATAAAATGTCCTATAAATGGTTAATAAAATTAAATTTAAATAACATTTATCAACTCGCAGCTATTTGAAGGAAAGTGCATAAAAATTCTTTTTTTGTTTTTTTTTGTTTTAATCGACCATAAATTTTATTAAAATTTATTTCGCCGCATAAAAATAGTCATGAAAAACTAATTTCCAATTTGAATTAAAATTTATATGAAAATGGCATTTTGTTCAGTTTAATGGTGAATAAATTAACTGCCAAATAATTTACTTAAAATCAATTGTGGTTTTGATTTTAATGTTTGTAACAATAAAATGTATTTTCCAACCTGCTTTATCCTCTGCTATTAAAATTTACTCTTAAAAGTATGCTTAAAATTATAAAAAATCATTGCATACTTTAAGGCTTTTAAGAACTGTTTTATGACAAGTACAGATAAGCAGTTTGGTTGTCAATTTGATTTCAAAAGACTTACGGATTTACTTAATTGGCCTTAGCAACACGTTTATTGGATTTCGGTCTGCCTTAACGCATTCTTTGAGACGTCTCTGCTTATCGAGCGCCTTCTCTATCATCAATCGATTATAGGATTTTCTCCATTTGACCCTTCCAACTTAGTTGGAAGTCATCCTCTTCGCCATTTCGCCGGAGCACATCTTCTTTAGTCGAACGATATGCCAGAGCGAGCATAGCTGCTGGATGTTAATGGGCTGCACAACGGCCATGCATCGGATGCTGAAATCATCCCCAAGTCCCACTGAACAAGGCTGCTGCAACGGTGCATAACAACGCTAATTTTTCTCTGCCGCTGAGAAGCACGGGGAGATGAATGAGTTGTAGAGCATTTCGGCAAAGATTTGAGCAGCTCATTCGATATCGAAGGCTGCCGTATAGTAAACAAAGAGATAGTGTGTGTCGTTTTAATTTTCATAGTTTTTTATAGGACATGACGTTATAGTCCTAGTCGATAGTGTGGCTACTGGGCTTAAAGCCGTTCTGATGAAGTCCAATCAGGATTCTGGAAAGTGGCTTTAGTCGTTCACACCATACACTCGTAAGGATCTTATATGTGATAGGAAGGAGGCTTATTCCTCTGTAGTATGTGGATATCGAGAGGTGTCCCTATTTCAGGACAGGACAGAGGATACTAAGATGCCAATCGTTAGGCATACTTCCCTCTCTTTTTGTAAATAAACTGGAGTTTGGTTCCTATCAGCTCATTACCTACTGCTTTAAATAATTCAACGTGTAGACCATCCGGGCCTACAGCTTTCTTGTTCTTAAGTCCAGAATCGTGACTTTGATCTCTTCATGGCTTCCCCAAGCTGTCATTAGCGATTGGGTTTCGTACATTATCTCTAATGGCGGAATTGGTGTCGTCATCACCTAGTAAAAGAATAGAGAAGAAGCACTCTTTCGCAAATCGGTAACTAAGTTTTCGTTGTCATTTCTTGCAGGAAGATGCTGCATGCTGGAAGTATTTTCTATAGCCATTCCTATAGCGGCACAACTCTACTTCCTCACGCTCTCGTCTGATTCTAAATGAGTCTCGTTCTCAATGCCTGGCCCAGATGCTGATTGTCGGGAATGTTTAATCGGGATTTATCAGTTAAACTCTGGGGTATCGGGCAACTTGCACTTAATTTCGTTTTGTCTTAATAAAACCGTCATTTACTCATATCTTATGTTAAAAAGTAATGGAATCGTGGTTTTATATGCCCGGCATAAAAATTTCAATAGTTTTTCTTTGTAAGCGTAAATATGCCATCAAAAAATCATTTCAAGAAGAAATTAATTACCTGTGTTAGACATACCAAAAAAAAAAGTCTAAAGTACTCACTTTAAATTGTTCTTCTTTCTCTCTCTTTCTCTCGCTTGCTTCTTTTCTATTTAAAAATTGTTACACGTAATGGTTGGCTATTAGTAAAGCTGCTGCTAAAGTCATCGCACACACAAACATACTTCTACACATAAATAAAAAGTCGCGTCATTTAGTTTTTTGTGTCTCAGAGCATAACAAAAAGAGGGACGGGGGTCTATAACAGCAAAGAGAGAAACTAAAAGAAGCAATAAAAATAGTAAAAAAAAAAAGAAAGAAGAAAACATTTTCAACACTCTAATTGCTTTTGTCGTTTGTAATGTATACACAAGCACACCGAGCACACGTATGAATACATTTATACATACTTTAAAACAAAGCAATATACCATTTAGTTGCTATTGTTGTTGTTGTTGTTTTTAAAATAATATTGCATGGTTATGTATACGTTTGTTGTTTAACTCATACTCATACTCGCTTTCTCTTTGTTTTCTTTCGTTTTTGTTCGATTTTTGTTTTTTGTTTGTTAACATGTGTTTGAGATGAGTATACATACATACGTATATGCAAGTGTGTGTATTAATTATGTTATGCTTATTTTAATATTTTTATTGTATTTCATTTTAATATATTTTATTATATATTTTTTCTCTTGCCTATGTGTTTGTGTGTTTGAGTGTGCATGGGCATGGGCATGGTTGCGTATGTGGTATTTCTGTTGTTAAACTCATACTTTGTTGTTTAGCTGTTAATGCCTCATAGACTTTACGAAACATTTCGAGAGAAAGAGAGCAAAAAAAAAAAAAAAAAGAAGAAGAAAAAACGGTTACAAAAATAAACGGTTTTTATTTATAAATGTTTTAAGGAGTAAGAAAATTAAACGAAGCATAAATTCAGGCATATGTTGGATTCGTTTGTGAATTTATTTGAAAAAAAAAAATTTTTAAAAAATGGAAATGGAAATAAAATCTCTTATAACGGCTTATATACGCCTTCAAAATTGAGCTGAATGTTTGAGGTTTAAAAAAAAACTATTATTTTATGTGTGTGCATACATACATAAATGGAAAGTTATTTTACCTAGAAAAATCACAAAAGGCTTGAACTGCAAAAAAACAAAAAAGGAAATTTAATAAAACACACACACATTTGCAAACATACATACATATTTCTTAGTCTTTAAAAAACAGGGTGGTTCAATTAAATTATTCTTCATAAGCTACAGTTTATACACATACATACATGCTTACATGCATACATACATACGTATGTATGTATGCCTACCTACCTCTGTGTTCTTCTATGCCTATGTGTAAATGTGTGTGCTAAACATGTGTGTGTTTATTTTTTGTTTTCTCTTTAAAGAGAATTCTCTTTTTGAGCACAAATTTATATGGAGCATAAACTACAAAGCGAGTTAAAAATATTTCCATATATACAACAACAACAACAAACACAACAAAACAATACAAAAAAGAAAGAAAGAAAAGAAAAACCAAAAAAAAAAACAGAGTATAAAAGGCAAAACCGACATATACAACAATAAGACCAACAACATAAAAACAAACAATGCAATTATTTATGGTTGTTAAGAAACAAAAAAAAAGGAGAGAATTTTTTTATATTTCATTTCCTCTATATAAAAGTGTAGAAATGAACATAGAAACTCACACAATTTTTTTTAAATAAAAAAAAATGTTTAATAAACAAACATATTTAAATTCGTTCTTTTTTTTAGAAAAAAACCAAATAAATTTCTCCTAAATAAACCCATTTCCTGTGTTATAAACAACTTAACACAAAAGACTTCGCAACACGGTTTATTTTTATTAAAAATGATTAAGAATGAATGACGAATAAAGAATGAACAACAACAAAAACAGAAAAAGATGTGTTTTCTTCGCATTCCTTAAGAATATTTTTTTGAATGAATTTTTTAATGCAATTTTTCCTTATCTTGGCAATTGTAAGATTGCTTCTCATCTTGTAAAAGGTTATCCATTTTACGATTCCCAAAGTTAAGTTAAATAAAACACATAAGCATCAGTACACCCTAAACTGATATTATGGCAACTTTTTTAGAAAAGATCAAAAATTTCAAACATTGCAGGGTCGTCATACTCTTTCTAGTGACGACACTGGCAACAGTACGGATGTACACAAGCCTGTTCATCATAACAATGCACGCATTACTGACAATACGACTTTCGTTACAGAAAGTATGGCAGATAATTCGAATTTGTCGATTTCATGAATTTCTCAGCAATTGGGCCTAACTTAGGGTTTATTATGGCATACTTTACAATTGGATTTGTACTACTTTCCAAATAGAGGCCAACTCATGCAACAATTATAGCCAATTATATCATATATGTCATATTTCATAATCTAATCAGCTTAGCGAAAACAGAGATTGCGTAAAAAACATGATCTCTTTGCGAGCCCTTGAATGCTGCCTTATAGTTGACAAAAAGATTGTGGATCCATGATTTTGTGTTATGTGAACTATCAGGATAATGCTAAGCCGCAAATACCAATGATGGAGAGGTGTTGTTTCGTATACTTTCTCCGACCCATATTCTGTACTAAACTGGGGCAACAACTGAGTGGACAGTCTTTATGTTAATAAGTCACTATTGATTTCTTCATTTCTTGGGTGTCTGAATCTCCAAACCGACATCATTGTTAGAAAATTCGCTACAGCATCTCTAATGACAGTTTTGATATCATCATTGTATTGCTGTAGCATAGAGTAATATTGCCTTCATAACCTCTGCACGCCTTAAAAGATATCGGTTTCATGCTCACAGGAAAATGCTTCAGGCTTTGGTCTGATGCTTGAAACTTTTGTAAAATTTTGGCGCACTATTTTCACTTTAATCTAATATGATTGCTTTACGCTCTCGGCATTTCTGCTTCAAAGTCATGTGTCTGCAAGAACATACCAAGTGGCGTTGTTCCGTTCAGTAGGCTCGCGACACTCGTTATCGTATTATTAATTTCGTTGGGGTAGGCATTCGAATTCAAAGGATTGTTTCGGTTGTTGACCCATAGTCCACCAACGTTTTTGAGATATGTTCGGGAGTGACAAAAATTATTGGAGATTTGAGCAGAGAACGTCTCAGATGCTCATTGTGATCGCCGATGCTTGACGTCAAGCGTGCTTGAACGCGCAAAGTTTTCAGCGTTGTTCACAAGGTAGCAGTCCGCGTAGATATTTGCATCTCTTATCGTGCATATATTTAGTATCTTTGGTAAATCACAATACGATCAATCTGCCTAGATAAGGATCGACTGGACAAATACCGCATTTCGAGTAGAGGGCGTGTGTCCAACAGAGTTACCAAACACACCTTCTCACCCAATATTCGCAATAATGTTCACATCACATGCCAGACACTTATCATATACATATGCTCTCAATCTAAGCCTAACGGACAAATTTAGCCATGTCTTTTACTTCTGTCGCGGCATAAAGGCAAAGTAAGCTTGCGTTATAAAATTTTTTGGATTTCTGATATCTCGCTTACAGCGATGTACCCAGAGATAAGTGACAAAATTTTTTTCTACATAAACCCATATAAAAATTCTGGCCTTACTGCATTAGTAGATGTCGCATATTGCTTGTTCTTTTGTCGTATCCATATATCCGAATACGGCGTTCAGCATAATATCGAGTTAAAGATTGGAATTTATTAAAATTTCGATAAGGAAAGGTTTTCTTGTATGGAAAAGTAATTAAAAAGCTCAATTATTCATTATTTTTCTACAAAACAATTTTTCTATTGGAAAAAAAGTTATCGATTTTTTTATTTAAAATAAAAGTTATTGAATTATGTTATCGAACTATGTTATCGAATGTTATATATGAAAAATTTTAATTTTCTTTTTGCATATTGCTTGTTCTTTTATCGTATTCATGTATCCTTATCAGGCGTTAAGCACAATATCGAAATATCGATTAGAATTTATTGAAATTTCGATAAGGAAAGGTTTTTATGTGGAAAAATAAATAAAAAGGCTAATTATTCGTTATTATTCTCGAAAACAAAATAATTCTTCTATTTAAAAAAAAGTTATCGATTTTTTTATACAAAATAAGTTATCGAAAATGTTATCGAATGTTATATATGAAAACTTTTAATTTTCTTTTTGCATATTGCTTGTCCTTTTATCGTTTCCATGTATCCGTATACGGCGTTGAGCATAATATCGAAAACTCGATTAGCGTTTATAGAAATTTCGAAAAGGAAAGGTTTTTTGGGCGGAAAATAATTAAAAATCATTTATTATTATTCTACAAAAAAATTTTTCTATTTGCAAAAAAGTTATCGATATTTCTTATATAAAATAAGTTATCGAAAGTGTTATCGAATTATATTATCGAATTTTATGTATGAAAAAATTTTAAATTTCTTTTTGCAGATTGCCTGTCTTTTTATCGTAGCCATACATCCGTTTCAGGCGTTAAGCATAATATCGAAATATCGATTAGTATTTATTAAAATTGCGATAAGGAAAAGTTTTTTATAATTAAAAATCATTCAGTACTATTCTACAAAACAATTTTTCTATTTGAAAAAAAAGTTATCGATTTTTTTATATAACATAAGTTATCGAAAATGTTATCGAATTATGTTATCGAATTTAATATGTATATGGAAAAATTTTAAATTTCTTAAATGCATTATTTTCCACTTTTAAAATATAAAATTTTTCTTGTATTATGAATAAATTTGTGGACAAATTTTTCTTAATTGAAGGCCTATTAACAGCTCGTTCAATGCCATTTAAACATTATCCTCTTTTAATAGAAAAATTGCTCAATTATTAGTATTTTTTAATGTCATAAAATCCTTTTTGAATGTTTTTTTTTTTTTGCGGTTTAACAAACGGCTTAATTGCCTAAAGCATATGAGAAATCCTTTGCAAATCTTTTATGCATTTCTACATCCTTTTAATAGTTTTTTTCTCTTTCACTCTTCTACTGCTTGTCACTCTGCTCTTTTTTTTCCTTTTTGCTGACAATAAGAGCTCTTTAAGAAAATTGTGCAAATGTTACCAATTTTTTTTTTGCTGCCGATTGCAAGGAATTCTGTTTCTAGATGTCATCATGCTATTGCTGCTGCTGTGGCTGTGCTATTGTTGCCAGCATTATTTAATGGCTGTGTGTGTGTGGTAATGCTTTTTGTTGTTGTCCAGCGTAGCAAGAGCCAAGAAGAATAACGGGAAAATGTATAGAAAAGAAACAGAAAGAAAATCGTAGAATAACATTGAAAACATTGTTGCCAATTTGTCATTAACGTTTGGCTTGTTATACGTTTCACGCTTGTCACATTTGTCACGTTACGTGAGTCGTTATATTGTCACAAGCAACAAAAAAAACATAAACATACATACACTTATACAAACACACATGGCTATGAAAATAAACGTGTGTTATACGTAATGATTGTAGAAAGTATAAAACGGTACACATATGTACATGCAATAAGCCAAGTTGTGGGAAGCAGGGAGATAGGGAGAGAAAGAAAGGAAGAATTTTCTTTATTGTTGTTACTCATACATAAATGCCGGTACTTCAATTACCAGTTATTCTAGGAAGAACATAAAAAAAACAAACATCAAACATACACAGGCACATTTACACAGAGAGTCTCGTATAGATTCGCTTATAAAAGAGCGCATTTCTTTAGAAGAAAAGGAAGGAAAGAAAGAGATAGACAGACCGAGGGAGAGAGAGAGAGAGGGAGAGAGAGGGAGAGAGAGTATAGAAGGGGAATAAAATAAATTTTATAATTTTTCTTATTATTGTTGTTGTTCTCGTTATACAAATAATGACCAAACAAGTCATACATCAAGTTTTGAACACAAAAAACGCAACACTTTCTACACATACATACATACTCGTATACTCACATGCATATATAGCCAGCCTGCCTCATTCTCTTGCTTTCTCGCATAAAAAAGAGTTATAAACTGTTATGGACACGAGGCTACATGTGTGTATATGCCGTAAGAAAAGTACGAGAGTGAGCGAACGAATGCGGCTGCTATAGCAGTGTTGAAAAATTCAGTACTTTAGTACTTTTTTCAGTACTTTTCCATTTTAAAAATACCGCAGTACCCCCGCGGCACTTTTAGTACTTTTTATTATTACATATTTTATGTCTTGTGCTTTTCAACTATTAATTAGTGTTTTTCACGGGAATTCCCGGTACGAGCATTTTACAGTTGTTGTACAGGAAGGCATGATGGTGTTGATTTATATGAAAATCTTCTGATCCGATTGGGCCCAGTTTCGTACGAACATAACAAGCAAAATTGTCTTTGCAAAAGCAATTGTCTTTGCAAGAGATTGCTTTTGCAAAGACAATTTTGCAAATTGCTTTTGCAAAGACAATTGCTTTTGCAAAGACAATTGCTTTTGCAAAGACAATTGCTTTTGCAAAGACAATTGCTTTTGCAAAGACAATTGCTTTTGCAAAGACAATTGCTTTTGCAAAGACAATTGCTTTTGCAAAGACAATTGCTTTTGCAAAGACAATTGCTTTTGCAAAGACAATTGCTTTTGCAAAGACAATTGCTTTTGCAAAGACATTTGCTTTTGCAAAGACAATTGCTTTTGCAAAGACAATTGCTTTTGCAAAGACAATTGCTTTTGCAAAGACAATTGCTTTTGCAAAGACAATTGCTTTTGCAAAGACAATTGCTTTTGCAAAGACAATTGCTTTTGCAAAGACAATTGCTTTTGCAAAGACAATTGCTTTTGCAAAGACAATTGCTTTTGCAAAGACAATTGCTTTTGCGAAGACAATTGCTTTTGCGAAGACAATTGCTTTTGCAAAGACAATTGCTTTTGCAAAGACAATTGCTTTTGCAAAGACAATTTTGCTTTTGCAAAGACAATTGCTTTTGCAAAGACAATTGCTTTTGCAAAGACAATTGCTTTTGCAAAGACAATTTTGCTTTTGCAAAGACAATTGCTTTTGCAAAGACAATTGCTTTAGCAAAGACAATTGCTTTTGCAAAGACAATTGCTTTTGCAAAGACAATTGCTTTTGCAAAGACAATTGCTTTTGCAAAGACAATTTTGCTTTTGCAAAGACAATTTTGCTTTTGCAAAGACAATTGCTTTTGCAAAGACAATTGCTTTTGCAAAGACAATTGCTTTTGCAAAGACAATTTTGCTTTTGCAAAGACAATTTTGCTTTTGCAAAGACAATTTTGCTTTTGCAAAGACAATTGCTTTTGCAAAGACAATTGCTTTTGCAAAGACAATTGCTTTTGCAAAGACAATTGCTTTTGCAAAGACAATTGCTTTTGCAAAGACAATTGCTTTTGCAAAGACAATTGCTTTTGCAAAGACAATTGCTTTTGCAAAGACAATTGCTTTTGCAAAGACAATTGCTTTTGCAAAGACAATTGCTTTTGCAAAGACAATTGCTTTTGCAAAGACAATTGCTTTTGCAAAGACAATTGCTTTTGCAAAGACAATTGCTTTTGCAAAGACAATTGCTTTTGCAAAGACATTTTTGCTTTTGCAAAGACAATTTTGCTTTTGCAAAGACAATTTTGCTTTTGCAAAGACAATTGCTTTTGCAAAGACAATTGCTTTTCAAAGACAATTGCTTTTGCAAAGACAATTGCTTTCGCAAAGACAATTGCTTTTGCAAAGACAATTTTGCTTTTGCAAAGACAATTTTGCTTTTGCAAAGACAATTGCTTTTGCAAAGACAATTGCTTTTGCAAAGACAATTGCTTTTGCAAAGACAATAGCTTTTGCAAAGACAATTGCTTTTGCAAAGTCAATTGCTTTTGCAAAGACAATTGCTTTTGCAAAGACAATTTTGCTTTTGCAAAGACAATTGCTTTTGCAAAGACAATTGCTTTTGCAAAGACAATTTTGCTTTTGCAAAGACAATTTTGCTTTTGCAAAGACAATTTTGCTTTTGCAAAGACAATTGCTTTTGCAAAGACAATTGCTTTTGCAAAGACAATTGCTTTTGCAAAGACAATTGCTTTTGCAAAGACAATTGCTTTTGCAAAGACAATTGCTTTTGCAAAGACAATTGCTTTTGCAAAGACAATTGCTTTTGCAAAGACAATTGCTTTTGCAAAGACAATTGCTTTTGCAAAGACAATTTTGCTTTTGCAAAGACAATTGCTTTTGCAAAGACAATTGCTTTTGCAAAGACAATTGCTTTTGCAAAGACAATTGCTTTTGCAAAGACAATTGCTTTTGCAAAGACAATTGCTTTTGCAAAGACAATTGCTTTTGCAAAGACAATTGCTTTTGCAAAGACAACTGCTTTTGCAAAGACAATTGCTTTTGCAAAGACAATTGCTTTTGCAAAGACAATTGCTTTTGCAAAGACAATTGCTTTTGCAAAAACAAATGCTTTTGCAAAAACAAATGCTTTTGCAAAAACAATTGCTTTTGCAAAGACAATTTTGCTTTTGCAAAGACAATTGCTTTTGCAAAGACAATTTTGCTTTTGCAAAGACAATTGCTTTTGCAAAGACAATTGCTTTTGCAAAGACAATTGCTTTTGCAAAGACAATTTTGCTTTTGCAAAGACAATTGCTTTTGCAAAGACAATTGCTTTTGCAAAGACAATTGCTTTTGCAAAGACAATTTTGCTTTTGCAAAGACAATTGCTTTTGCAAATACAATTGCTTTTGCAAAGACAATTGCTTTTGCAAAGACAATTGCTTTTGCAAAGACAATTGCTTTTGCAAAGACAATTGCTTTTGCAAAGACAATTGCTTTTGCAAAGACAATTGCTTTTGCAAAGACAATTGCTTTTGCAAAGACAATTTTGCTTTTGCAAAGACAATTGCTTTTGCAAAGACAATTGCTTTTGCAAAGACAATTGCTTTTGCAAAGACAATTGCTTTTGCAAAGACAATTGCTTTTGCAAAGACAATTGCTTTTGCAAAGACAATTGCTGTTGCAAATACAATTGCTTTTGCAAAGACAATTGCTTTTGCAAAGACAATTCCTTTTGCAAAGACAATTGCTTTTGCAAAGACAATTGCTTTTGCAAAGACAATTTTGCTTTTGCAAAGACAATTGCTTTTGCAAAGACAATTGCTTTTGCAAAGACAATTGCTTTTGCAAAGACAATTGCTTTTGCAAAGACAATTGCTTTTGCAAAGACAATTGCTTTTGCAAAGACAATTTTGCTTTTGCGAAGACAATTTTGCTTTTGCAAAGACAATTGCTTTTGCAAAGACAATTTTGCTTTTGCAAAGACAATTGCTTTTGCAAAGACAATTGCTTTTGCAAAGACAATTGCTTTTGCAAAGACAATTGCTTTTGCAAAGACAATTGCTTTTGCAAAGACAATTATTTTTGCAAAGACAATTTTGCTTTTGCAAAGACAATTGCTTTTGCAAAGACAATTGCTTTTGCAAAGACAATTGCTTTTGCAAAGACAATTGCTTTTGCAAAGACAACTGCTTTTGCAAAGACAATTGCTTTTGCAAAGACAATTGCTTTTGCAAAGACAATTGCTTTTGCAAAGACAATTGCTTTTGCAAAGACAATTTTGCTTTTGCAAAGACAATTTTGCTTTTGCAAAGACAATTGCTTTTGCAAACGCAATTGCTTTTGCAAAGACAATTGCTTTTGCAAAGACAATTGCTTTTGCAAAGACAATTGCTTTTGCAAATACAATTGCTTTTGCAAAGACAATTGCTTTTGCAAAGACAATTGCTTTTGCAAAGACAATTGCTTTTGCAAAAACAATTGCTTTTGCAAAGACAATTTTGCTTTAGCAAAGACAATTGCTTTTGCAAAGACAATTTTGCTTTTGCAAAGACAATTCCTTTTGCAAAGACAATTGCTTTTGCAAAGACAATTGCTTTTGCAAAGACAATTTTGCTTTTGCAAAGACAATTTCCTTTGCAAAGACAATTTTGCTTTTGCAAAGACAATTGCTTTTGCAAAGACAATTGCTTTTGCAAAGACAATTGCTTTTGCAAAGACAATTGCTTTTGCAAAGACAATTGCTTTTGCAAAGACAATTTTGCTTTTGCAAAGACAATTGCTTTTGCAAAGACAATTGCTTTTGCAAAGACAATTGCTTTTGCAAAGACAATTGCTTTTGCAAAGACAATTGCTTTTGCAAAGACAATTGCTTTTGCAAAGACAATTGCTTTTGCAAAGACAATTGCTTTTGCAAAGACAATTGCTTTTGCAAAGACAATTGCTTTTGCAAAGACAATTGCTTTTGCAAAGACAATTGCTTTTGCAAAGACAATTGCTTTTGCAAAGACAATTGCTTTTGCAAAGACAATTGCTTTTGCAAAGACAATTGCTTTTGCAAAGACAATTGCTTTTGCAAAGACAATTGCTTTTGCAAAGACAATTGCTTTTGCAAAGACAATTGCTTTTGCAAAGACAATTGCTTTTGTAAAAACAATTGCTTTTGCAAAGACAATTTTGCTTTAGCAAAGACAATTGCTTTTGCAAAGACAATTGCTTTTGCAAAGACAATTGCTTTTGCAAAGACAATTGCTTTTGCAAAGACAATTGCTTTTGCAAAGACAATTGCTTTTGCAAAGACAATTGCTTTTGCAAAGACAATTGCTTTTGCAAAGACAATTGCTTTTGCAAAGACAATTGCTTTTGCAAAGACAATTGCTTTTGCAAAGACAATTGCTTTTGCAAAGACAATTGCTTTTGCAAAGACAATTTTGCTTTTGCAAAGACAATTGCTTTTGCAAAGACAATTGCTTTTGCAAAGACAATTGCTTTTGCAAAGACAATTGCTTTTGCAAAGACAATTGCTTTTGCAAAGACAATTGCTTTTGCAAAGACAATTGCTGTTGCAAATACAATTGCTTTTGCAAAGACAATTGCTTTTGCAAAGACAATTGCTTTTGCAAAGACAATTCCTTTTGCAAAGACAATTGCTTTTGCAAAGACAATTTTGCTTTTGCAAAGACAATTGCTTTTGCAAAGACAATTGCTTTTGCAAAGACAATTGCTTTTGCAAAGACAATTGCTTTTGCAAAGACAATTTTGCTTTTGCGAAGACAATTTTGCTTTTGCAAAGACAATTGCTTTTGCAAAGACAATTGCTTTTGCAAAGACAATTGCTTTTGCAAAGACAATTGCTTTTGCAAAGACAATTGCTTTTGCAAAGACAACTGCTTTAGCAAAGACAATTGCTTTTGCAAAGACAATTGCTTTTGCAAAGACAATTGCTTTTGCAAAGACAATTGCTTTTGCAAAGACAATTTTGCTTTTGCAAAGACAATTTTGCTTTTGCAAAGACAATTGCTTTTGCAAACGCAATTGCTTTTGCAAAGACAATTGCTTTTGCAAAGACAATTGCTTTTGCAAAGACAATTGCTTTTGCAAAGACAATTGCTTTTGCAAAGACAGTTGCTTTTGCAAAGACAATTGCTTTTGCAAAGACAATTGCTTTTGCAAAGACAATTGCTTTTGCAAAGACAATTGCTTTTGCAAAGACAATTGCTTTTGCAAAAACAATTGCTTTTGCAAAGACAATTTTGCTTTAGCAAAGACAATTGCTTTTGCAAAGACAATTTTGCTTTTGCAAAGACAATTCCTTTTGCAAAGACAATTGCTTTTGCAAAGACAATTGCTTTTGCAAAGACAATTTTGCTTTTGCAAAGACAATTTTGCTTTTGCAAAGACAATTGCTTTTGCAAAGACAATTGCTTTTGCAAAGACAATTGCTTTTGCAAAGACAATTGCTTTTGCAAAGACAATTGCCTTTGCAAAGACAATTTTGCTTTTGCAAAGACAATTGCTTTTGCAAAGACAATTGCTTTTGCAAAGACAATTTTGCTTTTGCAAAGACAATTGCTTTTGCAAAGACAATTGCTTTTGCAAAGACAATTGCTTTTGCAAAGACAATTTTGCTTTTGCAAAGACAATTGCTTTTGCAAAGACAATTGCTTTTGCAAAGACAATTGCTTTTGCAAAGACAATTGCTTTTGCAAAGACAATTGCTTTTGCAAAGACAATTGCTTTTGCAAAGACAATTGCTTTTGCAAAGACAATTGCTTTTGCAAAGACAATTGCTTTTGCAAAGACAATTGCTTTTGCAAAGACAATTTTGCTTTTGCAAAGACAATTTTGCTTTTGCAAAGACAATTGCTTTTGCAAACGCAATTGCTTTTGCAAAGACAATTTTGCTTTTGCAAAGACAATTGCTTTTGCAAAGACAATTGCTTTTGCAAAGACAATTGCTTTTGCAAAGACAATTGCTTTTGCAAAGACAATTGCTTTTGCAAAGACAACTGCTTTAGCAAAGACAATTGCTTTTGCAAAGACAATTGCTTTTGCAAAGACAATTGCTTTTGCAAAGACAATTGCTTTTGCAAAGACAATTTTGCTTTTGCAAAGACAATTTTGCTTTTGCAAAGACAATTGCTTTTGCAAACGCAATTGCTTTTGCAAAGACAATTGCTTTTGCAAAGACAATTGCTTTTGCAAAGACAATTGCTTTTGCAAAGACAATTGCTTTTGCAAAGACAATTGCTTTTGCAAAGACAATTGCTTTTGCAAAGACAATTGCTTTTGCAAAGACAATTGCTTTTGCAAAGACAATTGCTTTTGCAAAGACAATTGCTTTTGCAAAAACAATTGCTTTTGCAAAGACAATTTTGCTTTAGCAAAGACAATTGCTTTTGCAAAGACAATTTTGCTTTTGCAAAGACAATTCCTTTTGCAAAGACAATTGCTTTTGCAAAGACAATTGCTTTTGCAAAGACAATTTTGCTTTTGCAAAGACAATTTTGCTTTTGCAAAGACAATTGCTTTTGCAAAGACAATTGCTTTTGCAAAGACAATTGCTTTTGCAAAGACAATTGCTTTTGCAAAGACAATTGCCTTTGCAAAGACAATTTTGCTTTTGCAAAGACAATTGCTTTTGCAAAGACAATTGCTTTTGCAAAGACAATTTTGCTTTTGCAAAGACAATTGCTTTTGCAAAGACAATTGCTTTTGCAAAGACAATTGCTTTTGCAAAGACAATTTTGCTTTTGCAAAGACAATTGCTTTTGCAAAGACAATTGCTTTTGCAAAGACAATTGCTTTTGCAAAGACAATTGCTTTTGCAAAGACAATTGCTTTTGCAAAGACAATTGCTTTTGCAAAGACAATTGCTTTTGCAAAGACAATTGCTTTTGCAAAGACAATTGTTTTTGCAAAAACAATTTTGCTTTTGCAAAAACAATTTTGCTTTTGCAAAGACAATTTTGCTTTTGCAAAGACAATTTTGCTTTTGCAAAGACAATTTTGCTTTTGCAAAGACAATTGCTTTTGCAAAGACAATAGCTTTTGCAAAGACAATTGCTTTTGCAAAGTCAATTGCTTTTGCAAAGACAATTGCTTTTGCAAAGACAATTTTGCTTTTGCAAAGACAATTGCTTTTGCAAAGACAATTGCTTTTGCAAAGACAATTGCTTTTGCAAAGACAATTGCTTTTGCAAAGACAATTGCTTTTGCAAAGACAATTGCTTTTGCAAAGACAATTTTGCTTTTGCAAAGACAATTTTGCTTTTGCAAAGACAATTTTGCTTTTGCAAAGTCAATTGCTTTTGCAAAGACAATTTTGCTTTTGCAAAGACAATTTTGCTTTTGCAAAGACAATTTTGCTTTTGCAAAGACAATTTTGCTTTTGCAAAGACAATTTTGCTTTTGCAAAGACAATTTTGCTTTTGCAAAGACAATTTTGCTTTTGCAAAGACAATTGCTTTAGCAAAGACAATTTTGCTTTTGCAAAGACAATTTTGCTTTTGCAAAGACAATTTTGCTTTTGCAAAGACAATTGCTTTTGCAAAGACAATTGCTTTTGCAAAGACAATTGCTTTTGCAAAGACAATTGCTTTTGCAAAGACAATTGCTTTTGTAAAGACAATTGCTTTTGCAAAGACAATTGCTTTTGCAAAGACAATTGCTTTTGCAAAGACAGTTTTGCTTTTGCAAAGACAATTGCTCTTGCAAAGACAATTTAGCTTTTGCAAAGACAATTGCTTTTGCAAAGACAATTGCTTTTGCAAAGACAATTTTGCTTTTGCAAAGACAATTGCTTTTGCAAAGACAATTGCTTTTGCAAAGACAATTTTGCTTTTGCAAAGACAATTTTGCTGTTGCAAAGACAATTTTGCTTTTGCAAAGACAATTGCTTTTGCTAAAACAATTTTGCTATTGCTAAGACAAATGCTTATGCAAATACAATTGCTTTTGCAAAGACAATTTTGCTTTTGCAATGACAATTTATAAATAATAAATTTTTTCCGAATGCTTCAAAACATTCAATTATTTTATATGCAGAACAAACTTATAACCGTCTTTTTACTGAAAAAAATATAGAATTAGAAGAAATAGAAAGCAACGATAATGATATTTTAGAAGATAAAAAGTTTGATGACATTTTAAACGATGCAATAAATAACATTAGTGAAATATCGATATCAAACACTACCATGTACCTACCGGTTCGATAAAAAAAGACTTCAATTTTTTTGGAGAATCTGGTAAGCAAACGGAAAATATAAAAAATCTTTTAGAGGCCTTGTTAACTATTAAGCCAACATCTGTTGAAAGCGAGAGAGTTTTCTCTACTGCGGGTCAATATGTTAGCAAAATTAGAAACCGACTTTCAGATGAATCAATAAACGCATTGTCGGTTTTAAAAACTCATTTTAAAAGTATTAAATAAATATGTTAACACCAAAGATATATAGTTTTTTTTATGTTTTTATGTAAAGGGCTATCCATTTCGTGGTTTCAAAAGTATGGGACTGGAATTCGACATCTGTCAAACTAAGTTGTGAAACCAATTTATTTTTTTTAAGTTGAAAGTCTGAAATTGACGAAAATGGATCGCTTAACTATCACACAACGCATAAAAATTATCAAAACCTACCACAAAAATGGTAATTCTGCCACAGCAACGTATCGTGCGTATCGGCAATTTTTCGAACAAAATTTTCTTCAGCGATGAAGCACATTTCACACTCGGTGGGTATGTTAATAAACAAAATTGTCGTATTTGGGGTTCTGAGAATCCTCAAGTAATTGAAGAGAGGCCATTACATCCAGAAAAAGTCACTGTTTGGTGCGCTCTTTGGTCCGAAGGTGTGATTGGACCTTACTTCTTCGAAAACGACGATGGAACGACTGTCACCGTCAATTCGTACCGTTATGGTCATATGATAACCGACTTTTTTTTGCCTGCTATTAAAGAATACGACTTAGAAAATATGTGGTTTCAAGAAGACGGTGCCACATGCCACACAACTCGAGCGAATATGGCTTTATTGCAAGAGACATTTCCTGGCCGCGTAATTTCTTGTCGTGGCGATATCAACTGGCCACCAAGATCATGCGATTTGACACCATTAGACATTTTTTTGTGGGGCTACGCGAAAGACCGTGTTTATGCAGATAAACCTTCAACTCTTGAGTACTTAAAAACCAACATTCGTCAAGTTATGGCTGAGATACCGCCCAATATGTGTCAAAAAGTGGTCGAAAATTACCTCAAAAGAATCAGTGCTTGCAACACTTCGCGTGGAGGTCATTTAAATGATGTAGTGTTTCACACATAATGTCAACGTTCAAACTTTACAATAAAAAAGAAATATCATGAAAAAAATATTTTATATGTGTTTTATTTACGTTTACTTTTGAAACCACGAAATGGATCACCCGGTATATATATTTAACTAGTTTTTAAAAATACATTGAATTATTTTTTTTTTAAAGAACTGTACCTTTTATATGTTTGTATTGTTATTTTGTTTTATGTTTTTGATCTTATTAATATGAATTTAAAATAAAAAATACATACTTAACAAAGTAAATATGTATATGATTTTATGTTCCCGAGAAATTTCAAAATCAATTCCGGTTTCCCGGGAAATGAAACATTTGCAACATGTTCAACGTAATGCTAAAGGTAGAACTAGTCTTTAGCCCCGGTTAGCCAAACGTGCCCGAAACGTACGTTCGTTTATAGAATACGAAAAGCAATAAGAACGCTTGCCGAACAGTAATGTAATTTCAGTAAGCGTTTACATTGCTCTTCATATGCTGAAAACGAACGTATGTTCTATTACGTTCCAACGATGTTTTACTAAACGGGGCTTTTACGTTTTGTTACGTTCCGAATCACTTACTTTTATTTTGTAAATGAGGAACACGAATATGTCGTTAGTTTTACTGTTCCATGCCGTATTTGTATTAAATACGAGTATAAATAAATAAATAAATAGTCTAGTAGGTAGTGTGTGGGCTTACTAGACGTGAGCCCACGGTCGAAACCCAATGTCACAGACATCTCCATAAAAGCGAAATATGAAAAAATATTTGCCAAAAAGTACCCTTTCAAAGTACTCGACTATAGTACCATTTCAAAATTTCAGTTCTGCAACACTGTGCTACAGTGTGCAATAAGCAAGGACTATAAGTACCATTTCTTACATCATACTGGGTGGTGTTGTATTATTTGTGGTTGTAATTTTTTAATGGTTCTTCAACGCTTGTTATTGTTATGTGCTGTGATTTTTTTTCTCTTGTTCTTGTTCTCTTCTTGTAGACATTCTCTTGTTACGTTTTATGCAATTGAGTAAGCATTTCTGTGTGTGTATGTGTGTGTGTGTGCATGTTTATACAAGTAATCGTTATACAAACAACATTTATAAAAGTCTCATGTATAGCTGACACCAAGCAACTAACCAACAGACCACCACCACACACAGGCAACCAACCATAAAACCACTTTTTCACTTCACTCCCGTTCTCTCTCTCTCTCTTTCTCATACCATTTCTTACTCTTTCCTTGATTATTATCATTTATTTACCGTTTTTTGTTGTTGTTATTGTTTTTGTTGATATTTCAAAGGATTGGAATTTTTTTTTCATATCGATTTTTAAAAGATCATATTGTTTAGTAGTGGCTGGTGCTGCCACAGAGTAAAATGAGTATAAAATCCAAACTCCAGCAAAAATATCCTTTAAAAAAACTGTTTCCTTTTCAGTTTTTTGTTTGTTGTTGTTGATGTAAGTCACGTATCATCATGTGTAATTTGTAAGATGAGCAAACAGCAGCAGCATGGGTTTTTGGTGTTCCACATGAATGATGTAAATGTGTGTGAGAAGAGATTTGATAGACGTTAAGAAAAAAATTGTAAAAATGGTCATAATGATACCGTCTATTAAAAATATTTAAAATATAATTTTTTTTTAATGAAAAAGTAGTTACTGAATTGGTTAAAAATTTCTAATAATTCCGAAAAAAAAAATCGATAACTTTTTGATACAATTAAAATCCATAACTTTTTCGAAAAATTTTTTTTTCTTTTTTTAATAATTTTGGAGAAAATAATTTCGATAATTTTCTTTGGAAATAACTTCCACTGCTATAATTTCTATTGATTACACTATGCGACAAAATAAAAAAAATTAAATACAACCGGCTAATGACATAGTGTAGGTTGTGAGTTTTGTTGACTAGATCTCAAAAATATTTTTTTTTATATTTCTCGAACCCTCCAAACTTTTTTTATTTGACAAAAACTGTTTTTTACCTTACGCACAAATTTCTGGATTACTCAAACATTTCCGACCCGATTTCAGAAGTCGGCTAATGTTTGCGCAAAGGGAAATAATAATATCTGCAAAAAACACAAACATTAGTCGACTTCTGATAGTCGTGCGAACGTGAAATTGACACAATTTGTGGTAAACAATCAAGGTCCATCAAAAATTCTGAAAATTTTTGAACTAAAAGTTCATTTGATGAGATGACATATATAAAAAATATCACTCGACTGTTAGACTCTTTAAGTAATAACTACGGTAATTTTTGTCCGATTTGATCAAATGAGGACTCAATCACTTCACAAGAGAATAGACTTTAATAATATTATCACTTATCCTATATTTTTTTATTAAAGTTTGCTACTATGAATGGACAAACTTGAAAAAATATGAAAAAAATTTGAATTTTCCAAGTTTACCTTATCAAGTCTCATAGCATATTAAGTCGAATAATAGATATGTGTATACCGTTTAAAGGTCCATTTCTCCCCTTTCTAACAAGATTTAAATTTTAGAAATCGAGTTAGAAATGTTGGAGTAACCCAGAAATTTGTGAGTAAAGTAAAAAAAACAGTTTTTGTCAAATAAAACAAGTTTGGAGGGTTCGAGAAATATAAAAAAGGTATTTTTGAGTTCTACTCAACTAACTGAACAACGTAGACTATGTAGTTACTAGGGTGTATTTTCACTGTCGCACCGTGTTATTTATCGTTTTATTTCTATAATTTCATAACAAAATAAAATCGATAACTTTTTAAAAACATTTAATTTTTTTCTAATTAATAAATATTAAAAATGATTGAAAAGAATCGATAACTTTTTGATACAAACAAAATCGATAACTTTATGAATAAAATTTTTTTTTAAATAAATTTTTGAGAAAATAATTTCGATAACTTTGGTAAAAAAACAAAATTCAATAACATAATTTCTATTGATTATTTAGCGCTTAGTTTTGTATAAAAATTTATTTTTTTTATTTTAAACTTCTAGATAAAATTTTATTTCCATAATTTCTTCAATAAATGAATTCGAAACTTCTTTAACGATATAATTTAATCTTTTTTCAATAAATAAAAATTCGAACCATTGAAAAATAAAATCGATAACTTTTTGATCACAACTATATCGGTAAATTTGTGAAGGAAACAAAATGGTAACTCTTGGAGTATAATTATTGGATAACTTTTGTAAAAACAAATATCAATAATTGAACAAATTGATGACTTTTTCATAACCTCAAAAATCCGTAAATTTTGCAAAAGAAACGAACGACAAAATGGAATATAATTGTATAAACATTTCGATAACTTTTGTAAGAACAATTTTCAATAATTGAAAAAAAAATCGATAACTGCATGATGAGCAAAAAATCAGTAAATTTAACAAAAGAAACAAAATGATGACTCTTGGAATATAATTCTATAATAATTTCAATAACTTTTGTAAAAGCAAATTTCAATATGTAATTGGAAAAATTGATAACTTTTTGATGACAATATAATCGATAAATTTTGCAAAAGAAACAAAATGATAACTTTTGGAATATAATTCTACAATAATTTCAATAACATTTGTAAAAACAAATTTCAATAATTGGAAAAATCGATAAATTTTTGATGACAACAAAATTGATAAAGTTTGCAAAAGAAACAAATGGCAAGATGGAATATAATTCTGTAATAATTTCAATAACTTTTGTAAAAAATATATTTCAATAATTGGAAAAATCGATAACTTTTTGATGACAAGAAAATCAGTAAACTTTGCAAAAGAAGAAATTTGATATTTTTTTTTTTAATATAATTAATTAATTCGATAACTTTTTTGATAATATAATTTAATTTTAACTAACAAAAATTCGATTGATTGAAAAAATTCGATAACTTTTTGATGACAACAAAATCCGTAAATTTTGCAAAAGATACAAAATGGCAACTTTTGGAATATAATTCCATAATAATTTCGATAAATTTTGTAAAAGTAGATTCCAGTAATTGAAAAAAAATCGATAATTTTTTAATACCAAAATATCGATAACTTTTTGAAAAAAATAATTTCGATAACTTTTGTAAAAACAATTTTTTTTTATTAATTACCTATTGTTCATTTTTGTATAAAAAGTTATTATTACATACATACATAATTGGTCATTGCAACCCTTCAGTCAGGATTACGACCTAGCTTCTCACACCACTTATGTTGTGTGCGTTAATTTTATACATGATTGGCGGGACCTACAGTTTAAAGTCGACTCCGAACGACAGATTTCTCAGAGTTTTTGCCAGAAATCTGCTGAGAGGAAGTCGGCGAAGAAATATTTTCATATTTTCGTTTTGATGTCGGACCTGGGGTTTGAAATTCGGGCCTTAGTCTAATAAGCCAACACACTGCCCTCTAGACTACGGAGACTTCAAAAAGTTATTATTGTCTTACATAAAATTCAATAAAAAATTTTTAATTATATTTTAATGGCCAATTGTCGCCTTAAAATTTTATTCTTTTTGTAACTTCACATAGAATAAAACTAAAATCGTTCGAGTTGCGGGACTTGTGGTGCAGTTTTATTACAACCGAATACCATAAAGTTCATATTCCTTAATTCCAGGACAAAAAAATCGATTCTGTAGGATATTATCGAAAAAATTCATTCCAATATTATTTCTTTTTTTTGATTTTCTTTAGTTATCGAACAAGTTAACATGATTGAAAATCTGTATTCTTTGTCAGTTAAGCCCACTGGCGCACTTCCTTTTCTTCAGTTGGTTTCATTTGTCGCTTGCCACTATCATTAGTTTTGCCCAGAGACATGTTGAATTATAACGGTACAAGCTCGTTAGTGTGTGACAATAACAGCAAAGATGGAGACACATATTAACACAGCAAAATATATGTGATATTTCATAAAGACTCTCTGATACTCTTGTGCTCTTTCTCTCTCTCTCTCTCTTGTACTCTCTATTTGTAGCTGTCCAATAAGATTTAATTGACAGCATTATAAATATTAGTAATAAGAAAATGTTAAATGTGTCAAATGTAAGCACACACACACATACAGATTTATATTTGTATTCATACAAAAATCATACAATAGTATGCTACACTTGTATAATACATTATTATGTATAACAATTGATGTTAAATATACATACAGATTTATGTACATTAGGGTGGCCCCGTTTGTATGGAGAAAAAATAAGGTATAGATGTTCCCAACTAAAATGAAAGTTTGATTCATTCTAAGACTACGTTTCTCAATTTTTTCGTCCTGGGGTCAATATTTGGTAAGCTGGATCAAAGGATAAAAAGGTTCTTTTTTGAGGTTTTTTGGATTTTATTCATATTTCTTCCAAAGGAACTATATATAGTAAATTTGGTATCATATGAAAGGTCTTTAAGAGGCGCTTTCAATAGATTATCAGAAATTTTAAAAAAAATTTTGAAAATTCAAAAATTACATTATATCGGGATGTATCGCAAATGTTTTGGTTAAAATTGAAATATTCGTTGTATAACAAAATAAAAGTATAAGAAATTATACATCAATGGATAGCTTACGTTATTTTGATGCCCATTACATATATGAATTGAGTTAACAGAGGTTGTCAGATAGAGAAGAAATTAGGTTTAAAAAAATTTTAATAAAAATTGAACTAGATTGAATTTTGAAAAACGGAAAAAACCATTTTGGTTAAATTACATGGTGTTTATAATCAAGAAATTTCAACAATTTAGTTAAGTAAATTCTATGAAAAAATTAAAAAAAACAAAAATTTTGGCGGAAATTTTCAAAATTTTTGAATTTTCAAAATTTTTCTTAAAATTTCTGATAACCTATTGGAAGCGCCTCTTAAAGAATTTTCATATGATACCAAATTTATATATAGTTTCTTTGGAAGAAATATGAAAAAAATCCAAAAAACCTCAAAAAAGGTCCTTTTTATCCTTTGATCCAGCTCACCAAATATTGACCCCAGGACGAAAAAATTGAGAAACGTAATCTTAGAATGAATCAAACTTTCATTTTAGTTGGGAACATTCGCAACTTTTATTTTGGGGCCACCCTAATGTACATATGTATGTATGGTGTGCATACATACATATGTAAGAACATATGTTAAATATTATTAAAACATATTATAAATGCATGTGTAATACACATTTTGTATGTATGTATGTATGGATGTATAACAAAGAAAGCATTCATGACTTTATGTAGGTATGCATGTGTATGTGTCTGAATGTGTGTAAGCAAATAATTGTATCAGTATCAGTGTCATTGTTATTATTATTCTATTATTGTTAAATGTTAATACAGACAGCAGGCTCCTTTGTTGCTTCTACTTACACTCACTTACCCTCTCTCTCTTTCGCTCTTTAGTACTGTACTAGTACTCTCTCCCGTTATTATTTACTTCGTGTTTTGTTGTTGTATAAAATGTTCCTTCAAAAATATATTGTTTTGCATGAGTGGAGTAGCTTTTTCGTAAATAAACAAGACTATGTAGTGGGAGAGAGAGAGCTCTTGGGATATACTCGTGTAAGTATTCGTTTAACATCAAGTGTTTGTACATGTGTATGTAAATATGTACGAGAGAGTGTGTGTGTGTTTGAAGTCATTGTATTTGAAAAGTCAATTAATATTGGGATTATAAAGATCGCATTGTCATTGAAAGACAATTTTCTTCTTCGTTTTTGAAATTTACTCAAGAATTTTGCTGTTGCGGCTTTTGGAGTATGTGTGTGTGCAAAAGAGTATTTGAAGTTTGATTTGCGTATTTAAAGGCTTGTTAGCATGCAACAGCAGAGGTGAATTAATTAGAAGTGTTTTGTATTTTTAATAAAATTTATTACGAAAGTACCAGTAAATAATTTGAATGTTTGCTGGGTTCACTCAACAAATATTAGAATTTTATTAAGCTCTTTTACTAATTGGTTGACCACGGCTGTTGACATATGTATTTCTTTTGTATTCTTAATAATACATATGTATTTTTTCTGTTATAATCTCATATTAAAATGTATTATTAAAGCATTTATTTGATATTATAATCGTAATTAATACGGAGGGACAATGGCTATGTGTTTGCAAATCACAGCAACAGTAAAAGGAAAAGTTTTGATTAAATTTTTTTGAGGTTTCTATACGAATGTACATAAGAATACATTTGATAAGGATTTTTAGTCTACAAATTCGAATGAAATTATTCTTTAAAAAAAGAAATTCTTTTAAAAATATCAATCAAATATCAATATAAGAGAAAAAAATATGGAAAAATGATGGGAATTGAACCCATGACCCTCACACTAGACTAGGACATTACGTTCTAGACTACTAGGGCACGCTATTAAAAAACATGGATGACTGTCCATACAAATAACGATAATGGTTTCAGAACAGCTGTTTTTTAAATTATCTTTTGAACTCCCCCGTTATTCAGGCTGAAATACTGGCTATGAAAGTAAGCGCAGAGTGAATCAGATATTAGCATCTATCGAACGGAATATATCTTTGAATTCCTTGAGGGTGTTTGCACCACATCTAAGCCTGTCCAAGAATACTGGGTGTCATTGGAGGAGATAGCGAAATATTCGCTGGTTCTTCTCATATGGATCCTGTGTCCAGGGATATTGAATGTAACAACAAAGCCAACGCAATTGTCAAGGCTGGTATAACAGAAAATTTAATTCAAATCATACATGAGAATACCATGGCTCTGCAGAAAGCCAAATTGATGGTCATACGCACAAGTCTCACTCGTTTGCAAAGGAAAGACGCGATAATGAACACACTTGTAAAGTGACCAGACAGATCTGGTCCGATATGGACATATTCACAACAAAAATGTGCATCTAACTTGATCAGAGGCTATCTTAGTAACCTTATAGAACACACGGCCAGACTGGAATATCTCTCGACATCTGCAACAGATGTAACGATGAAGAAGAATAGGGGCGGCTACAGAACATTTTCTGCACTTGGGGATCTAGGAAGAAGAATACTTGGGCACCCAGAATTTATTGACCGAATGAAGGAAATTGACAGTTGCCTGCAGACTAATATCGGTGAAATAGTGGGACTTTGTGGGACCCAAATATGCTTAGCCCATTGAGGTGGCTACGTGTACTACTTTACGCTTCTCTGGTAATATAAATATTTTCATTTCATTTAACGATCAGTGAGTCATCCTTTTTCCAATTTGAACCTGCCAGGACTGCAACTGTGGCGAATGTATGTATGAATATATGTTCCTGGATTGATGTCAATATATTGTTACGTTTTTACCTTTTATAAACGTTTAAAATATGAGAACGTAGATTGCAACTAAAATAAAAATAAATTTGTGTTTAGTTTTAATTAAAGCTCTTTGTTATTCGCACAATTCTGTGTGCCATTGTTCATAACTTGATGTAAACAGCAACAATTGCTTTGTTTGTTATTCCTCTGTTTATTCCCTTTGCATAAACAATAACAATTACTACATCGACAGATCTTTGTAACGGACATCTTTAAACCACGATTACTCTCTTCAAATGCACCGCACTTCACTAACTGAATCGCCTGATTTGCCTTGCCTTTTATAAGGCAACGTAAACAGTGTGATGAATGTTCTTGAAGGCGAATGTTTATGACTTTGCCATCTCGAAATCTCTATAAATGTAAACATCGTTCTTTACATTCATGATTGTTGTTTATCAATTTTTGTTTACTTGTTTACCAATTTATATGCTGGTCTTTGTTGTTGTATTTTTGTTACTTGTTTACCATTTTTTTTTATGCTGGTGTTTGTTGTTATTTATATTAAGCAGTACGATAATTTGTAAACAGGTTTATTTACTTGCATTGTTTTATTTTTGTAGCTTTTGTTTATAATTTTAATGTTAAGCAACGTAAAAGCAAAACACCAGTAACTTGATTTTTCATTTTCTTAACAATAAAGGGATAATTTTTTAAGAGCTATAGGAGAAAATAATAAAAAAAAAAACACATAAAATTCAGAAAAATGAAATCTTTATTTGAATCAATAGTACGGTCCATATAATTTAATGTTTGAAGATTATTTCATGCAAATGTTGATCGCGACTGCGCCTCAAATGGTCCATCCGCTTAGTCCAATTTTGGCATACTCTTTCCAACATTTCGGCCGGTATCTCACGAATAAATGCTTCAATGTTGTCTTCCAATGCGTCAATTGAAGCGGGCTTGTCTGTATAGACATGAGCTTTAACATAGCCCAACAAAAAATAGTCTAAAGACGTTAAATCGCACGATCTAGGCGGCCAATTGACCGGTCCCGAACGTGAAATAAAATGTTTACCGAACTCGCCTCTCAATAAGTCCATTGTTACGCGTGCTGTGTGGCATGTGGCACCGTCTTGTTGAAACCACATGTCATGCAAGTTAAGCTCTTGCATTTTGGGCAAAAAAAAGTTGGATATCATTTCACGGTAACGCTCACCATTCACAGTTACGTTACGATTCGCAGCATCTTTGAAGAAGTACGCATTTTGATAATAAAATTCAATGATTTGCAAGTGTTGTTCGTTTGTAAGACGATTCATGGTTAAATTATAGACCAAACTGAAGATGTTTGACAGTGAAAACAAAAATACGAAACGTGCGTGAGCTGTTTAAACCAGTGTTGCCAAAAAGATAATAGCTAAAAAATCATTCCTCTTTAAAATGAGCTTCATTCAAAACGAAGAATTTAATGGATTTTCTTTGCTTACCAAAGTATAGTTTCTCCTTCAATGAAAGAAATCCAAATGGGTGTTGAATACCCATTCCTCTTTATAATCAACAAATTCCTTTTGAAATATCTTGAAACGCCGTTATTATTATTATCTTCTGCTCTCTCTTTCCCTGCCAATATTTCCGGCATTAATTAAACATAAATTGTTGCATGTAATTATTCTCTCTCTAGCCATTGTCTGGACTCGAAGCAAGATACGCATCCCAGCCACTAAAATAACCACACCATATGAACAGCCACTAAAACATCTGGAGCGTAATGTTATTGTTTTAAATTAATTACAATATAAAAATGCAATAAATAAACCAATAACAAAAACAACAACAACAACATCTTATAAGAAACAATAGCTTAATGCATTGTATTGCATTGTATCCCGAGCTGCATTGTGCTGCTGTATTGTGTTTTATCAGATGTTTTATGCGAAATAAAATGAAAGTTTACACTTAAAAATCCTGTGTGTTCAATTTCTTTTAAGAGAAGAAGACAGCAGCACAGCACATATTTAAACAAATATTTCCTTTCTTTATGGCAATACTCGCGCAATGGTTTATGGCTTTCAAATATGATCACAGCGTCTTTAATAAATTAAAAATACATCACAGGAGGTGGAGGAAGAGGAGCTACAAGTATGGTTGCTATTACTGAAATGGTGGGCAATTTGTTTTAAAATGAAGTCAAAGTTGGTTTCTTTAAGTTTTCTTAATGCATGGCAGTCAAATGTGTCTTTTACTCTCAGAGTTATTGCCAGAAATCTGCTGAGAGGAAGTCGTCGATGAAATATTTATTTTTTGGGGTTTGAACCGTGGCCTCACGTCTAATAAGCCAACACACTATCTACTAAACTAAGACGACATTGGTACAATGCTTCAATGAATCAAGAGAGCTGAATACCCTAGCCGGTCCTTCTCCGGTGCTCCTCAAAAAAGACTTCTAGGCAGCGGCCCATACATGACAGTTGTATTCTATTCTCGTTCTGATTTAAGTGGTGTAAATAGAAAGAAGACCAGATATACCGTCTTAAGAAATCGAGGCACTTGAATGCTTCTTTCAACACTTGAAAAATGTGCTGTTTCAGCGAACATTACACTGAATTTTCATACTCAGTACATCAAGAGTCGTCGTAGTCTAGTAGGTAGTGTATTGGCTTATTAATCGTGAGGCCTCGGTACAAACCCCAGGACAGACATATCCAAGAAAACGAAATATGAAAACTTATTTCTTCGGCGACTTCCTCTCAACAGATTTCTGGCAAAAACTCTCGAGAGTTAATAAAATTGTTATGAGAAGTTTCTAAAAAAAAAACTGGTGTGAGAGTCGTAATCCTGACTAAAGGATTGTAATGACCAATTACACTATGCGACAAAATAAAAAAAATTAAATACACCCGGCTAATCTCATAGTGTAGGTTGTGAGTTTTGTTGAGTAGATCTTCAAAAATATTTTATTTATATTTCTCGAACCCTCCAAACTTTTTTTATTTGACAAAAACTGTTTTTTCATATTTTTTAAGTAAAGTTTGCTACTATGAACGGACAAACTTGAAAAAATATGAAAAAAATTCGAATTTTCCAAGGTTACCTCATCAAAACTCATAGCAAATTAAGTCGAATAATAGATATATGTACACCGTTTTAAAGGTCCATCTCTCCCCTTTCCAACAAGATTTAAATTTTGGAAATCGGGTCGGAAATGTTTAAGTAATCCAGAAATTTGTGTGTGGGGTCAAAAAAACAGTTTTTGTCAAATAAAACAAGTTTGGAGGGTTCGAGAAATATAAAAAAGGTATTATTGAGTTCTACTCAAGTAACTGAATAACGTAGACTATGTAGTTACTCGGGTGTATTTTCACTGTCGCACCGTGTTATGTATGTATTGTATTGTTGTGAAGAGAATACTCAAATACTATGAGCAGGATGGCAGTCGAACTGCCTTTGAGCTATATAGTGTCCTTCTATAATGTCCAAACCAACTCTAGCCCGACTGCTTATTAATTAAAATTTTTTTATGATTTTTTTTTTGTTCAAATTCAATTCAATTAAATTTTTTTTAAATTTGTTTAAATAAAACGTTTTAATTTTTAATTTAAAATAAAAATTTAATAATTTCTTAAATTAAATTTAAATTTCCTTTCTAAACGCATCCTTCTATTTTCGTTCCCATTATTTTTATTTTTTTTCTTTGAAGTATTGCACGGAACTTGTGTAAAATCTATCAAAACTTTCTTCTGTTTCTGCTCCTTAAAGAAAAACAGAAAAACGAAAGTAAAACTTTTCATATTTATTTTATTGCAATATGGGAGCTAAAAACTCAAAAACTCAAAAAAAGAAAACAGAAAAAGAAAAACTATTTTATTGTTATTATTGTTCTTTAGGCCATTTTGGCAATAATTTTTTGTTTTTTTTTGTTTCTTCAACTATAATCTACCACTTCCTCATACGTTGCCTTACCTCTGGCTGGCCTTTCTTTATGACTTTTTCTTTGGCAAACAAAAAAATACATTTCAACGTAAATATTATAAAGATTTAAGAGAACCTTCTCTCGTTTTTTTCTCTTTTGCAAACACCCACATAAATTTTGTTGATAAAAAAAGGAAAATTTTTCTTTCTTTAAATATTTTCCAATATGTGGCCTTGTGAAATTGTTTGAAAGCGAAAAACAAAAATAAAGAAAATATGTCCTAAACAAAGTTTTCTGTTCCGCTAAGCTAACGAAAAAAAAATATTTCCTTGAAGGAAAAAGGAAAAAATATGGCCACAAAGAAAGAAAGAAGACACGCGTTAAATTTGTAAAAAAAGAACAGAATTTCTAACCTTGACCTTATGTGCTGTTGTTTCGTAAATAATTCATAAAATTGAAGTAATTTTGGTTGGTGAAACCATAATTTAGTAAATTTAAGCTGAAAACAAGTTAGCAGCGGCTTTAATTACAGTTTACTTGGCTCCGGTGGTGCCATCTTACAATTGTTGTTGTTTATCAGCTACACTCTCAATCAACCTTTAGATTTACGCAATGCATATGACGTCACAAGTCCTATTTTGTCATTGCTAAGACGACCTATAAATTGAATTACGGCTTTAATTACTATTTACTTGGCTCCGATGGTCTCATCTTACAATTCCTTGTTGTTGTTATTTATCAGCTACACTCTCACTCCCAATCAACGTTTCGATTTACGCAATGCATATGACGTCACAAGTCCTATTTTGTCATTGCTAAGACAACCTATAACCTGAATTACGGCTTTAATTACAGTTTACTTGGCTCCGATGGTGCCATCTTACAATTCCTGGACGTTGTTATTCATCAGCTGCTCTGTCAATCAATGTTACATCAATGTTTAGAATAACGCAAGGCTGATGACGTCACAAGTCCTATTTTCTTATTGCTTTGACGACCTATAGCTTTAATTACGGTTTAATTACAGCTGCTCTGCCAATCAATGTTACGTTAACGTTTAGATTTATAACCTGATGTTTACACAGTCCCCACAAAAATTCACTCAATGCAGATGACGTCACGAGTCCTACTTTCCCATTGCTTTGACGATCTGCACTTTAAGTTAACAAGCCGAAGCAGCAATATTTGGTCTCAGACAACTAAAACTATTGAAATCAAAACGGCGAATATGCGATAATTCCTACACTTCGGCTACAACAAATCGAAGACGTTAAATGTTTCTGATATTCATGCAGCACGTCTATAACAAGTGAAGGCACCACGAAATAGAGCTTAGTGAACTGCTAAAAAGAACTGTTTAAGTAAGCAAGACTTAATCCTACCACTTATAGTGCACTGAGTGTATTCAAAACATTAAAGGGGCGAATATTCCGCATGTTCTGACCAAATATCATGGAGATGATCGTTCATTTGCGAATATTAAATTAAAAAACTGAAATGACGTTGGATTTATCATGCCCTGCGGTGTAAGGTTTCTACGTCACACATGGTTTTGACTTGTACGTGGTAGAAGTTAACAAAATGTATATATGTATAACATTCGTCCTGGCAGGACGATTTTTTTGGGGTTCACAAGTAGCTCTAATTCCAGGTTCCAGGTCTCCAAATGTTGGCTACTAACTTACAGTACAGCTTCTGCAGCCTGACCGGAGGCTTAATTCTGGTACCACGGGTGTCGAGAGACTTGTCTCTGCCCGACAATGGCTGTGGTTTATACCCAAATCGCGAAGAGAGCGCAAGCTCGGTGTGGCATTGCACTCTTAACCACTTTCACAAAGGAGTACAGATAGGCTCCGACCCCTAACCAAGAGGAAAGTCATGTCCAAATGCATGGCTTCGAATTGGTACTCACATAGGATGATGCAATCCATTATGTGCTTATGCATATCATGTGGCCACATCATTGTGCGTGGGCGCGTTGGTAGACTCATTGTTTCTACCCGTTCTTAGAGCATCGTGGGGTTTGTCATCATGGCGATACTCACGTAAAGCCCTGGACTAATTACAGCTTCTGCAGAAGTTGTTGAGGAGTATTTTTAACCCTTAAGCATGCATTTCTAGGAGTTAATGTTCCATTTCCACCATTATGAGCTTCTTAAGAAGGATTCTAATCCGGCACGTCATATTTTTTCTATCCATCACTTTACTTAGTTGATTATTGTAACCCTTTAGTCAGGATTACAACCTAGCTTCTCATACCACCACCACATGTTGTGTAAGTTAATTTTTTTATACATGAGTGGCAGAACTGACAAAATTCTTATTTCCTTCGTTTAAAAAATAAATTCTTCAATTTAAGTTTTTATTTTTATTTTTTAAATGAGGAATCATTTTTAATTTTGACATTCTTTTAAAGTTTTTTTTTCTTTGCCATTCATCTTTAAGTATTTCCCTTTTGGTCTAATCATGTCATAAAAATATTACAAAAGAATTCAAAAAGAAAACAAAAACAGAAACAGAAATTCTCTAAGAAAACACATACAGAAGTTGTAATAAAGTTTTCCTATAAAAATGATCATTAAAAATGTATGGAAAACATGCCACATATACAAATACAAATACATACACACATACACATAAATATACTGAGTCATCATCAGTCATGCACATAGAAGAACTGAAATGAAATGAAATGTGGGTTACAAATATAAATGAAATGATAATAATATTTCCGGTTATGCTCGCTCTGACGACTTATGAGCTTAAAAAGAAACGAAGACGATACACTTACATGCATACATACATAGATACATACATAAGTGTATGTGGATGTGTATGTGTTTACATAATTTCTTTTATAAATATAAGCAACACACATACACTTGCAAAGTATTAAAGAAAATGTTGTCATGCATTTATAAAAGAATTGTGGGAATATTAAACGAGTCGAAGAAAGTTGTAAAGAGTTGGAGTTCGTGTTCGACTTGAAGCCATTCTATACGAGTATGGAATAATAGTTTGTTTGTTTTGAAATTAGAAAATGTTATTTGAAGTCGCCTTAGTCTAGTAGGTAGTGTGTTGGATTATCAGATGTTGTAACGAGAGAGGCAGTTCCATACAACTAACTCAACTGCAAGGCATATTACTGGACTTACTATTGGGCTAAGAATACAAGCAACCTCTCTTTAATACGTAAAAATCATAATTGAATGACTTCGTCGGAAACTAGGTATTGTGCCAATATTAAGAAAAATGAAAGACTGTTGTACCACTGTGGGAGACATGTGGCCTTTGATTTACCTATCGGAGACGATAGATTTGTTATAGGTTGCATGGAATGAGATGAAGATGCTATTTCCTCGACAAAGAAAAGTGAAAGCCCTCAAACCTATTTTAAAGTGTTACAAATGGCTGCATAAACATGTATTGCCAACCAAAACCTTACTTAAAATAGGCTTTAAAAAAGGGAAAACAAAGAGAAATAAGAACGACAATAAAAGACAAGAAAGTACACACACACACACACACACACACACACACACATAAACAAAGTCAACAAGTTCGATTGTCATCAAAACTGTTACGCAAAACAAGCACACACACATGTACTAACTTATTTACTCCATTTTAAAATTGTTATAAAAACCGAGTGACAGAGACAGTGAGTGAGAGAGATAGGGTGGTGAAGAAAAAAATAAGAAAAATAACCACAAACACAAATACGACACCATATTAAGAGCATAAACAGAAAACAATACAACAACAGCAACTTAAAAAGACGGAGAAAAGAGTAAAAGAGACTTAAAAGAAGTTTATGTTGCTGTACCAAGAGTGGAGGAGTGTGGTAGAAAGGCCAGAGAACACAGAGAGAGAAAGTTCAAAGTAAGAAAAACACGAAGACAAAGTCGTCAAACAACAACAAAAATAATAATAAAAAAAAACTTAAGATAAGTGACAATAAAAACAACCAACAATCAAACACAAACACAACCAAACAAACAAGCAGGCATGCATGAATAAATAAACGATTGTTGGTTGACTGAGTGAATGTACAAAAACGAATGAATGAATGACTAGTTGACTAACTGACATCTTCTCCATTGTAGAAATGCATGAACACTTTGACAAGAACTTAAATATGTAAATATGCCTTTACACTTACACACATACACATGCTTAATGCATACATACACATGCAAACACAAACTAAATTTGAATGTTAGCTGCTTTAAGAGTTATTGTTGTTGTTGTTTATTTTCATTTTAATTTTTTATTTATAGCTGCAAAGAGAGAGTGAAGAGAAAGAGAGAGAGAGAGGGAAGGAAAAGAGAGTTTTTTTTTCTAAATTGAAAGCTTAAAAGACTCGAAGCCTTTGTTCTAACAAACAGACTGTGTATGCATATACATATGTGTGTGTAAGTGTGTTTATGACTTTGTTAGACATGCTGTCACATGTTAAGGGGAAAAAACTTTCTGTTGTTTTTTCTCTTTCTCTCTCTCTCTTTTTTTTTGTATAGAGAAGTATTGCTTACCAAAGAAATGTAAAATAAACAGGCAGGCAATGTATGACAGAATAGTAATAGGAATTCTAAGCAACAAAAAGATGAGAAAAAAAAAGTAAAAAAAAACTCATCCCTAAGGAATATGAATTAACAATAAAAGTGTTAAATTTACGAAAAGCCACAAAACAATTATAAAATATTAATAACAATAACAACAACAAAAGCAATAAAGGATAACAGAACAGAAAAGTGAACTTTAAATGAATACTGACAAGAAAGTTCATTTAAATTATTCCTACAGGATCAAAACTACAACCACAGCACCTACTGTTTACGGCGTATTAGTGCAAGAACACAGTTGGAGATAACCACACGATATGGGGATACAAACATATGGCGAAGCTTGTTCATGAATGTCGCCTATTTCTCCGTGAAATGGTGGATTATTGTATGCATACATACAAAAGTAGTCATTACAACCCTTTAGTCAGGACTACAACCTAGCTTCTCTGCTCACTTATGTATGTTGTGTGAGTTAATTTTATCCATAAGTGGGAGGGCCCTACATACAGTGTGAAGTCGATTCCGAACAGCGTTGCCAAATTTTTTTTTAAACTTTTTATTTCTGGGGAAAAAACTTCTTTTTTCAGAAAAAAAATTGTTTTCTACAAAAGTACTAAATTTTTTAAAGGAAACACCGGAGCCCGGTATCCTCTGTTGGTGTTTTTTTGCGTTTTTTGTCCGGGACTAATAAAAAACACAATATTTTATTTAAAAATGTAAATATTTCCTGTTTTAATACTGAATTTATTGAAAAAAAATTTTAAATTTAATTTTTTCGAAAAAACTTGTTTTGTTAGAAAACAAATTTAATGAAAACTTTTCCACATATCAAAAAACTTGGAAAAAAAGGGAAAACTTGGCAAATGGCAACGCAGATTCCGAACGATAGATTTTTTTGGAGAAACTTTTCATGGCAATTTTTTATTTACACTCAGAGTTTTTTGAAAGAAATCTGCCGAGAGAAAGTCGTCGTAGAAATATTATTTGCTATTTCATTTTGTTGGAAATGTCTGACCTGGGATTTGAACCGTGGCCTCACGTCTAATAAGCCAACACACTACCTACTAGGCTACGGCTACTCTTATTTGGTGTGTTTTGCGGAAACACTGGCCAGAATAGGTATCTCTTTATGATACAGGCATTTGAGTCCACTTAGCCATGATTAGCCTGGAATTTAAAAAAAATCCATTTTATGGCTATAAAGTTGCTGGGTTGAACATAAAACACCTAATTTTTCTCTTTCGACTTCATACTTGTTACGTGGCCTTTGCCGGAAAGGTCTACATTTTCTGAGCTCCCTATCCTTAAAGCAGTTCTTTTTCTACTACTTTTTGCATACTTTTTTAGGTCTGTTGCGAATATACTGGGGTACAGAAAATTTCCCGTTTTATTTATTTCTGTGGGAGACAAAATTATTTTTTTTTTTTTTAAATATGTCCTTTTTTGATAGAAAAGTATTTTTTTGATAGAAAAGTACTTTTTTTGCTAAAGCAGATCAGTTTTCTCTTTCGACTTGACACTTATTACGTGGTCTTTATCTTTACAGTACATTCTCGACATGGCTGCTAGAGACGACAGCAGTTTTTAGGCGAGTTATCTATAAATCAGTACTTTTTCTGTTACCTGATTCATACTTTCGTCTGCTCTGATGCGAATATTTCGCTTGGAGACAATATTACATTTTTTTTTTCGGAAATATGTCGTATTTTTGATAGAAAAAGTTTTTTTTTTTTGGTAGAAAAGAATTTTTTTTGACAGAAAAAGTACTTTTTTTTATAGAAAAGTAATTTTTTTGATTTTTATTTTGAATTTTACTTTACTTTATTTTTTTTTTATAGAAAAGTATCTTTTTTTTTGATATAAAAAGTACTTCTTTTTGATATAAAAAGTACTTCTTTTGATAGAAAAATTCCTTTTTTTCTTTTCCAATTTAATCACACAATCAAGTTTATATTGTTGGGAAGAAAAGTACTTTTTTTTTTATAGAAAATATACCTTTTATAGTAGAAATGTTATTTTTTTTTTAGTAGAAAAAGTACTTTTTTTTGATAGAAAAAGTCCTTTTTTTATAGAAAAAGTTTTTCTTTTCCAATTTAATCACACAATGAAATCAATTTTTCTTTTTTCAATCGTTTTATTTATATTGTTGGGAGGAAAAGTACTTTTTTTATAGAAAAAATACCTTTTATAGTAGTAATGTTATTTTTTTGAAAGAAAAAGTACTTTTTTTGATAAAAAAGTCCTTTTTTATTTAAAAAGTTTTTCTTTTCCAATTTAATCACACAATGAAATCAATTTTTCTTTTTTTCAATCGTTTTATTTATATTGTTGGGAAAAAAGTACTTTTTTATAGAAAAAATACCTTTTATAGTAGAAATGTTATTTTTTTTTGGTAGAAAAAGTACTTTTTTTATAGAAAAAGTTTTTCCTTTTCAATTTAACCACACAATGAAATTTATTTCCCCTTTTTTTCGATATTTATCTTTAATTTGGTGGGAAGAAAAGTATTTCTTTTTCTTTTTGTAGAAAGGTACCATTTAGTACATTTAGTAAAAAGGTACATTTTTTGGTCGAAAAGGTTCCTTTTTTGATACTTTTTTTTCTGCTTTTTTTTAACACGAATTAATAAAAATTTTAATTTCTTTTCCAGCATGGGCGTTCAACTACAACACGGTCATAGCCATGGTGGTGGTTTGGGTGGCCATGGCCATAGCCATGGTGGCAAAAGTAAAAAATCCAAAAAGTCACAGAAACTGCACACTGCAGACGATTTATCTTTAACCAATGCCGATAAACCATCCAATATATTGACCAACAATTTAACCAATGAGACGAACAGTCGTAATCACGTGGTATGTCCAACACCGCCCACCGAACGCTTGGAACAGGGCGTGTCTCCAGATGCCGAGTTACCAGCAGCAGGTTTACAGACATTCTCGTATCAAAATTCACGTTCCATAAGTGAAGTACATTCCGAAATGTCAGCTGTTATGGCTGAGACTGCGGTTGGAGGTCATCATCATGGTGGTGTGGCTGCCAAGGAGGCACAAAATTTAAATGTCAGGGCTGCCTACATACATGTGTTGGGTGATATGGTACAGAGTATTGGTGTATTTTTGGCTGCATTGGTTATTTACTTTAAACCCGAATGGGCCATAGCTGATCCAATTTGTACGTTTATCTTTTCGATTATTGTGCTCTTTACCACGTTTGCCATTATCAAGGATGCTTTATTGGTGAGTACGGCTGTGAGGAAATATTCATTAATTATTAAATTTGAAACATAAAAAGGAATTTATGACTGTATTTTTTTGCTGTATTTTTGTTTGTTATTTCGTTTTATTGTTGAACCACAATATTTTGTTAATTTTTTTCTGTTGTTGCTGCAGTTGTTTTATTGTGTTCCATTTGTAACCAAAAACTCATTTATCATCGCCTTACATTTACACAATAAACAACAACAACCCGCCACACAAATATACCCGAAATACATGCATAAATATACTTCTCATTTACATACATTTTTAATACAAAAACAAAAACTGGAATTTCTTTTTTTTTTCGAGTGTGTTTTTATTTTTTTAACTCACTGTATGTATCTCTCCCTGTCTCTGTTTTCGGTTCATAATGTAAATTCATGCAACAGCGTATTTGGTTTTTTGTTCATCGGTCTGGGTGTTGGTTTTTTTTTCTTCATCGTTGGCATTGTTGTTGTTGGTTTTTTTTATTATTTATTTCAAATTGTTTTAATTTTTTTATTTTCATTCTCATTGTTGAGTTGAGTTTTGTTTGTTGTTCCCTTTCCTGTGCCATAAAATTAAAATAAATGAAAATGGAAAAACAGAAGAAAAAAAACACCACGAAATAAAAATGAATTCAAATCGCCATGCCACTAGAGATTTTTTTAAAATTTTTATACCGAAAGCTTATTTTATAATTTGATGTTGTTCAGCAAAATGTTAGGCAAAAAAAAAAAAAAGATAAAAACCCTGAAAACCAAAAATATTTATTTTATTGTTTAGCTTTAGTGTCGTAACACAAAAAAACACAGTGGTTCGAAGAAATCACATGAATGTAAGAAAAACGTTTCGTTTCCTAAAGCAATTCAAATGTAACGGGTGTGACACTTCATAGAATATTTGTGAATTTTATTCAAACTTCAATTATCTGTAACAAATAATCTAAAGAACATATTAAGGAATTATTTTTCTTTGTAACGGATGTGACACAACATTCAAATTTCAAAATCTTAGTTAAATATTACTTTATTAATAATATGCACGCCAAAAATAACACAAAGAGCATACATTTTTTTGTAACGGGTGTGACACTAATTAGAATATTAATGAATTGTATTTAATTAAACTTCACCTATCTGCAACAAATAATCTAAAGAAGATATTAGGGAGTTATTTTTTTGGTAACGGGTGTGACACTACTTTTAAAATTTCAAAATCTTAGTTAAACATTCCTTTATTAATAATGTGCACTACAATAGCAACACTAAGAACTTAAATATTTTTGTAACGGGTGTGACACTACATTTTAAATGTAAAAATTGAATTCAAAATTTTCATAACCATAATAACTAATCTAATAATAATAGTACAAATAACACAATTTGTTTTTGTAGCGTATGTGACTACATTAATGATTTAGAACTTATCATATCTTCTCATACCTATAATAACTCATCTAATAATGATGTCAACATTTACATTTAAAACTATAAAATTGAGCTGCATTTCTCACTCCTATAGCAACTAATTTAATAATAATACAAACAACATACTATTCTTTTGTAACAGGTGTGACGCAATAATTAATCTTCATAGCTTTAGTTCAATAATTATAAGAATAATAATAACAAGTAGTTCAACAATAACACAAAGAATACCATTTTCTTTTGTAACGGGTGTGACACTACATTTAAAATTTTAAAATTGATTAAAGTTTCTGTCAAACTGGTCTTTGGCTTACAGCAAATTTGCAGTCAATAAGCCTATCAGCCCTTTACAGTTATATTTATTTACATCCGTTGCATTAGATATTTTATTTTTATTTCCTTGTTTTGTTTAATTTTTTTGCCTGTCAAAGTGCCAATGTCACACTTGTAACGGTTTTTTTTGTCACACCCGCTACAGTTTATGTCACACCCGTTACATTAAATAATTCATTTTTATTTGGTTTTTTATTTTTTTTATTTTTTTCGCTACTACTGTTTCATACCACAGTAACCTGTATTATTGTTTGTATTGTTATTGCTGCTTCTAGGCTTTATGATTATTTTGTTAACAATTGTGATTCTCTTGTTTATTTTTTGTGTATAATTTCCTTTTATTTTTAATAACATTTCTTTTTTTTAATTTTATTTTCATATCAAAAAAAAAAAACAACAAAAATTTGTGGCTGCCTTGCCTGATTTACCTCTCGCTGGATTTGTATACAATCAACACACAAACATACACACACTAAAATTTAAAAACACGTAACTTTAATGCCTGTCAACGCCTGCGGTTAAAAATGATAAATTTACATTTATGACTACAAACGCGCGTGTATATGTGTGTCAACAATACCACTGTGTTGCTAACATTGGCACCGATGGGCCTTGTTCACTCGCTCTCTCTCTCTCTCTCGCTTGCTATTGCCATTCAAAACAAACCACAAACAACGATAAACAAAATATCAAAATCTATTGTGTTACAATTGCTTGTGCTATTAACATTTCATACATATCTGCGTACGTATTGGTGTGTCTGTGTGTGTGTGCCGTTTTAAATAGGTCCTTATGGAGGGTACACCCAGCTATTTGCATTATACGGAAGTTCTTAATATTTTCCAACAAATCGAGGGCGTACAACGTGTTCATAATTTGCGTATTTGGGCTTTAAGCATTAATAAAATTGCGTTATCTGTGCACTTGGCAATTGGTAAGTACAAATAATAACAACAACAATCAACATCATTAATTCAGTAACACACTTACACATTAACTCTTAATAACTGTATGTATGTGTGCGAGTACAAAAACGAAAAGAGTTTTAACAACCAACCATCATAACAACGTGATTTTATTAAGTGTACCATAGTACCCACCACGGTACACACGACAATGAGTTTATGAATGCATATGAGTGTTGAAAAGGAAACACGAAAAACCAAAACAAAAACAAATTTTTATCAGTAGTTCGTTCGTTTATATTCGTTACAAGTCTCTTTAGGTTCTCAATGACTTGTTTTATGAGTTGATATTTGTGAAAGTGTATGTGTGTAAGTCTATTACACAATAACAATAACACCAATAACAACATTAACTACAATACCACAAGCACTGTGTGTGTGTAAGGGAGTGTATAAAAGTGTTTTACTGATTGTTTAATTATCTCTCGCTCCCTCTCTCTCTGGTTTTTTTTTTTGCATTCACATTCCTTTATTAGTGCTCACTTAATATTTTTTTGGCAACTCTTTTGTTTTTCTATGAGTAAAAGTATGCCTATCGTCACATTGTTTTTCTCCTCTTATGTTTCTCTCATTTGTTTTGTTGTTGCTGTTGCTCTCGCTCTAATTTTGAATTACTAATTGTTATTGTATATGTGAGTTTATTATTCCTGTGTAATGAGCACCATTTATTATCAGCAAAATTTATTTTGTATGCTTGCATGCGTTAGTGTGCCTGTGTGTGTAAGAGTAAATGTTAGAAATTATATTCTCTTGATTTAATTTGATTTAAAGGCTAATGATTGCCATCAGTCTTTGTCTCATTATTTTATTATAAATACAAGGAAATGGCAATGAAAACTCTGTTTTTTGTTTTAGAAAGGGGAACTCATTTATTAGCAATAAAATTATATAAAAAAGGGGAGAAAAAAGATGAGGAATATTAATTATTTGTTATTAAATTAAAAAAAAAAATTGAGATTGAGAGGAAAGCTCACGTATTGTTTAAAAAAATAATATTTTTTTTAAATTCTGGATATACATATTCTTGGAGCACTTCAAGAGTTTAAGACCGAAAAAGGAGATTAAAGTGGCAATGTGCCTTTGTCCTCAAGTCTCAATTCGTCAAGTTGTAATTGGAGAAAGTAATTAAACATGGCTCTTTAACCCATTCGCTGCCAAGCCTAAATTATATGAAGTCATTCCCATTGCCATTTATATTTTGAGTGTTATTGTTTACCAAAACCCTGTTATTTCTTGGTAAGAGCACATACATTATCATACTTAATCATTTACAAGCAGAAAACCAAAGACGAGTATACTCGTCGATGGCAATAGGAAGGTCATAAGGACTCGATATCCTTTTTCGTATTTGCGTACGTTTTAGTAGAAGTAAGAAGTAAAGTATTATTTTTTAAAAAAAATTTATTTGTAGTATTTTTCAAGTTTTTTACATAATTATATTATGTTTGTGGCAAAAAAAATTTGCTAATTCAAAAGCCTGCATGTTATAATATATTTAAAGAAGGACGAGTATACTCGTCTTGGCAGTGCGGGATACCCTCTCAAAGACGAGTATACTCGTCCTTGGCAGCGAATGGGTTAACGCCAGTCGATAGTGGTCGTTAAGCCTGTACATACAAACATAATTGGTCATTACAACCCTTCAGTCAGAATTACGACCTAGCCTCTCATACCACTTATGTTGTGTGCGTTAATTTTTATACATGAGTGTCAGGGCCTACAGTTTAAAGTTGACTTCGAACGACAGATTTTTGAGAAACTTTTCATGACAATTTTTATTTGCTCTCAGAGTTTTTGCCACAAATCCGATGAGAGGAATTCGCCGAAGATATATTTTTTCGTATTTCATTTCGTTGGGCATGTCTGACCTGGGGTTTGAACCGGGGCCTCACGTCTGACAAGCCAACACAATTAGATTACGACTACTTCAAGCCTATGTGGGCTTTTTGCAAAAATAAGAACCTTTCTAGCCTCTGGCTTAAACACCATCCCAACACATTAGTTTGTGCGGGTGTGATGGATCTCCTCATGTTATACACGTATATTCTGTGCCTCATAAAAGCTGAATTTGCTTATGCACGTACCAACAATTTCTCATGACAGTTTTCAAAGAAATATTGCCTTCCACGTGATTGCAGTTCAAGATGCCTTGAGCAAAGATTAAGCTCGTATTGCGGTTAAGGGTTAGCACAAGGTTTTCTGTACGTACTTTGTAAACCCCTTAATTCAAATCTGTGTATTGAGAGGTGTTATGGTTCTCCGTATGTTATTCTTGGATTTTCATTGCCTCATAAAAACCAAAATCTGCTTATTCACGTACCAACAATTTCTCATGATAATTTTTGAAGAAACGTTGCCTTCCACGCGGTCACGATTTAGGGTGTCTTGAGCAGAAGTTATGCTCGCATTGCGGTTAAGGGCTAGCAGGGCTAGCAGGGCTAGTTAAGGGCCCTCAGTAAAAATCTCTGTAAAGACTGCCGTGTGTTGTGGTTCAATCTCTCACTCAAATGACTTCCTTTCAGCATTCTTCTAGAAAAATAAAAGTTTCTCAAAGCCAGTCCTTCGGAGTGGGCTTCCGAAACTCATGAACAAAATTAACATATCCAGCATGGGTGCATGGGTGATGTGAGAAGCTAAATCCTTGGCTCAAACGACTTCCATTTAATGTTTCTCAAAAGTCTGTCATTCGGAGCGGAGTTTACAATTCCGGTTCCGAAGTCTATGCATAAAATTAACACCCACAACGTGGGTGGTGTGAGAAGCTAGATTGTAAGCCTGACTAAAGGGTTTTATTAACCAATTAAGTAAGTAAGTTAGTAAAGACTGCCACCTATTGATGCCTAATTATGTGGCAGACCATTTGGTCAGTATTCTGAAGTCCTCTGTGACATTTTCAAACATAGCCACGATATGCTGTTGCCATTATCAGCGATATACAGATCCGATCTTTAGGTGGCTTATAGGTTTAGCAGAAATGATGTTTTGGACTCAGAGCTCCTTTCCTTTGCCTTCTCTTTTCAATAACTTGCCAACTATCACCAGAAATCCAACTTTTTTATGTTCACGTCGTGGGTACATGATTGTAACACTGCTTTTCATTATACTGCACGGCATTCCAGTGATGTACGGTATACGTTTGTAACAATTGCTTATGGAAACGATATGTCTTTGAATTGCTAATGCTTAGCTTTGCCTCATCGTGTTAGAAAACGATGTGTTTTTATCCCCCCCATGCTAGGGATATTTCCAAACGTATGTATTACCTCTACAAATAGGCAATGATCTACAGTTCTACCTACTCCATGTATTAGGTAGACCAGCTTGCGACTGGGAAGGATTCAATGATGCTAATATAGTACATCTAGAATCTTTCTGTGGAAGGGGAAGGTAATGTGTGGCTTATTAGACGTGAGCCCCGGATTCAAACGCCAATCCATTGAAAGCACTGTGGTCATTTCAGTTTTTTGTTTATTGATTAAGTAAAGCCCATGTAATCTTAGGTGAGCCCCTGTTTGGGAATACAGTGCCATGATATTAAGACTGTTATGTACTTAGATTACAATTATTAGTTTCCTAATCTTTTTAAAATGAAATATACCCTCAATTCTCTTCTCTACCAGTCTCCGTTACCAAAAAAAAATCTCTGCTCTACCCATGAGTTCTTTGTTGGATAAGAAATATTTTCCAACCATTAAGAAAACTTTTAGTTTTTTTTTGGTATAAAAAGAAGAAGAATAATTCTTCATATTAATCTTTTAGGAAATAATGCAGGAATGCAACATAATCCAGCATTTAGAGAGAAAAAAAGAAAAGAAAATGAAAGAAATTTGAAGAGCAAATCATGTATAATTTATTTCAAACACTAACAAAACCACAAAAACACTTTCCTTTTAAAGAGCTGCTGCTGTTGCAATATTCTCAGTGTCTCAATCTTTGGAAAGAAAGGTAGACAGAAAATGATAGACAAGCAACGCCATACTTTGAACTCAAATAACCTTCTTCTGCTTCGTGTACCTGTGGTATATAATAACGGGGGTTACCGTTGTAAGAGTAAATCTTTGCCGAGCAAATCAAGTCAAATAACCAGTCACTCAGCCATACAACAATGTTGCCGGTGCTTATTTAAAGCATTCAAACGTAACGTAACGTAACGTTACGTAACCAATGTAATGCAACTCTTGCTGAGTATAACTGCAGGCCATTTATTAAATGCATGCTTCGTTGCAAGTAAACCTGAGTTCTTTGCATGAATCTTTAAATGAAAAGAAAGAAAAAAGGAAAGAAAAAAGGCAGCAGAAAACCCCAGCAGCTAAAAGCTAAGGCTGGCATTCCAAGGTTACTCTAACCAAACGTTAAGAGGGAACACTAAAGAATTCAACCAAAAATTATTGACGAAAAGAGGAAAAAAGAAAAATAGAAGGAAAAGACGTCAAAATGAAAGGTGGTGTACAAATTTGAAAAACTAATATTTTAACACGGAGAAAGAGAACGCGAAAGGGAAGGAGAAAGCAGAAGAGAATGTAAAAATGCAAAAGCTAATGAATCTTAAATGCTGCACTTTGTATATACAATACCGTTTACAGTCAAAGCGTTGAGCAAGGAGCTTCAGATTTGAAAATTAAATACGTGATTAAGTTTGTAATATCTTAAAAGGGCTATACATTCGGGCCTTGTATTCTTTCTTAAGCCACTTTAAAATCCTTCTAACAGCTTCTACTTTTCACTGCTTGGCTATTAAACCGTGAAGAGCCCATGACTTTGGAACCATTCAAAACTTGTGATGAAGCGATTCAGACTGTCAATGTCAAGGCGTGACCGTTCGTTTAGATTGTCCAAGTGGTAGACACCAAGCAGCCTTTTTATCTTTCGATATTGTGTTTGGCATATGGCCATTAATTGAAGGACAATCTCCTCTTCTTCCTCATCCCTACAGTTCTTGTAGAAATCGTTTGGATCTTCCATATGGTAGATACCAAACAGCCTTTTTCTCTTTCGATATAGTAATTCGCATGTAGCCAGTATCTGAAGAATAATCTCCTCTTCTGCCTCATCTCTACAACTCCTGCAAACATCGTTTGGATCTTCCATGTGGTTGACACCAAACAGCCTTTTTCTCTTTCGATATACTGATTGGCGTGTAGCCAGTAACTGAAGAGCCATCTTCTGACTGCATACATCGTTTTGATCTTCCATGTGGTAGACACCATATAGCCTTTTTCTCCTTCGATATACTGATTGGCAAGTAGCCAATTTATGAAGAACAGTTTCCTCTTCTTCATCATCCCTAAAGCCCTTGCCCTTGCAGAAATCGTTTGTCAAGTATGCTAGACCAATGCGCCTTGCATGTTTGCTTCCATAGCAATGCTCCGCAATGACCATGACAACCATATCGAGCGTGTTTCATTGGAGTTTAAGCAGGCTTGCATTCAAAGTCGTCCATCTGGTGTTGACAGAATCCATGACTGTATTGTCAATTATAACCTTGCAGGTCTGTAGAGGCACTACGAAATTCAAGAATTCATCAGCGCGAATTCCCACATGATCTGTGTCCTAGTAGACCTTATAAGGTGACCTTATTTTCAGTTTCCCCCGATTGTTCCATACTATCTTCGATTTAACCTTATAAGAGTACATACTGTGAGCGTCAAAAGAAAGTGTACAATATGGATAAAATTCTAACAATTAACAAACTCAACTTTTACGACTTGTAAGGAGAGTGCCCGAAAAAATTTGACAATATTTCGAATTTGTAATTTTTTTTATATGTTTCAATTTTAAAAACTGGCAATGTAACAATTTTAAAATACAAATAACGATAATTTAATAATATATAGTTTTTTTATGTACACTTTCTTTTGACGCTCACTGTAAATGGCGGCCTGACACTCCCAAAGTCAAGAATTTCTTAGAACTTACTTTCATGAACGTTACTATAATGCTCGTAGTCTCTGAGTAGAGCTGTCTCACCAAATATACTTTTACTTAACCTTTAACCACTGGAAACTCGACCTAACTTCCTATTTATTCTTAATTTATTTTTGTTCTGGCAACTTCTAGAATCTGACTGTTGATTTGTTATTGTAATTAATTTACTTTTCATTTATACTCAACCAAAATCCCAACAGACACGGACAATGTTTCAATCGATTCGATTTGTGTTTAGTTTCATGAAACCCAACCTAATTTTGTGAAATTTTTGTTTGTTTTAAAATTCCAAAACAAAGATTGTGTAGCATGTCCTTAATTTCCTTTCACCCATGCTTCAAGTAAGATTTCCTTTGGAAAAAAAAAAAGAATTTAAATCTTTTCCTAAACGTATAACGAGAATAATTTCTTATGTTGTATACTTTTTGTCGAGTTCTTTCATACAAAACGAAGTGAAAAATAATTTATTGTTTAAGGAAGTTTACAGTTTATGTCCTGATGCTCCTCTTTTTTTTCTTTCTCCCTCCTTTCTTGTGCTTTTACGTTATACTCCTGCTGTAAAGTTTAACCTTGTCTTTCGACATTAGACCAGGAAGTATGGAAATAAAGTATAAACGAATGAATGATTTTCGCAAGAAAAAAAAGGCGAAAGAAATTCGTTAGAAAAAGTATAACTTTTGAGACAAGACAAGTTTTGTTGCGTTTTCGAAGTTTGAAAGCGAAATGATTAATGCGAACTGAAGGCACAAGAGCCAGCATGAGTAAAAAACTACAGAAAAAAACAAAAGCGAGGGACACTTGCAGTCATGTGGAAAGGAAAAGTTGTGGGATTTCTTCTTCTGTTTTCGGCATACAAACTTACACACGTAAAATTTATGGCTTTTAAATGGTAATACAGGAGGTAAAAAAAAACACAGGAGGGGAAAAATTTATTTCTTAACCGAGTTTAAATTATTAAATTGTTAACATAATGTTACGAAAATGAAAAAAATCTAGATACTAGTGTTTTGCGTTTACTTCGTTTAACATCAAGATTATAAACAAAAGCTACAAAAACAAAAACAATGCAGTAAACAAACCTGTTTACAAATTATCGCACTGCTTAATATAACAACAAACACCAGCATAAAAAAATTGTAAACAAGTCAACAAAAATATACCAACAACACTACAATAATAAACGTTAACAACGATGTTTACATTTATAGAGATTTTGAGAAGGCGAAGTCAGAAACGTTGGCCTTCAAGAACATTCGTCAGACTGTTTACTTTGTCATATAAAAGGCAAGGCAAAGTAGGCGGCGGAGTTAGTGAAGTTCGGTTAGTCTTATGTGATGACGCGTTGCTTTTGAAGAGAGTAATCGTGGTTTGAAGATCTCCGTTACAAAGATCTGTCGAACAATTGTCTAGTAATTGTTATTGTTTATGCAAAGAGTGTAAACAGAGGAGTAACAAACAAATCAATTGTTGTTGTTTACATAAAGTTGTGAACAGTGGCACACAGAATTGTGCAAATAATAACGAATCTTAATTAAAACTAAACACAAATTTATTTTTTTGTTATTTGCAATCTACGAGCTTATATCTTAAACTTTTTTAAAAGGCAAAAACGTAACAATAATAAAAAATTTAAATTATTTCAAATAATTTTTTATTTTCATATAAGAAACAATATCCAAAGACAACTTGCCTCATCATTGAAAGCCAAAGTTTTTCAAGTGATTTTAAGTTTTATTCCAGTTTTGTTTAGTTTTGTTGTAGTTTATCTGTGTTAAACAAATAAAATTTTATGTGTTTCGAACTCCTTAACTTAATTATCATAATTAATATAATCATAATGAAGTGGAAAACAACAATTATTGTTGGTTTTAAGTGACCCACTAAAAATAAAATTAAACTCCTCATAAAACTTATTCACATTTCGGGAAATTTTCAAAATTATAACCCACACTTCCCTTACCCATGCTTTTATTTTAATACAACTCCTGCTCGTTGTGATGTGGTTCAACAACAACAGCTTCGTCTTCGTCACCATTATCAGCCACCATGATCCTTACCCCTCCTAAAACTTTATTTGGTTCGCAAAATATTTTTCGTTTTTTTTTGGTTTTTTTTTTTTTTAAATTTTTAGTTGAGTTTTTTTCCGGTGGTCCTGATTGTATTTGTGTGTGTGTGGACCTTGATATTATTTTAAATACAAAACTTTAAATGGAAATTAGTTTTGTTGGGCAATTCCTCTCCAGGGCGTTTTTGTGTGGATTTTAATTTTTTTTTTGTTGGAAAATTGCAGCGGAGGCAGTGTTATCCGATGCCCTACATCTTCAATGCATTGAGTTGGTGTCAAGCCATTAATTACGGCCCATAAGGGATTTCAGAAGAGTGCTCTGTGGTTACGTGAGAGAGCCTATGATTACGAATGTCTAATCGCCTTGAAATGATGGGGAACTAATGAAGTTATTTATCTGGTATGAAAGCAGCCGCTTTAATGTGCTACTTTTTACCATTCATTAAAAGATGTAAGGTTCTCAGTTATATCAAAAAGTTTCAAAGGAGGAGATATCGTGGAACAAGCTGTCCTCCAAACTAAACATACTGAAACTAACAAACTGAACATACTGAACATCCATCATTTTATCCTTGAAGTTTATTGTCAACAGAGAGCACTAAAGGTCGATGAGTCACAACTGCGTTTGGCCTGAATTGAAAAATCTGGATGCCAAAGATATGTGGCTTCCACACAACTCGTGCCACATTGGATATTTTGCACGACGAATTAGAGGGCATGGTCATCCCACGTGGAAGTGATGGAAACTGGCCACCGAGAATTGGCCTTTTAGCGCTGTTAGACATTTTCTCGTGGGGTTTTCTGAAATCGTTGTCGGTGTATGCTGTTACATTTTTACCTTTTAAAAACGTTTAAGATATGAGCTCGTAGATTTCAAATAAAATAATTATAAATTTGTGTTTAGTTTTAATTAAAATTCTTAAGTATTCGAACAATTCTATGTGCCACTGTTCACAACTTTATGTAAACAACAACAATTGATTTTCTTTTTTAGTACTCTGTTTACACCCTTTGCATAAACAATAACAATTACTAGACAATTGTTCGACAGATCTTTGTAAAGAAGATCTTCAAACCACTCTTCAAACACACCACGGCTTTATACAAGACTGACTGTACTTCACTAACCCACTCGCCTGCTTTGCCTTGCCTTTAAACTGGCAAAGTAAACAGTCTGATGAATGTTCTTGACGTCGAACTTTCATGATTTCGCCTTCTCAAGATCTCTATAAATGTATACATTGTTGTTTACATTATTATTGTTGTTTGTGTATTTTGTTTACATTTATTCTTGTAGTGTTTGTTGTTGTATTTTTGTTTACTTGTTTACCATTTTTTTTATGCTGGTGTTTGTTGTTATATTACGCAGTGCAATAATTTGTAAACAAGTTCATTGTTTTGTTTTTGTAGCTTTTGTTTATAATTTTAATGTTAAACGATGTAAAAGCAAAACACTAGTTTCTAGATTTTTTCGATTTTTCGTAACAATACTGCTGCCGCCTGGTCTTAATACTCAAGAAGGGGATATTCAAGTTCTTTGCTATACATATCCTAACACTACGTGGAGACTAAATTGTTCCTAAATTATATCGAAACTTTTCATTTCTTTAGCTGTATAGGGTAATAAGAGTTCAGGTTAGTTTAACTGGAAATCAAATTTTCATTACCTGTTATGAGATGCTGTTCATACACTCATAGTAATTAAATTAAAGGCAATCAGGAAGTAAAGTCGGAATTTAAAGGAGTTCCCTACTTTCTATTTGTCGAATAAAGAATTTATTTTTAACGGGAAAACGCTTTTATTAATTTTGTAATTTTCTTTTCATGAATTAACATTTTTCTTTGAGTGTAAAAGAAATTATTGCATTGCATTGCGTTAACCAACAACCACAACCACAATAGCACCAACAACAATAACAATAAAAAAAATAGGAGAAGAAAAATTTTGTTAAAGAGAAAACTTTTCGTATTTTAAACGGAAATTAGCCGAAATTATGTTTCATAATGTTGATGAGGGCCAGCGACGATGACGACCATGTCGATGATGAAGACGATTGTACCCGCATGGTGAGGATGCTGACAATGATTAGTATTTTCTGTGTAGTATAATGCTGGTACATCTTTTCCTAGCTTCGTTTTTATTTCCATTTGTTCTGCCATGATTGTCATTTTATTGTTGTTTCTGAATGTTCATGTTCGTTTTCGTTTTCGTTTTCATGTTCATTTCAATTTTAATTTTATTTTCATTCATTTCGGTGTTTTTTTTTTATGAATTTCTGCAGTTAATGAATAAGTTCTAGTCAGTTTTTTTATTCCTCTTATTTATTTTTATTTGAATTCCATTGTTGGGGTTAAAAGTTGGTCTGCGGTTGAAATTTTTTTGGTGGAAAATTTAAGTTTAAAAAAAATTTTTTTTTTAAAAATTAAAAATTTTGATTAATAAAATACCATTTGATATACAAAAATTTAATTTGTTTATGAATAATGATATTTGTTTAAATAAACTTTAGTTATTTTGTTAATAAAAGTTCAGCTTAAATAATGGCTCATCTTCATTAAAAGGAACATTTATTTACAGAAACATTCCTGGAAAAAAAATACTTATCGGTATAATCGTTTAAAACAGTTTGCTATTAGATTTATCAAAAAGATTGAAAATATTAAAAAAAGGATTAAACTCCTGAGCCAGCGATATTGAATTTCCCCTCCTGCCTTGCTTATCTGCCTGTTCATTGCTATCAATGCCCACGTAACCTGTACTGATGCTGCTTTTACTCCTGTCTAACTAACTTAAGTGCATAAGTAACGGCTCGAATCTCTTATAGTAATGGAACTTACCTTTCTCTATACCTTCTGTTGCAATGAGCACATCTTTTGTTGGTGTGAACATTTTACTACGAAATCCTATACCCCGCTTCTACTAACTGTCTTGGCTTATTAGACTGAAGGCCCGAGTTCGAATCCCAGGTCAGACATCAAAACGAAAATATGAAAATATTTCTTCGGCGACTACCTCTCAGCAGATTTCTGTCAAAAACTCTGAGAGTAAATAAAATTGCCATGAAAAGCTTTTTAAAAATCTGTCGTTCGGAGTCGACTTTAAACTGTAGGTCCCTCCACTCATGTATAAAATTAACACACACAACACGAAGGGTTGTAATGACCAATTATGTATGTATGTATGTAGCTTCAAAATTGCACCATAGGCTTCAACAACTCGATCTGCATAGCTGCGATTCCCTCAAGTGAACTCCATGTCCATCATATAAAGAAAATTTTCGAGTTTTTACTTGCTTTACTGGTAGTAAAAATTAGGACTTTCATGCTGAATAGGCCCTGATTTAAACTATTGGTTGAAGTGCAAGGCTCCACCTAGGCCAACATTTAGTTTCATTTCGATACCAGAATTAATATATGTATATCCGGAGATCAACTATTTCCTTTGGATCACAGAAAATGAGAGATTAAGGACCTCCATATCTTTATGGAAAGAGCAGGGCACTGGCAAATCAGATAAAAGACAATTTCTTTATCTTCCTCAAACTCACAACTCCCAATGAAGTCACTTGAGGGAATGCAAACTCTATTTTACCAATCTATCGACATGCGTTTCAAGAGGACAATAGTCCGTAAGAATCGCTATTGTTCGATGGTTAGCCATGCAATTTAGAGACAGAAGAGAATCAGTCCTCTTCTCATCCATAAATTACCAGTAGGGCTTAGCAATATGGCTTGTTACTTGTAATTGTCAAAGTAGTGGAGGGTCCCTGTAGAATGCGTGGTGAATACCTAATTTTACTGGGGCAATCGGAACACCTATACCGCTTAACGTGCCGGTGATTGTGAGCTCCCTATCAGCCATTGCTAGTTAGTAGCAATGCAATTTTCAATGAAATCCCTATTTGCTGGAATCCATTTAAAATGTGTCTTTAAATGATCCAAAACGTCTTTAAGAAATCCCCGGGGTTAATCGTCAAGAGGGAATATCGAAAGAACTTTCGTAAGAAATTTTCGTTAGGGACTTACTCACAGTCTTGCTGTCGGAGTAAATTAAATAATTTGCATAGTGTTGCATCTCTTTCAAAATGGCCATGGCTTCCGCCTAGAAAATACTGCAGTGGCCAGACAGTCTACGAAGAAAGAACCCTCTGACTAGGAACCTAACAGACCTAGTTGAAATTCTAAAATATAATGTCCTTTAAGAAAGTTATAAGAAACCATGTAATCAATCTGAATGTTTCTATGTCTTCTTTGAATTGTTTCATATCTATGCATCCAAATAGAGCCAGAATTTCACTGAATTGAGATTTGCTGCACCAGCTCTGCTCTAAAGTCCAAGCTTTCATTTGCCATCCACATGTGTATGATAGCGCTTACTGATCAAGAAATATGAGCAATTTCCATTCAATACCCTTTAATTAATATTAATCATACGCCTGCGTAAAAAAAATTTTTAAATTAATTGAAAGGAATTTGATGACGTTTCTCTAAATTTCTCTACGAATTTAATTTGTTTTAAGCTTCTCTGTTTTCTTCTTGTAAAATTTATTTGTCTTCTCACAGTCTTTTGTTTTCAGTTATAAATATTCCCACTTTCAGGTGACATTTTTTTCAGGTTTCTCTCGGTTTCTATTGTTTTAAACATTTTTTTTATTTTCTCTACTTTTGCATTTATTCATACAATTTATTGTAATTCATGGAGTTTTAGTTGTTGATTGTAGTTGTTTCTATGGCTGTTGCTGATTTTTTTTATGGTAATGCACGTGCGAAAAATGCAATTTGCATTTGCATTATACAAATTGTAATTCAAATCTAAAAGAACAGACATGAGCTTATGCTTTTTTCTCAGTCTTTCTTTCTTGCTTTCTGTCTGGCTGACTGGTTATGCTCATCCCTTTTTTGTTGTCATTTATTTTTGCTCTTTTTTTTTCTTTCTCTGGAATTGAATTTAAAACCCCAAAAGTGAAAAGTTACAAATTCGTGACAGTCTAAAACACAGAGAAGTGTTTACATTTTACAACCAAGGAAGATAAAAAGAAGAGGAGAAGGATTAAAACCATTGCCAGGGAAAGTACAATGGTTTTTGACATTTTTTGAAGGAAACAACTTTAAGGGTTTCTTCTTCTCTTTTAGAGAAACAATTTTGAAAGTAAAGTCTTCTCTAAACGTGAGAAAGCATTCTTCTCTGAAAGAAGATATTGTTTGCCATCGGCGAGATCCCAGTAGAAAATACAACTCATGTAAGAAATAATCATCGAAGAGTTATGCCTTTCTTGATAGCAAACATATCGCATATAAGTCCCGCACATTGATTTGCTGATAACAAGCCTATTTCGGTCCGAATTAAATGGAAACTCATTGATTTACAAAAATCTGGATGCTTACTACGATAGCTAGACATTACTAGTAGATTTCATTGGCTGAGATCTCGATCAAATTACTACGAAATATTGTTCATGACAACGTCTCCAGACAACAAAAACCTTAACAAACTGTTGCTTTAGCGAATGCCATGGCTTTTCTATAATTGCTTCTGGGTGCTTCAGACTCATTTGCAACAATTTTGCTTTTGTGAACTTAACCACAGAGTGAGAAATGAACTTCATTGTTGGAATAAATTTCGTTAGAAAAGTCATCATTAAACATCTGTTGTTATAGCAGCCGATCTACAAATGTACTGCGTTTTAAATAATTCGATTGTCTTTCTGGTTGTGTGAATCTATAGGCTCAATAAGATAAGAATATGGAATCTTCAAATTTAGATTGTTCGCAACACTTTCTCTAACGGAAGTGCCATTCTCGGCAGTGTGTACATTGCGATGATGGGCGAGTCTGTCCACGTCTGTAGCTTCTTCAGTCTCGGGTCGTGATCAGCCATAGTCACCCCGGCTTAAGGGGGTGTTTATTGACTTCCCAGTCTAGATTCGCAGTGCTCTTAGTAAAAGGCAGGGCCACCTCCAGCAGGATGTGACGATGTCACGCACTAACGGTCTTGATAGGGTGGATGCTAGTGGCTACTTAGGAGCTATAATCGCATATGCCTATCCTGCGGAAACCGCTTGACCCAAGTAGGTGGCTTATGTTGAACATAATTATGTCGTAATGCTAGGAAGGTGGCTGACTTTTGTTGTAACCAACTTTTGTTGTAAATTTCAACTATTTTTTAGGCATTCCTCGGTTGTTAAGCGATCCATATTCGTAAATAGCAAAACTTTTAGGATATAAATGATACTTGAGAATATTCACAACTAAATAGATGAAGTAGCTTTTCAACCACTAAATGGATAACTCGATTATTATCAATGAATCGCGAACTGCTCAATATTGCTTCAGGATTCCCCTTAAGTTTGCTTTTCAAACAAGGGAAGAGGATTGTTCATGCAAGCATTTGAGTTAAATTTCCTTTAGAAACAAGGGAAGAGGATTGTACATGCAATTTTTATTCAAGTCCCTTAGAAACAATTTAAGATTGTTGGCTGCTGGACACCTATCCATCTAATCTAACATGATTTAAATGGTTTTGGATTGAATTGAGATCAATTAGTCGTTTAAAATAATTTTTTTCTAAAATTTTGAGTCCATTTAAGTTAGGTTTCACTGCTGACATTCCATAACTGTTTTATTGCCGATAATAAACCATTTTGTTAGCTTTCCTGTGATATACTATATGTTTGATTAGCTCTCTTTAGAACCATTTTATTTAGGATAAATTGAATTTAAACCAGAATTAATATTAATCATACGCCTTTGTAAATAAATTTTTCATTTTCAATGCTTTTCCTTAAGGAAATGGGGTAGCTTTCTCTTACCGGGTTATTGAATTATTTTCTTTAATTTACTTTGTTACTTTCTTTGTTGTTATTGTTTTAATGGTAATTTTCAATTTTCACACACACATACATACATGCATGCATGCATATATACATTTTATTTATTTTTTGAACTTATTTGGAAACTTTTTTAAAATTTTTTTACTTTCTTTCCAGTTGAGGGAGCTGATCCCAAGAAAATACTACAAGAAGCCACCACAGCTGTTCATATGCGTTACAATTTCTTTGAGACAACCATACAAATTGAAGATTTTACACCTGAAATGGAGAATTGCAAGCAATGCACTGTACCGGATACATAAAATTCTACTGTGACTCTCTTCTATTCTGCTTCTGTTTTATGTTTTTCTCTTTAGAAAATCTATGTTTATATGTATGTATGTATGTATCAGGTATTAGTGACTACATACAGATTGCAATAACAAATAACAACAACAACAACAATGTCTGCTTACAAAATTTCCCTAAATAATAAGAACAAAACATACATAGAAGTTAGGTTAGAAAGAAAACAATAAAAAACAAAAGAAAAGAAAAGAACGAAAGAAAAAAAAAAATTTATTTAAAGAAAGACAATCATTTTCTTACAGACAGACAGACCGACATGTTACAGGACTTTCAAGTAAGTTTTCCATCCTCTCGCCCTTAAAGTATGCTTCTTATTTTTTTGTTTGCTTTTGTAGTTTGTATGTGTAAACATTTAAAAATATTTTTCATTTCTTTTTTCATTTGTATTCATTTGTTACTGTGTTAAATTACTGACGAGAATTGTTTTAATTTTTTTTCTGTTACACTCTTCTTGTTCTTTTCTTTTTCTTTTCTTTTTTTTTTTGCTTGCATTTATTGCTGAGAGAGAGTGTTTTTTATTTTTCCACTTTATTTTTGTGCATTTTCCAAAAAGTAAGCATAAATATTTTTCTCTGTTCAAGTAACTTGGCATGTCTGTTGTAAGAAGAATTTATAAAAAACAACAAGAAAGTATTTTCCAAAAACTTTTCTATCCAAAATATTAATTTAAAATATTTGTTTTTGTTGTTTTAAAAAAATATATATGCAGGAGAAAACAAAAAAATGTAAAGAAAAACCATATTCATTACAAATATAAGTTTTGTAAAGTAAATATCCATGTTAGTTAGTAATTTTAGTTAATAATTGAAAACTTAACTTTTCATTTTTCTTTTTTCTTCTTTCACTTTTTTTTTGCTTATATTATACATACAAAAGTTTATTAAAATAAATAATGAAATAAATAAAAACAATAATAATAAAACCATAACTACTGTATTATTTTATTTAAATTCCAAGAATTATTTAATTATTCCAAAGCATATAAATTATTTGAATATTTCTTTTAGTCCGGGATTACAATCTAACTTCTCACATGTTGTGTGTAAGTTAAGTTTATTCATGAGTGCGAAACGGAATAGACCACTGCTGAGAAAAAGTGGCCGAATAAATATTTCTTTTAATTTTTCATTTTGTTCGTGATTTATATATATATATATATATATTATATATATATATACTATATATATATATACTATATAGTATATATATATATACTATAGATTTACAGGCAAGCGAGTGGAAGTGGGTGTTGGAGACTAAATACATGCACGGACAGACGATGCCAGAAAGCGAATCATACAATATTGGCAAGAGAAATGGAACACTGAAACAAGTGGTTGATGGACAGCAAAACTTCTCCCAGATATTAATCGCTGGATTGAGAGGAAATTCGTTGAGGTTAATTACTATCTAGCACAGCTGTTATCTGGACACGGTGATTTTTGTAAATATCTCTTTAAAATGGGAAAGATTGCACGACCAAATTGCATTTATGATGATGCATCGATTGATGACGCATAATACACTTTCTTTCATTGTGATAGATGGAGTTTAGAAAGAACGAATCTTGAGGCTTAAGTCGGCGTCTGTACGGTCGTAAACTTCTGCGATATACTTCTCGACAGCGAAGAAAATTGGAATAGTATAGCCAGTTATCCTGAAGCCTTGTTGAAATCTAAAAAAACTTGACTTGGATGAGAGGATTAGTGTAGAATTGATGTTTAAACAGCTTTTCAGATCTCGTTGCGCATTCCGGAAGCGGATGTATGTAGATATAAAGGGGCCATTTGGTCAGAAGGACTCCACTTCGAAGTAATACTACAGTAGTTCCGGAATGGGCACAAAGAGTCCAAAATAGGAGGGGGAGGGCCCCACACACGGGTGATAATGACAAATTCACCTGTGGTGCGATTAGATACATTTACTCCTCCTCAACAGGAAAAAACCCATTAGTGGCGGGACCTAGAGTTCAAAGTTGACCGAAGAAATATTTTTCATATTTCGTTTTGATGTGTGGCATCACGTTTAATAAGCATTACCTACAGACCACGGCGACTTCTAAAAAAAATAGAAAAACACGAAAACAACATTACGAATATTAATACATTACCTGTAATAATATCCGATTGAAGATCATGGTGTGGCACTGAGTTTCCAAAAATACCAAAACCATTAGCGTTATCATGAACATTAGGTTTGCCCCCGGACGATAGATTAAAATATCTTTGGTATCTTACTTCAGTTAAGAATAATGATCACACGCATAATCGCGCATATTTATTCCATTGAAACACGCCTTAAAGGCGTAGTAATTTCTCCGCGAATGAAGTTCAATAAGTCTCCTATAGGGATGGATCTGATTTCCAAAGAATCCAATTGAATACAATTCAATCAAATTGCACAAATGCTTCTTAATACAAAGCTGGTTAATCATCTCGCGAGATTTCAGAATAATTCTTATCTGTGGCATAATGATTGATGGTAGACTTAGCTTTAAACAACACTTGGTAGTTGTTGATTTTGAATTTGAAAAGATAAATCGTGCCTAATGATGGTTGTTAGTAGTTTTCAGGAAAAAAAACGGCGGCTACTGCTAGTGACTCTTCATTCTGACGCATTTTACACTGCGGAAATATATACAAATGACTTAAGAGTTTAAGTGCATAGTTATATGTATAGCGCTGGAATAGGACAAAGGCCTAATTAGTCGTTCAGTCTGGTGCAGGTAGACACTGTGAGACTGCTGCAGTTCACCCTCGATCTGGCATTTGCCCATTTAATCCGAAAAAGCCTTATAAATCAATAAACTCTGCTCTAGACTCTGCTTTCCTCGTTCATTCATCAGTAAATCCATTGCGCTAGCATTTCCTCACGCTCTGGGAACATGGCCCCGAAACTTTAAACTAATTTCAGATTCATTCTTTATATTTATCCTCAAGGATCAATGTATTGCTAATCTCTTTCTCCAAAGCAATAGCTTTTGCTATTATACGTCCTTTATAAGCCGGAAAATTGCACTGAAAATACCCTGGAGTCCTCTTTATTTCTTCGATCGTTCTTTTATAACCTCATTTTGATAAGAAACCTCCAATATTCTTTAGATTCCCCGTCCCTATTTTGTTGTCATAAAATCCTTAAAATCCTGTTTGATTAAAAATAACTTCCATTCTTCTGTACATTATTTATTCACTGCCATAAGTGTCCTTTAATTTCCGTTGTTTCCTTTTAGCCCAATAAACCATTTTAACAATATTATTTGGCCATAATGTATACGTATGTATTTATTATTTAATAACCGTTCAAATTTATGTCCCTTTTGTTGACATATTTTTCCATTTTAGTTTAATGAATTAATTTTCGTGTTCGTTTCGAAAATTACAAGCGTTTTCCTTCATAGCCTTAGGTTGGCTGTCATACATACGTACATACATATTTCAAGGGTAAAATGGTTGGCAATTTTGAAAAAATGTTTCCCCGGTTTTTGTTTTCTGCTTTCATAACCTTTTATTATTAAAACCAAATTTTTTAAAACTGTCATTTTGCGTATACGTAATAACATTTATTCATACATACATCCATGTGTACTTATGTACATACCTGCATTATGGCCATAATTTACCATTATACGCTACACTAAATGCTATAACGCATTAATAACTTGATGAGAGAAGCGAAATGCAAAAAAATTTAACAACACTCTGGTAAAAATATAACGAATGACTATAAAATTCATCACAACACATAGTCAACAAACCATAACAGCCTGATGGCAGTTATAGGCAGTAGAGGATAAACAAATGAATACAAAATTAAGCAATTAGACAATGTCAAGGACGACTTTGAGGTACCCTAACCAAGTCTACTCAATAAAACAACAAATCTCTGCACGTAGATCAACGCCAAGAACTTGTGTGTAGCGTGGAGTTTAGTAGTTAGTGTTGACTTATTAAACAAGAACCCATGGTTCAAATCCCAGCTCAGAAAGAAAAATTTTCTTTCGGCAACTTCTTCTCAGCGGTCTTCTGGTAAAAACCTTGAGAGTGAAATAAAATTGCCGTGAAAAGTTCTTAAAATCAGTCGTTCGGATTCAAAATCGAACTGTAAGGCAACCGCCACTCATGCATAAAATGAATACACTTAACATGAGTGGTGTGTGAAGCTAGGTTGTAATCCTGGCTAAAGAGTTGTAATGGCCAATAAAACATGTATACGTTGCATTCCTCTGGACCGTTTAAGCACAATATTAGAGGCAACATCACTGGATGTCTCTGGCAAATTTTTCTCTGCAACTTCCTCTCATCAGTCTTCATAACACACACAACACAAGAGATGTGAGAAGCTAGGTTGTAATCCTGGCTAAAGAGTTGTAATGGCCAATAAAACATGTATGAGTTGCACCTCTCTGGATAGTTTGAGCAAAATATTAGGGCCAATATCATTGGACGTTTCTGCCAAATGTTTCCCTGCGAGATCACCGCAGAAACTCAAGGAGTGAGAGGTACTGAGCAGTGTCCTACTACAAATGGATGAGTCGATCGCTTTCAAGGTCGAACGGATAAAGAGATATCTATACTGAATGTCAATAGGATCTGTAGGATTATAATACCTTCTAGGGATTTTGCGGGGTTTGTCCTTCGGTATGACTTGATTTCGATCTTTTCTTTGGCACGAAGACGTAAACCGGTTCAGAATCAGATACATATTATGGTGAACTTGCCTGTAAGGTTTCTCTCAGGTGACCATATAACTGCATTGATTGTCAGGTGGAGGCTTAAACTACTGATAGAGCCGCAAGTGGTATTCCTGAATTTTGGACTTTGGTAGCCGACATATGCGGGGGCGACAGTATTGCATGCGTTAGATAGGTAGGTATGTAGAAGCGGCTGTCCCCTCAATGAAGTTATGAGCGAACACACTTGGGCCACACACAAATCCCATTGTGATACCACAGTTTCACATTTTCTCCTGGTCCAGGAACCACTCGGAGCGACTCTGACTGCCAATATCAATGCATGGCAGTTCACCCATCTTCCTCCATACAATAGGCACCCAGGTGCCTCTTTCTCCTCCGACCAAGTGCCGGGCATTGTACAAAGCAGTTGAAGAACAGTCTCAGCCTCCTCCTCATATACACAGTATCTGCAGAAATCATTTGCAAGGTGTTCAAGACCAATACGCCTCGCATCGTTCCTATAATACAATGTCCCATAATAACCCCGACAACAGAGCCTACTTCTTTGGAGTTTAAGTAGAGCTGCCAAGTGTATTCTATCCAGCCTTGGCAAGATTTTTTGCCCCGTTCTGCCCGTGACCGAAACCGTTGACAAGGTCCACAATTGCATTATCAGAGAAAACCATGTTGCTGACGAATACGATACTAAAGGTGTCATGCTTTTGGTGTAGGACTTAAGCAGACGATATAATTTTCTGTTTAGGAGTCAAACTGTATATGAAATGAATAGACGTTAAAAGAGTCGTTGCTAAGTCGCCTTGAATCATGAAAACATTTGTATTTAAAAATATTTTAACGCAATAACTCTTTAATTGTGGTTACAAACGTTTCGGTAAAATTGTTTTCAATCTCTAATCAACTAACAATGTGCAGTTTAGTGTTCGAAAAGAGCGTCAAAAAAAGAGTGACAATAAACAACAACAACAACAATAACAACAACTGTGTATAAAATTATTAACCTTTTGTGATAAACTATAATAAACGTGTTCACCCGCTCTTTACACTCCGTTTGCCTCTCTCTCCCTCACACTTCTTCTAACTCTTTACCAGTGCATGTGTTTGATGTTTGCAACTATAAGCTGTGTTTTGTTATGTTTTTTTTGTTTTTTTTTGTATCCATTGTTTACTTTACGCACTAATACCAATTTATGTGTGTTTTATCTATGTGTGTGAGAGAGGCTCGCTGATGTGCTATGCTGTGCCTGACTCTTTAGCCTTGAGTAGAAAGCATGCAAGCAAGAGCAACTGTATGAACCACAAGGCTAAAATAACAATAACAAATGAAAACCTACACACATACACACACAAGCTTAACACTTTAAATAATAACAGAAAAAAGTACAGTTTTATGTATTAATAATATATAAGCATGTGTGTGTATATGTAGGTGTGAATATGTATGCGTGAATGATTGCTTTTATTATGATATACAGTGATATATCACAGTCGAATTTTTTTCGATAACCCAACAAACATTTTTGATTATAATTAATTTCAATTTGTTGTCATATTGTTTGTCTGGATAGTTGTTCTGAAACTGAGTATGTATTTAGTAGGTGCTGAAGTAATAATAATGGATGCAGGCTTAATTCATTTATTTTCGTGATTAGCGTGTTCGATAGAAGCAGTTCACTATTCTGTACAACGTATTCGCAAGAACAATACAGGTTAGTGGCGACTAGAGATGCTAAACGGGTTTGATTTTTCAAAAATCCCGGGCTTTCGAAATTCCGAAACAAGTTTCAAGAAATCGCGGTATTCGGGATTTATGAAATTGCGATCCGAAAATCCCTACTGGCGACAGAAATGACCTGTGACAACTGGTCTTGATGTATATCTTTGCATCAGCAGTCATTATGTCATAAACTTCTACTATAAGTCGAATATTGCCTAGATGGATCAGGATCTTTTACGATCATAAGGTATATCTAAGGACAACATTTCAACCTGGGTTTACGCATTTTTATTTGGGAATGGCCTTAGTAGTGAACTCCAAAGGCAAAATGCTATACTCATAGTCACGAATGGGTCGAAACTGGTTGGGTCCTTAAAACTGGGGTCTTTTAAAGCAACCTCGAACTGACATTTCACTTTTGATTGTGTGATTGCTTTACTGTACCTTTCAAGAGAAGATATTTACTATTTTGAAGGCTCTTATGGATGGCTCAGTCTCTACTCGTGGATTGTTACGTGGATCAGACTGCTCTAAGGGTGATTGGGTTGGCTTTTGTAAGCCATAGCTGATGCGTGATTGTAAAGGCTTTATAAGAACCTTTAGACGAGATTGGTTTTGATTTTTTTGAGTACCAAGGCATAAGAGTATGCCTGAGATGCTCTATTAATATCGGATGCACCAATTCTAATCCTCCAACCTGCTAACTTTTGGTCTTTTCAGATCGAAAACACTGAAGTCTTGGAAGAAAGGATCGGAATGTTGCGCATTTAGAAGCCTTAGGCCTTCTACCGAAAATGATAGAACAGGTATGACGCTGGGGATAGAAAAATGCAGCTAAAGACTAGTGGATGGGTTTCCAACTGGCCATAGCAGATTTAGTTCGCTGACAATAATTTAAAATAGATTCCTGCTAGTTAGGGTATGTTGGATGAGTTAAGGACTGTAGCGGAGTTAAGTAATTGAGGAGGACTTGAGGACCCTTTAGTCAGGATTAAGGTTTCGCCCCTAGCTTCTCGCACTATCGATGTTGTGTGTATTATGAGTTAATCTCGACTCCAAACGATAGATTTTTGGAGAAAACTTTCATGGTAATATTATTTATATGTTTGTTGGGTTATTTAATGTATTTATTTCAATTTTGAATGCCTCAGTGTATTGGTAAATGTGTGAAATAATATTTTTTTCTCTCTTTTTTCTTTTTGTTGTTGTTAAAACTGTTGTGCTTGTGTACACATGAGCGATGATGTTTTTTCTACGTAATGAATATCCACCAAAAATCTATGCATAATTTTAGGCTGCTAAACTGTGTTTAAAACAAAATATTAAAAAATAATGGAACGAAACACGACACTAAAAATATTTATGCGAGAGAGTGACAGAGGAAAAAATAATAAGAATAGAGAAACAGAAGATGTTGCGTGTAATTAGAATATTCAAGTATTTTTTGCAAACAAATCCTACACGATTTGGAAGGTAGTGTGGATTAGTCCGATGGTTAGTTTACGTTCTGTTTACGATGCTATTTAGGGATTCAGGGGGTTTCTTATATGATAAAGAAATAAAAAGATATTGTAAAGAGAGAGAGACAGATATAGAGATAAAGAGAGATAGAGAGAGAGAGAGAGAAAGAGCGAGGGGGATAGATACTCGTATAGAGATAGAGAGAGAAAGAGCGAGAGAGACAGATATGGAGTTAGAGAAAAAGAGAGAAAGAGCGAGAGAGACAGATATAGAAATTGCTAGAGAGAGAGAAAGAGAGAGATTAAGAAAGAGATTGCAATATTTAGCAGGCTTTGAAAGACGCGTTTAAGAATTCAAAGAAAGCTAAGTCGTCTCTGATATCAAGGGTTCAGTTGGAGAACTATTTTCCTTGTTATAAAGCCCTTTAGGAAGTCGTTTATTACAGCTGTAAGGATCCAAACACCTTCAATATAAAATATTTAATTTTGGCACATCTCTACTTTCACTCTTTTGCTCTATCTCTCTCTCTCTCTTCATCTATCTCTTTCATTCTCTGATACACATTCACTTACGCAAATCCCCTGAGTGTGGCATTGTACTGTTGTATTGAAAGCAATGCTAACTAGAGCCTAAAATTATGCCAAAAATTTCTACACGCACACATACACCCATACATTGAAACAAAATACTCACAATTTTTAAAAACATGCAAATGCACACGCTCCCATGCAAATAATTATTTTGCCACCAACAATACAAATACGCCCGGCATGCATGTCATCATCATCGTTAGTGGAGAGTGAAACGCAAATAATGCGTAGGCCAGAAGCGCAAAAGATGAAAAACAAAAAAAACAGACGAAATAATAAATTTTCCGATTAAATGTTTGCACAAAATTCTGTTGATTTCCATTATTATTGAACAAAAAAAATTTCTAAAACATGCAACGAGGGGCGTTGCATTGGGGGTAGCAAAACAATATTAAACAAAATGACAAATTAAGCCGTCGTTTGTATTTTGTTGGTTGGAAGGGTGTCACGGCAGTGTAATTACACTGGAATACGTCAAGTGTTTGAGGGGATAAAAGGTATAGAAGAGGTATTTGGAGGTACTGGTATTTGGTGCAGGTGAGGCGATTTGGAAGTGATCCTGAAGGTAGGTAGGTAGGTAAAAGTGGCTGCCTCCCCGTTGGAGCCATGAGCGGACACATTTAGGCCGCACATAGGCCCCATTGTGTTACCACAGTTTTATATTCTCCCCTAGTCCAGGAACCACTCAGAGCTTCCGATGAAGCAACTTAGACTGCCAATATCCATGCTTGGCAGTTCATCCAGATCCTCAATATAGTAGGCACCCAGGTGGCTCTTTCTCCTCCGACCAAGTACCGGGCATGTGCGAAGTAGGTGAAGAACAGTCTTATCCTCCTCATCATCTCCACAGCTTCTACAGAAATCATTTGCAATGTGTCCAAGACCGATACGTCTCGCATGTGTTCCCATAATGCAATGCCCCGTAATAACCCCGATAACATTGAAGTGATCCTGAAAGTGTTCTCATATTTTTGCTAGTGTTGAAGCTGAGAAAATTTTTGGTACAGTGGAGGACAAACCCTCGTTAGACCTTCTGTGAAGGTCCTTACCATTCCCCATTTGTTTAATTTTTCATTTCCTTAGTGCCACTCATTTTCTAAGCCTCCTATCAAAACAATTTTATTCTGAATGTTCAGTTAGGCTCATGAAATAATTTTTGTAGCCCAGTGTAATTTATAATAACTATACCCTGTATAATGAGTAATTGAATGAAAACCCCCGTAAATTGTTGGCTTAACAAAAAATTTTATTTTGAAAAGGGGGAGGCCAAATAAATATAGAGAGTTGGAATAGAAAAGAGCGAAAAGAACATAATCATTCGGGGTTAATAGAATGTTATTTTAAAATGTTTTAAATAATCAACACATTTATTATTATGCTGGTAAAAAGTAAAATGATTATCAAAAACCATCACACACAAAAAAGAGAGTGGAGGAAAGCAGATACACATGAATATGAAAACAAATTTTATCAACAATTTTTGCATCATACTGTGTACAGAATGTGTATAATGATGCTGATGAGGATGATGAATTCATTTATAATTCTGTCACAAATGTACACACACGTACATTTTAATACAATTTCATGGAACGGAATATTGGGAGAGAAACAACATAGGCACCGCATTTTGTGTTGCTTCAAATGGAACACAGTATTTCTGTAAGGTTTGATTGGCACCCTAACATGGATAGAGAGGTCTCTTGTAAAATTTTGTATTAGAAAGGGATGTACGGATCGATTTATTTGTAACTTTGAAAAATTAAACATAAAGGATCTTAATTTGATAAATAAGCCTTAAAAATCGAAGCGATATTTTTTTAACTCTTTTGTAATCCTTAGAATACGAAGATCACCAATCCTCTAGGTTAGGTTAGCTTGAAGTGGTAGCTTTGATATCGAAAGCTCTCTTGATCAAGCATAGCGGCCCGTTGAGACTTCACACTCCAGTGTAGTGGCAGCGCAATCCCTGTACTGACCGAATTCCACCAAACTAGGGAAGAAGTTGGTCAGTGCAAGGTCTGCACACCAATCCTCTCAGAGTGGAAAGATTTAAATTATGTTTCTCTTCTATGGCCAAATGCGTAAGGACATCAAATGCGACATCAACAACAGGCAGCAGCAACATAATAATTTTCATTATCGTCAGTCATTTCATAGCCATAATGTAAATGCAATTTGAATGTAAAAAATCCACAAAAAAATGGCAACCAACAGCATAAAATCTAAACTCATAAATAATAAATTAAGATTGCATATGTGTGAGTGTGTACACATGTATGCAAAACTATGTTAAGTACAGCATAAATGCAGGCGCTTTATATTAATAATAAACACAGGCTTTTGGTATACGCTTATAAGTATGTGTGAGAGAGAGAAAGAGAGAGTGAAGGGAATATTGTTTGATTGTTGTTGTAAAATATGCATTGTGTCAGGCTTTTTTAGTATCAGGTAACTACTAAAGTTTCGGTGGACATAGGAGACGAACTTGCAAATAAACATTACAGAGGTAAAGAGAGATTAAGCAGACAAGGAAACAGAGAGAGAGAGAAAGCCTACTACTCTCTGTCATATAAATACATTAAATCAAATATATGTACATACATACACTCTCTTTTTCTCTCTTACTCCCGCCCTCTTTAGTCTCTTTGCTTTTCCTCTGGTTCCTAATGCAAGAGTGCTATTGTAAGTGCCATGTGAATATTCCTGTTATGCCTGTTAAAACACAAACTCATATGGCACTCATGACTCTTTGTGTAAGTACATACACGCGCGTATACAGATGTGTATGTTTGTGTATGTGTGTGTATTTATACTGAGGCAACAAATTATCGTTGGGCAAATGTTTGTTGAACATGTAACCTGCATAAATGCATATATAAAATGTTGCCCCAAAAGACTGTAAGCGAACAAGAGAGAGAGATAGAGTAAGACAGTCTTTTACAAACAAATATGAAAACATGAAAATTATGAATTTTTGTTCTAAAGGTTTTGCATATGAAATAAATGTTTGTTGTTGTTGTTTTTTTATATTCAAAATTCTTGTTCTTTTCTCTTGATTTTGTAGCAGGAAAATAAAAAAAAACAAGGTTAAAGACGCCTTAAAGTATTATTTAATAAAATTAATAGAAAAACATTAAATTGGGAATTAAAATGTAATGAAAGAAATTACATACGAAACCTTAATTTTTTCTGGGAAATTATAAAATAAAACAACAATTTTTGGATGCCAATTAAATTTTCATGAACTCAGTTTTTATAGTTTACAACGATGTTAGCACGCACTTGTTAATGAAATTATAAAAACCCTTCTCCGAGTTACTAAACGTAATTTCACATTTGGATTTATTTTTGAATAGCAATTGTGTAATAAACAGAGACTTCAGTTCATTCATCTTCCCTTTCGCCAAGTATTTTCTTTTAAACACGTCTTCTCACTTCAGGTGTATAATCTTCCGCCATGCACGCAGGTCTGCCTGTTCATTATTGTGAATTCCTTCATGAATGGATATGCAGCTGATAGAGGCATTGTTTTCCCTGCCCAATTGATTCAGCATGCCCAGATGGCCCCATACCGGTCACGGCTGTCTGGTTGGCTGTAAAATAGTTTTGCCCGTCTGTAATACCTTCAATCTAAGTTGAGATGAACACATATTTCCATTGGAATATACCCCCATTCTCCCATAGGTCTCGATTATTTCATTCTAATCTTTTCTGTCCTTAGCGGATCTTCCCGTAATAGACAAAATAGCCGCCAAATTGAGTAAATCTTTCAATAGTGTAGATTTTCGTTGGGAAGATATCCACAAGTTGCCCTTGGGTTCCGAATGTTAACCTTGAGTAAGAGACTCTTCCTTGGGAAATTCTTTAAAATACTGGAAACGATGAGAATACAATCTTAAAGAGTGTATGTCCATGGTCATTACTGCAGGTCGCCATTGTTTAGTAGGTAGGTAGGTGGCTTGGAGTAGTAGCTTGAGCACGCATAGCGGTGCGTTGTGATGCCACAAGTAAACCCAGTCCCTTTACTGACCCAGTTCCATCAAACTAGGGAAGAACTCTTCGCTAGAAAACCAGCCCGAAAGTTTAAAAATTCTTTCGTAGGTTGTGTGTTGACTTATTAGACGTGAAGCCACGGTTCAAACTCCATGTCAGACATCTCCAACAAAACGAAATATGTCTTCCTTCCCAGCAGATATCTGGCAAAAACTCTGAGAGTAAAATAAAATTGCCATGAAAAGTCTCTCAAAACTCTGTTGTTTGGAGTTGACTTTAAACTGTACATCGCCCTGCACGCAACATGGGTGCGGAGAGAAACTAGGTCGCAATTCTGTCTAATGGGTTGTAATGGCCAATTAAGAAAGAAAGAAGACATTGCTGGAGTGCCATAATGCCTGGCTACGTAGAATCAAATTATTTTGAAGTCTATATGAAAAATTTTTTCGATGCCTGTGGCTGAGGAGATCTTCACTGGATTCCCAAAAGAGGAAGGTTTTAAAATTAGACTCCATAGAGAGGAAATGAGAAAGTAGTCAACATTTTTTATAAGCAAATATTGGCTTAACACTAGTTTTGATGCTAGCAGATCGAACTTACGTTTATGATCACTACCGGGGACACTTAAAGGTCACTATGTCTCCTATAAGCATGTTTAAAAGAAGTTCATATGCGATACAGGTACCAGTAGATTCCACTGAGAAGAAAGAAATCTTCATACTCAACCATGTGGCACTGGGGCTTGGGATATATTACTTCAACACCTTTACTGACACTGCCATTGAGTGCAAATTACTGCCGTCTATTTGAAGCATTCCCTGTCACTCACAATTACTATGAAATTTATTTTTAATTTCTTAACATTTGATATCAATTGTTGGTTGTGATTTGTCATTTTGAACTTCAAATCGATTTTCTTTCTTTTATAAAATTGCGTGTGATTTCTTTTCTTATTTTTTTTTGGCAGGGCGTAAATCAAATTTAAGTGTCTCATAACAAATTTCTAACGCCCCCAAAAGTATACCGTTTGACTTGACACGCACTTGACTTGAAACTAATTCTTTTCATAGAGCAAAAAAAGGAAACAAAATCTTGATATATTTTATGTGGCTATTTACACAATAACAATATAAATTTCTTTTAATTACTCATGCCAAAAACAAACGAAAATAATAAATAAATTAAAGCCTAAAAGTAGGCCTTTAATAAAGTAATAAATTTGATTAAATAAGCTTAGGCGCTCAAGCAGTGAGTGAGGGCAATAAACAACCTTGAAATATGCTTTGATTAACGTTCAAATACAATATATTTTTCTGTATTTCCAGAGTTTAATGCTCCAAATGAACTTCTGTGCTTAGCTGACAAAATATTTTTCAAAACAAGTTAAGGAAGTAAGAGAGTAAAACTTTTCCTTCCTTATTTTGTTACAATTTGTAATAAAAAACAAGAAAAAAAAATGGAGAGAAACGTTATTGAAAATGTCTTCAAAGCACGTTATGACAATAATGCACTGGCAGTTACAGCCAAAAAGAAAAAAGAATGGAATATTCTCTCTAAAGGAATAGCTGCTGAGTATTCAGTTTTTCTTTGTAATTGTGCTGCCAATGGTCACGCAGTACCAGGAGATCTTAAAGTTTCGCAATTGAAAACTATTTTAAAGCGCGTAGAGAATAGAAGGCAAAAGAAAATTTAAAGTTTCTTTTAATTTATTGAGTTTGGCGAACAGAGTCAGTCCTTAGAAACAGTTTTTTTTTGTCTTTTTCACTTTTTATTAAAATAAGTTTCAAAGCGAGTTTCTTAGTTGAGTTGATTATCTGAAAAGGAGGGTATATTAAGCAGAATTTTGGTGCGGATAATTAGACTAGGTGTGATTGACTAGGTATTCCACTACAATTTTTAAGGATTAGTCCTTCAGATATGTTGAATATTTTAGTCCACATAATTTGCAAAGCAGAGATGATCAAAAAGTCTCAAAGTATACAAAAAGTCAAAGTGTGGCTTGCTAGACGAGGAACCGTGGTTCAACCCCTAACTCAGACATCTGAAACCAAATAAAATATGATAGAAATCTTTCTTTCGGCGACTTCCTTTCAGTAAAAACTCTGCGAGTAAAATAAAATTGATATGAAAAGTTTCTTAAAAATCTATCATTCGGAGATGACATTACAAACATTTAGTCGAGCCAACAACCCATACCTCGAAGCTTTGTAAAATAGCAATGTCTTTATGCCTCAGCATCACTGGGACTTTGAAGTCGACCTCAGTAAAGAGTATGACGTAACCTAACACGGAGACACAACATCTTTCTAATCCTAGGATTTTAGCAGAAGTAAGAATAATATTCTACATGTCTCCATGGGTGAGAAGCTAGGTTGTAATCCTGACTAAAGGGTTGTGATGACCATTGCTGTATGTAAAGAACAAAATAATGGCTTTGGCACACAAGTGCCACTCTCCGCATTATGTTGAACAATATGAAACTGAAGAGATTAAATACCACCAATGCTAGCCCAATTACTCTCAAAAACAAAACCACAGAAGGCATTCAACCATTATCACAAGAAGCAGCAGCACAAAAGAAGATTCGGACACAGGCATGAACAACATCCTGTCAGGCTATGAACTCGTTGAGGAAGGTGGGAAAGCCAACTCAGACGTAATCAGACATCTTCAGCCTCAAGTAAATAACTTAGAGTCTCTCTAAAAAAATCAACCAACCGTTGTCCATGGATGGATTGGATTGTGTCTGGCCAAACACCATAAATACTATTGTGGTTCTGTACCCTACTAGAGCCATAAACTTCTAGACAAATGAACCTGGCAACCATACTGTCTTGTGTAACCAGTGCAGCTTGATAAGCAGTAGTATCGCTAAGAATTCTACCCAGAAGTGTTTTCTTACATACATACATACATAAAAGGTCATTCAAATCCTTTAGCCAGGATTACAACCTAGCTTTCCACACCACTTATGTTGCGTGTGTTAATTTTAAATATGAGGGGCAGAGCCTAAAGTCGACTTCGAACGACTGATTTTTTGAGAAACTTTTCATGTGAATTTTATTTACTTTCGGAGCTTTTACCAGAAATCTGCTGAGAGGAAGTCGCCGTTGAAATATTTTTTCATTTTTCGTTTTGTTGGGGATGTTTGACCTGGAGTTTGAAATGTGGCCTCATGTCTAAAAAGCAAACACATTACACATTAGACTACGGCAACTTCAAATACCATAAATAATATTAAGCTTTATCCCATTAATTTCTAGACAAATAGGCCTCATGACCTAACCAAACCTAACGGTTTTTCGTAAACATAATGTCTTGTGCTATCAGTGAAGCTTGATGAGCTGTAGTATTGTTAAGAATTCTATCCAGAAGTGATTTCTTGGTCTTGGATATCGCAGTGCTATGGCATAGGAGGTGAGTAATACTCTCTTCGCTTTCTAAATCATTACTTCTACATACTATTTAAGCCAGAGTCGCTATTGGACTTCCCGAAGTGAGATAAAATGCGTAGGGGCTTCATTAAATGGATTTTATGAGGGGTGTGAGAGGTTTTATGATTATTACGAGAACGAACTTTATAGCCTCATAGCGAATACAGATTACATGGTTCACCTAGTCTGATGTTTCATTGTTAAAACACTGTCAAACGCTTTTGGGTTTTCATGGTTTGACAATCGTTACATTGATGTTAACGATAAGCTAATGGTTTATTTATAAATTCGCTTCAAACATCACGAGAATCTCGAGGTTTTAACATAATAAAACCAATATTGAAGAGCAATTAAGATACTTCTGCCTTCAGGCCTGCAATATCTTTAATTTCCCTCCGTATTTGATAAAATCCTATGGCACCTCCCACAACCAAAACTTATTTTCGATCAAATGCAGCAAAACAAGCAAACATCTCTTTCAAATTAACCCAATTTTTACGTATTGTTTTAGGAAAACAAAAACACTCTCTTATTGAACAGAAAAGAAAAAGAAAAAAAAAAAGAAAATTTTGTTTGTTTTTCTCAAAAATTTATTACAAAATAAAGTTTCCGCATGCAGCCATTAGTGTTAAAAACATTTCGGCCATATTTTTGCAGTAAATGTAACTGTCATTTGACATTTTGTTGTTTTTGTAAAAATTGGCAATTTATTTAAATTATTGGTATTCTGAATAGAAATAACAGTAAAATTTCAAATTTATAACCGTTAAATGAATAGAAAAAGGAAATAAAAAATTTGTTTATTTGTTCGATAGACAAAATGGTGGCCAAAAGCGTAAAAGTTTTAATGCAGATACCAATCGAAAAACTAAAATAAAACAAATCTTTTGATAAATAAACAAATTAATCATTCATCATTTGACAGCTTTTGAGGTCAAAGAATAGTTTAACAAGTAAGAAATTGGCTGCTCCAGTATATTGCTTTGTGGATTCACATTATTTTAACCGTTAAAACTGAAGAATCGGCTTCAGTCTAAAGTAAAATAAAATCCCAGTTATCGGCCAGTTTGTAATCATCAAGTGTAGTGCTTCAAATTAAAGGTAACGTTTTTTTTACGGTCATTTGCAGATCATAATGCGCATTACACCATACCCCCCCCATACCACTGCTATATTTATTCTTATTTTTTTGCTTTGATCTGGCAACTTCTAGAAACTAAATGTTGATTTGTTATTGTTATTTATTGCTTTCATATCCTTTGGGGTTTTTCTACGTAGTTTTGTTATTGTAGTTTATATATACTCTGATGAGTTGTTTGTTTGATTTTGTGCCAAAAATCAGAAGTGAAAGCTAATTGCTATAGCAGCGACTGCAAACGGTCAACTGACTTTGTTTGTTGCGTGAGTAGAACTACTATTAATGGTGACAGATCTGTGAGGTGTTCCAATAGGGACTTCCGAACTTTGACATTTCATAACTGTCAACTTGTTGCAGCTGCATCTCTAAAATTAGTTGCCATTTATTCAATCGGTTCTGTCAAATCACCATGGACGGATATAGCATTCAACAACAGGTGCAAACAGGTAAGGCAAATGACCCTAATGTATATCAAATAGATTTATAGATGAATAATTGCATGAACACACAAATTTGTTAAAGTTCAGCCGATACCACTCCATATGAGATCCGAGAGCGTCTAAAGCATCCCGAAAAACTCACTGTTTTGTGTGGATTTGAGGCTAATGGCTCAGTCTATATTTCTTTGAGAAAGACGGATCCAGACCCGGATAAATTGCATGGAGCCAGACACCAACGGTATGTAGCTTCAATAGGAGAAGACTACATGCCACATTGCTCATGCCACATTGTACCGGGTTATCCATTTCGTGGTTTCAAAAGTAAACGTAAATAAAACACATATAAAATATTTTTTTCATGATATTTCTTTTTTATTGTAAAGTTTGAACGTTGACATTATGTGTGAAACACTACATCATTTAAATGACCTCCACGCGAAGTGTTGCAAGCATTGATTCTTTTGAGGTAATTTTCGACCACTTTTTGACACATATTGGGCGGTATCTCAGCCATAACTTGACGAATGTTGGTTTTTAAGTGCTCAAGAGTTGAAGGTTTATCTGCATAAACACGGTCTTTTGCGTAGCCCCACAAAAAAAGTCTAATGGTGTCAAATCGCATGATCTTGGTGGCCAGTTGATATCGCCACGACGAGAAATTACGCGGCCAGGAAATGTCTCTTGCAATAAAGCCATATTCGCTCGAGTTGTGTGGCATGTGGCAACGTCTTGTTGAAACCACATATTCTCCAAGTCGTATTCTTCAATAGCAGGCAAAAAAAAGTCGGTTATTATATGACCATAACGCTCAGAATTGACGGTGACAGTCGTTCCATCGTCGTTTTCGAAGAAGTAAGGTCCAATCACACATTCGGATCAAAGAGCGCACCAAACAGTGACTTTTTCTGGATGTAATGACCTCTCTTCAATTACTTGAGGATTCTCAGAACCCCAAATGCGACAATTTTGTTTATTAACATACCCACCGAGTGTGAAATGTGCTTCATCGCTGAAGAAAATTTTGTTCGAAAAAGCACGATACGTGACTGTGGCAGAATCACCATTTTTGTAGTAGATTTTGATAATTTTTATGCGTTGTGTGATAGTTAAGCGATCCATTTTCGTCAATGTCAGACTTTCAACTGAAAAGAAAACAATTGGTTTCACAACTTAGTTTCACAGATGTTGAATTCCAGTCCCATACTTTTGAAACCACGAAATGGATAGCCCTTTATATTTGAGGGCATGGTCATTTCAAGTGAAGATGATGTAAGTTGGCCGCCGAGGTCGTGCGATTTTACCCCTTTTAGGGCCATTATTACAACTTGCCGTTAACTAAAGGGAGGATTTTAACGGGCAGATAAATTGTTTTTCATTATTATGAGTACCCAATAAGATAGAAGTGATCGTCAAGCTAAAGGGAAGATCATCCTACCTTTAACATTTAAAGGTCACTTTATGTTTGAACTTGCCATATCATATACTATTTTCGATATGGCAGCTCCAAATTTAAACAAAATGAGCATATACAACAAAAAAACGAAGTCCGCTGTTGCCACTGCGTTAAAAAAAAACTTGTATAATTGAGCAGTTTTATCGACTTTGCTCCGGCACTGCCATATTTTAATTTTATTTTATCTGTAAGTTGTAATAACGAAAATAAGTTAAAGGTAACTTTGCCGTTCACTTTAGCTAAAGGTACCTTTAACTAACCCCAACTTTAACGGGAAGTTGTAATAATGGCCCTTATACTATTTCTGGTAATGTTTTCTTCAGTCGCATGTCTATGCGAATATGTTACAAAGCACACCGATATTTAAAGCCAATATAACCTATGCTATTGGTCAAACTCAAACAGATTTATGCGCCTCAGCCATGAAAATTTGGACATTAAACAGGAAAGACTGCGGATGAACGAAGAAACTCCAGCAAGACAAGTTTTTGAAAGTGATGCTTGACAAGCTTACAGAAGATGGCATCCATGAAAAGAGTGTATTGAGCAGATCTCTTCGACGATTGATGTTGATTGGAAGCTCATGCCAATTCTATTCTCATGGGCCAATAACTTGGATAACAATTGGATAATCCCTATTAAAATACCGCCTAATTATTTGATTAACGCGATATACTTACTTACTTACTTACTTAATTGGCCATTAACAACCCGATAAACGGATTACGGCCTGCCGCAACACATCCTTCCAGGCGCCTCTGCTTCTTGCGCGCCTATGCAAAAAAATTTAACGCAATATAATTCAGGATAATTGATTAGAAAATTTGAAACTAAGACGACAGAATTTGTTTTTATTTTAATTCCTATCAAATTTAATTTTTCAATATATTTTTATTACCTACTTTCTTGCAGAACTTTTAAATTCTCTTCTGGGCTTCAATAATATTTTCATCAAATAAAACCTTAAACTCACACACACATATTTAGAAAAAAAAAAAACGAAAGAGAGTGTAACTTGAAAACATGTCCTTTGCACTGACAATGTTGGTTAACAAATTCTTTTTTTTTTTGGTCCTGCATACATAGTCCTTTCGTTGTTTGTTACTTTGAACGTTTTTTTTTTTAATTTATTTTTTCACTCTGGTTTGTTTTTTATGCCACTGATTTTTGGGGAAAAAGAGTAAACAACGTTAAAAAACTAGACACATAAACCTAAAGTAATACAGGCAGGCAAGTGAATAAGCCCCGTTAAAAAATGTACAATAAAAAAAAGAAAATGAAAAAAGTCTGAAAAAAAATTAGGTTGCAATGTAATAAGGAGGTTCAAATATAATTTTGAAAAAAATTTCCTTTTCAGAGGCCTATTGATTTCGAGTTGAAGGATTTGTAAATCCATAGAAAATTTATAAAATTTTCTAAGGAATTGCAAATATTTAGTACCTCCTTATTCTTTCCCTTTTTTATTGCTTTTATTATGCAAAAGTTTTACTCGGATTGTCGTGGTGCGTGTGTATGCCTGTGTTTGCGTTTGTTTTTCAAGTCAATGTGCTAGTATATGTGTACGTATGCCCTTTGCATTTGTGCAAGTGTTGGTTTCAATTCTGCAAAATTTTTTTTGTTGTTTGTTTTTTTTGTATTTGTTTTGTGTAGAGATTCCTTTTGCATGTTGGTTTTGTGCATACGACGACTGTAATATGTTGAACATGCCTTGTGTTGCAATTATTTGTGCTTTTCATTGTTTGTTTGGCCAGAAAAACACACTCACACACACATACACACACAGGCAAGACAGTATGAGAAGTTTGTAGGAAAAAAAATGGGACCAAGCATGGAAATGAGAGCCAGTAATTAATCGAGAATATCTAGTTACGGTTAAATTTCTTAAATCTCAATCTTGAGATTGCCCTAGTTGGGTAGGTAGTGTGTTGGCGTACTACCCAAGGGCCTGGGATTAAATCCCACTCTCAGATATCTCGAACGATACGGGATATGAAAAAATATTTCTTCGGTGATTTTCTCTCTGCAATCCTCTGGTGAATAAAATAAAATTGCCTTGAAAAGTTTCTCAAAAATCTGTTGTTCGGAGTCGATTCAGTCACTCATGTATAAAATTATCTCAAAATACATGGGTGTTGTGAGAAGCTAAGTTGTAATCCTAACTAAACGATTATAATGGATTATTAAGTTAATAAGCAGTTACTAATTATTCTATAACCCTTAAGTGCGGCGTCGAAATTGAGCTCCGCCATTGCTATGATATCATTGAGTTGATATGTGATTCAAACGGAAACTGTTTAGGAACATCTCCCTAAGTTGTCCCATTTATTTCAGTTATTTTACTTGATAACAGTTTGGTAAATAAGCCTTCGTTTAGGTAGGTAGGTAGAAGTGGCTGTCACTTCGATGGAGTTATGTGCGTCCACATTTAGGCCACACACAGGCCCTATTGTGATACCCCAGTTTCACATTTTCCCCTAGTCCAGGAACCACTCGGAGTTTCCGATGAAGCGACTTAGACCAATGCCAATGTCAATACACGACAGTTCATCCAGATCATCTATATAGTAGGCACCCAGATGCCTCTTTTTTCTCCGGCCAAGTGCCGGGCATGTACACACTAGGTGAAGAACAGTCTCATCCTCCTCCCCATTTCCACAGCTTCTGCAGAAATCATTAGCAAGGCATGCAAGACCAATACGCCTCACATGAGTTCCTATAATGCAATGCCCCGTAATAACCCCTGGGTTTTACTTCTCTGGAGTTTATGCAGAGCTGCCACGCGCCTTCTATCCAGCCTTGGCCAGATTTTCTGTGCCGTTCTGCCCGTGTTCGAAGTTGCCCATCTACTATTGACAAGGTCCATGATTGCATTGTCAATTATAAGCTTGTAGGTACCCAAAGGGATACAAAATGTCGAGAATTCATCAGAGAGTTCAATGATCGTGCCCCTTCTGGGCAGTTCATCCGCTCTGCAGTTATCCGGAAATTCTCTATGTCCCGGTACCCATTTGATACAAATATCACATCTATTCGCTACCTCGTTACATTAGAATCCAATGCTCTGATAGTCGCTTGGCTATCGGAAAGTGTGGTCAATTTTTTTTTGGGAACATTTTCGTCCACAATAACTTTCACCGCAGCCCGTATTGCAGACACTTCCGCCTGAAATACGTTGCAGCGATTTGATAGCCATATGAACTGGAATATTCCAATTGGTTCGGAATAAATTCCACATCCAACGGTTCCCTCCAACTTGTAGCCATCGGTATAAATTTGTACGGAGTCTCTTGTTCTCTCCCTTTCCGGAGGATGTAAAAGCCATTCATTTACAAAAATATGAAAAATATTAAGAAGCTTTCATCATATAGTATTCAGGTTTATTGGTTGTTCAGTGGTAATATTTTTAAGTGGTTGCTGATACAGTAAATAGGCCCCTAATTGTAAAAAGTTAAAATTGGTTCGTAACATAAAAAAATTATTTTGAATACGAAAATTTTCAATACCATATGGAAAGTTTTGGCGTTAATTTTTTTTAAATATTTATATCCCTTAAATAGGCTTTTAATAGCAAATTTAATCTCTTTCCCAAGGCTTATAAAAAATCCGCAATTTATAGCTGACTTTAGACCACTTTGACTAAAGAAATAGGCCTTTAGGAGCGAAACAAAAATATTTCTTTTCTTTTTTTATGAAATATCTTAAAGGAATACGGGTATAAGTTTTCCAAATATTTGGTCTCACTATGGCCTTCTTGGCCAATATTTGTATTTTGGCTTTACTTTTAAGTTGGCAGTTGGTTTTACGGTTTTGCTTTCACTTCATACAGTCCAGTTTGTGTGTTGTAGTCAGCAATAACTGACAACTTTAAACAAAACGGTGTTCAGTTTTAACAGCCTTTTTAGCCAACAACATTCTTTCAAATGGTTTTTCCTTTTTTTTTGTTTACTTCTACGGTTTTTGGTTGTTTAGAATTTAGAAAAATACAACAAAATATACTAGAATATAAAATACTTTGTAGTTTAAAAAACAGAAAAATAGAAAAAAAAACTTCATTAACATGTCAACACAAAATGTTTGGCTTTGGAAAAAACAAAAGCTGAACTGAATTGAAGCCTTTTTGTTGTATGGTTTTGCAAACAGAGAGAGAGAGAGAGAGTTTTCCGTATCTGGGAAAAACCCTTTCAAAGTTTCACAAATTTTTTACCCGTAACTTGGTTGGTGTTGGTTCCACTAAAGTTTGTTTGCGTTTGCCTGTTGTATGTTTTTGTCATTGTGACAGGCTTTTTCTCTCTAATAAAGTTATATTTTTCTAATAAACTTTCTATCAAATGATGGCTTGTTTTGTTCTACACTTTTCCTCTTTTTGTTTGTCCGTTTTTTTTTTGTTTGAGGTGTATAATGGAAAACAATTTTGTTAAAAAGTGTAAACAATTAGTAAAATGAAGTGAACTAAAAACAATAGGGAGGGGGATAAAACAAAAAATCAAAAAACAATCCAAAAAAAAAAAAGTGAAAGAAACTTTTAAATTGGTTTCGGATATTAACAAAAAAACAACAAGAGAAACGTATTTTAAAAAATTCATAGAGAAGAGAATGGATTTTTAGTTTATTTTCGAACAACTGAACATGTATTGTTACTGAAGACTTAACACAAAACACAGAGTACCGAAACGGTATTGGGCCATCTATCTGTTTAACTGTGAACCATCGGTTATATCGAATCTGGCAATACTTATGTCATTCTATTCTATTAAAAAAATCCAGTATATTGTTACGAAAATGAAAAATCTAGATACTGGTGTTTTGCTTTTACATCGCTTAACATTAAAATTATAAACAAAAGCTACAAAAACAAAACAATGCTGTAAACAAACCTGTTTACAAATTATCGTACTGCTTAATAAATCGAGATTTCGAGAAGGTGACTCAGTATGTGAAGTTCACTCAGTCTTGTGTGAAGACGCTGTGTGTTCGAAGCGAGTAATGGTGGTTTGAAGATCTCCGTTACAAAGATCTGTCGAACAATTGTCTAGTAATTGTTATTGTTTATGCAAAGGGTGTAAACAGAGGAATAACAAACAAAGCAATTGTTGTTGTTTACCTCACGTTGTGAACACTGGCACACAGAATTATGCGAATAATAAAGAACTAAACACAAATTTATTTCTATTTTATTTATAATCTTCGATCTCATATTTTAAATGTTTTCAAAAGATAAAAACATAAAAATGTTATCTCCACTAAGCCTAATGAATCGAATTACTCTTGAGCAATGTTAGGATTTATTACAATTTTTCGGAAACTGCTCTAAATTTTATAAAAAAATTTGGTCGCAGAGAAGGATCAATAGTGCCCGGTATACGCAAATTTATTGCCGAAGATCGTGAAACTGGTTTCATTGTTAATGCGTCAAGATGTGAGTGTGCTCGTACACTACGTACATACTATAATATCGAAGCTGTGGCTGAGAGGGTGCATGAGAATTCATCAACTCGTCATCGTTCTGAAGAATTCAACATTTACATTAAATTTGGTGAAAAGATCTCCGTCTAACGCCTTACAAATTTCAATTGATTCAAGGGTTGAAGCCGCATGACTATCCACTTCGTTTTCGCTTCGCTAGATGGCGCCACGAAAAACTGCGTGATGATGTCGATTTTCCCAGAAAAATCACCTTTTTGTGAGAAGATCATTTTCATCTGGGTGGGTACGTTAATAAGCCAAATTGCCGTATTTGGGGCTCAGAATACCCGGACATGGTCTTACAGAAGCCAATGCACCCAATACGCGTAACTGTTTGGGGTGGGTTGCGCAGCGAAGGCAACATTGGCCTATATTGCTTGGAAAATGAGAACGGCGCCAACATTACGGTCAATGGAGGCACCTCTGGCATCATGATGACCGATGTTTTGTACTCTCCTTTCATGATATTGATGAAGACGATGTTTGGTTTCAACACAGTGGAGCAACTTGCCACAAATCTCATCCCCACGATCGAATTATGGCGTCAAAAGTTTGATGGTCGTTTAATTAGCTGAAATGCTGATGTCAATTGCGATATGATACCGTTCAACTATTTTCTGTGACTCGCCGTTAAAGAAAAGTGTTATGCAGACAAACCACAGACTATTAAGCATTTGAATAACAACATTTGCGATACCATTGCCGTGATACGACCTTATAGACTCAAAGAAGTGCAATCAACTTGTTGCGATCGAATAGGGTATTGTGAGCATAGCTACCAGATAAATGAAGCGTCAAATCGTCAAATATTTGTGAAAAAATCGTCAAAATCGTCAAAGACGTTCATTGAAATCGTAAAAAAATCGTCAGAAAAAATAAATAAATAAATTGAAAGGTTTTAAAATCATTAACATATAAATTCAATGTTAAGCAGCAATAATATTACATCATCTATACCCATGTGTGGTGTAAATATTAGGGAGTCAGAAGATCTTGACGTTATGGGCATAAAAATTCAGTCTGATCTTCGCTAGAACTGACACATTTTTCAGTGCCTTGGTTTCTTAAGACGGTGCAATATATACTTCACTTTATCTGATCTACTTACCATATACAGCATTTATAACCGACCGAGAATGGAATACGACTCTCATGTGCTTTGAAGTTTCTCGACCGTGCATAGAAAAGGCCGTAGTAGCTCGTTAATGATGGTAATGTATCTAACTCCATTAAAGCATTGGAGCATCGTTGCGATGTGGCTTATGTTTCTCTGTTCTATTGCTACTACAACGGATTTTGCTAGAGCGAAATAAGATGACTTGTTCCCGAGAATCATGTATTCCTACGTAACACTCGTCTTTCTCGGCCAGCACATCCGTATGTGGTCGATTGTCCAGTGTATCGCACACTGCATTACAGACAAAGTTCGTTTGTTAGACGGACTATTCGTATGTATCTCCTGCAGAGATGTCTCCTATTACTTATGGTATAAAAATATTCAAACCTAGTGTCCATAAACACTGCTCCCTCTTTCCTCCTTCCTGTAATATATTTTCCAAGTTCCAAACATAATGCCATCCCCTGAGTGTTGGTCGTATGAAAAAAAAAAAAAAAATAATGGCACTTGCCTTTGTTCTTCCGATGGTAATATTAGAAGCTATAATCGAATTTTCAAAATTATCTGCAACGGCATATGATAATTTATGCTCAACTACGATGTTATTTAGGAGTTGACATTTTTTGTCTTTTAAGGGATAAAATACAGGTATTCGAAAATAACTTAAAAATATAATACTTTACTCCTTGTTATTACTAGCACAAATTTCCAACAGTAACAACTGTAAAGCAAATACAAAGCTTAAGGCGGCTTTTAATGTACTAAAGTAAAGAAAATGATGTAAATTTATATTTTGCTAAAAATCGTCAAAATAAGGGCATAAATCGTCATGTCGTCAATATGATATTTTTGGAGCACAAAATCGTCAAAATGACGATAAATCGTCAAATCTGGCAGCTATATTTGTGAGGACAGCCGCGGCAGCCATATAAATGAAATAAAATTCAATTTCTAATCGGAACAATTATATTTCGTAACAAAATAATAAATTTGGCAAAATTTCAAACCGTTTTTGTTGTCATAGCATTTTTAAATTTAAACTCTTAAATTACCCACACACTCCTCGTATTTAGTCACTCAGATTATGCTCATACTCATAGTATGTAAAATCCATAATACCCAGTACATATGTGATGTATGAGTAATTTAATTACATTCGTTTCATGCATAACAAAATCAAATATTTTTTATTGCATACTTTTCAGAGTAACTATTCAAGTACATGTAATATGGTGCGTATGAGTAACATATTTCAATGGCAATTAAATAGTAAGTATACCCATTAATTTGGAATTAAACATTTGCAAGCTACGATATGGCAATTCTAATGGATTTTTAAAAATTTTAAAATTTTTCAAGATATCCTAACCTAAAAGTTAACATAAAACTACAATTCTAGGCTATATTCTAGTGGATCTTCCACATTTTCACAACAAAAAAAATCAGTTTCAAAATATTTCAAAACGTTTTTGTTTTATTACATTTTAGATTTTTGAATTTAAGCTTTTAAATTGCCTTCCATTTATACAGGGTGTTCGTTGGGAGCTTGTCTGGGAATTAGCAAGATTAAAGCAAACACTTCAACTGATCACTTGAAAATACTTTGTGTTTCATCATGACAATGCCAGATCACCTATACGACTAATGGCTAGCAATTAAGTTTTTCGGAAGTCTTGTATAATTTTTATTTACTTTTTTAAAATTAAAAGAAAAAAACTTTTTCAATTGCTTGCAATTAAATTTTTTTCATACAGTAAATCAAATTTGCAGAAAATTTTTCTACTCAAAAAAATTTCCGAAACAGTCTTAAAAACATTTCCTTTGATTTATTAGAATTTCCCAAGAAAATTGTTTTTACTTTTTTCTACAAAAAAAAAAGTGTTACAAATTAAAATAATTGTATCTCCAACACCTGGCAATTAAATAGGAAAACGCCTTAAGAATTTTGACAATTTAATTAAAAAAAAAAAAAAAAAACAAGAAAAAAAACAAATAAACATACACCCACATAGTCCTACATACACTCATAGCATTGCTCATCCCTTTGTTTATGCTACAAAATGGCAAAGAAACCATACAACCCCTGTAATATGCAATACATTTTGTTGTATTGTGGTAAAAAGAATAACTTTTTCTACAAGAAAACTTTGTTTTGTACTCATATATGTATATACACCAGGGTTTACCAAAAATTTTTTGGTTATGTATTAGTGAGCAAGAGAGAGAAAATAAATTGAGAGAATTGGTTTATTTACAGCCATAGAAAAGTGTTTGTAATATACGTTATTTTGATTTTCATTTTACAACTTACATATATAAAGCTATCTATCTTTGGCTTAATAATTTTAGATAAATAAAAATAAAAAAAATAATAAACCATTTTTTATTAATAGAGAAAAAGCAAGCATTCTAAAGCATTTAAAAAAAATTATACTATGCGACAAAATATATAAGGCATTGAATATTATCACAAGCATCTTTTAACATACAATATTTTTTGAGTGTCATTCTGAAAAAAATGGTAAAGCATCCGCCGCACATGTGTTCTTGTCGCAGTCTGATCGACAACTAAATCAAAAAACACAAGAATGCTTGTGAGTTCTCTCAGCACAATTGTGCTATGAAATGGTAAACGATGATATACACCCACATACGTATTTACACACAGAAGTCAAAGTAAATGCATATGCATGCCGGGTAAATGTCAATTTGATTTGCTTTTGTATTACTTTGACTTTCTTTCCTGTTTTTTCTTCTCTCTCTTAACTTCTAATATGTGCGCCTAAAAATATACACAATTAAACTTTTCTTAGAATTCCTTTGCCTTGCTTTGCCTTCTTCCTGCATTTTGTTTTGGTACTTTTTCAAGAAATTTTTGTGGTTTTTCTTAGAATTTCTATCCCCTGCTACTGTTGCCCCGTTTGCTTTTGTAAAAATAGGCTCAAGCATGTGTTAAAAAGGCAGGTTGTAAATACTTTCCGGTAAAAAGGGAAAAGTTTTGATGTTTTTCAAAACAAAAAAACACCACACACAACATTTTGTCAGCCACAGTAACAAGAAAACCTGTATGACTTGTTTAAAACCGCTCTCATACATAACCTCGCCTACTACAAGGAAACACTTGAAGCTCGTTGGAAAGATAAAGTACTTGTACACCAAACACGCAAATTTGAAGTGCGGTGAAAAGGTTAAGGCAGAAAGTGGCAAATGCCACTCAAAGACAGTGAATTTAAAAAAGAACTGAAAAATTGTTTTGAAATTTAATTTTATTTTTTTGTTTTTAATGTTTAATAAACTTTTATACGGAGACTGTATTAGCTTTTAATTCTTTGTTGTTTAAGTTCAATGTCATATCATATGTTCTCGAATGGAGTGGCAAAAAACTGTAGCATAACTAAAGGCAAAACTGTAGAGTACGGTATGTTGTATTAAGATTTGTAACTTAAAAATAGGAAAATAATAGATTTTATATAAGATTTGAATCTTTAATTCTTTCTTGATTGGCCTCAATATCACATCATATGTTCTGGAATGGTAGGATAATCGAATGTTAAAAAACTATAGCATAACTCAAGGCGTAAGACTTTAGTATTGCATATTGTACAGGGGTTTGTAACATAAAAATAGGAAAACAATAGCAAGATTATTTGAGCGGCGGGCTCTCTTTGAAAGATAGATTCAGAGGTTATGCCATGACATGATGACATAAATCCTGATATTGGATTAATCATTACTTAGGGGAGTTCAGTCAAAGATGATTGATTAAAGGCAACAACCGGACATTGAAACATGAGGGAAAAGGTAAGTAATTCGAAGGCTATTGACATGTCTTTTAATAGGGCAGTGGCTTAAGAGCACTTCAAATCAACAATGGATTTAAGGAAAGAAGGCATTATCTTATTCGTATAAGTCCAGCAGAGCGTAGTAATTTTCTATGCATTCTCCTGTTTCTAACAAAGTTGAGTCCCGCTGTAAAACGATTACAGATCAGTTTAACTGAGGCAACCGGATCAGCTATGACCAGTAACATGTCGGAGATTGTATGCCCTGGTCAGTTCATTTGCAATGAAATTTTTGAAGATATTTCTATACCCTGAAGCTCATGTACAAACATAAATGGTTATTACAACCCATAAGTCAGGATTACGACCTAGTCTCTCACACCCCTTATGTTGTGAGCGTTAATTTTATACATGAGTATTGGGCTCTACAGTTTAAAGTCGACTCCGAACGACAGATTTTTTTGAGAAACTTTTTTACGGCAAATTTATTTTACTCGCAGAGTTTTTGACAGAAATCTGCTGAGAGGAAGTCGTCGAAGAAATATCTTTTCAAATTTCGTTTGACCTGGGGTATGAACCGTGGCTTTACGTCTACTAACCTACCTAACCTACCTACAAGACTACGGCTCATATACGAGTTACCTTTAAATGATCAGCAATTTCAATGAAAATTCCTTGGTGTTTATTGACAAGAACGGTCGTTGAGGTGATATTCGTTAGGGACTTGATGCAGTCCTGCCGGAGGAGTAAACTAAAAAATTTGCAGGAAATATTGTATCAGTCAACAAGGATTGCGCCGCATACACGAAACTGTAATATCAGAACCCAGAATGTATACCCCATTGCTTGTACTGTCCAGCACGGCGGTGTATACCGCAAGGGTCTTACCGGTAGCCAACAAAGCATTAGACTATAAGCCCTTAGTTGGTGTTCTAAAATCTAATTTTCTATCGAAAAAATTATAGAGAACCTTGCAGTATTGCATGTGTATAGTCCAGGTTGGGTCAGGAATTATCTGCATTGAGTCTTACTGTCACCAGCTCAAAATGCCAGGATTTGTTTGTATGTGAAGGACGAAAGAATTTTTAAGACATTTGTTCAGCCAACAGTATCCACCTGCTGCTTGTATTCAGATTGGAAATTAAATTTTATTTTTTTTCTTTCCCTTTTTTTTTGTGAATAAATCTGTGTGGGTATGTGTGTGTAAATTAGTATTTTCTTAATTGCCAATTAAAATTAAAATGTGCATGTAAATAAACAATTTAAAATTTAAATTCAACTTTAATTTATTCATTTAAATTGTTATTATTATTGTTGTTGCCAATGTTGTTGCCGTTTGCTGTGTTACAATTGTTGTAAAACATGCATTAGAATTGGTCAGAAATCAAATGAAATATGAAACCCATAAAATGATGTCATAATGCAATTAATGTTAATGTCATTGTAAATGTAAACATAGACACAGGGACAGAGAAAGAGAGAGGAATAGAGAAATAACACATATGTACATGCACCTAACTGGTAGCATCATTGTCCATTGTGCTCTTTATGGCATTGGCAAACAAATACAAGTAAAATGCCAATTAATTTCAAATATTTTATACAACACATGAATATAAATGAGAGGAGAACAAGAGAGAGAGAGAGAGAGTGATAAAGAATCTACAGCCGACATATTGATATAATTTTATAAATAATTTCAATATTTGATTACTCAGAAAGCCAGGGACAGAGAGAGGAAGGGAGAAACTTTGGTAAATCAAAAGAAATACCATTAATCGAGAGAAAAACTTTGATAAATGGGGACAGTTAAACATATAAGAGGTACATCGGTTAGAAAAAGTGTACTGACCTCAGTATTGTTACGAAAATGAAAAATTAAGATACTGGTGTTTTGCTTTTAAATCGCTTAACATTAAAATTATAAACAAAAGCTACAAAAACAAAACAATGAAGTAAACAAACCTGTTTACAAATTATCGTACTGATTAATATAACAACAAACACCAGCATAGAAAAAATATTAAACAAGTAAACAAAAATAAACCAACAACACTACGATAAAAAACGTAAACAACGATGTTTACATTTATAGAGATTTCGAGGAGGCGAAACAGCAATTGTCCATGTGTGGATACTCATACTTGGGGTCTAGGCATTGGACTTGGCCGTACGACCTATATCTTCTTCAGGGCTGTTGGGAACAAGCCCAGTGTTATGTTGTATAAAAAAGAATCATCTGGGAGTCTATTATTCAGTCAATCTATCAAACTTGTCAATGATGGGTATTGGGGCTCACATGGGCACTTCTATGCACTTGTTGTTACAGATCGACTGCCGATTCCCTATAATATGAACTCAGTCTACTCAGTGATGTCGATAATTTTTCTGCCAGCGATCACAGTGTGATCTGGGATTCAGAGAGCATAACTTTGTTTGACTCACCGAGCCATAATTATATAGAATACGAACGTAATTTTCTCAGTGAGATTAGTCTTCTGAAAATATAATTTTGTTCACATCTCTTGTATCACACTGTAGATTAATTAATTTTAAAAATACTTGGAGGATATTGTACCCAAACTGAATTGCTTTTAAAAATACAAAGTCTCGTCAAAATTGTGACCACCCTGCTCTTTTATTCTTTATGTATACAAACGAATACATTGATACCTGTTATTAGTTAAGGCAACTACCTTGTGGAAATGGACCAACAACCAAAGTTAACATGCATGTAAGTTGACACACTCTCTTGGTATTTAGCATCTTCCGGTCTCTCTTGATTTCATTGTATATAAATAGTATCACAAAATTTATTGTTAAAATATCTGTTTAGATGGTTTAGACAGGTTTAAAGCATGTGATTACAAAAGCTTGTTTTGAAATAAACGAGGGTAAGTAGAGAAATTTTGGATTGGAAATATTTATAAAATATTTATAAAATTTACTTTAATTTCTATCCACACTCGTTTAATTCCCTTTATTTGTGTTGAATTTTAATAACAAACCAAAACCAATAATAGCCCCTTAATACGGTGACAATGATTCCTTTGGAATAAAACAAATAATATTCCTTTACCTTTAGACTGCTTTTCCTTTTGGCCATTTGGTACCCTTTTATTTGGTAGTTTTAACCAGGCCTCACAATAATCACAATAATTGTTTAACTGTCTTTACAAACACAACCAACAAACATTTGTAGTCTTGGCTTTCAGTAATTTCATTAAAAGGACTTAAAATATCTATCAATGCCACATAATGCACGAAGAGTTTTATACAACTCCCTCTCCCTCTATTTCTCTCTCTCTCTCTCTACCTCTATTTCTCTCTCTCTCTCACTTTCCCTTTATAATTTTCTCTTGAAGTCTTATTTGTGGTCATTTTGTAAATGAGCTTTTCCTAGTTTTGAATTCGTTTGTCATGTACAAAGTATGGCATACATCTAGGGGCTGGCTGTAAACTTTGGAGTTCCCCTTGCAATGCTTTCACTTGTTTTTAATGAAACTGTTGTTTAGCATATAAAGTGTGAATTGTCATTTTCTTTATTGGACATTTTAATTTGCCATAAAAGGAAAAAAAAGAAAGAACAACAACAACAAAAATTCTAATACCAAAATGATATGAAATTAAGACCAACAATTGATGGTTGCTTTGGGTAATGCCAGTTTTGCAAATGAAATGTTTTCAAAATTAAAAGAGTGCTTTTAGGAGCTGGCAGAAATTGAGAAAGTAGGCAACTTTAAAGGAAGTGTGTTAATAATATTGTAGAGTATATCGTATGGATTAAAGGATTTGGACTGTTATTATTTGTTCATTTAAAAAAATTCTTCTTATTTAATTTGGACAGCAAACTTTCATTGATAACACCACTCTGTAAATTTTATTGCACGATACTGTTAATATAGAGATCAAACTTAATATTTTTAATACTTGAACATTCACAGATACTAAGCGAAATGAATTGGTATATCTCATCTGGACTTACTCTTGATTGCAGATTTCACTTAGAATTTTAAGCAGGAAGGATTAAACCGTTCCTGATCTGATTCGAGGATTCTGTTTAAGATTTAAGCCTGAGTATGAAGTAGGCTCTTGAATTTTATTCAAAAGATATTTAGGATATCCCTCTGCGTTCCTGACTACTATAATGCATTGTAGCCCGAAGTAATACCACAAATCCCACAGAGGAACTCATATTGAGTTGAGGATCTTCACTTTTATCTTCTAGTACAGCCAAACGCCATTATATCTCTTTCCGGTAGTACCCGGAGGTCTAAAATGCTTGTATTTCTCATAATGATTCTTAGGAATAGCCGCCGATAAATTTCTGGAGCGGTCACACTCCTACTGAGTAGCAAACCATATGGGAAATATATATGTATATATAGACTATATATAGACTGTCTCTTGGGCAAAGGTATTGCTCGGTAACGAATATTGAGTCGTGGAAGATCCTCTTCATTTTCCTCTTTCATTGTCTGTTCAATCTGGCCAAAATGGGGTAGAAAGCGTACCAAAATTAGGTCGTAAGGACATCTTTCTCAATGTTTCTGTTGCTGGCGTGAACTGTAATATAAAAAAGCTGCCACTTCCTCCTATCTTATTCTATCTCTTCTCTTCTCACTTACTTGTTGTTTCTCTTTTTGTTCTTCTAGAACCAATGCTCAGTATTTATTATGTCTTCGCAACAGTGTTGGACAATATGGTTAAATCGCTCAGTTAGCTCATTTTATATACAAAAGATTTGCAAATTTATTTTATTTGACTAGTTTAGGCTCATTTTTTCCCAAAGCTATGAGAAATTCCATAGAAAAGAATATTTGAAACTAATATTGAAGCATATTTTAAGGTGTTCTACATCCTTAAAAAACTTACCTAACAATTAAAATGTTTCAGACATGAAAGAAGCGTGTTCTAATCTATTTCTAGCTGCTAGAATAAAAAACGAAAATTATAAAAATAAGTGCTCAACTCTACCTTTCAACTTTCGTATCAAATATTGCATAGATTTAGGGGCAGATTAATTTTCTAATGTAGAAATAAAAAAGAAAGAAATCAAAATAAATTAATTTACAAGTAAAGCATGGTTATTTTGATTTTCTTTTCCTAGAAAACATTTCCGCAAATTTATTCCATTAACAAAAACCAAAAAAAGTTGCTTTAATAGAGTAAAAGTTGTAGCAAATAAACACCATTCTATATGGCCCATACATTTAGGCGAATATGGAAAACTTTTTCATTTTTTTTTTTCGAAAACCAACAACTAAAATTCGTTTTCTATAAATGTATGAAAACTTTTGCCGTTATATTGTGAGGAAACAACAGAAAACAAATCTCTAATATCGTATACAAAAAACATAAGAAACAAAAAAGTTTGTTAAATTTTTTTGTAGCATATGCTTGGCAGCAAATGCAGGAGTATATATACATACAAATGAAAACTAGAATTAAAATTTTCATATTTAAGCAGCATATGTTATGAAATAGATCGTCTACGTTAAAGCATACACACAGAGACAGTATTTAGTAAATATCATTGCATACTTTTTGGTGCTTAACAAACAATTTTTTTTGAAAATATCTTGCAATAAAGCATAGCAGGCAGTAGTTTTAAAATTAGCATAACAAAATTAGCTGGTAATTTATACTATCACTCATAATTTGTTGTGATATTTACTTATAATGGCATAACTCTCTGCAAAAAAAAGTTTGTAGTTTTCACTCCCTATCTCTAACTGAATTTAATTTTTTCTGCTTTTTTTTTTTTGTAATGAACTGCTCTCAACAACACTTATGAGTTTGAGGTTTTTAATGAAAAAACTTTAATTGCCTGTATAAGTGAGTGAGAGTATGAAAAAGAAAGAAAAAATATTAAAAAAATAAATAAATTGAGTTTTTCAAAATGCATACAATTAGGCTGAGAGTGTGAAACTAATTTACAGCATCGTATACCACTTCCTTTTTTTTTGGTGAAGTTAGGTTTAAATAAAAATAAAAAGTCAAAAATAATGGTTAAACATTTAAAATTGAATTCATTTAAATTCTTAGCAGGCGTTTAAAAAAGGAGCCTACCTATTTAATGTCATTATCCATAGCATATCTTGGAGGGTTAATGGCCTTTAGAAGAAAACACCTGGGGCTTATCAAGTCCTAGTCAAGTAGTTATCTTCACTGACTTTTAACCACACCTTATGCTTCGGCAGAGCAACAGTACAACGTCAGACCTTCGGTCGAGTGCGATTTGGCGATGATTTCCGCATCCGATCCAACACTGAGCTGTATGAGCTCCACAACGACATGGACGTTGTGCAGCGTATTAACATTCAGCGGCAGCGCTGCCTCGGCTATGTCATTCGGTATTTGATGCGCGGATCTGCAGCAGTCGGCGAAGAGGACGACCTTATTTGTGTTGGAGGGACCAAATCGAGGAAGCCCTGTCATCGATTGATGTGACCAACTGGCGTAGGCATGCAAAAAGCAGAGGCGCCTGGAAGGATGTGTTATGGCAGGCCGAAATCCTGGCCGAGTTGTTAATTGCCAATTAATTAAGTAAGTTTAGTTTGCAGTTTATCCGGTAGAACCCGTACATCTCCCTTGAATGTTCCTGCGATTTTTTGAAATATGGTTCGATTTTTGAAATATGATCCGAGCAATAAACAGTTTAGCCAGTTGAGTTCACCGGTATTTCTTTACTAAGTCCAACGGCAGTAAATTTAGATTCATAGATGCTTCAATTCAAAGTTGTTGTCCAACATAATGCCAACATGATGCCCAGGTATTCGTCGAAGGAATAAAAAAAAATATAACAAAACAGCAAAGAAATTGCGTGAATAGAAACAGAAGTCAAATTACATTAACAAAACTACCTAGAAATATCAAGAAAGATAGACAAACGAAACAAATTACAATAACAAATCAACAGTTAGTTTCTAGAAGTTGCCAGATTGGCAGTAAACTATATATAAAATAAGGTAAATTTCTGATAAGTTATTGTATAAAGTGTAGCTTTGTTGTAACACCATATGACAAAGATGAGAGCACAATATTATCATTTAACATGACGAAATATCCACAAATAAAATATTTATTACGAATTTAAGGTCTTAAAATATAGAAAAATTTATTTTGTTGAATTTTTTTTAATAGTTTTTATAAAACTTTTCTTCTTTAATATTTCACCTACAATAACTTCCTATACTTCTTCTTTTTTTCTATAAATTTTTTATTTCCATAAATTTTTTAAAGCCCATAATTTTAAAAACGCCCATAAAGGAAAACAACTCGTTTGCCACAGTGGTTTGTGTAAAATGTGAGCAAAACTTTGCGCCAGCAAAACTTCTTTTACTTTCCCTTGGTTTCTGGTTTTTTGCATACAATTTCATACGATTTAACTCTCTCATCCGCTTGAACATCCGCCTTTTGCAGGCGTTTATAAGAAAGTTTTGCCTAAGCCTAAGGCTTAATGTTTTAACTACATATAAATGCTATATGTAGCCTACTTTTAGGCTGTAGAAAGTATATAAATTAAAATTTTTTAAATCTTAAATAATAAAATAAAATATTTTGATTTGATTTTTAAATTTAAAATGATGCTTTCGAGGAAATTAACAAAAAATTCATGAGAAATGAAGATATCCTTCGAAAGGAAATCAAAATTATCAGAGAGTACATGAGGTTACCTTTTGTGAAGTGAAACTTATTTCAACTGAAAACTATTTGTTGTTCCAAAAAGAAGAAAATAATAAGAATAATAGCGAGACAAACAAATAGTTTTTGTTTACTTGAAACTTGAAATTACTAAATAAAGATGTAAACGAATACAGTTGTGGACCCCTATTTAATAACAGACAGAGATAAGCAGCATTTGATGCATAAGACTCCAAAGGCAATAATAGCAGCAGCAGCAGTGCAACAAAGTTTTTGCCAAATTGCCGTCATTAACGTTTGCCTGCCATTTGTTATTTGCCAGGCAACTGCTGAAGCCATCACACAACACTGCCAACACTTACAAACTAACACTGTCAGTGTTATTTTGTTGGCTGCTTTTTCTACCGTTTCAATGCGATGAGAGTTGAGTGTGTTGTTGTTGTTGTTATTTCTTTTTTTTTTTAACAGAAAATGTTGTTGTTTTTAATAAGAATTTTTATTGTTGAGAATTTATGCTGTTGCGTTGCAAACTAAATGCAAACGAACGACTAAAACAACAACAACAACATCGTCATTTAAACAAAAGAATGAAAAGCCAAGACCAGCCAAAGAGTCTAAACCGACTACAGGAGGCCATAATGAGCTCCTTGGCATGTTTGCATTTCAAGGACTAGGTTGCCCATCCTACTGTGTCCTGCAACTTAGGGATTTAGAAGCGATGGGCATCATCGGGACGGGGGATATGGTGGACTTTAGTAGGGCATTAGCTACGGATTGGACTAAGCAAGGATTTGACGAGTTCGCTTGTCTTGTCTTTAGTAGGAAAGAATGAGGATGGGTTAATGGTAGCCCGTTCGTAGTGGATTCGCTGTCATTGTCGGTCCATGAAGCTCGACGTTTGCGTGCGCATTCTACGCTAGTAGGTTGCTGAGTTGGGTGGTCTGTGTTGTCCGCGTTCATTGCTGGTGATTAGTGTCGACTATTGTGTTTGTTTGTACGCCTTTTTTCTCTCTGGGTCACCAGTCCCGAACTGTTTGGGGTTCAACTGGTACCTGATTGGTCTGCGAAGCTCGACCGGAAGCTTAATTCTGGTACTACGGATGTCGGGAACCCCAGAGACTTGTGTCTGCCTGACAATGGTGCGGCCTCTTGTGGAATCAACGTTGTAGCTGTGGTTTATACCCAAATCGCGGGTAGAACGCAAGCTCGATGTGGCGTTACACTCTTAACCATTGCAAAAAGAGGAGTTTAGATAGCCTCTCACCTTTGACCAAAAGGGAAGTCATGTCTAAATGCATGCTTTCGAATTGGTACTCACGTACGAAGATGCAATCGATGGTAGTCTTACCATGAGGCTGCATCATTGTGTGTGTAGGCATTGGTAGACGCATTGTTTCCACCCACACTTAGAGCACCTTAGGTTGTGCCATCATGGTGATACTCACGTTAAGCCCTGGACAAATGTGTCCTACAACCATTGCCAATGCTGCTTCCTCCGCTTTCCAAACCAATTTTTCAACACACCTAGCATAGGGCACCCAAACTGCAAGAAAAACAATGTTTCCGTATATTTTCGTTAAAAAGGAAAAACTTCATTTTCTTTTATAGTTGCTTCCACACACATACACAACAACAATACTTTGCTGCTGCTCGGCCAAAGAAGAAAGAAAAAAGTGATAAATTGCAGAGAATCTCAAAAATTGCCCCAACACTGTCAGGACTGGCAATTTTTGGGACATATAGTGTCAAAGTGTCATTATTTAATGACAAGAACTACAACAAAGTTAAACATCAAGATTTAAATAGTAACGAGCTATTCTATGGAAAAGCAAGCAGGCAAAAGCAAAAACTTCATTAGCTCAACTACTACTAACTGCCAGAGATAGATTCGGGTTCGGTGCCATGGTGTGTCTGTCAGATTTTCTGCACTGAGCTGAGTTTGTTATGAATGTCCTGGATTTTGC